>BSBM01000619.1:6031666-6647500 GCA_027924585.1 Larix kaempferi
AATGAAGGAGGGAGAGAGGAAGCAGCTTGAAGCTGGAAATGCTGAACAATGGAGTCTGCTGGTGGAATGGTGAGGGACTATGTCTTTCTGAGAAGATTTAGAGAAGTGAAAGAGTCAAACTAGATCAACTACTCCTCCAAACTAAAGCACCTGCACACATTAAACTATTTGCAACAAGAGC
Organism: Larix kaempferi; assembly: GCA_027924585.1. Classification (NCBI taxonomy): domain Eukaryota; kingdom Viridiplantae; phylum Streptophyta; class Pinopsida; order Pinales; family Pinaceae; genus Larix; species Larix kaempferi. The sequence continues at coordinate 6,031,848 of BSBM01000619.1, forward strand.
ATCAGATCTGGTACTTCCTATACAAGATGTCAAAATAACATGCATATAACCAAATACTACATGTACAATCTAGATCTCTAAGCATAGATAAGAAATAAATGAAACTGAACTCAAATAATTTATCCTACAAATTGACAACAATTTTCCAAAGGCCAGATTGATAAACACGAGAAGCAAATAAAAGCAGCTACACAGTTACCTCATGAAACCACGACAATACTCATCCACACAAATGAAGCATGACACTAGCAATTGGACCCCTAGTTTTAAAAATCGCCAAAATCGGAATCGGAATCGGCCGATTCGCCGATTTATGGCACGGCCGGTTCAAACCGGTTTCCAAACCGGATCGGTGGCAAAAAATCGGCCGGAAAAAACCGATTTATGTAAAAAATCGGTCCGGGTAGACAAATCGGTCCGGTTAGACTGATTTACGTAAAAAATCGGCCGGGCCCGTGGGGCTTTAAACACTGTTTTTTTTTTAAAGTTTTCTTTTTAATATTTAAAATTTTAAACCTAAACTAGTTACTAACCTACCCAACCCGACCCATCCCAACCTACACTCACTACTTTACACTTATCACTGAAGTTAGCAGCCGTGTGGGAGTATCCGGAGGCTGGAGCAACCGTCAACTTGTGGTCTGTGTCAACCCTGTGAGTCGTGACGGGCCCTATTAGTGTTACCTGTGCAGTGACCGTGAGCTAGACAGTGGAGGTTTGGAGCATTGCGGTGGAGTTTAGGCCCTGGGGTGGGTGCGTGGTCTGGTTGTGCCATAGGAGACTCAGGGAGACTCGGAGAGGGCTATGCAGTGTGTGCAACTGCACACTGCAGAGTGCAGACTGTGCAAGCCTCAAGGTATTTCAAATTATGAATTTCAGACTGTGCAGTGTGCACTGCACACTTGTTTTTTTTGTTTTTTCTTATCTTTTTAATTTAATTTTAAAGTTTACTGTTTAATTTAATTTTAAAATTTTTAATAAACATAAAGCAAAATTTGTAAACACAAGTTGTCCAAACCTGCCACGATTTCGCCCAGAATTTTTAGAATCTCAAATAACAGTATTAATCCTGGAAAATGTTGTTTTTCTTAAAAAAATTAAATATTTTATGTATTTTTGAGCAAAACCGATTCATTAAATTCAAATCGACCGATTTATGACCGATTCATTACCGATTCCGATTCCGATTCCGAGTTGACCCTCGACCGATTCCGAGTCCGATTTCGATTTTTCATCAACTCTCGACCGATTCCGAGTCCGATTTCGATTTTTCAAACTTTGATTGGACCTCCAAAGTCTTTTTTATTCCAACAAAAAAGGTATTACAACAATTACAAAGAGCTCAAGCATAGGTTCGACCTTCCATCATAAAATGAGAGAAAACCCATGCTTAAATAGCAAAGAGGAGAGGTGGGGGGGTGTATTTCCCAAGAGAGATCTCCTTTGACACATGTAGAAAGTGGTTTGACACATGTGAGAGGTAGGTTGACACATGTGAGAGGATTTAGGGAGGTTGGTGACACCTCTTAAGAGGTGGGTCACCAATCCATTTATGATTTGCCACCTCACAAGCCAAGAATGCGCCCTCCTCACGAGAGATGCGCTACCCTCTTGGAAAAGATCCTCAACAATGCTTGCCTCTTGAGTTAACTCAAACAATTCCCTCAGTTTGCTCAATTATGTCTGACACCTCTCAAGATGACTCAAACTTGACTAAAACATGTCCCAGACATGTTCCCTGATTTATGGGATTCTGATTTTTGATTTTTCCCATTTATTTGCCTTTTTATTCACTTTTGAAAGAGAAATTCATATTTGGTGATTAATAATCACTAATTTCACTCTCAAAGTGGGTGCTTTGAGTTAGAAATGAGCACCCCCATGGCATATAATGCACCCTAGTACCACCTTTTTAATATTTTCAACTATTACAATTAAAAAATATCCTGTTTTGCGGGAAATTAAAAAAAACGGAAAAATTAAAAACAATCCTAGGGGGGACTTAACACATGTCCATAAGACTCTAGATTAGTAACTAGCATGGTAATATACATTGGACACCAGGCTTTAATAACTGCTTAAGGCCTAACCACCAAGACGATTACTCCAGCTTTGGAGGATTGAGTGAAAAACTTGGAAATTATAAGTCGCTGAAAAGCAATATTTAATTAATAAGGAAAAAACATTCTAGAGTAATGTATTGATGACCAAGTCCATCCAAGTGCAAGATGAAGTGGAGCAGGAAAGCAAGCATCTTTTTCCTTGAGTGCTGTGCTCTCTACTTAAACTGGAATCTTACCCATGGAAGTGCCTTAGCAACCTAGGGATCTGTGCCCTGTCTAAGAATAGATCATGCATGCATTCTAAAATTGGTTTGAACCGATAGCTGAACTGAAGCAAACTGGAAATTACTATATCTGGAACAGCGGTAAACTGGATTTCACTGATGATCATGAGATGGGAATTATAGTAAGATTGGTGCATGCATGTACCCTCTACTCTCCTATATATAATTTCACCTCCCTCACACTCCTCTCTGCACAGAAACCAAGACAAACTGTTTCTGTATGGACTTGCAATAAATGCACCCTTACTAATACTGTACCTGTTTCTGTAGAAGACTGCCAGACCTAAACAAGGTAAAAATCTAACACATTGTGGTATGTCTAAGAATAAATCGTGCATGCATTCTGAAAATAAACTGAATTGAAAGTTTAACCCAAGGAAACTGGAAATTTGCTAAATCTGGAATAGCAGTAAACTGGATTTAACTGAAGTTGCAAAACTGGAAATATACTAGGATTGGTGCATCATGTGCCCTCTACTCTCGTACATTGCTTCACCTCCCTCACACTCTGCTGTGCACAGGAACCTAGGCAAACTACTGCCATACTGCTGTTGTACAGACCTGCACTAAATGCACCCTTAGTGCTGCTGTATTTGCTGGCTGAGTGTGCCCTGGTACTGTGAGAAGACTGCCAGAACTAATCAAGGTAAAAATGTAACACTGATTATCTCTGTCCACATGGTCACAAAAGTTGATCATAAAGGAGAAGATATAAAGAAATAGTTTAGCACAAACTATGGCATCCTTGTTGATGTAGGACAACAATTTGTAATTGTAAGGTTATTGCCAGAATAGTTGGTATAGTAACCAACTCCAAATGATACCCCATATTGAAAAGTGGGGGCTTTTTTAATCATCTTCGAGGTAACTCATGTACAATGATTCTGTCAACTCCTAAGCAACTAGTTATCAATGTGTTGACGTTTCTCCAGTTCGCAGCATCGGGCAAACATTCTTCGAGATTGGTCATGCTGATTTGACCAAGGGGGAATGATACATTCACCCTTGGAGCTTGAGTCATATCGCTAGAGGTGAATGGCCCAGGCAGGGGGAGTCTTTCTCCCATTAGCCTGAGTCATATGGCTCGGGGAGATTGGTCCCAGGGTGCTCTCACATTGCCTGCTTCAGGACAGAGTGATCTATTCTATGTTAAAGCCAGTTTGACTTGTTTGTTTGATAGGGGCTTTCATCCCCTTGTGGAATATACAAGTCTAGTCTAATGTTGAATTGACGTAGACTTTAAGAAATGTCTGGGACATGTTAGTGGGTCTATTCAACATTAGAGCTCTATATGAATAGACGTGCATGTGAGGAGAATAACAACATCAACATGGCTCATGGACAACTTTTCCAGTAAAGAAAAAATAACCAAGAAGACAAGTCAAAGCGAAATGAACCATTGAAGAAGCCCCATAAAGCATTAAAGAAACCCTAGGAAAGATTGAAGACAAAAAGAACAAGTTGGCCCCACAGAGAGAAATAAAGGCAACTTGAAGTGTATAAATAAGCAGTTAGCATTTCTTTTTCATCATCACATTACAACTTCTCTTCTCAGCTAATGTGCAAGTCCAAGACGTTCTAGCAAAGGTACAAGGTGCAAATTTCTTGGGTTCTTATCATCTCTAGAGGTTCGCTATCTCAATCTAGGGTTTCCTCATTAAGGGCAAAATTCTTTATGGCTAGGGTTTCTCATAAGAGGTGATATATTTGTAACATTGGACTGATTTCTTCTAAGAAAAGTTGGCTGGGTTTTCTTCCAAGTTTGGGTTTCCTAGGGTAAAATTTTTGTGTCTACTGTGCATGGCTATTTTGTGATTCTCTTTTGTTTCTGCTGCAATTTAAAGTAATTATCAGATCTGAAAATTGTATTTTTGCTATAAGAGAAAATTCAACACTATGTTGAAAACATCATTTAGGGGAATATATCACTAAGGGTCTGCAAAGAAATTTATCGGGAATATCGGGGAAAATATCAGAAATTATTGGAAAATATCGGCAAACAGAAACTTAGACTTGAAGATTTATTAAAATATTGGAAAATCGGCAACCTGAAAAACTCAAGAGAAATAGGAAATATCGGGAGAAATCGGAGATTTTTGCAACATTGCTAGTAATTATCCCCAATCGAAATGAATACAGGAGAATACAATTACATGTACTCTAGTTGCAATGCCTACATAAGAAATATAGTAAATGACAAAGTCCAAATAAAACACAAGAACATCATGAAATCCTTGTCTAACAGTGGGTTTGAATTTTTTATCTTCAACTCTGTTAGAGATCATAAGGTCCCTTCCGTTGTTTTAAGGTAGAGATGTTCTTGATCATCCTAGTTGTGTTCATTTAGTGCTTTTTTAGCACTCTTATTCGTCATTCTAGCTTTTACGAGGCACATAAAGTGTATTCTTGATTGAGTTTTATATGCCTTTGCATTTTGCAGGTGATAAAATGGATGTTGAGCAAGGGACAAGCCATGACAATGGGAACTTATGAGCAGCTATTACGTGCATTGGAGAGAGATCACAGAGCAGAAGAAGCACATGCTTTTTGGGAGAAGAGAATAGGCAGTGCTTTGCATTCTGTGCCCTGGCAACTGTGCACTTTTATGATATACATGTATGCACGGAATAACATGCCTGAAAGGCTCATAAAGGTAGCCCGCTAATAATATTGAGGGAAACATTCAATTTTTATGGCTTATATTTCTGATGGAGTAGATCATGTGGACTGTTACTGTTATTGACTGTGCATCTGATTGTGCATCCTAGGTGGAGAAAGAACTAGTGAGTTTCTGCATTATTTTATTTTTTGTAGATCTTTGTACTGCTTTGTAGATTGCTGTGTTGGATGCATGTCAGGGCCATTACTAAAAGGAATCTTATGCCTTATAATTGTTGGACTTTGTTATCCATCACTGAAGAAATGGAGAAAACTTTCATCAATTACAATACATGATTCTACTATTATGCTTACTGTTACCCCTCATATTGAAAAAGGGTTACACTTGTGATTTTAATCACAAAGTTCGAGCTTGCAAGTTGATTCATCGAATGGATTGGGGTACATGTGAGCTTTGGCCTAGGGTTGTTGATCTCCTTTGATTGATTGGATGATGGATTGGTGCTAGTAGCTATTGAATGTGATCTCTGCATCGTGTTTTGATCTTGATATGCACATAGCTTAGGGTGTATTTGACTGCTGCTATTTTTACAGTTTGTCTTTTAACTGTTTGTTTGACATGTGTGATACTTTGTTGTTGCATGTGTGCTATTCAACTCATGTCTTTTCTTCTTTTAAGGAAATCTTTTGCACACACTTGCCATGACTAAGGTTCTTCGATAATGTTTTAGTGCATCTTATCTTTTAGCTGTAACTGTATATATTCCCTCAGGGCGTGATTTGGACATGTTTGTAACTTTCTATTATGACAGCCTTGAATTGTATCCCTGTATTTGCTGATTAAGCTAATAAATAGATTACTTGTTGCTCTATTGTTGGTCCCTGATCAATTTGATAGATTTTTGCTACAGTTAATTTGCTGCATCTCCATCTCCTTAGTTTCTTGATCAAATAGCTCATGGATTTGTTGATATGCAGCAATCGTGCATGAGCTTCTTCCATTTGCTTCCTTAGTAGCCATCAGTGGCAGCAGTGAACTCTTCTATACTAAGATCTGTTGCCAAATCTTTATCTATTAGCATCCCCTTTAGAATTTTACTTGGTTCTCAGCAGTGGGGAGATTAGCCATTAACCTCCTTGGAAACCTTCGAATGACTGCCACTTCTGGACCAAATAGATGGTTTGTAGCAGCAAGAACAAGCACTCGTTCCTTATGCTGTGTTGTGAGACCACAAATTTATTCTTTAGCCTACACATAGCAACATGCTCAGAGTTGCTTCTTCTAACTGATTACAGCTAGTTTATGGTATGCAAATGAGTTTGAAGTAATCCATCACATGCCTTGCAACCTAAGTCACCGGACACGAGGACACGGGACACGGAGGACATGCAAATATGAGTATCCGACATGAACACGACGACCCCCAGAATCAGGACAAGGAGGATACGTTATATATCTATCTATATATATATATATATTTTATATAATTATATATATTAAAAATATAGACATATAGATCCAATTTTTTTTAGAAACTGGAACATTTACAAATATTCAATAGAAATTAGAATCAATACACATGTTGATGTGACATTAGACATTCACAAATCACAAATTACAATGCATATGTCAATGATAGACTCAAGACTCATAAAATTTCTCATTAAGCCATCAAAATCAAAATGTTCCATTACATCGATGTTGGAATCATATTTCTCATTAAGTCATCAAAATCAAAATGTATTACATAGATGTCTGAATGCCATTGGCAAATACAAAAAGGGGTAGATCAAGATGGAAGAATCTCATCTATCAATAGTCCTCCTCCATGCCTGAATCAACAAAATCACCACTGCTCTCTTCTTCATTGTCCTCCTCCGCCTCTTTGCCCATCCCAGGATCTGCATCTTGCTGGTGTGGAGGATAACCCATCAAGAGGATCAACATCATCAAAAGTTACTGGCTCTAGCATTGGATCATTAAGATCCATGTTGGCTAATGCCAACTCAACATTGTTGTCCAAACCAATATCATTAGGAAACACATCCCACATCTTTGTCCTTCCCTTCACCCATTCCTCCCTTTGCTTGTAATTAAGACGAAGGTTGGATTGCACATACACCATCGTCTCTGACCTGGAGTGCACAAGCCTGTTCTTCTTCAAATTGTATAGGTTCCCATATGTGCTCCAATTCCTCTCACAACAAGAGGATTGTTGTCACATCCATAGTAGCAGGGAGCTACCATGATTGCATATCAGTTCTAAGCACATTTTTGAGCCAGTCCTATGCTATCCTATGCACGAGATCAATAGCAGATGAGAATTTTGATGATGATCACTCTTATATTCAGTGGACCCAGAGCATTGTACACAGTAAGTTTTATGTCAAGACTAAGCCCCATTGACCCAAGGTCAGTGACTGAGTTAGCCATTTTCACCTGGACAGATCAGATATGGATGATTATGGTGCCCCAGGATGCATACAGTAGCAGTGCCCCAGTGTCTTTCAGATGTCTACAGATGCAATTACAGGTATATGACCCAGTAGGTATATGATTCTCTTTGGGTGAGAGGTTCTTGTGTCTACTCATTGGTTTCTCCCTTGTCATAGTATGGACTTGGTCATTCCCCTAGGGTCTTTGCTAGTCATGGCATCACCTTTTCATTGCCCACATCCATCTGTTATCTTCCGTCTTTGGTGTGATCCCGACTTGCACTTTGACTAGTGAGATCGAGGACCCACCCACTAATGCCTCTGTGTTGGATAAAATCTATGTATACTTGTGTCTCGGCTCTGGAGTGTGTCGCCCAGTCCCTTCAAGTATGCTTGTATGATGCCAGGTGGATCAGTTGTGTGGCCAGTGTCACTGGAATGTTTTCCCCTAGTCCTCGAAAGTAAGTACACTCATAAAAAGCATCAGTTCGCATAAACGCTATATCTAAATGGATGTAAAAAGTCAACAATAAAAGTGTTTTTAAACACTAAAGCATATAAATAAAAAACATCTTTTGTAGCTAGTCAGTGGCCAAGGGACGAGCACTCATCCCTTGTATCATTTAAGGCCGTTTTCCCCTATAGGGAAACAGGGTGGTAACTCCATCGCACCTATGGATGGTGGCGGGCAATGGTGGTAAGACCGAGTCATTATTTGAGGCCCGCAAGGCTATTCAGGGCACCTGCTCTTGGAGGCTGGCTAGTGAAAGTTGATCAAATATTAAATGTTAAATGTGCAAAGGCTGACAGTAAGTCAAATGTAAAAGGGATGCTTGTATAGAGTCTATTGGAAGCCTTCTAAGCAATCTACCCATTTGTGAGGCACCACCACTCCCTAGTGTCTTCTATCCAGCATACGTATAAATAGTTTCCCCTTTCCCTCATGTCCCAGAGATCACAATGTTGAGGTTGTCAAGTCAAATCCCCTTAGCCTAGCCTTGTTTCATCCACTTCACCCATAGCTAGCAATATGGTCAAGTCTGTAAATGAGTATACACTTGAGGCTTTTACTTGGAATGATGTATTGCTTTGATCTAGACTTACTGATGATGATTGTTATTCATGATCGCCATTAAAATACCACTTAAGGCTTTAGTCTTGCTACTAATATAAATAAGGGAGCATATTTCATCCATTTGTACATGCAGGATTAGTGATTTTCAGTCTCGGTCATTATTTTGAACATTTGTGACATGGTCAAACTAGTTTGACCAGGTCAATAGCAAGTTCCGAGATGAGTTTGGCTGATAGAGTTCGATTTTGTTTTTTCATAGCCATTTGATGTTCATTAGATGGTTCCATGCTTCAGACAGTGAGTTTTCATTGTGGCTTACATTATTTTTATTATTATCAGCATTTACAGGCCATATTTTTATTATTCTGGCATGGATGAGCTTGCAGATGCATTTCTTGATGGACATATGATGTATGAGTACTCATTCCTAGTGGATTTCGACATTTTGAGTCCATTGGTGCACTCAGATCTTAGTTCTGGGCATACTTACTCAATGATATGGCTAGTTTATATTCCAACAGCAGAGTACCATGGAAAATAACATAAAAAGGGTGAAAATGGCTAGCAAGTAAGTCAATTTGGCTTAATGGGGCAAGGAAATGGCATGAAACTTGTTCGATGGATATTATTGATGCTCTAGACACCTTCCGGCATGGTCTGCATTAGTTGTTGGGGTCCACACGATTTTATCTGTCCTCGGGGGCATCATTTTCCATAGAGGGGACGCACTTCCTAGTTGTACCTTGATGATCGCATGTTGTAACTTATATTGATGTACTAGGGGGTGCTACTGGAGTGATGTTTGGACCCCCTAGTCCCCCTCTCTTATGCTATTATGTTGTACCATGTTATATCATATGATATGTTCCCCCCTAGGGGTCATTGAGGAAAGTGCGTCCCCCTCTTTGAGTGATCTCATGTATATTATCCGGCACATCATTAGCCGTTGATCGTGATGTATTATCTTTTGATCCTAGCCCTCCATCTTTTTGGGTTTAGGGTTTTTGTATTGTGAGGATCTATTTATTTGATCTCTCACTCATTGTAAAGGACTTTTGGCTATTGGATCTTTGACAATAACGAGAAATTTTGGAGTAAATTCTTGCAAATCTTTGATGAATGTTCTTATGCATGATTGTAAGGCCTTTTTCTTAGACATTCTAGCAAAATCGTGGTGATTTCAAGACAAAATTGTGGAGGCCGAATTGGTTTTGTAGGGGTACGATTTGGTTGAGGGCATCATTGTGAGGGATCTCCATCTCTCTCTCTCCAAGTCTCTTCATCTCAGGGAGTATCCAATTGTGATTTGTTCCATTAATTTATTTCTTGAGATGTCTTGCATTTCCATTTTCGTTTCTCTTTTCCTATAGATCAAATCTAACAATTTGTTGCTTGCATTTGCAGGAAGAGAGGGTTGCGCTACCTTCACCGGGGAGGACGATCTAGTTTGTAACTGATCGGATTGGGCTTGAAATTGTAACTACTTGAAAGGATCATCATTACATTTGGCGGCTGGAAGATTTACAAGTAAGATCTTTGAAGTTTTCTCTTGTTTCAAATTTCTATTCTACTAGTCATTTAAAAATTAAAAGTTTAAAACCCTCGTTTCTTAGAAGTAGTAGATCGGGTGATTATTTGGGCTTGTCAATCAAAACCCAAGTTGGGAATCCTCATAAACCCTTAGAGACCAAGTTACCAAATTAGAGCTTAAACTGACTCCATTTTCCCTTGATCTAGCACTGGTCCTCTTTGGGGCACTTCGCCCTCCTTGGGAAGTTGATTATTTGTCCCAATCTACAATATGGGTGTTGCTTGTTTCTCTTCCAAAGCTCAGATCTAACCCCAAGCAACCAATATAAGGGCCATTTACTGTCTAAATTCCCCATTTGTAGCTATCTTACATTTTATTGCTTAAACCCTAGGTGGAGCAATTTGGGTATCTTTGAGTGGCACTTGATCTATCTAGATCTAGGCCTTAACTTTCATTGTGGTGATATTTATTTATGGTTGAACATTTTTCTTACCTATAAAACCTCTCAACCGGTCCTTAACTCCTCTATCCCACAGTCGTTTTGAAGATCTAGAGTAATCAACTCAAGGTTCCAATGATTAGTCAAATTCATATCCTTTAGTGTGTCTTGTGTTGGTTCGCTATCCTTCATTTGCTGGCTAGGGTCTCCCCCTTGATCGTGCCCTCAGCTTGATCTAAAGCGAGAAGATCCTATGCAGTGTGACAACCACTCCAATCAGGTGGTGGATGAGGCCCTTGTATTGTCGCTGGTTTAGCTGCCCACCTCTACCGTCCCGGATAGGATACACTTTAGTGGCAGCTACAGTATTTGTGATAACATTCTTTGGCGCCATTGCCAGGGACGTAGAGGCTTACCTCTGGTGTCTGCGAGTCAATCCTCATTGTGTTAATCATTTATCATATCGCAGTTGGACTTGATTTTGGTGATTGCATTTTGTTATTTTATAAATCCATACAATCACTAATTTTATCTCACACAATAGCTTACCCTTCCCAATGACTTACCTATCGGTGAATAAGGAATTTTGATTCACCGGGTAAGTCCACGACGTGACTCCACTATGACCTTGTACCCATTCTTACAATCACAAAAATATGTCTTTTCAAGAAGATAATATGATTGGTAAGACTATGGAATTTATTGCACAACTGTGTGAATTAGTCACTAACATGGCTTTAATAGTCAAAAGTCTTGACAAGGATAATAGGGAATGTGATGAACAAATGAAATCCATGATGAGCAGTATATACAATAATACTGTTCCTTCAAGAGTTGATCCGATTAAACCTCAACAACATAAATCAACTGATGTGCAACCTAGTCACCTTGTCCATCCTAGTAGTCAACTTGTTCGGAGGATTATGTCCAAATAGCCTTCATCTCAAAAGATGCCATCTGAGACAGTCCCTAAAGAAAATAATGAGTCAGAAAAATACCCGTTTCCTCACAAAGCAAAAGCTTGATCATAAACCTCAAACTACCCAGAAGAATGTTCCAAACTTTGAACCTCTTCGAAGGCTAATGTTCCTAAGGCAACTCTTTGGTGAAAGCAATCTGGGCTTATAAAAATTAAGGACGCCTCGATTACAAGTTCATGTGGCCAGGGGCAATTGAGAACTAATGTCCCTGGAAAATTATCAAGCTCATCCACTCTAGTCTCGTTAAGGGATTTGATTAAGATTCCTTCGGTCAAATATGATGTTATGAAATTTTTAGGTTTGACGGTAAATGAAAAAGATAAGGAGAATCCCTATGACTTGAAGATTGATGTATTAGGGTTTCTTGCAAAGATTAATATGCCAGTGCCTTTTGGTGAAAATTTTAAAATTCCCTCGTTCTACAAAAGGGCCACTGATCATTTGGGAATTCAACTTAAGAAAGAGCCACAAAAGCATATTCCGGTTTAACCCAAGGATCCCCCTATTATGATTCAAAGCGTATCAGACGAAAATTTTGGGGGATATCCACCATTTTATATAGCTCTAGAAGTCAATGGTTTAATCTTGCATAGTTGCATGCTAGACTCAGGTGTTGTGGTAAACGTCATGCCACTCCGAGTGATGGAGCAACTTGAGCTTGTCCCTACGAGACCTTTTAGGAACGTATGTGGTATGGCCTCCCGCCCGATCACAACTGTGGGAGTAATCGAGAACTTGCAAGTGAGGTTAGTTGCATGTTCAAGTATTGAACTTTCCATGAATGTTTTTGTTTTGGATGTTCCTGATGTCTGGGGGATGTTACTGTCTAGAGAATGGTCAGTTAGACTTGGGGGTAGTGTTCAAATGGACCTTACTTATGCCACTATCCCGATTAATGAAGATTCTATCATCCTATTCAATGAGCCTTCTATGCGTGAGCATGTAGAAATTCTTGAGCACTTATTCAACAAGGATGTATATTTAGGTGATGAAATTGGAAATTTCATGGTGCTAGCAAATTACTGGGAAGATATAAGACAACATCCTTTCCCACTGAGCCATTTTGGAAAATGCATTTTGACGGAGCTAGGTCTCGACATGGTGCTGGTGCTAGTATAGTTTTAACTTCACTTGTTGGAGAAGAGAGTTTATACTCCTTTCGGTTAGAATTTGATTGCACAAATAATGTGGCGGAGTATGAAGCTTTACTCTTAGGATTGGAAATTACTCGGGAAAGAAAATCAAATCTATAGCTGTGATAGGAGACTCCGATCTCATAGTGTCTCAAGTAAAGAATCCATTTTCTGCTAAGAATAATAGACTCAGAGATTATAGAAATGTTGTTTGGGACACGATTGAGTGATGCATTTGGTATTAAAGTCGTGCCGTGTGAACAAAATACTCTTGCAGATGACTTATCTATTACAACCAACAATTTTCAAGTCCCATAATCTTTGTCTCAAAAAAATTGCAAGGTCGAGGTCCTTTTTAGACCCTCTGTTCCTGATAACCAAGATCATTGGCAAGTCTTTGACGATGATGTCCAAATCATCCAATTCTTGCGTACTGCTCAGACTCCTATGGTTAGTTTTGAAGATCAATTGAAAGGAGAATTCGTCTTAGATATGCACATAATGGAGGTTGCCCGTCCTTTGGAAAAGAACTTCAACCAACATGATGAGTACAAAGGAAGGCGAGCTGAACCAGTTGATGAAGTAATTGAGGTTAATATTGCTTCTCCTGTTTCTCCAAAAATGATCAAAATTGGGAAGAAAGCCTCTAAAGAAGAAAGAAGAAAAATTGAGGATTTGATTCAAGAATATAAGGATGTTTTTGCGTGGACATGATGATTGGAAGACATTTGATCAATCTGCCATAGAAAATACTATTCCCCTTAAGGAAGGAGCAAAACCATATCGGTAGAAGCTTGTAATATCAATCCAAAACTTGCCCCATTGGTTAAGAAGGAATTGGAAAAGATGCTAGCGACAGGGATCATTAGACCCGTCAGACATACAACATGGGTTTCAAATCCTGTAATTGTGAGAAAGAAGAGCGGGGAAATTAGGATTTGCATAGATTTTAGAAATTTGAACCAAGCCTCCTTAAAAGACAATTACCCATTTCCCAACATGGAGAACCTTTTGCAAAGTGTAATTGGTGCATGGATGTTGTCAATTTTGGATGGTTTCTTTGGTTATAACCAAGTGCAAATCAAGAAAGAGGATTGTGGTAAAACAACTTTCACTATGCCTTGGGGAACGTATGAGTACATCCGCATGCCATTTGGATTATTGAATGCTGGTTCAACCTTTCAAAGAGCCATGGACTAGGCATTTAGTGATATGATTGGCAAAAACATTGTCGTTTATCAGGATGATTTAACGGTATTTTCTAAAGAGAGAAGTGATCACGTCAGTCATTTGAGGAAAATATTTGATAGATGTCGAAAATTTGGCATTTCTCTGAATCCAAAGAAATCAACCTTCGGTGTTGATGAGGGAAAATTGTTGGGTCATATAGTCTCCAAAGGTGGAATCCGAATAGACCCCGAGTGAGTGTGCAAGCTATTCAAGCTATTCCTCCCCGTCATGATGTTAGTTCCCTTCGTTTCTTTTTCGTAAAAATCAATTTCGTGAGGAGGCTTATCCCTAATCTAGCGGAGTTAGCAAAACCATTAAACGCTTTATTGAAGAGAAACGCAAAGTTCCTTTGGGATAAGAGTTGTGCCACATCATTTGATAGGTTAAAGAAAGCCATTTCCACTGCTCCCGTGTTAGTGTGCCCGAATTATCATAGGGACTTCCTGATCTATTCTTGTGCATCTCAAGACACTATAGCGGGTGTCTTACTGCAAAAGAATGAGGAAAATCATAAACAACCTGTTGCTTTTATGAGTAAGAACTTAAGAGATGCTGAACTGAACTACACAACCACTGAAAAGCAAGCCTATGCCCTGGTTAAGTCTTTAAAACATTTCAGGACATACATTGGATATTCTAAGATCACAGCTTATATCCCTTATCAGGTAGTCAAGGATGTTTTGTCTCTGCATGATGGTATTGGATTAAGAGGAAATTGGATGTCTAGAATTCAGGAGTATGATATCTAGACCAAATCTATCAAGATAGTGGAAGGACAAGGATTAGCCCAACTTCTCACTGAGACCAAGGTGTAGGCAAAAGTTGATCATGAAATAGTAGATGGTAATAACGCCTTAATCTTTTATGTGGATGAAGAGCATGAGTGGTATAAAGACATTATTTTCTACCTGAAGAACCTCTCCTGTCTTGTTCATTTACTTGATCACCAAAGGAGAGCCCTTAGACTAAAAGCATCTAAATATGTTTTAACAAAAGATGGCTTGGGTTGGAGAAATCCCGATGGGATTATTTAAAATGTGTAAATCCGGATGAATCCCAAAAGATCATAAGAGAAATGCATGCGGGGTTGTGTGGTGGCCACTATGCCCCTAGAACCACATCTGCAAAGATTATGCGAGCTGAGTTTTATTGGCCCACCTTATTCAAGGATGTGCATGCTTTCGTTAGGGTTTGCCAAGAATGTCGATTTTTCTCTAGGAAGCCAAGTCTACCAACCCTCCCTTTGTCTCCGGTCATCATATAGGTTCCTTTCTAGCAATGGGGAATGGATTTTGTTGGGGTTTTCAATCCAAGTTCTAGTAACGGGTATAAATATATCTTGACCTGTACTGATTATTTCACGCGTTGGGTCGAAGTAGTCCCTTCTAAGAAGGCAACTGCGGAGGTAGTGGTGAAGTTTCTAAAAGAAAACATAGTATCTAGATATGGTTGTCCTTTAAAGATCACCACGGATAATGCAAAAGTGTTTAGTAAGATTGAAATGTCCACGTTTTGTTTGAATTGTGGCATTACCCTATCTCATTCATCAAATTACTAACACGAGGGAAATGGTTTGGCTGAATCGAGCAATAAAAATTTAATTAGATTCCTAAAACGAATGGTAGGTGAAAACAAGAGGAGTTGGGATAATAAACTGAAATACGCTTTGTGGGAAGACATGATGACAGTAAAAAGAATAATAGGAAGATCTCCTTTCGAATTGGTTTATGGTCAAAATTGTAGGCTCCCCATAAATCTTCAAATCCCAGTCTATGAATTGTTACATCAATGTTCTTCTGATCAAGAGGCCATGTAGGCTAGAATTGACAAATTGGTAGAATTGGATGAAGTTAGAAGAGAAGCATGGAATAGTACCGTTATAGAACAAGAAAGAGTTAAGGGCACCTTTGACCAGTAGACTAGAAATGTAAAATTTGGAGTAGGTGACATAGTGCTGCTTTGGGATAAAAACAAGGAAAAACCTGGAAACCATGGGAAATTTGAAAAATTCTGGATGGGCCCCTATCGAGTGAGCAAGATAGCTAGGAAGGGTTCAGTGTGGTTGGAAACATTGGACAGAGATGAACTGGAGTTTCCAGTGAATGGGTTGTTGTTGAAACACTACTTCCCACTTATCACCTTGGGGTGAAGTAGTTAGAGTAGGGTAGGTAGGAAACCGAATAAGCTGACTTGAGCAGTAGTTAATTGCTTTTGCCATTGAGTCTAGTATTTTGTTTGTTTGTTTATTTTTCTTTTCTGCAGTTGAATAAATTCTTTTTTAGTTATTGGAGTAGTATTTTATTTTTAGTATTTTATTTCCAGTTTGATTTTATTTATGTTATATGTGTTGTTGTAAATGTAACTTCGGAAGATATTCATTTGTATTTTATATTGATATTATTATTGTATTTTACTTGTACCTTGTACGAAGATGTTTTTCCTTCGTTTGGGGATGTCATTATTATGTTTGGTCATGCTAGGTCATTAAGGTAAAACCTCCATTGTAAGTCGGGGCAATAACACCCCAAAGATTAAATGCAAAAGGTATTATTGAGTCTCCCTAGGATAGGTCGACCCAGTCAAGTTAGTCAAGCCGACCTAATTAGGAAAAAGGTCACCCAAACATAAAGTAAAATAGAGAGCTTGCTCTCTCATTTGGACACACCACTCACTCACTCAAGTTCACATAAGCAAGAGAGAGAAGACAAGTTCGCTGGAGGAGAAAGAGAGAGAGCTGCAGAAGACTTCTTATTTTCGGGTTTTCCATTTTGTGATATTGTATTAGTACAAATCTATCTTTGAGGAAGTTGCGGGGTTTCTCCTTTATGGTTTCCCCGAGGAAAATTATTGTGTCTATTATGTTTTGCTGTGCTTGTTATTCTTTCAGTTAAAGATCCTAATTAAATTGAATTAAAGTGCAAACTCTAATAATATGTGGGCCAATGATGTCCAGTCTGTGAGATTTGTTGGAATAATGTAACTTCAGAAGTTATTCTTTTTGTATTTTAATATTGTACTTTATTGTACCATTGTTATGCCTCCTTCGGGGGAATTTATTGATGTATTTGATACTGTAAAAGTCATGAAAGAATCAATGTAAACCTTGGGTTAGAATTACCCAAAGGAAATAATAAATAAATGTAATTTTGTATTCCCACAAGACAAGTCGGCCCAGTCAGCTAAAGAGGTTGGCCCTGTTGAGGAAAAATGTCACATCAGATGAGTATAAATAGAGGAGGTGCTCCTCCCATTTGGACACATTCAAAACACAAGCAATTTTGCTCCAAGAGAAGTTCGCTACTGCAGTTGGAGAAGACATTTTTGGGTTCGCTGCACTTGGAGAAGTTTCTCTTTCTCTCTCTATTTTTGATATCTGGATGTACACTGATTCTCTGAACTGATTATCTCTACACGAAGGTTGTTGGGTTTTCTCCCTGTTGAATTTTGTTATTAGATCCATGTTAGCTGGGGATACCATGATGCAGAGTTATTGTCAGAGACATTATTCATATTTTTGAGCCAGAGCAGATATGAGCTGAGATGATCTAGAGTTGTGGTCAGAGTGGGCATTATAACATTTTGCATGTCCAGAGCATCACTGAGCATCATTTCAGACCCCCTTTATTCTATTTGCCCTTGCATGACTCCACTGAGATGGGTGGCTTAGCCATAGTTTGATGAGAGCAGCAAAGATCATAGCTGGTTTGCGACTTCTTTGCCCTCATATGTCAAAGTTCAGTCTTCAGATCCACTTGTCAGCAACAGGTATATGGTATGGCAGGTATATGTTTTATGATTTGTGCTCATAGGTGTGTTTTTAGGCTTGTTTATTTATATTAGTACTTTGACTCGACATATGGTGGCTTATTTGGTGCTTATTTGGTGATCCTCTTGTTTGATTGGAGACTTGTTTGTGGCCTTTGGTAAGGGCAGTTTACCACTTTGAGTGGAGGCTCCTGTTTATGCACATTGGTTATTTTCCCCTCTCATTATATAGATTTGGCCATTTGACTCATGATAGCTAGCCTTTGTCCCACTTGTCACTATCCTCCACTCATCCGACCTATTCGTGATTGGTTCCTTTCCCTGACTAATACTAAGATAGGTAGCCTTGAGGACCTCCCCCCTTTGACCTCTGAGTACACTATGACTCCATGTTTATTTGTGCCTCAGTTTTGGAGTGCACGATTTGCACCTTCAAACCCGGGATTCACTCCTTGTCGATTGCCCCTGATGTTGTGATGCAGTATAGGATTGTGTAGACTCACCGGGTGTTCCCCATTTGTCCTTGAACCATGCACACTTGCCACCATTACATGCATTGTGAGCACCATTGTCCTACCTGAAGAGAAATGCAAATAAAGCCAAAGAGGCTAAATGAAAGTCAAATCAAGCCAAAAAGGCTAAATGGAAGTAAATGCAAAAGGCCAAGCAAATGAAGAACACATGTCATATCAAAATGGTTGCTTGGCCACATAAATGAAAGGGAAATGTATTGGTTAAGTTCCTCACTGAGTCCCAATGAAGGTCTAGGAGGTGAGATGGAGTAAGGGACAACTAATTCTAAGTGTACCCTAGAGTCTCAAATTACGGTTGGCTGTGCACCCAGTATGGAAGCTCTAGGAAAGATCCTCACGGAGCCTGATGCGGGCTTGGATGTGAGATGCAAGGTTTATGCTAAAGGCTAGTGGTGGTTTCTTAAGCACTTTACCCATTTGTGAGGCACCTCCCTTCCCTAGTGTTCCTCTGGTGTACTTATGTCACTGTGGTCCCCTTGCTCCCCATGCTTATCCAAAGGGTCACACAGTCATGGTCTCGGTCACTCCTTGTTGTTTTCAAGCCTTGTTGTCCACCTCACCCATAGCTGCTGGATGACCAAATCTATAAATGTGCATAACTGTGGAGAATTCATACGAGGTGGTGGGCCCACCTTGCCTTAGGCCTATTTTTGAGAAATTGCTTATTATGATCACCTTGTATTTGTCACTAGATGTTTATAGTTGATGTACTAACATAAATAAGGAAGCGATGGCATCCTATGTTGCATGCAGGAGCATACAGCTCAGCCAATACAATGATTTGACCAGTTTTGACTCAGTCAACCTTGTTTGACCTAGCCAAAAATGGGTCCTGGGCAAATTTGGAATCAAGGTTTCGATTTTGGTTATTTGACATCTATTGGGGTCCCATACAAGCCCCCAAGCATCAGATTGCAAAAATATCAAGTCATTGGTGAGATTTTAATTTATTAATGGCCAGCAGGGCCCTGTTTTAATTCAAAATGCTTGAATTTGGCCAAATTGGGCACACATGATGGATTCTGGTCGTTCAAGTGATCAATATTAGTGGATTTGGGGTCTACGATCTCAATGGAGCAAACGGTTTGTAAATCCGGGCAAAGGAAATGGCTCAAATTCATAATTTTCATGTTCAGCCATATAAACCAGCATAAATTAAATGGAAAAATCAGACTTTGGCTATGTTAAACATTAAAGTGGCTAATGCATGGGTAAGTAAAGGTAAAGGGGTAAATATTTGACAGTTTGGACTATGTTTGGACATTATACCTTGGATGTGGAGCCTCCATATGGCCCAACTCTCTCAAAGGGGGCGAATTTGGGCAAAGTGGGGCAATTTTCTCTATGGCAGCCTTTGTATTTTGGTGGAATTACATGATGAAACTCATTGTACGGGGCCTCGGGGGTTAAAAAAGTCTAAAGACACCCCCTTGGTGTCCCCAACACTTGTTTACATTAGCATTTTGGTCCCCCTCTCTCACTTGGGCGCACTAGGGCAAAAATCGCCCCCCCTCATGTAACTATTAAAAAATGTGTTTGATGTATGGATCATTCTTAGCCATTGATCTTATTACATGAGATCTAATCCTAGCCATCTCTCTCATTGGGTTAGGGATTTTGTTTAGAGCTTCTCTATCTAAGAGAAGGAGCTCTCATTGTACAGTCTTCTTGGCACTCTTAGCAATTGGAAGTGAATAGAGAGAAAACTATTTCTGCTCATACTTGTGTATTCGTGGTGGATATTGGATGAAATTGATTGTCATTGTACTCTCATTGCACTAGAAAGGATTTTAGTTGTTGCTGGTATATTTTGTTTCTCACCATCTTTGTTGCAGGCAAGGGTTCGTGGAGAGGGGCGCACCACTTGGAAGCCATTGATGTTTCACTCTCTGGAATTTGGGATTAAGAGGGAGTGCTTTTAATATTTTTTTCAACCATTTTCTCACATCTTTATTATCTTGTCGTTGTTCCTCTTCGTGTTTTAGGCTTTAGCAATCTGATGTTGTGTCTCGTGTTTGACAGGCAGAGAGGGGCGCATTGGTGAAATTGGGCAAGTCAATCTCAACTTGGGGCTACTACAAATCATTCTATTTGAACTTTGGGCTACATTGCTTCAACAAAATTTGATATTCCTCCCGGGTACCAAGTAAGTTCATCTTTTCTTTCTCTCGGTTTTCATTTTCCGTAGTGCATATAGAAATATTTATCTAAGTAAAAAACTCATCAAAATCTACATCTCAAAATTTAACCGTAGGATTTAATTTCTGTTTTAAACTCGCTTTATTTTCCCTTAGAAGACCCCAAATACAAAATCCCGTGCATTTTGGATTCCATTTACCCACACTTTTGGCACTGGTACTTTGCTGGTCTGCGCCCTCCTTGGGCATTTTTGTGTATTTTCTAACTGTCCTTTGGTTTTGGGGTTGTGGGTTGGCTTGGTTTTGGTCTTGTCTGTTTTATTGTCATTAAAAACCAAGTTTTAACATGCTAGAAGTGTCTTTAAATCGCTGATTTTATTTATGTTATGCATGCTTAATCATTTAGAGTCAATTTCCCCCATAGTAAAAATTTCTATCTTCACTTCTAGCAAATTTTTGGTCCTTGGGTCAATTTCCAGCCATTTGATCTTTAAAGATTCACTATTTTCACTAACATATCAGATCTGAAATAAGTTAATCAACTGCTTCTATCTCAAACAAAGTTCAGTCTTTTGGTTGGGATTGGTCTTAGGACACTTAGATAGTTATTCTTTGTGCTTCATTGCTTATTTTGGGGTTGTAGGTGTCTTATTTTGAGTCTCAACCATCGCTGGTTGAATAGGGTCTCCCCCTTGACTTGGCCTTGTGCTTTGTCTAAAGCGACAATTGCCTTGTCCGGTGTGACAACCGTTCATCTGAGCGGTGGACTTGGTGTTTGAAGTGTCACCAACTTGGCTTCCCTCTCCTCTACCGTCCCAGTTGGGATACATTTTAGTGGCAGCTAGAGTCTGAGTGATAACAGGTTTCCCAGGATAAAATTTTGTGTCTACTGTTTTTGTGCTTGGTTATTCTTTTAATGATCCTGGTTATTATCTGCAATTAAATTACACTCCTATAATTGTATAAAATCTAACATGGTATCAGACTAGTGCTAAAAGGAGCCATTGACATAAACTAGGGTTTCATGTTTAGAGACCTTCTCTCCACAGATTATCTTGAAAAGAGCATTGGAAGAGTTCACTTTAGTAGGGCGCATTTTTCTGTGAAGGCCAAATCTAGATTGGTGAAATTTCAATTTTTGACCTAATACTATGTCGGGGTCAAAACTAGGGCTTCTTGGATCAAGCTCTTCTATCCACAGATTTGGCTTGATTTTACCTCTCTTCAATTCGCCTTGATAGGGCGCATCTCTCTATGGAATCAATTTTGCAAAAGTCCAAACTTCAATTTTGACCTAGCTCCTGCTAGGGTTTTTGGTCCAGCATTATAGTCAAGATGATTGGTATGAAGGTTGAAGATAGATTTGATGGGGCTTCCAACTTCAGCTCTTGTAAGTCTAGAGTTCTTCATATCTTAGAAGAAAATGATCTCTTGAAGTTCGTCAATGAGAAGGTTTCATAACTAGAAGCGGAAGCTGACAAGACTCAATGGAGAAAGAATGATGCTAGAGCAAGGAGAATCTTGGTCGATTCAATAAAAGATGATTTGGTTCCTCAAATATCTGAGAAGAAGACAGCCAGAAAGATGTTCAAAACCTTGAAGAAGCTATTTGAACATAGTAGCATCAACCGTACTCTTGCATTGAGAAATCAACTATCAAATCTCAAGATGTCAAGGACATAATTAATTGCTTCTTACTTCATGAGGATCTTTGAACTAAGAGATCAACTAAGCACTAGTGGAGAACCTCTTGATGATAGAGAACTTGCTATAATGACTCTTAATAGTCTCCCTCCCTCTTGGGAACCATTCATCCAAAGTCTAAGTGGACGAACCAAGTTGCCCAAATTTGATTGATTATGGGCAGATTGCATCTAGGAAGAGACGAGAATTGCAACAAGGAATAGATTACATGGCACTCCACATGAAGAGATTCAAGCCCTTACATCTCATGCCAAGAAAGGCAAAGGAAAGGGGAGAAAGTTTCATGATAAGAAGAACAAAGATAGGGGATCAAGCCCAACACCAGGTTAGAAGAAGAAGAAGGATCTCTCTCAAGTTCAATGCTTCAAGTGCCATAAGTATGGCCACTATGCCAGACAATGTCGAGGTTCAAACAAAAGGAAGCATGAAGCCTCAACCGCTAATGTTGATGAAGACGCCTCTCACAAGAAGCCAAGGAATGATGATCGTACAAAATTCTTCTTCATATCAACTCTCTTAGGTATCATTCCCACCACTAGTGATACTTGGTTAATAGATAGTGGTGCATCTAGACATATGACTAGTTATAAAGAAAATATTTCAGAATTGGTTGAGAAAGAATCCCATCTACGTGTTGTACTTGGGGATGATGCTAGATACACAGTGAAGGGATCTGGGGCTACCTCCCTTCAGTTGGAATCTAGTGATACCTTACACTTGAGTAATGTATTATATGTACCTGGTATGAAAAGGTACCTTGTCTCCATATCAGCTTTAGAAGACAAAGGTTATAAAGTTGCATTCTCTAATGGGAAGGTTCTTGCATGGCACAAGAACTCAAGCATGAATTCAGCATGGGTGATTGGTGTACGAGAGGAGAGCTTACATAGGTTGAGGACACAACCAGTTCAGGCATTGGTACATGACTCTACCAGTATGGGTGAGCTATGGCACAAAAGACTTGATCATCTTAACTATAGAGCTTTAACATCATTGAGGACAATGGTGACAGGTCTACCAGTACTCCATGTAGACCCTGATGGCATATGTGCACTTGGCAAGAATGCCAAGGGATCCTTTCTGAGCAGTGAGAGCAGATCCAAAGCGATTTTGGATCTAGTACATTCTGACTTGTGCGGACCCATGACAATTACTTCATTGGGTGGTTACTATTACTATGTGATATTTATTGATGATTACTCTCGAAAGATTTGGATCTACTTCCTCAAAACCAAGGAATCCGAAGAGGTGCTATACAGATTCAAGGAATTCAAGGCACAAGTTGAGAAACTGTCGAGAAAGAGGATTAAGATCATGAGATTAGATAACGGAGGAGAATACACCTCTACAGATTTCAGTGGTTTCTACAAGGAAGTAAGAATTACGAGGGAGTGCATAGTTCCTTACAACCCTCAACAAAATGGGGTTGCGGAAAGGAAGAGCAGGACGATTATTGAGGTAGCCATTGCGGAAAGGAAGAACAAGACAATTATTGAGGCAGCCAAAGCCATGATACATGACCAGAGTTTGCTTATGTTCTTATGGGCAGAAGCTTCAAGTACAGTTGTCTATGTGCAGAATAGATGTCCTCATAAAATTTTGAGGAACATGACTCTAGAAGAAGCCTTCAAAGGAGTGAAACCAGAAGTGGGCCATCTTTGTATCTTTGGTTGTCCAGTCTACATTCATGTGCCTAAGGAAAGGAGGACAGAGTCAGAGCCTTCAGGCAAGAAGGGAACATTTGTGGGATACAGTGCATCTTCAAAGGCTTACAGAATGTTACGTCCCCAATTTTGCGAAAAATAATTTTTTTTGTTGTTAAGTCATTAATCAGTCATTTAACATGAATAATCAAGATCAATACTCAAAATCCTATATTTCAAGGACAATTATTACTATCGACTTCAGGGGATTATTTTTGTTTTGGAACCATTTTATTTTCAAGCGGGTTATTAAATTTCTGGGAGAATGTATTTATGGATTAACACCTGCTGGCGAGGGACAACTTTCCGTCATTGATGCCTTACTTAGCTTCTGCTAAGACTATTTTTATCTTACTTTTCAGGTTTACAGGTCAATATATTATTAGCTTAGAAGAATTTGTCTCCAAATTTAAGATTTACAAAATATTAGCTTATGCTCCCTTTTTCAGCTTGATATAGAGCATAATTCAAGATATTAAAAAGCTAAGTGAAGATCATACTTGTGTTACTTACTTGAGTTAAATTTATCTCGAAATAATGATTAAGCAAAGTTAAAGCATCTCCGCTCAAGGGTTCTAAAATTAAGTTATGACAAGGGTGTGATATCCACAAGGTCTCATTAATAAAATTATGTCGAAGCTAGGGTATGGCTTCTCTACTTTATAAGGTACGATAGAGGTTGTGCTTATGCAAGCTATGCTCTCAAATCAAAGGTTTTAAACATGCTATGGAGAAAGGGTATCACCCTTAGTAATTACGTAGGCTTTGTGGTGTTACAACTGCGCCTCCTCTAGGGTTTTACACTCTATGGTGTTGATCACCTACAAGTTTCGATTAACATTACCAAACTATAATGAAGGGCTGGTAAATCAAGCGGTAGTGGGTGACAGTTGTGTTGAATATGAGGGCGCCAAGTGTACAGTCCTCCGAAACCCTTCCAAAACCTATGTTGTGGTTATGCCCTAAGCATTTCACCGTTACGCTGGAAGTGAAGAGGGTTCTCTCGACTGCCTTTGGTTGTGCAACGTGGTGGAGGGATGAACACCGCCTGGTGTCGCCGTCGTGCAAACTCAAGGTATGATAGTCGTTTCTCTTGAAGCTTGCATTAATTCTTTATGTAACTGATTCGGAAGCTACGTTTTGATTCAAGTCGTTGTGTTAACAAGGTTTGACCCCTGGATTGTTAATGTGTTGACAGGACTATGCACGACGTGGAGTGGGTAGTGGATAAAAGGGATGCGGCTATCCCGGGTAAGGCTCAATGGCACCTCTGTCCCTACTCAGTATGGTGTTGGGTCTTTTAAGGGGGTTTGGCTCCAGCTGGGGTGGTTATGCAGGGTCTGCATTTGGCCGTGGCCTTCTTTCTGGAAACGTCCTGGTCCTAAACTTTGGGTTGTTCTGTTGAGGCTGAGGAGTCTCTAGTTTTTGTTAACCCTTCGGGACTGTAATGACTTTTGCATTTGCAATGTAATGTAAGCCTTTACGGCATGACCTCGGTGGTTCTAAACATTTCGATTTTTAACCCTATCTCTGCACAAATTTATATGAGATACTTCGATGATTCAAACTTCAGGGTTTAAGATGTATTTTATGCTATTGTTGTTTTCTGTGTAGAAGGTAATTGAATGGACTTTCTGTATGACTGCGTGGCTTTCCAAACTCTTGAAATCATTGCCGAAAGGTATATGCATTCGATGTGTGGGTTGAGTAGTAACTTGGGTTTTAAATGTTAGATTTTCTATTGAGATTAGAAGGCTGGCTTCGGCTGTCGTTTCCCAAGTTGTTTGCAGGGTTCAAATGGCGTTTTCTCTTCGTACCAGGGAAGGTTAAGTTAGTATCCTTATGAAAACGTCTGTGTAAGAACAACTCTGGGTTTTGAACCCTTATTCACTTTCCACGCAGCTAAGCTGCGATGATGTTTGCATTGCATACTAAGGTGGAGGGTTTAGTGGCTAGGGTCGGCCGTGAGCACGACTATCCCAACGCTGAACTTGTTTAAGTCTTTGTGTTTGAGATTCCACTTCCCGAATCAGGAATTGTAAAGTGGCCAAACTGCTTGCAGTGCATTCTACAGGTTTAAAGTTTAAGATACCCTTGGTGTGTGGATTGTGTAACCCAGCCATAAGGCTTGCTTCGTCGACTTGAAAGGTTTAAAAAAATAAGGTTACGACTTGATAGAAGAACATTTTTCCACCCTAGTGGCCGTAACTAGAGAAGGACAGTTAGGGTGTTGATTGTATGCAAGAGCTTCTCTGTCATAGGGAAACCTAAGGGGTAGTTCCTAAGGAACGACCTTAAGGTTTCGAACTGGGTGCTAAGTCAAGGGTAGTAATGGCTAGTGCTTCCCTTTTTCTCAGCTCTGCTCTGTCGTCTTGAGCCTAAGAAATAATGCATGTAAATAAAACTAGGAATGTAACTCAAAAATATTCAGCCTGCAAGTAACAGACTGAATCTAATTGATGACTCATTTACTTGCTATGAAACCTAGGTTTTCTTTATGCAAAATCAATATATATTCATACATTTATTTCTTCTGTTTGCAGTTGCTAAATAAATATATAACATTTGGTTAACTTTACAGTTTGCATACAACTTACTTTAATACATAGTAAGAAGAAATTTCGTGCATGTGTACCAAATGCATGTAACCAGAAAACATATCTATCTGTAATACTTTTAAATATTTGTTGTCTCTTGGTTTCTGTTTATTTCTTGATAATGTTTTATTTGCAACTTCATATTGAAAGGGGTGGCTTCCTCCACCATTTACAAACCTGCAACCTTTACTCATTTCCACAATTATGTAATATAGGGTTATATTTCACTCGAAATGACATAAGAGTTTCAGTAATCATATAATGTGATTTGCAGTTGTTAAAAGAAGATTTATGTAAACACTTGAACTTGTTTGCATGCACTTTTGCTCATTTCCCCTGTACACTCATAGCTGAGCTTTCATATCGAACATAGTAGGGATAAAGGGATTTATATGCAGACTAGAATTGTGTTTATGAAAGTAAGCTCGCTATAGGTACCCATGCATTTTATTTCCTGCAACTTAGTCTATCTCTGTAGCATATTTCAACCCAACTCCTAACTCGAAATAACTCACATGCACAGTGATATTTTTAATCCTAACAGAAATAAATACTCTAACTCTACTGTGTTAGAGAATATCTGTACTGGAGTACACCATCCTATAGATGTCAGGAAAAATATAGGTAGACATATAAAATGAACCTAATAAAATTTCCTAACTTAGTTTAAATCTATCTTACTGCATTATATCATTTAAAAATTATCTTAGAAACAGATAGAGATAAGATGCACAGATAAAAACAGAACCTGTTACTTTAATTGAGTAGGCAATCACCCAAGGATGCTGTTCCTCCCAACCTTCTCCTGCAGAGCAGCCAAGCTACTTGCTCTCCAAGACCCCCGAGCCTGTCCACTAAACCACCAGGAGAAAGAAATCTGGTAGGATTCTGACAATATTTGAACCTTTAGCAATCAAAGAGACTTGCTGCCATAACTCTGTGCTGCACACTGCAGAAAAACCAACAGATTTACTGCTGCAATTCCGTCACTAGCTAACCCTTAAGCAAGCCTCCTGTGGGCTCAGTTCTAACACCACAAGGTAAACTTGTCCTCTTTTGGGAAAATCGAACCCCTTTGTCCAAGTTTGCTTTCTCTTTTAAAGAGTGCCTAGGTCTTTAGTGGATCAATTTTGTCATTGATGAGCCAACTGCTCTGCCTCCACCTCTCTGGTGAGTCATGACCAAAATTGTAAGGTAGTTGCCTCAAGCAACAACTAGGAATTCATTGCAGTTGCTGCCACTTGTCCATTGCCTCCAATACCAGATTCCATTTCTCCTTGTGGGCTAGTGGACACTCTTTAACAGCCTCTTTGGGTGAGTGTCTCCTATTTTCTTTATTAAATAAATATTATTTGTCCATTACAGTCATCCATGACCACACTTGGTCATTAAATACAAAAACTTTATCATAGAAGTTTAACATAATGTTTTTTCAAAAATAAATATTTGTCCAAATATTAGGGAGGTTACACAGAATCTACATCCGAGGATCGAGACAGATCGAGGTCAGTAGGGATGTCTCCTTTGAAGAGGAGGTGGCTTTCAGAAGAGCTAGAGGATCGGATATGGAGATCAATGATGAGGAGTTGATAGCTCCAAAGGAGATGGTATCATCTCCCCCTCCAGTATTTCAGAGGGATTCAACTGAGAAGGCTGAGTAGATTGATCCCATTGATCCAGTTGAGCCAGTTGATGTTCCCAGAGATGTTGCAGTAGGCCGAAAGAGTTCTAGATGGGCACAACAAACATTGCAGGATGCAGAGGGGCATGAGGCTCCCCATGGTACTTTTCGAGAAAGTAAGAGACCTCAGAGATTCTTGAGCTATGTAGCATTGATGAACCACATCATTGACTTAGAGCCCTGCACCTATGAGGAGGCTTCCAGACACTAGGTATGGAAGGATGGCTTGATAGAAGAATACCAATCCATCATGAAGAATTATGTGTGGGAGGTTGTGCCAAGACTTGAGGGGAAGTCATAATGACTTCCAAGTGGATTTACAAAATCAAGCATGGAGCAAATGGCAGTGTTGAGAAACACAAGGTTATATTTGTTGCTGGAGGATTCTCTTAGAAAGAGGGAGTTGATTATGATGAGACATTTGCTCCCGTGGCTTGTTATACTTCCATCGGGGCGATTATTGCTATTGCTTCAGCTATGGGATGGAAGTTGCATTAGATGGATATCAAAACCGCCTTCCTCAACGGTGTGATTGAAGAAGAAGTATCTATTGAGCAACCAGATGGTTTTGTGATCCATGGAAATGAGTTCCACGTATGCAGGCTGAAAAAGGCCTTAATGGACTCAAGTAAGCACCACGTGCTTGGTATGTTTGGATAGATGGATACTTGGGGAGCTTGGGATTCACCAAGAGTGATGCAGACCCCAACCTTTACTACAAGGTTGTGGATGGTGAGCCACTAATTTTTGGTACTCTATGTTGATGATCTATCTCACCGGAGATGAGAAACTTATTGTATGGTGTAGGAAGAAGCTTGCCTCTGAGTTTGAAATGAAGGACCTTGGATTGATGCACTACTTCTTGGGATTAGAAGTATGGTAGAGGCACGATGAGATTTTCCTAAGCCAAGGAAAATACACCATTGGCATACTGAGGAGATTTAGGATGATGGAATGTAAGTCCATGGCCATACCAATGGATGCGAATTTGAAGAAGCTGAGAGATTCTGCTTCCGATTCAGATTTGATAGATCCCACCATGTACCTCCAGCGGATTGGATCATTGATGTATCTGGTCAACACTAGACCAGATATATGTTTTGCTGTAGGTGCCCTAAGCCAGTTCATGTGCGAACCGAAACAGATTCATTGGGTTGCTGCAAAACATGTGTTGCGATACTTGCGCAACATTGTGGGACATGGCCTGAGATATGCTTCAGATTATGACTTGAGATTGCAAGGATTTTTCGATTTCGATTGGGCTGAGAGTGCTGTGGATAGGAGAGAACCTCTGGCTGTTGCTTCAACTTGGGATCTCCTGTGATTTCCTGGTGCAGTAGGAAGCAGACCTCAGTAGCACTCAGTACTGCAGAGGCTGAGTATATTCCCGTATGTGTAGCATCTCGGGAAGTTGTTTGGCTTTTAAAATTCCTTGTGGGTTTGTTTGGCCAGACTCGAGCCAACATTAATTCATTGCGACAACCAGAGCTATGTATAGATCTCTGTGAATACAGTATTCCACGACAAGTCGAAGGATATCGAGATTCGGTATCACTACATTTGTGATATGGTGCAGAGAGGTGCGGTCAAGCTACAGTATGTTCCAACAGATGACCAGACTGTAGACATTCTTACCAAGCCTCTTCCTAGGATAAAGTTTGCATACTTTCGTGAAAGGCTTGGTGTGGCAGAGAATGTGTCCCTCCTTGAGACGGAAGGATGATCATAGAGAGAGCAATGAATTCTCTCGATCACTCCGAAAGGAGTGAGGAGATCTCTCGGACATCCTGAGATGGGATGGAGAGGCCACTGCATTCTCCCAATCACTCTGAGATGGAGTGAGGAGATCTCTCGGACATCCTGAGATGGGATGGAGAGGCCACTGCATTCTCCCGATCACTCCGAGATGGAGTGAGGAGATCTCTCGGACATCCTGAAAAGGATGGAGAGGCTAGCGCATACTCCCGATCACTCTGAAAAGAGCGAGGAGATCTCTCGGACATCTTGAGATGGGATGGAGAGGCGGGTGGACATTGGTACTCTTGTATGGACTCACTGATGGATTTGGTTGAGTTGATGCATGATGACACTTCTCGACGTACTGAGATTGTGTTGAAGACCTTCCGTATGTATATAGATGTTCGAGATAGTTGTGATGTACAGTTGAAATCCAGATGATTGTGTCCAGTGATGTTGATGATGATCGTGTCCGAAGAATACCTTCCTTGTTAAGAGGGAGTGTTGGAAATATTGTAACTTTGGAAGTTATTCTTATTGTTTTTTACTATTGTACTTTATTGTACCATTGTTATGCTTCCTTCAGGAGAAGTTATTGATGTATTTGATAATGTAAAAGTCATGAAAGAATCAATGTAAACCTTGGGTTAGAATTACGCAAAGGAAATAATAAATAAATGTAATTTTGTATTCCCCCAAGACAAGTCGACCCAGTCATCTAAAGAGGTTGGCCCTGTTGAGGAAAAGGTCACATCAAATGAGTATAAATAGAGGAGGTGCTCCTCCCATTTGGACACACTCACAACACAAGCAAGTTCGCTAGAAGAGAAGAAGAAGTTTGCTATTGCAGCTGGAGAAGACATTTTTGGGTTCCCTACACTTGGAGAAGTTTCTCTTTCTCTCTCTTATCTTTGATATCTGGATGTACACTGATTCTCTGAACTGATTATCTCTATGCGAAGGTTGCTGGGTTTTCTCCCTGTTGGGTTTCCCAGGATAAAATTCTGTCTACTGTCTCTGTGCTTGGTTATTCTTTTAGTGATCCAAGTTATTATCTGCAATTAAATTACACTGCTATAATTGTATAAAATCTAACAAGATTGGTATAGTGTCGACATAGTGCAGGTGACAGGTTTATATTTGAAGATGATGCAGACGCTCGAGTGCATGTCCGTTGATTGATGTGATGAGTGTTGTGGAACAAAGATTTCTGAGGTTCTCAAGCACTCTCTCCCTTAGAGCACTTGTCCCAGCTGGAGCCAGATGTTGTCACATCCATAATAGCAGGGAGCTACCATGATTTCAGATCAGTTTTGAGCACATTTTTGAGTCAGTCCTATGCTATCCTATGCTATGAGATCAGTAGTAGATGAGCATTTTGATGATGATCACTCTTATATTCAGTGGACCCAGAGCATTATACATAGTTAGTTTTATGTCAGGACTGAGCCCCATGACCGTTGGTCGGTGACTAAGTTAGCCATTTCCACTTGGACAGATCATATATGGATGATTATGGTGCCCTAGGATGCATACAGTAGCAGTGTCCTAGTGTCTTTCAGATGTCTACAAATGCAGTTATAGGTATATGACCCAACAAGTATATGGTTATTGTGCTTGGATGTTTATTTTGCTCATTTATTTATCTTAGTAGCTGGACTGGGTATATAGTGGTTGTGCATTGGTGATCTGCTATATTTGCTCCTTATTGATGGTTTAGAGTAGAAGTGATTGATTCTCTTTGGGTGAGAGGTTCTTGTGTATACTCATTGGTTTCTCCCTTGTCATAGTATGGACTTGGTCATTCCCCTATGGTCTTTGCTAGTCATGGCATCACCTTGTCATTGTCCCTGTTACCGAGCAAACTAGCAGGGCTAGTGCCTAGTAAGCACATGCAAGGGGAGTATGACCCAATGTCACCTCAATCACACTTCCAACTAACTACTTCAGAGTGTCTTGACCTCCAAGGGGAGAGCCCTTATTACGTCTATAGGCACCTTTAAACCAAAAACAAAATCTTTCTATGCAAATCAAGTTAGTGACCAGTGCCTTCAATGGAAAGATAACAAGATAATCATTTAACCATTCACCAATATGTATGAAACCGGCATAAGCATGTGCACCAATATTAGATAATATGTAATCAATCAATAGGACACTAGGACTAGCAATAAGCAATACACATTAAGCATAAAATGTCATTCATCAAATAGTAGTTACACAATGCTTATACAAGTAAGTGAAATCAGTCCTATTTAACAATAGTCTTGTAGCATTAGATTTAACTTTTAAATAATAATAACAGTCGTCCATTCAACAATAATCAAGTGCTTTTCTTCAGAAGTCCCTTACAATCCTTTTGCTAACCTTTTTCACTGTTTTTTGTGTGTTATGTGGTAGATTTCAGGCTGCTGTAGTGGTGACTGTAGGTGGTTACAGGCAGATTGAGGCCTGTCTAGGCCTTAGGAGGATGGAAACGAGGGTTAGGAGAGGGATGAAGGTTGGCTGGTTGAGGACTGAAAAAGGAGGGCCAAGGGTTAAGGAGGGGAGCCGAGGGGTGTAGGAGGGTTACAAGGGTAGGTTGAGGGCAGAAAAGGTGGGCCGAGGCCCTAAGGAGGCAGATCGAGGGTATAGGAGGGAGGAAAGAGGGAGGCTGAGGAGGAATAGGGTAGGATGAGAGGTAAAGAGGGAAGGCCGATGCCTAAGAAGGGAGGGTCGAGGCCCTAAAAAGGTATTTTTGTTTGTTTGGATTTTATGGTTTTATATTTTTTTTAGGGTTTTTTCTGATAAAATTTCAGACATAAGAAAATAACCTAATCTACCATGAAATGCAATTTGTACACATGAAAATGCAATAATTTGATAAAATTTGATAAAACAAGGGTTTTAGTGGATGATACCTTAAACCCTTTGCCTAGAGGAGAGGTGACCAACCTCCCTCTTGGACTGATATTTTCCTTGACTGTAAACTAGGGCTTCCTACAACAACCCCTAGGGTTCCTTGTAGAGGCCTAATCTAGGGCAAATTTAGAGATCCAAGGCCAAACTAGGGATAATCTCCTCTAGGGAGCGTTTTCCACCATGCAAAGTAGATAGAAGGCAGACAAGAAGGCCAAAATCAAAAAAATGCAGCTCTATGGCCACCATCCAATCATCAATAAGCAAAACCTACCTACCTTCACCAAAAGAGACTAAACAAGACTTACTTGAGCTTTGTGTTATTCCAACAATTTCTAGCGTCCACCATACATGAGTAAAGACCTTAGAAGAGCATCCAAATTTCATCCATAAGGCAAAGAAGACAAATCATCAAGAGGTGCGCATCACTTTCCAAGAGCCCTAATTAGGGTAAAATAGCAACATAATAATTTTATCCCATGTGTTACGATTTACAAATTAAGTGAGGAGATCTTATTTATAGTCTCTCAACCTCACTTTTACAAATAATCAGGCCGGCAAGCCAATATAATGTCAATGTAAAAATATCAATGTTGCACGACTCTGACTCAACAAAGACTCGACTGGCATATGACTCGTAGACTTGGGAAACACTCGGGACAGACTTGGCAAGACTCAACAAATAGGAAAAAAAAAAAATTGTACATTTTTGGCACAAAAAAGAGTTTAAAAGCATTTCCAATCCATATAAGTTATAAAACTACAATTTATGCAATAATTCATAACATTGTCTCATAAACTATGATTGTACGACATAACACAATCAATTTTTGTATGCAAAAATTTAAATAGTGATCATAAACCATAAAGTGATCATAAACCATAGTGTTCATAAACCGTAAATCATAAACATAAACATAAACCATACTGATTTAAAAATCAAATTGGTGCAAGTTCAAAATACAGTCTCATAACATAAATAGAAAACCAAAATAGATAATTTCTCGATGTACTCGAGTCTCATGCCTAACCACGAGTACGCCTATAATAAGTCATCGAGGAGCTAGTGCCAACATCAACAGACTGAAGTAGGTGTATTTGGAGTTTCCATTTGAGATGATAGACTAGAGGGATCCTGAGTCTCCTCATCAAGCCAAACCAAATCATCAGGGAACTCCTCCTCCACAACCCACTCAGACTCTAAATCAATATCATCCAATAAAATTGGATCTAGGTCCTTCGGTTGCACATTTGTTTTGTGAGCATCCGAAGGTTGTAGTAGATGAAAACCAACTTTTCTAACCTCTCATGCTCCAACCTATTCCGCTTTTTGCTGTGGATGTGCTCAAATACCGACCAATTGCGCTCACATCCTGAAGCGTTGCAGGTTTGACTCAGAACTCTGATGGCGAATTCTTGTAATTATGGTGCTTCAGAGCCACAATCTATCCAACAATGGGCTGTAAAAGTTAAAAACAACGATGATTACAAGTTTTGCAATGCCAAAATTGAAAAAGAGAACTAGCAAATTTACAAGCTAAGTTCTAAGTCTAACAATTTAGTTTTTACAAATTGAATCTTACATGGCATTTTCTTGTCCTTGAGTCGTTGGGTTGAGCTGAATCCAAACATGCCAGCTGCTTCTTTGTACATATCACGTTGCAAGTTGATTTTGTCCTAAATTTCTGGATCTGGGAACATCTTCTCAATGCATATCATGACACCTCTCAATCTCTTTGAATGCTAGAATCTGGATGAAAGAATAAGCTTGGATTGAGATATGCTTCGGCTGCATGCAATGGTGAATGTAGCTGTCTGCCCCACCTGAAATCAATAATTTGCCATATAGGGAGATATTTTGATAAATCCCCCTTGTAGAAAGTCTTGATGGCCTCTTTGGCCCTATCCATGCCCTCATAGATATATCCCTTGCAGGTTTCTCTCCATCCATGATCCTCAAGACTTTTACAAGTGGCTCAGTGAAGCTGACAATCTCAGTGACTTTCTCCCACAAACCATCTCCTAAGAGAGACAACTTCATAGCAACAGCATCTGGCTTTGTGCTATCTTTCCAAAATATCCATTTCTGGCTACAAACCATCCGTCTCAAAGCTTGGTACTCATTCAGAAGGCTTTGGAGGGAAAGAAAGGTTGTGGCAAACCATGTGATAGCAGGGCGACTCAATTCACCGTCTCTGTATCCCCTCATAAGGCTCAATACCCAAGCATGGTTATAAATGAATTTGGTTATTTGTTTGCACTCTTGCACAACTGCTTGCACCCATTCCATCTTCCCAATGTCCTCCAGCATCAAGTCTATGCAATGGGCAGCACATGGAGTCCAAAAAATGGTGGGCTATTTTGCAGAAAGCAACCTTCCAGCTGCCACATAATTTGCAGCGTTGTCCGTGACTACCTTGACAACATTTGTTACCCCGACTTCCTCCACAACATCAGACAACATTGATAAAATTAGATTTGCATCCTTTACATGCGAGGATGCATCAATGGATCTTAGGAACATGGTTCCTTTAGGGCAAGCTATAACAAGATTGATGATTGTTCTGCCCCGTTGATCTGTCCACCCATCAGACAAAATTGTGCAACCTGTAAACTTCCATGAGTTTTTAATGCTCTCCAATTGTTCCTTAACACACACGAGCTCCTCATCTAGCTTGTTCCCCCTAAGTGCATTATAGGAGGGGGCTTTGTATCCAGGGCCAGCAGCTGCAATGGCATCTACCATGGGCTGATAAAAATAAGACTTTGCATAGTTAAATGAAAGGCTGTTATGGTATCAAAACCTCCTCATTGCCATATCTGCCTCTTTCCTCTTCTTTTCATTGAAGCTCTCCAAGGATGGCTGATATCCTGGAGTTGTGCGAGGAAGGAAGAAAGAAGAAGTTACACTTCTATTTACTGTAGCAGTTGAAGTGGACCCTCCTATACTTGGATTTGCATTCGGTGGTGCCATGGTAGATCTACCTATTATGGAAGTTTCAAACTTGTATCTTGCTCTCTTTTCACTCTGTTCTCTAATGGCATCCAAAGCAGCTACCGTTTCTGCTATGACTTCATCGGGGCATTTCTCACAAACCGCCACATCTCTGCAAACAATTCTTGCTAGATGATATTTCATCCTGTTTATGCCCCCAGACATTTGAGAGGAGCAGAAGTTGCAAATGACCCTGTGGTCTTCATTGGGATTCACCCTGATACAATATTTCCATGCTGGATCAAGAGGCCTTCTAGCTTTAGGTGCCATGGAATCTGGATTGCAAAAAAATATAAGTTCTAATTTGGATTTAAATTTTTTTGATAATTTGCTAAATTATTGTTTTTTTTAAACATGTGGCATTGAATCATTGATTTTTTTAAAAACATGTGTCATTGTGGCTTTGTAATTTATAATTTACAAAATATATAATTTATGACACAATTTTTTTCTTTCTTTTTATATTTATAACAGAAATAAAATACAAAATACAAAAATATAACCAAATAAAAATTACAAAAATATAACTTTAAAACTTTATAACATAAATAAAATAAATACGGAATATATAATTTATAAGTTTATAACATCAATAAACTAAAAAATTATAAAATATTTCGTATAAAATTATATATAATAAAATTATAAATAACAGAAATAAAATATTAAAAAAAATTAAATACGACAAAAATTAAATAACTGCAAATATTAAAAAACAATATGACAAAAATTAAATAAATAGTAATACAGAAATTGAAAATATGCAACCCAATATAAACTAAAATAAAATTTCAAATAAATAACAGTAATATATATATAAAAAAATTAAAATAACAGAAATAATAAAATTTAAAATAACAGAAATCATAAAATTTAAAATAACAGAAATAAGTGAAAATATTAAAAAAACAAAATATGACCAAAAATAAATAAATACCAGTACAGAAATTAAAATAGGACATTAGTTTAGATTTTAAAATATGAATAAAATTAACATAAATTAAATTTAAAATAAATAAAATTAATATATATATATATATATATATATAATATAACAAAATATAAAATAACAAATATGATAAATAAAAAATAACAGAAATATTAATAAGAAATATATTAATATAACAAATAAAATCAAAATAACAAATATAAATAAATATATAATACAAAAATTTATAACAAAATAACAAATATATAACAAATTAAATAAAAACAAAATAAAATATATATAATAATTTAAAAAAAACAAAAAAAAATCTAACAAAAATATATAATAATAAATATTATAAACTACAAAAGGTTTATATATATAAAAAATAACAAATATATATATATATATATATATTATATAACAAAAACTAAAAACTAAATAAAAAATAAAAAAAACTATACAATAAACCATAACTATATAGTATAACCATTATTTAAAAAATATAACGTAACATTAAAAAAAAAATACAGCACACAGCACATAGAGTCGGACTCACAGACTTACCCGATCGGATTTGAAGACGCCAATCGAAGACCCAGACCCACGTCGAATTCGAAGACGCCAAGCGGCTAAGCCCGAACTGTAACTGCAACTGAAGCCGCCAAAGCACTCGGATCAACCTTCAACTGCAACAGAAACTGAACCTCGATGGCAACTCTCACGACCTTTAGTAGCTCGATGGCAACTCACGACCTTTAGCAACTCGACTGTGTGATCAATGGACGAGGGAGAGGCTGTTTAATAGCCGTCTTCCCTCTCCGTTTCCCTCTAAAACCCCAAAAACTGGCGGACTAAAACCCTCAACCCTTGACCATAATGTTTGGTGTCCGTCAGTCAACGGTTGAGTTCAACGAGTCAACAGCCGAGTCGCCGAGTGAATCTCGGTTCCGACGAGTGCGGCAAGTCCATGAGTATGCTGTCGAGTATGTGTCGGTTGCGTGGTTTAGGAGTCGAATCGTGGAGGCTCGCGAGTCCCAGCCGAGTCGTGCTTCACTGAAAAATATAACATAAAATAATTTAAAATAATCTAAAATGTGGGTAACCTAGGCTATTTCCCCCCTAGGTGACCAAAAAATGATAAAAATAGCTAGAACTGAGCAAATGACTCCAATCTTAGGGATGGAGTGAGCAGGGGGGGAACATTATGCCCCATCTAACCCCAAATGTATTGAAAATCCCTCAATGTCCCCCTCAAATCATGCTTGATGGCCTGGGAGACAAGATGATGCCATCACTATGCAGGGCCTAAGGAGAGAGGGCACTCTACTGAAAAGGGACCAGTATGGGTGCATAGGGTGATTGGAAGAGCAGGCAAGTGCCTCTGAGCTGGAACATTGTCACATGTGTGGAAATCAAGTAGGGGGCCGTGACCTAGTAACCTGCCCCTAGGAGCCCCAAACACCAACCTCACGGCTACAAGCCCTAAAATGAGGCAGTGAGCAATGCCACTAAGCCATAGTACTCCTAAAGGAAGAATCAAGGGGTTCGGCCATAACCACCTCTCATAAAATGTAGATAATACCCCCATCCTAGCCCTGAAGCAAAAAAACGACCCCTCTCCTTGGGAAGACATCTGAAAGTGAGTTGGTACTGGTATTACGTAATAGTCCCCATCCATCTGTTATCTGCCATCTTTAGTGTGATCCCGACTTGCACTTTGACTAGTGAGATCGAGGACCCCCCACTTATGCCACTGTGTTGAATAAACTCCATGTTTACTTGTGTCTCGGCTCTAAAGTGTGTGGTCTAGTCACTTCTAGTTTGTTTGTATGATGCCAGGTGGATCGATTGTGTGGCTAGTGTCATCGGAATGTTTTCCACTAGTCCTTGAAAACAAGTACTCATAAAAAGCATTGGATCGCATAAATGCTATATCTAAATGGATGCAAAAAGTTAGCAATAAAAGTGTTTTTAAACACTGAAGCAAATAAATAAAAAAAATCTTCTGTAGCTAGTCAGTGGCCAAGGGATGAGCACTCATCCCTTGTATGATTTAAGGTCGTTTGCCCCTATAGGGCAACAGGGTGGTAACTCATCGCACATATGGATGGTGGCGGGCAATGGTGGTAAGACCGAGTCATTATCTGAGGCCCGCAAGGCTATTCAGGGCACCTGCTCTTAGAGGCTGACTAGTGAAAGTCGATCCAATATTAAATGTTAAATGTTAAAGTTTAAATGTGCAAAGGCTGACAATAAGTCAAATGTAAAAAGGATGCTTGTCTAGAGTCCATTGGAAGCCTTCTAAGCACTCTACCCATTTGTGAGGCACCACCATTCCCCAGTGTCTTCTATCCGACATACGGATAAGTGGTTTCCCCTTTTCCTCATGTCTGAGAGATCATAGTGTTGAGGTTGTCAAGTCATATCCCCTTAGCCTAGCCTTGTTTCATCCACTTCACCCATAGCTAGCAATATGGTCAAGTCTGTAAATGAGTATACACTTGAGGCTTTTACTTAGAGTGATGTATTGCTTTGATCTAGACTTATTGTTGATGATTTTTATTCATGATTGCCATTAAAATGCCACTTAATGCTTTAGTTTTGCTACTAATATAAATAAGGGAGCATATTTCATCCATTTGTACATGCAGGATCAGTGATTTTCAGTCTGGGTCATTATTTTGATCATTTGTGACCTGGTCAAACCAGTTTGACCAAGTCAACAGCATGTTCTGGGATGAGTTTGGCCGACATAGTTCGATTTTGTTTTTTCATAGCCATTTGATGTTCATTAGATGGTTCCATGCTTCAGATAGTGATTTTTCATGGTGGCTTGCATTATTTTTATTATTATCAGCATTTATAGGCCATATTTTTATTATTCTAGCATGGATGAGCTTCTAGGTGCATTTCTTGCTAGACATATGATGTATTAGTACTCATTCCTAGTGGATTTGGACATTTTGAGTCCATTGGTGCACTCAAATCTCAGTTTTGGGCACATGTACTCGATGATATGGCCAGTTTATTTTCCAACAACAGAGTACCATGGAAAAATAACATAAAAAAAGGTGAAAATGGCTAGCAAGGAAATCGATTTGGCTTAATGGGACAAGGAAATGGCATGAAACCTGTTCAATGGATATTATTGACGCTCTAGACACCTCTCGGTATGGTCTACATTAGTTGTTGGGCTCCACACGATTTTCTCTCTCCTTGGGGGCGTCAATTTCCATAGAGGGGACGCTTGTACCTTGATGACCACATGTTGTATCTTATATTGATGTACTAGTGGGTGATAGTGGAGTGATTTTTGGACCCCTTAGCCCCCCTCTCTTATGTTATTATGTTGTACCATGTTATATCTTATGTTATGTTCCGCCATAGGCATCATTGAGGAAAGTGCGTCCCCCTCTTTGAGTGATCTCATGTATATTATCTGGCACATCATTAGCCGTTGATCTTGATGTATTATCTTTTGATCCTAGGCCTCCATCTTTTTGGGTTTAGGGTTTTTGTATTGTGAGGATCTATTTATTCGATCTCTCACTCATTGTAAAGGACTTTTGGCTCTTGGATCTTTGACAATAAGAGAAGTTTTTGGAGAAACTTCTTGCAAATCTTTGATGAATGTTCTTATGCATGATTGTAAAGCCTTTTTCTTAGACATTCTAGCAAAATCGTGGTGATTTCAAGACAAAATTGTGGAGGCAGAATTGGTTTTGTAGGGGTGTGATTTGGTTGAGGGTGTCATTGTGAGGGATCCCTATCTCTCTCTCTCCAAGTCTCTTCTGTTGATGTATTTGTAACTTCAGAAGATATTCACTTGTATATTGTATGTATTACATTTGTACTTTATTGTATCCCCAACGGAGATGTATTATTCCTCCGATTGGAAGTGTCGTCATGTGTACTTGCAAGTGTCGCAAGTTATATTGTAAGTGTCGTAACTTATACTTGATGGGTTATTAGACCACCTTGTTGGGGTCGGCCCTGTATGAGTCATGTGGGTCAAAGGGTTATTAGACCACCCTATTGGGGGTTGGCCCAGTCAGCATTATGTTATGTGGTTAAATTAGGGCCGACCTAGTTGAGTAAATGTCAAGTGATGTAGTGTATAAATAGAGAGTGTGTCTCTCTCATTTTACACATTCTATTGTTCACTCACTTCGCATTAGTGAGAGAAGAGGAAGAGCGCACAAGTGGAGGAGGAGCATGCTGCTGTAGATATCTATCTTTTGGGTTTGATCATGGTGATCATTGTATTGATGCTTATTCTATCTCTAAGGAAGTTGCGGGGTTTTTCACCTTCTTGGTTTTCCCCGGTGAAATGATTTGTGTCTCTTGTCTCTTGTCCCTTATGCTTGATATGCTGTACATGTTGTTCTTTCAGTTAAGATCCTAGATCAGAATGTATTAAATTCTGAAAAACTAACATGGTATCAGAGCTAGCCTGAAAGAAGGCATGGTATGGCATTTATGACACTTGCTGCACTTGCAAAGCTAGGGCTTGATATAGCAAAAACCAGTCATCGTAGCAATTTCGCTATAAATCCATTTTGGCGAAGTTTCTAAATATGAAAGTTTTATAGGTCGAAGATAAGATCCCAATGTACCTTGTGTCCGAAGCACAACATCTAATTCGCTGTACTTTTTGTTTTATGGTCCGTACAATCTAGGGTTTCTGCCTCTTCTAGATCTCAATCATAAACAGGTGACCTAGGAAAAAAGATCACAACTTGGGCTAGGAAGCTCCAAATGAAATTTCGTAAAAAGTGGCAGGTAGGGAACAGACTGTACTTTCACAGGTCTGATTTTCAGAGGCCGAAATTGAACCAGTGACACGTGGCACTCTGTACAAGTTCACTCGCCTGTTTTATCCCATAAACAGGTCACATTGCGACACTTGGCATAAATCTCTCTCAGAGAATCCATTTGAGGTCAGACTTGTGGGGTTGGAAAGATAACAGGTCAGGCTACCACAGGCCGAATTTTCAGACCCTGTAGATATGAAATTTCGGAGTTACACCCGAAACAATCAGGTGCATATTTCTGTCAAAATAGAATTGGATTTTGAGCACCTTCATTCATGGCTTCGGGAATTTAGGGTTTCGAAGAATGTTGGAATTTTTGTATCGGAGAGCACGGCTGGATGATCCTCATCAAAATCAAAATTTAGAGACCAAGATCGAATTTTTTGGTTGGGTAGAAGGCCAGGCTTGATCAAACCCTAGTTCGGGACTTTGATAAGAAAAGTGGAAAATTAGGGCTTCTACAAAAGTTGGAATTTTTGAATTTTGTGACCATGGCTGGAAGCTCCTCAAGAAAATTGAAGTTTAGAGCTTTGGATCAAACTTTTTGGTTGGGTGAAGTTCCGGGAAAATCAAACACTAATTCAGGGTCCTCCCTAGTGAATCCGGAAATCTAAAAGGCAATTTTGAGGGGTGAAACTTTGCAGTTTTCAAATTCTGAGTATACCAGCTTGATCAGCTCATTAAGGCGCATCTTTCTATCCTTTCAGAAGTTTGAAATTCAAAGTTTGAATTTTTAGTGTTTCTCTGACAAACCTTAATCCAGCTCCAGATCCAGTTTCAGCAAATCAAAGTGGATTGGGTTAATCCTGGAAGAGAATGAATTGGACACCTGCATAAGTGAAGAAGTTCCAGTTCCAGAGGGAGATGAGGCTAAGGCCTTACATAAGAAGTCTACAAGCAATCTCGACAGGTATGACTTGAAGAGATACAGGTATGTTTGAAATATGTTCATGATTAAGGTTATGATATGTTTGTCTTCATATTATTGAGGTTAGTACAATATTGATTAATTTTAGACTTGTCTTATCACCCTAGTAAAAGTATGAATGCATGTATAAGGTTATGAAATTTATGATTTTCCTAATGCACCATGATGTTGTATGAGGTTGATGTTGTCCGCTAACATGTAAGGTACATCAAGAAAGACAAATCAAGTTCGAGATCAAGAACATATGACCATTGTGACATGAAGACAAAGACTCATGAAGCTCTACTTACAAGGTATGAATAATTTGGTTCCACAATGGTTAACTTATGAGATATGTAAGTCACTAGCACAAGTCATTTAAGAGAACAAGAAGACATCATGTGGGTATGTTCGACATAACCAGCTAACATATTAATCCAGGTATGTTTTTCCTATATCAAGTTAGAATCCTACCTTGTGATAGGATCTCTTATATAAGTATACTTTGTATGATTGATAATGATTATTCATGAAGTTATAGGTTTGAGTAATCATGGGTTTAGGCATATTATGCTTCTTACTTTGATTGATGATATGACTAACCAGAAAAGTCCTATGGTCAAATAGGAATATGCATGAGTAAAAGAATTGTGATAAATTATTTGTGTATGAAATGATCTTGACCATACATGTTTAAGATTACTTAGAATCATAATGTTTTTGATAGTATTAAGATTATACTAATGAATGTATGTATGAGACCTTGAGGAAAACACAATGATGATACTAGTAAGTATGCATAGTGATCGAGGATGGATATAAGTTCAAAGATAGGTAATCCAGGAAGCAAAGATCAAGAGGGAGCACACTCCAGTAGTTCCTGCAAGGAAGCAAATATTGAGAGGGAGTCCACCCTACAACCAAACAAAGATAAGTATTTGAATTGTCATTTCTTGCATACTTGTTTGTTTAAATAATATTGTTCAATGATGTTCCTAGACTTAGGGTGTGTATTATGCATATTAGAATAATTGCATTAATGAACAGTATACTACTAATATGCATGTGATGGGTAAGTGGCCTATGGCACTGTACAACATTCCATTGCTACTTATCTAGAATGAAACCTCTTTGCTGACATGTTGGGAGTTGTGCACACTCTTAACAATGTTCTGGTAGAGATTGGAAGGCATCTAGAAAGTTACGGGATATGGATAAATGTTGTATTGAAGCATTGGCTAAAATAATTGCATAACTGTATGACATATTTCTTTGTGTGTAAGAATTTGTTCTGAAAACTATGAGATGTTTCTATCATGCAATTTAACTTGCTTTGTAGGAAAGATCATATACCATCACCTACGAAAGAAGGACTACAACATTTGTTCCAGCAACAGAGCTATCTATTAAAGATATTGAAGTTCCCAGGATTCGGGATGAAGTAATGGAAGAATACCATGATCTGTCGACCATGAAGAAAGATTTTGGGATGTGGTCCCAAGACCATATGGGAAGTCTGTTGGCAGATGGCAGGATAGAGAAATACAAAGCGATATTTGTAGCTCGTGGCTTCTCCCAGAAAAAGGGAATAGATTATGAAGAGACTTTTGCTCTTGTAGCCAGATACACTTCCATCAGATCAGTACTTGCTCTGGCTGCAGTGATGAAATAGAAGATACACCAGATAGATGTCAAGACAACTTTCTTGAATGGTGTAGTCGAGGAGGAAGTGTATGTGGAGAAGCCACTTGGTTTTGAGACACATGATAGAGAGTCATATGTGTGTAGGTTGAAGAAAGCCTTGTATGGCTTGAAGCAAGCTCCTAGGACTTGGTATGGTGTAGGATAGACAACTTTCTATCCAGTTTGGGCTTTACCAAGAGTAAAGCAGATTCCAACCTTTACTACAAGGTTGAGGAAGGCAATCCAGTGATACTACTCTTGTATGTCGATGACCTGTTTGTTACAGGTTATGATAGATTGATTGTCGACACGAAGAGGAAGCTTGCTTCCGAGTTCGATATCAAGGACTTAGGGATGATGCACTACTTTCTAGGTATGGAGGTGTGGCAGAGTGCAGATGGAATCTTCCTTGGACAAGGGAAGTATGCAGTAGAGATCCTGAAGAG
The DNA here is from genome assembly GCA_027924585.1 of Larix kaempferi. Lineage (NCBI taxonomy): Eukaryota > Viridiplantae > Streptophyta > Pinopsida > Pinales > Pinaceae > Larix > Larix kaempferi. The sequence goes on from BSBM01000619.1 coordinate 6,076,170, forward strand.
GTTCGGGATGATGGACTGCAAGGCCATGGCCACACCTATGGCATCGAACCTGAAGCTTCTATGTGATGCTTCATCTGATTCGGTTGATGTTACTGTGTATTGTCATATGATTGGGTCCTTGATGTACTTGACGAACACGAGACCTTGATGTACTTGACGAACACGAGACCAGATATTTGCTTTGTAGTGAACACATTGAACCAGTTCCTGATGGATCCCAGAGGTGTTCACCTAGTTGCTGTAAAGCATATTTTGAGGTACCTGGAGGGTACGGTTGATTATGGGCTCAAGTATGATGCGAATCAAAAGTTTAACTTGGAGGATTATGTTGATTCGGATTGGGCAGGCAGTGCCATTGATCGGAAGAGCACTTCGGGGTGCTACTTCAGTATGGGATCCAGTATGATCTCTTGGGTTAGCAGGAAGCAGTCCTGTGTGGCACTGAGTACAGCCGAAGCAGAGTATGTCACAGCTTGTTCGGCTAGTTGTGAGGCAGTGTGGCTGAGGAAGCTATTGTATGAGTTATTTGATTTGCCGTTGGATGCTACTGGTATCTTTTGTGACAACCAAAGTTGTGTGAAGCTGTCTGAGAGCCTCGTGTTCCATGACAGGTCGAAGCACATCGAGATCAAATATCACTATATCAGGGATATGGTGCAGAGAGGAGCAGTGAAGTTCCTGTATGTTGCGACGAACGAGCAGATAGTCGATATGTTGACCAAGCCGCTGGCCAGAGTGAAGTTTGAGTACTTCAGAGAAAGGCTTGGTGTACTTCAGATTGAGATTCCTTCCAAGGGGAAGTGATGAGTCCAGAGACACAGATGCACATGAGCCATTCTCACATGGTGGTAGGTGTGTCCTCCCATGGTGTAGATATAAGGGCTGGGGCCATTCCGACATGGTTGAAGTGTGTCTTCCCATGTTCGTTGATGTAAGAACTGTGCCATTCGAGCGTGGTTGAAGTGTGTCTTCCCATGGCTGCGATATAAGTGCTGTGCCATTCAAGCATGGTTGAAGTGTGTCTTCCCATGGCTGCGATATAAGTGCTGTGCCATTCGAGAATGGTTGAAGTGTGTCTTCCCATGGCTGCAATATAAGTGTTGTGCCATTCAAGCATGGTTGAAGTGTCTTCCCATGGCTGCGATATAAGTGCTGTGCCATTCTCGCATGGTTGAAGTGTGTCTTCCCATGGCGTAGATATAAGTGCTGAGCCTTTCACGAATGGTTGAAGTGTGTCTTCCCATGCCGGTGAGTGTAAGTGCTGAGTGATGTTCATCTGGGTTGTGCTCCGTGGACGATGAGGTGATCTGAAGACGATGAGGTGATAGTATGGTACATAGGTTTTGTAGAGGCATATAATCAGTCCTGAGATGCTCTTGCAGGTTTTGCAGAGGCAGTGTAATCAGTCCTGGGAGATCTTGCAGGTTTTGCAGAGGCAGTGTAATCAGTCCTGGGAGATCTTGCAGGTTTTGCAGAGGCAGTGTAATCAGTCCTGAGGTGTACCTACTTGATGGCTTGCTCGCTGAGATGACATGATTAGTATGATACTCCGTGGCCATGGACAGGTTGTGCAGTTGCATGTAAAAGATCCTGGGACATCCGATAGGTTGAGCTGTGTGCTCGTAATCAGTCCTGGGATGCTCTTTCGAGGTTTTGCCATGACCACATGTAATATTGCCCTGGGAGATCCGATAGGTTGAGCTGTGTGCTTGTAATCAGTCTTGGGATGCTCTTTCGAGGTTTTGTGGAGGTCACATATAATATTGCACTGGGAGATCCGATAGGTTGAGCAGTGAGCTCGTAAAAGTCGTGGGATGCTCTTTCGAGGTTTTGTTGACGCACGTAATAAGTCCCGATGATTCCACAGTATGGCCAGTGATGATGAAGACCTACAGGTGGTGGGCCTACATCCAGCATGAAAAAGGGTTGGCTCTGTAGAACTTCCTATGACAAGAAGAATTATGAGATAGCACCAGTGATCGAGATGACGAGTACAGCAGCAGTGACGATGATGCTCCGTGATCCAGTGATGATGATCCAACTCCAGTATTGAAGACTTGTGCCTATATGTATTGATGACTTGTGTCAAGAGAATACCTTCCTAGTTAAGAGGGAGTGTTGATGTATTTGTAACTTCAGAAGATATTCACTTGTATATTGTATGTATTACATTTGTACTTTATTGTATCCCCAACGGAGATGTATTATTCCTCCGATTGGAAGTGTCGTCATGTGTACTTGCAAGTGTCGCAAGTTATATTGTAAGTGTCGTAACTTATACTTGATGGGTTATTAGACCACCTTGTTGGGGTCGGCCCTGTATGAGTCATGTGGGTCAAAGGGTTATTAGACCACCCTATTGGGGGTCGGCCCAGTTAGCATTATGTTATGTGGTTAAGTTAGGCCCGACCTAGTTGAGTAAAGGTCAAGTGATGTAGTGTATAAATAGAGAGTGTGTCTCTCTCATTTTACACATTCTATTGTTCACTCACTTCGCATTAGTGAGAGAAGAGGAGGATGCGCACAAGTGGAGGAGGAGCATGCTGTTGTAGATATCTATCTCTGAGGAAGTTGCGGGGTTTTTCACCTACTTGGTTTTCCTTGGTGAAATGTTTTGTGTCTCTTGTCTCTTGTCTCTTATGCTTGATATGCTGTACATGTTGTTCTTTCAGTTAAGATCCTAGATCAGAATGTATTAAATTTTGAAAAACTAACATCTTCATCTCAGGGACTATCCGATTTCGATTTGTTCCATTGATTTATTTCTTGAGATGTCTTGCATTTCCATTTCCATTTCTCTTTTCCTATAGATCAAATCTAACAATTTGTTGTTTGCATTTGCAGGAAGAGAGGGGCACGCTACCTTCACCGGGGAGGACGATTTGGCTTGGAACTCATCGGATTGAGCTTGAAATTGTAACTACTTGAAAGGATCATCATTGCATTTGGTGGCCGCAAGATTTACAAGTAATATCTTTGAAGTTTTCTCTTGTTTCAAATTTCTATTCCACTAGTCATTTAAAAATTAAAAGTTTAAAACCATCATTTTTTAGAAGTAGTAGATCGGGTGATTATTTGGTCTTGTCAATCAAAACCGAAGTTGGAAATCCTCATGAACCCTTAGAGACCAAGTTAGAGCTTAAACCGACTCCATTTTCCCTTGATATAGCACTGGTACTCTTTGGGGTAATTCGCCCTCCTTGGGAAGTTGATCATTTGTTCCGATCTACAATTTGGGTCTTGCTTGTTTCTCTTCCATAGCTCAGATCTAACCCCAAGCAACCAATCTAAGTGCCATTTACTGTCGAAATTCCCCATTTGTAGCCATCTTACATTTTATTGCTTAAATTGTAGGTGGAGCAATTTGGGTATCTTTGAGTGGCACTTGATCTATCTAGATCTAGTCCTTAACTTTCATTGTGGTGATAATTATTTATGGTTGAACATTTCTCTTACCTATAAAGCTTCCCAACCGGTCCTTAACTCCTCTATCCCACAATGGTTTTGAAGATCTAGAGTAATCAACTCAAGTTTCCATTGATTAGTCAAATTCATATCCTTTGGTGTGTATTTTGTTGGTTCGCTATCCTTCATTGGTTGGCTAGGGTCTCCCCCTTAATCGTTCCCTCAACTCAATCTAGAGCACCAAGAGCTCGTCTAGTGTGACAACCACTCCAATCAGGTGGTGGATGAGGTCCTTGCAGTGTCACTGGTTTAGTTGCCCACCTATACCGTCCCAGATAGGATACCCTTTAGTGGTAGTTACAATCTTTGTGATAACAAGGATGAAAACCATAATTTATAAACCCGTGGGCTTTTTTCCCATCAAAACTGTGTCTTGTTTTCGGGACACGTTGTGCGCAGGACGAGACACGAAATTCATGGTGTCAGACATGTGTTTTGGCTGTGTCCCAAAAAAGGACACACCCAAAACACATGTCCGACACGTGTCATCAACGCATCCATGTCGGATACAATGACACAGGACACTTTGTCCTAAAGGCTGTGTCTGGTATCTAATTAGCTTGCAACTAATCAATGAACTGAACCTAAACCCCACTCTACTTTCTAGATGATCTAATTCGCCTTTGGAAAGTTTTTAGTGAAGCATGTGTGCCTTTGGGTAGTATTTAGTGAAGCGTGTGCACTTACGAAAAATAGCATGCAACGCCTGTTTAAAAGGGCATGCATAGTGTGACATGCAATTTTTGTTTGAACCTGTTACCAGTTAAGTTGTACTTAGTTGGATTATCAAGCGAGCGGGCAGAATGGAACATGATACATGTTCATTTTTGGTGATTTGATATCCAGCTGGCCTGTTAAAGGCCCCCGTTTTTGAATTTTTCCCACATGTCCATGGCCCTGCGGGGTTTGTAATAAAAATGTACTAGCATGGGGTTTTGTAAAAGACTTGGTTCCTTAGGACTTTTTGGCTAAGTCAGGTATTCCAAGGAGTTTTTTCACCTATCTATTATGTCTTGCATTAGTGCATAACATAATTAATTGGTTTTTCTCCTGCTCCTCCAAAGCTGGAATGCCTGGGGAGGCTGACGGGCCTTAGGGGATTATTAGAGTCTATGGGTCAATGTATATGAACATGCTAGGCGTTAATTTTGAGTCATATGGGCATGTGCTAAGTCCCCCTAGGTTGTTTTTAATTTTCGGCGAGTTTTGGTTTTTCCGTAAATTGGGCCATTTTTTAATGGTTCAATTAAAAAATTTGTAATTGGCCTATAAGGGGCGCCTGGAGGTATTTTTTTGCCTTAGGGGTGCTCGTTTTCTAACTCAGAGCACCCCCTTAACCCCTAAACCCACTTTTCCTAATGTTTGGGTGCTTAAATTTTTACCTATGGCCAAAAAACCCAAAAAACACAAAAAAGTCATGAAAAAATAAAAAAAGTGAAAAAAATGACTCATAAAAATAATAAATTTTGGGAGTGATTTATGGACTGATTTTTTCAGCTATGTTTTAGGAGTTGTAAGAGCTGATTTTGGAAAGATTCCGGGCAGCTATATTATTGGGATTACTTCCCCATTTGAGGGGGGCATATTTCCCAAAATTGGGCCCCTTAAATCATGGAATTTGCAGCTATGTTTATGGGTTGTCACATGGCTGATTTTTAGCTGATTTGGGGCTGATTTTGGCAGCCCATTACATGGGAGTGGGCAGCCCCATTTTATCCACGAGTTATGCCACTCATTCCACCCATTTCTCTCCATCTTTGGCTATTTAAGCATGGCTGCCCACTCCATTTTCTTGAGAGTGAGAATTGGAGCAAGAGACTTATGATTGTAATATTTTTTCTCATTTGAATAAAAGAAGACTTTGGAGGTCAGCTTGTGGTGTTTTGTCATATGTGGATGTAATATCTTGATTTCTTTTCCAAGATGACTTGTGCATAAGTTTCATTCTTCAAGGGTGTGGTGTGCTCATCTATGAGATAAGTTGTTTTCAATTTGTTTATTGTAGCAGCTTAGTGATGTGTGTTTGGTAAGAGATTATTTTTGTATCTTTCATTTGTTTATGGATATGCAATCATAGTTTCTTGTGAGTATATATCTACACTTAATATTTTTTTTGGTGAGATCTGTGATGTGCAGGTGTTTTCTTGAGTTGGCAAGAAGGAGGATCTTGTTTGTTTCCCCTTTTACTAATCATTGTTTGCAGATATAGTCCCTTCAAACATCACTAAACCATCTTCAAAGCTTCGATTTTCAACAAGGATTTGTTCCCTCTCTCTCTCTCTCATTCAAGAAAAAATCAAATTTTATGGTTACTAGTTACTAATCAAAAGTGGATCTGATTTACATACTGCTGTTAAAACTTAAATAAATTAGATTCTGTCATCAAGAAGTTTTATCTTTTATTTCATAAAGAGTTTATTGTTCATAGATCAAAGCTTCTTGGTTATCTAGTACTTTCTTTTCAAAAACTGGTTTAAGTTGTCAAAATCTTTCAAGTTTTTCTGAAGTAGTATTAGATCTGATTTCAAAGTATTACCTGGCTGCCCTAGAGCTTGAAATTTGCAGCCATTAAAGGCTAGCAAAGATCCCAAGTAGACAAGCCCCATAGCTTGTTTTACTTGGTTATTTTTCGTCATTTTTACTTAGTTTTTAACTTAGAAATTTTTGGGTTTTTTAGGAGGTGTTCCAAAGACGCTCTTAAAGTGTTTTTGGGCATCTTATACTAATCATTGCTTGCTGGTTTGCAGCAAAAGACGAATAGGTAGGAGGAAGTGCTGCCGAAATTTCGAAGATCCAGACAATCCGGAGGACAAATTTTCATATTTTCCAAAAACGGTCATTTTTTCCTAAAATTTTGTAAGCCACCAAGTCACTTAAAGTAGACTGGGGCACTTCTCTAAATCATTGTAAACAAATATTAAACGAGAGCAAGTGGGCTAGCCAGCGCCCATACCCCATCCCCCCAGGGGTGGCCTGTGTCGTCACATTTTCATGGCGTGATTTTTAGAGTAGTTAATTTCTATGTTTTCCGGCATTTAATAAAATTAATTAGGATTAAAATAAACCTTGTTGGTCCGTTCCACTGGTGGGCCACAAGTTCACTCATAACATAGTTTTTCACATTTTTTTTACAAACTCATAACGCCCCCCTTGCTTTCCCGAAGTAGGGTTTCTGTATGAGGGCTTGCCCGAAATACGTGCCTGAAAAGAGACTCCTGGGGTTTTAAAAAAAAGATAAAATTTGGGTTCATAAATTTTTATAAAAATACCAAGGTCTTCTCCCGTATGCTCTGTGGCCAACTTGCAGCTCAGTCTGATCCAGTTGGTACACACCAGAAAGGAGGGGATGACTAGTAATAGGATCTAACACCGCCCCAATAAAAAATCCTTTTTGTGAAAATCCGGCACAACACGCATTTTGTTGTCGTGGGCAAATTTCCCAGAAGGCTTGGGATAACACTGAATAGTGACCTCTTGGAAACCGTTAGGCTTGCCCTCGTTGGTATAGCATCTGAACACCTCCTCGAGACTCCGATTCAGCCCAAAGCCTGAGAGGGAAGCCACGCTTCAAAATTCCGGACATGTTCCCCCGTACCTCGTGTATATTGGGAACCCACCTGCCATAATAAAAAGATCACATTCACATTAATTTTAAAATAAACCAAGAACACTCGCACAACATCTACTTCCCTGCTTATGCATTTGTTTATTGACTCCATTATAAGGCACTGGTCTTGCTTCAAATTTATTTTATAATTGACTAATGTGCAATTAAATGATGGTTATTTTTAAAATGGGAGTAAATGATGAATGACTGTTTTATTTGATCAAAGTATATGCTGTTTATTCTTGGTTACCAAAATATTTTCCTAACTCCTAGGTTAGAGGCCTTAGTTTCTTTTTATTTTTTAGGGTCCACCCCCCTTGGCTTCGCTAGGAAAGCCTAGACGGAGGAGTTGAGTCCCAAGTGACAGCACTTGACTCTGACTTGCCCCCAAGGCCACACCAGCAGCTTGAAGACTTCTGCTGCGTTTTCCCAGGTGTGGAACCAGGCGGCAACATTTTGGCGCCGTTGCCGGGGATAAGTCTTTTTATTCCCGGAATACGACTTTTGAGTTTTCCTTTTTGTTTTTGCTTTGTTTGATGAATCTTTATATTAGATTTTTAACTTTTCATCTGGCGACTCCACTAACTTTTTTCCTTTTATAAAAGTTCAAAGAAAAACAAAAATAGATTTCTTTGTGAGATTGTTTTATATGTATATTTTTATTCTCACATGGCGACTCCATTGAAGGGATAAAACCCTTTGTTTCTCATATAGTTTGTTGAGACTGCTTGTGTGTAGATGAGTCCATCCATTACAGTAAAATCTATAAAGACTCACCTTTTGACAACTCCACTGATTCAGTACCAGGTATATCCCATGGTCATTTCAAATGCAGGCTATTGATCTTTGAAAATGGATGATAAAGAGTCTAGTGAGCAAATTTCCGATGCACATCTTCCCATTGACTTCTCAGACATCCCTGGTTTCCCTAATTATCATGATGGTGAAGATGTATCTGATTATCTACCGGTCTTTTGGGGAGATGATGATGATGTAGAAACCCGGCATGTCTTTTCTTTTCTTAAAGTTGTGGCTAACTTCAAAGTCTTATATGAAGATAACATAATGGAGATGTTTGTTAGTACATTACAGGGACCTGTTTATCAATGGTATTTTAAAGAGCTTCCAAATAAATGTATTAACTCTCTTTTGAGCCTCCTTAGAATATTTATAAGGCAATGGCATAATAAAGGAGCTAGTATGGAGCACTTGGATAGTATCCTTAGAAGGTACTTTCTCTTGTTCATACCTTGGATTGAGTATCATAAGGAAGACCCCAACTTTCCTCGTATCATCATGACAGAGAATAATAAATATTGGGAGGTGCCTCTAAGTTATATCAATCGTGTAGATCTCCCTATAGCACAATCTGGCTTTAAAAAAGAGACTCAGCATGACCCTATCGAAGAGTTCCATGAAGCACCCTTAACTGAAGATTTTGTTGAAAACCATCCTCTTGTCACCATAGCTGAAAACATTGAAAATATGGAGTGTTCTCAAATCTACGATGATCATCACATGTGTGTTTCAGATTTGCCTAAAGAGGAAGCCATTATAGAAGTTGACAAAGAAATTCATGAAGGGTCTTCAATTGAAGATGTTTCAGAAGAGCTTCCTCAAATTGCCATTGAAGATTTGGGATTTCAGGATTACTTTAGTGAAGATGATGATGTTTGTACTTCAAATTCACCTAAGGAAGCAACCATTACAGAAGCCTTTAAAGAAACTTGTGATGATTTTTGTATGATTTATGATGACACTCCTTTTTCTCCGCATAGTGGTGAAGTCTTGGACAACTTTATACCTTGTAATATCTTTCAAACCAAGCCTTCTGAGAATAAGTATTATGAACATGAGGATGGGCATGGCCAGGGTTGTGATGCAATAGACAAAGACTCCCCCTTCATTTACAAGGATGGGCATGATGATTATTGGACGGATTTAGAAAAACCCATCTTTGATATATCAAGAGAGGGGAGTGTTGATTTTGAGACCTTGGGGAATCTTGACATGGAAGAGGAACATACAGATACTTCTCATGATCAATCAGAGCCATGCATAAGTATTAGTAATGAAGACTTGGATCAGCAGTATAACGAAGAGTTGGATAGGATGGAATCAGTGGAATTTCAGTTTCAACCTTCATCAGCACATTCTGAGGTTCCTTATGATTTGGAGCAACTTGGGGCTTATACTTTCACAGAAATAAACTATCAGAAGAGCCCTTCGGACCAATATGATGAGGTAGTTGGTCTGCCTTATCATTCCGAGTTTTTTCTCAGCCCTATCCAGTCATGGGTAGAGGAGGCCTGCATGAGGACTTACCATTGGGGGAAGCACTTCAAAGATTTATCATATACCTATGATCTACCATCCAATCTTTCAATCCAGAATTATCATGCAGGTTTGCATTTTCTAAACAAGGTACCCTTGTTTTGGCTGGTAACCAAACACAAGGTGAAAAGTTTTTACATTGATAAAGTGTTAAGATGGTTGCATTGGATTTATCATTTTACTTAGCATTTATTTTGTTATGCTTAGAGTAGGAAAATAAGCTCATCAAGTGAGCATTTACTTTCAACATTTCTTTTTCAATACTTTCCTTTTATGTACTTAGAATTTTTCATTAGTCGTTTTTTAGTTTTTGAATAATGCAACTTATGGTTCATTGGCTTCTTATAAGAACTTGTGCTACTGAAAGGTTTTCTTGTCAAGTTGAGATGTTTTTACAGGTCATAGAAACCGGAGATTCTGGTATTCTCGTATGCTCTCCTTTCATGAAGACCGAATCGAGCACACGTCCCGCAGTTGGAGCCAGATGTTACCAGCTAAGTTGTACTTAGTTGGATTATCAAGCGAGCGGGCAGAATGGAACATGATACATGTTCATTTTTGGTGATTTGATATCCAGCTGGCCTGTTAAAGGCCCCCGTTTTTGAATTTTTCCCACATGTCCATGGCCCTGCGGGGTTTGTAATAAAAACGTACTAGCATGGGGTTTTGTAAAAGACTTGGTTCCTTAGGACTTTTTGGCTAAGTCAGGTATTCCAAGGAGTTTTTTCACCTATCTATTATGTCTTGCATTAGTGCATAACATAATTAATTGGTTTTTCTCCTGCTCCTCCAAAGCTGGAATGCCTGGGGAGGCTGACGGGCCTTAGGGGATTATTAGAGTCTATGGGTCAATGTATATGAACATGCTAGGCGTTAATTTTGAGTCATATGGACATGTGCTAAGTCCTCCTAGGTTGTTTTTAATTTTCGGCGAGTTTTGGTTTTTCCGTAAATTGGGCCATTTTTTAATGGTTCAATTAAAAAATTTGTAATTGGCCTATAAGGGGCGCCTGGAGGTATTTTTTTGCCTTAGGGGTGCTCGTTTTCTAACTCAGAGCACCCCCTTAACCCCTAAACCCACTTTTCCTAATGTTTGGGTGCTTAAATTTTTACCTATGGCCAAAAAACCCAAAAAACACAAAAAAGTCATGAAAAAATAAAAAAAGTGAAAAAAATGACTCATAAAAATAATAAATTTTGGGAGTGATTTATGGACTGATTTTTTCAGCTATGTTTTAGGAGTTGTAAGAGCTGATTTTGGAAAGATTCCGGGCAGCTATATTATTGGGATTACTTCCCCATTTGAGGGGGGCATATTTCCCAAAATTGGGCCCCTTAAATCATGGAATTTGCAGCTATGTTTATGGGTTGTCACATGGCTGATTTTTAGCTGATTTGGGGCTGATTTTGGCAGCCCATTACATGGGAGTGGGCAGCCCCATTTTATCCACGAGTTATGCCACTCATTCCACCCATTTCTCTCCATCTTTGGCTATTTAAGCATGGCTGCCCACTCCATTTTCTTGAGAGTGAGAATTGGAGCAAGAGACTTATGATTGTAATATTTTTTCTCATTTGAATAAAAGAAGACTTTGGAGGTCAGCTTGTGGTGTTTTGTCATATGTGGATGTAATATCTTGATTTCTTTTCCAAGATGACTTGTGCATAAGTTTCATTCTTCAAGGGTGTGGTGTGCTCATCTATGAGATAAGTTGTTTTCAATTTGTTTATTGTAGCAGCTTAGTGATGTGTGTTTGGTAAGAGATTATTTTTGTATCTTTCATTTGTTTATGGATATGCAATCATAGTTTCTTGTGAGTATATATCTACACTTAATATTTTTTTTGGTGAGATCTGTGATGTGCAGGTGTTTTCTTGAGTTGGCAAGAAGGAGGATCTTGTTTGTTTCCCCTTTTACTAATCATTGTTTGCAGATATAGTCCCTTCAAACATCACTAAACCATCTTCAAAGCTTCGATTTTCAACAAGGATTTGTTCCCTCTCTCTCTCTCTCATTCAAGAAAAAATCAAATTTTATGGTTACTAGTTACTAATCAAAAGTGGATCTGATTTACATACTGCTGTTAAAACTTAAATAAATCAGATTCTGTCATCAAGAAGTTTTATCTTTTATTTCATAAAGAGTTTATTGTTCATAGATCAAAGCTTCTTGGTTATCTAGTACTTTCTTTTCAAAAACTGGTTTAAGTTGTCAAAATCTTTCAAGTTTTTCTGAAGTAGTATTAGATCTGATTTCAAAGTATTACCTGGCTGCCCTAGAGCTTGAAATTTGCAGCCATTAAAGGTTAGCAAAGATCCCAAGTAGACAAGCCCCATAGCTTGTTTTACTTGGTTATTTTTCGTCATTTTTACTTAGTTTTTAACTTAGAAATTTTTGGGTTTTTTAGGAGGTGTTCCAAAGACGCTCTTAAAGTGTTTTTGGGCATCTTATACTAATCATTGCTTGCTGGTTTGCAGCAAAAGACGAATAGGTAGGAGGAAGTGCTGCCGAAATTTCGAAGATCCAGACAATCCGGAGGACAAATTTTCATATTTTCCAAAAACGGTCATTTTTTCCTAAAATTTTGTAAGCCACCAAGTCACTTAAAGTAGACTGGGGCACTTCTCTAAATCATTGTAAACAAATATTAAACGAGAGCAAGTGGGCTAGCCAGCGCCCATACCCCATCCCCCCAGGGGTGGCCTGTGTCGTCACATTTTCATGGCGTGATTTTTAGAGTAGTTAATTTCTATGTTTTCCGGCATTTAATAAAATTAATTAGGATTAAAATAAACCTTGTTGGTCCGTTCCACTGGTGGGCCACAAGTTCACTCATAACATAGTTTTTCACATTTTTTTTACAAACTCATAACGCCCCCCTTGCTTTCCCGAAGTAGGGTTTCTGTATGAGGGCTTGCCCGAAATACGTGCCTGAAAAGAGACTCCTGGGGTTTTAAAAAAAAGATAAAATTTGGGTTCATAAATTTTTATAAAAATACCAAGGTCTTCTCCCGTATGCTCTGTGGCCAACTTGCAGCTCAGTCTGATCCAGTTGGTACACACCAGAAAGGAGGGGATGACTAGTAATAGGATCTAACACCGCCCCAATAAAAAATCCTTTTTGTGAAAATCCGGCACAACACGCATTTTGTTGTCGTGGGCAAATTTCCCAGAAGGCTTGGGATAACACTGAATAGTGACCTCTTGGAAACCGTTAGGCTTGCCCTCGTTGGTATAGCATCTGAACACCTCCTCGAGACTCCGATTCAGCCCAAAGCCTGAGAGGGAAGCCACGCTTCAAAATTCCGGACATGTTCCCCCGTACCTCGTGTATATTGGGAACCCACCTGCCATAATAAAAAGATCACATTCACATTAATTTTAAAATAAACCAAGAACACTCGCACAACATCTACTTCCCTGCTTATGCATTTGTTTATTGACTCCATTATAAGGCACTGGTCTTGCTTCAAATTTATTTTATAATTGACTAATGTGCAATTAAATGATGGTTATTTTTAAAATGGGAGTAAATGATGAATGACTGTTTTATTTGATCAAAGTATATGCTGTTTATTCTTGGTTACCAAAATATTTTCCTAACTCCTAGGTTAGAGGCCTTAGTTTCTTTTTATTTTTTAGGGTCCACCCCCCTTGGCTTCGCTAGGAAAGCCTAGACGGAGGAGTTGAGTCCCAAGTGACAGCACTTGACTCTGACTTGCCCCCAAGGCCACACCAGCAGCTTGAAGACTTCTGCTGCGTTTTCCCAGGTGTGGAACCAGGCGGCAACATTTTGGCGCCGTTGCCGGGGATAAGTCTTTTTATTCCCGGAATACGACTTTTGAGTTTTCCTTTTTGTTTTTGCTTTGTTTGATGAATCTTTATATTAGATTTTTAACTTTTCATCTGGCGACTCCACTAACTTTTTTCCTTTTATAAAAGTTCAAAGAAAAACAAAAATAGATTTCTTTGTGAGATTGTTTTATATGTATATTTTTATTCTCACATGGCGACTCCATTGAAGGGATAAAACCCTTTGTTTCTCATATAGTTTGTTGAGACTGCTTGTGTGTAGATGAGTCCATCCATTACAGTAAAATCTATAAAGACTCACCTTTTGACAACTCCACTGATTCAGTACCAGGTATATCCCATGGTCATTTCAAATGCAGGCTATTGATCTTTGAAAATGGATGATAAAGAGTCTAGTGAGCAAATTTCCGATGCACATCTTCCCATTGACTTCTCAGACATCCCTGGTTTCCCTAATTATCATGATGGTGAAGATGTATCTGATTATCTACCGGTCTTTTGGGGAGATGATGATGATGTAGAAACCCGGCATGTCTTTTCTTTTCTTAAAGTTGTGGCTAACTTCAAAGTCTTATATGAAGATAACATAATGGAGATGTTTGTTAGTACATTACAGGGACCTGTTTATCAATGGTATTTTAAAGAGCTTCCAAATAAATGTATTAACTCTCTTTTGAGCCTCCTTAGAATATTTATAAGGCAATGGCATAATAAAGGAGCTAGTATGGAGCACTTGGATAGTATCCTTAGAAGGTACTTTCTCTTGTTCATACCTTGGATTGAGTATCATAAGGAAGACCCCAACTTTCCTCGTATCATCATGACAGAGAATAATAAATATTGGGAGGTGCCTCTAAGTTATATCAATCGTGTAGATCTCCCTATAGCACAATCTGGCTTTAAAAAAGAGACTCAGCATGACCCTATCGAAGAGTTCCATGAAGCACCCTTAACTGAAGATTTTGTTGAAAACCATCCTCTTGTCACCATAGCTGAAAACATTGAAAATATGGAGTGTTCTCAAATCTACGATGATCATCACATGTGTGTTTCAGATTTGCCTAAAGAGGAAGCCATTATAGAAGTTGACAAAGAAATTCATGAAGGGTCTTCAATTGAAGATGTTTCAGAAGAGCTTCCTCAAATTGCCATTGAAGATTTGGGATTTCAGGATTACTTTAGTGAAGATGATGATGTTTGTACTTCAAATTCACCTAAGGAAGCAACCATTACAGAAGCCTTTAAAGAAACTTGTGATGATTTTTGTATGATTTATGATGACACTCCTTTTTCTCCGCATAGTGGTGAAGTCTTGGACAACTTTATACCTTGTAATATCTTTCAAACCAAGCCTTCTGAGAATAAGTATTATGAACATGAGGATGGGCATGGCCAGGGTTGTGATGCAATAGACAAAGACTCCCCCTTCATTTACAAGGATGGGCATGATGATTATTGGACGGATTTAGAAAAACCCATCTTTGATATATCAAGAGAGGGGAGTGTTGATTTTGAGACCTTGGGGAATCTTGACATGGAAGAGGAACATACAGATACTTCTCATGATCAATCAGAGCCATGCATAAGTATTAGTAATGAAGACTTGGATCAGCAGTATAACGAAGAGTTGGATAGGATGGAATCAGTGGAATTTCAGTTTCAACCTTCATCAGCACATTCTGAGGTTCCTTATGATTTGGAGCAACTTGGGGCTTATACTTTCACAGAAATAAACTATCAGAAGAGCCCTTCGGACCAATATGATGAGGTAGTTGGTCTGCCTTATCATTCCGAGTTTTTTCTCAGCCCTATCCAGTCATGGGTAGAGGAGGCCTGCATGAGGACTTACCATTGGGGGAAGCACTTCAAAGATTTATCATATACCTATGATCTACCATCCAATCTTTCAATCCAGAATTATCATGCAGGTTTGCATTTTCTAAACAAGGTACCCTTGTTTTGGCTGGTAACCAAACACAAGGTGAAAAGTTTTTACATTGATAAAGTGTTAAGATGGTTGCATTGGATTTATCATTTTACTTAGCATTTATTTTGTTATGCTTAGAGTAGGAAAATAAGCTCATCAAGTGAGCATTTACTTTCAACATTTCTTTTTCAATACTTTCCTTTTATGTACTTAGAATTTTTCATTAGTCGTTTTTTAGTTTTTGAATAATGCAACTTATGGTTCATTGGCTTCTTATAAGAACTTGTGCTACTGAAAGGTTTTCTTGTCAAGTTGAGATGTTTTTACAGGTCATAGAAACCGGAGATTCTGGTATTCTCGTATGCTCTCCTTTCATGAAGACCGAATCGAGCACACGTCCCGCAGTTGGAGCCAGATGTTACCAGCTAAGTTGTACTTAGTTGGATTATCAAGCGAGCGGGCATAATGGAACATGATACATGTTCATTTTTGGTGATTTGATATCCAGCTGGCCTGTTAAAGGCCCCCGTTTTTGAATTTTTCCCACATGTCCATGGCCCTGCGGGGTTTGTAATAAAAACGTACTAGCATGGGGTTTTGTAAAAGACTTGGTTCCTTAGGACTTTTTGGCTAAGTCAGGTATTCCAAGGAGTTTTTTCACCTATCTATTATGTCTTGCATTAGTGCATAACATAATTAATTGGTTTTTCTCCTGCTCCTCCAAAGCTGGAATGCCTGGGGAGGCTGACGGGCCTTAGGGGATTATTAGAGTCTATGGGTCAATGTATATGAACATGCTAGGCGTTAATTTTGAGTCATATGGACATGTGCTAAGTCCCCCTAGGTTGTTTTTAATTTTCGGCGAGTTTTGGTTTTTCCGTAAATTGGGCCATTTTTTAATGGTTCAATTAAAAAATTTGTAATTGGCCTATAAGGGGCGCCTGGAGGTATTTTTTTGCCTTAGGGGTGCTCGTTTTCTAACTCAGAGCACCCCCTTAACCCCTAAACCCACTTTTCCTAATGTTTGGGTGCTTAAATTTTTACCTATGGCCAAAAAACCCAAAAAACACAAAAAAGTCATGAAAAAATAAAAAAAGTGAAAAAAATGACTCATAAAAATAATAAATTTTGGGAGTGATTTATGGACTGATTTTTTCAGCTATGTTTTAGGAGTTGTAAGAGCTGATTTTGGAAAGATTCCGGGCAGCTATATTATTGGGATTACTTCCCCATTTGAGGGGGGCATATTTCCCAAAATTGGGCCCCTTAAATCATGGAATTTGCAGCTATGTTTATGGGTTGTCACATGGCTGATTTTTAGCTGATTTGGGGCTGATTTTGGCAGCCCATTACATGGGAGTGGGCAGCCCCATTTTATCCACGAGTTATGCCACTCATTCCACCCATTTCTCTCCATCTTTGGCTATTTAAGCATGGCTGCCCACTCCATTTTCTTGAGAGTGAGAATTGGAGCAAGAGACTTATGATTGTAATATTTTTTCTCATTTGAATAAAAGAAGACTTTGGAGGTCAGCTTGTGGTGTTTTGTCATATGTGGATGTAATATCTTGATTTCTTTTCCAAGATGACTTGTGCATAAGTTTCATTCTTCAAGGGTGTGGTGTGCTCATCTATGAGATAAGTTGTTTTCAATTTGTTTATTGTAGCAGCTTAGTGATGTGTGTTTGGTAAGAGATTATTTTTGTATCTTTCATTTGTTTATGGATATGCAATCATAGTTTCTTGTGAGTATATATCTACACTTAATATTTTTTTTGGTGAGATCTGTGATGTGCAGGTGTTTTCTTGAGTTGGCAAGAAGGAGGATCTTGTTTGTTTCCCCTTTTACTAATCATTGTTTGCAGATATAGTCCCTTCAAACATCACTAAACCATCTTCAAAGCTTCGATTTTCAACAAGGATTTGTTCCCTCTCTCTCTCTCTCATTCAAGAAAAAATCAAATTTTATGGTTACTAGTTACTAATCAAAAGTGGATCTGATTTACATACTGCTGTTAAAACTTAAATAAATTAGATTCTGTCATCAAGAAGTTTTATCTTTTATTTCATAAAGAGTTTATTGTTCATAGATCAAAGCTTCTTGGTTATCTAGTACTTTCTTTTCAAAAACTGGTTTAAGTTGTCAAAATCTTTCAAGTTTTTCTGAAGTAGTATTAGATCTGATTTCAAAGTATTACCTGGCTGCCCTAGAGCTTGAAATTTGCAGCCATTAAAGGCTAGCAAAGATCCCAAGTAGACAAGCCCCATAGCTTGTTTTACTTGGTTATTTTTCGTCATTTTTACTTAGTTTTTAACTTAGAAATTTTTGGGTTTTTTAGGAGGTGTTCCAAAGACGCTCTTAAAGTGTTTTTGGGCATCTTATACTAATCATTGCTTGCTGGTTTGCAGCAAAAGACGAATAGGTAGGAGGAAGTGCTGCCGAAATTTCGAAGATCCAGACAATCCGGAGGACAAATTTTCATATTTTCCAAAAACGGTCATTTTTTCCTAAAATTTTGTAAGCCACCAAGTCACTTAAAGTAGACTGGGGCACTTCTCTAAATCATTGTAAACAAATATTAAACGAGAGCAAGTGGGCTAGCCAGCGCCCATACCCCATCCCCCCAGGGGTGGCCTGTGTCGTCTCATTTTCATGGCGTGATTTTTAGAGTAGTTAATTTCTATGTTTTCCGGCATTTAATAAAATTAATTAGGATTAAAATAAACCTTGTTGGTCCGTTCCACTGGCGGGCCACACGTTCACTCATAACATAGTTTTTCACATTTTTTTTACAAACTCATAACGCCCCCCTTGCTTTCCCGAAGTAGGGTTTCTGTATGAGGGCTTGCCCGAAATACGTGCCTGAAAAGAGACTCCTGGGGTTTTAAAAAAAAGATAAAATTTGGGTTCATAAATTTTTATAAAAATACCAAGGTCTTCTCCCGTATGCTCTGTGGCCAACTTGCAGCTCAGTCTGATCCAGTTGGTACACACCAGAAAGGAGGGGATGACTAGTAATAGGATCTAACACCGCCCCAATAAAAAATCCTTTTTGTGAAAATCCGGCACAACACGCATTTTGTTGTCGTGGGCAAATTTCCCAGAAGGCTTGGGATAACACTGAATAGTGACCTCTTGGAAACCGTTAGGCTTGCCCTCGTTGGTATAGCATCTGAACACCTCCTCGAGACTCCGATTAAGCCCAAAGCCTGAGAGGGAAGCCACGCTTCAAAATTCCGGACATGTTCCCCCGTACCTCGTGTATATTGGGAACCCACCTGCCATAATAAAAAGATCACATTCACATTAATTTTAAAATAAACCAAGAACACTCGCACAACATCTACTTCCCTGCTTATGCATTTGTTTATTGACTCCATTATAAGGCACTAGTCTTGCTTCAAATTTATTTTATAATTGACTAATGTGCAATTAAATGATGGTTATTTTTAAAATGGGAGTAAATGATGAATGACTGTTTTATTTGATCAAAGTATATGCTGTTTATTCTTGGTTACCAAAATATTTTCCTAACTCCTAGGTTAGAGGCCTTAGTTTCTTTTTATTTTTTAGGGTCCACCCCCCTTGGCTTCGCTAGGAAAGCCTAGACGGAGGAGTTGAGTCCCAAGTGACAGCACTTGACTCTGACTTGCCCCCAAGGCCACACCAGCAGCTTGAAGACTTCTGCTGCGTTTTCCCAGGTGTGGAACCAGGCGGAAACAGAACCCAACATTTATAACTAGCCTTTGTGACCTCTTGATTAAGCACCTCCATTATATCCTAAAATATAAGCATAATTATGCCAAGTAATTCTGCTATTCCTGTGTGTGATCTTCAATGTTTCTCAAGCAGTTTAATCTCTTGGAGTTTAGGTACAACAAAGGAAGCACACTATATCTCATATTTTTGCTCAACTTCTAAGGGTTTAGAACATGCATCTAGGCTCTTTTTTCTTTTAACTTATTAGTGTTTCCCTTCTTATAGTTGATGACTATATGAAACTATTGGAAAATCCCCATCCACTTGTAATGTTTGGTTTGCTGCAACTTACTTTGGGCTTGCAAATACTGTAGTGGTTGGTGATCTGTGTGATAATGGTTTCCTTGCCCATTAGATAGTGCTTCCACTTCTTAATAGCTTGAACAAGGGCATATAGTTCCTTATCATAGGTAGGGTAGTTTAGGGTTACCTCATGAAACATTTCAGAATGTTAGCATACCAGCTTACCTCCTTGCATCAAAACTGCTCCCATGTCACATCCACATGCATCTGTCTCCACTTCAAAAGGCTTCTGCAAGTTTGAGAATGCGAGAACTGGTGCTTGATTAATCTTTTGTTTTAGCTTGTCGAAAGCTTTCTGTTGATTCTTTCCCCACTGGAAACTCTTACCGGTCGTTGTTATGGTGTGGAGTGGTGTAGCCACTACTGAAAAGGAAGTGATAAACTTCTGTAGGTGCTGTCGCCCCAACAAAGCTCCTAACTTTAGTGACATTAGTAGGAACCGACCATCTTATAATGGCCTCCTTCTTTGCAGGGTCTATCTTGAGTTCCCCTCCACCAATCACGTACCCCAAATACACCAATGATTATTGAGCAAACTCACATTTCTTGAGATTAGCCAACAATTGGTGTTTTTTCAGAGTCTCTAACACCTGCTTGAGATGTGAAATGTTCTCTTCCTGGGTAATGCTATAAACTAGTATACCATCCAAATACACTATAACAGACCTCTAGAACAGACTGTCTATACAACCCAATATTTGGTAATGGGGGGTTAGGAAACAACTGTATCTCATGCTCTACTTCCCTTTTAGGTGGTATCCCTTTAGGTTCGTGGAACACTCCTCTTTATGCTTGTAGAAACTCCTCTAGTTGATGTTTTTTCTCTTTGCTACGTCCCACCAAGGATGCCTATACTCTTACTGATTCATCACCAGACTGTTTCGCTCATAAGAAAAACAAAACATTTTTCTTACACTAATAAACTTTTTGGCTTGGTTGGCACGTACTAGTGATATCTTTGATTTACCTTTATGTGCATTGGTGATGAACAACTTCCCATCCTTGATCAAGCGGTATTGGTTTTATCTCCTCATGAAGACTGCATCCTTCATATACATGTAGGGGCTTCCAAACACCACACCATACAAGTCAAGGGGCACTACATCTATAAGTCCACTTCATCAACAAAATCTACACTTACAACAAATTTGATCTTACACTGTTTCATGACCTTGATCTCTGTTTACCCATCCTAATGGATAGGGGTTAAGACGATTATGAACCTCCAACCCAAGCTTGCTGACCAGATTGACTGCTATAAGGTTGGCCTATGAACTAGAATTGAATAGAGTGTCTACCTTGGTCTTCTTGATCTAGACCTTTGAGATGAACAAAGTTCGTTCACACATAAACTGTCCAAAATATCTAGAATATAAAGTAATCCATTTAAGATAATATATTGAGTAAATGTATATGAATGAGATGACAGGTTACAACTGAGGGCCCATTACATATTCTAGATGGAGTGCCCTTTCATTAATAGTTATGTCTTTTCGTTAAGACACATCTTTTCATTATGTCTATTCATTAATTATTATTATTATTATTTAAGTATTATTTATATTATCTTATGTATATTCATGTTATTTATGTTCATAACATTGCCTTCCTTTTTAGAAATGCTTTGTCCTCGAAGCATATTAATGAAAAGGCTTTATGTCTTTACTCTTGCGTGTAATGTCGTCGCATTATTCTTTGTTCTATTGTAGTTGATGATATGAGACGATATGTTCTTTTGAACATTGAGTAAAAATGTTGCATCATTTGTGAAGTGGTCCATCCCATGTTAAACTTAATTGGGACCTTTTGCTGATTGATTGGTTGGATGGAACTTCTCATTTTTTGTTTCCACACCTTTTGTTGATTTTGTCGCCATTATTTTTTTAAATCATATCCCATCTGTTTGTAAGAGAAATATTGTGTAGGTTCCTTTCTACCTTTTCGTTGGTCATAACGACTCTTATGATTTGGATGACGATAAGGTATCCTAATATTTTGTGATTGTCGTTCATATTGATTCTTATGATTTTGATGATGATAAGGCATCTTAATCTTTTGTGATTGCTCCTCGGAACCATCTTTTTTTTAATGTTTGTAATGATTTGTCAACATAAGCATTCTTCTGAATTTGAGTACCGACTGACTCTGTATTGGTTCCCTTTTCTGATGTTTGAATTAGAGCGTCTGATGAATTCTCTATTGGGTCAGTCATCGTATCTTTGTCGACTAATGATCGTTTGCGATCTAACTCTTCTTGTAAAGATTTCTTATCATTCTTTACCTTCTTAATTTGCGTAAGTAAGCTTTTGATTATGTTGTCGTAAACATAAAAGTTCTTCATTGTTCTCTGGCTTATTCTTAAGGTTGAAATTTTCTGACTATGTCTCTTTTAATATTTTCATTTGTTCATGCAACCTTTGATTAAGATTCCATAAACTAGAAGCTTCTTGATTTTTTTCTTCTGATAACTTCTTGTTGAGATCTTGATTTTCTTGCTCTAACGTTTGAAAACTTTGCTCCTTATATTATCTATATTCGTGTTATTTATTTTAATAACAACTTTGATATGGAAGAGTTTTGTTATCTCCTTCTCTTCCTTGTGATAAAGGCTACTCAAATTCACCTCCTTCTGCACTGAAGTTCAGTGCAGATAATCTTCTCATCCACATCTGAGTTGCTCTCTATCTGTTGGCTTGAATCTATGGCTAGAAGGTTCTCTTTCTTGGCATCCTTCTTGCGGTTCTTAGGGTTCAGCTCTAGATGTAATTTCCAACATTTTTCTTTAGTGTGACCATCAATGTTACAATGATTACAATGTTTTTTCGGATCCTTGCACTGACGTGTTGTGGTTGTAGTCTTCTTATCTTTTCCTTTCCACTTCTTCCCAAACTTAGTGGTGTACTCTTGCACATGTTGCCCTTGCCTTTTACTGAAGTAATGCCAACGAATCCATTGGTCCTCTACATACCCAATAGGGTAGAATTGAGACTTTATGAGGATTTTGAAATGCTCCCACTTAGTTATTGGTAGATCACCCTCTAACCTAAGTGCCTCCGTGTGGCTTTCCCATGAGGTTAATGCATGGCCCTCCAATTTCAATCAAGCAACAAAAGTCTTTTGCTCCTCATGTATGTTGTGGATACTAAAATAGACCTCTAATTGTTGCAACCGATGATTAAACTTTAAAGCATTGATCTCACCTTGGTAGGGCTTGATATCTACTTTCGCTTCCATCTTAAATAATGGCTGGGAAGTGGTAATAGCACTGTAACTTGGATGCTCTTTCTCAGGTTTTTTCCTTGGCTCCTTTTCTAGGTTGCCTTTGTCTCTTTGATTTCTGCTCTAATCCGATCTTTGAGTTAGAGCCTCCAAAATCACCTAAAGGTACAAACTTGCTCTCCAAAGTTGCCATATTGCGCGAGATATCAACGACTTGTATTTCCAGCTTTGTAAATCGTTGTTCATATTCGCCCCCAGATTCTTCACTGGACTCATCCGCCATGGATAGGGTTTGAAGACTTTTTCTTTATTCCACCAACTCCTAGATCTTGCAATTTCCCATAAAACCCAAAATAAAACTGCTCTGATACCAATATGATCCGTAAATTGCCGTGGATATTCCATTGGAACAGTTCACCACAACGGATCTTACAACTTAATTCATTGTGTTAGTTTAATTCCACAGAATGATAAATAAACTGGAATTGAAAGGAGAATAAATAGAGCAAAAAAACACATCCACATGAATAACACAAGATATACCTTGGGAAAACCCACTATGGGGAAAACCTAGCTCGAAGTGAGGACTATGCCTTGCTCTTTTCTTCTCCATTTGACATTGTGGCTCACATGGCTACTACAGAATCTCCTAGTTCCTCTATTTTGCTCTAATATCCACTCTCTTATTGTTGCTCAGCTATGGAAGATTACAATAACATCATCAGAATGGAACCCCTTCTCCTCCTAATGGCCCCGTATTTAACATAGTTCGATAGTCATCTAGGGTTTGTACTGCCTCAACTCTCGATTAGGGTTAGGGTTTCAGACCCTCTAGAATGTTCTTGAAAGTCCACACGTGACTAGCTCCACATCTGTGGGAAATGAGAGTTGACGTGGAATCCACTCGGTACTGTGGTGGTCAACTTGATAGATCAACTTGCGGGAGGCATAACTTCCTTGTATGGACTCCGATTGAGGTGATTCTTGCACAATTGGAAAGGTCCCAGAGTGTAAAACAGGGTTGAGGGGTTGAGAGCAATGCTTGAAAACTTTTTACCCCTGAAAACATCATTTAAGTCCTCAAACGGGCCTTGGAAGGTTCTGGACCCCTAATCTACAAAGTTAGAGTCTAAGACCTGCCCCTAAAATGCACCCTACAAGCCAATTCATCCAATTTTTCCACCCAGAAAGCACCAAAATAGATGACAAATTATATATTGATTCATTCGGATCATTTTTGATATACAAGAAAATCATTTGCTGTTTCATATAAGAAACTCTCATGCACCATTTAGTTGTCTTCTGAATGTTTGTTTAGATTCGTTACTGGGGAATGGTTTCCAGTCACTAGCTATATAAGCTTTTGGAAATGTATGCTTTCTATAGATTTAATTTTGTCGCCTGTAGAGAAATTAAAGATAAGAGAGACATTGGTTGTTTTCAATAAAGAAAAAGTTGGTGTTAAAGTCCATGTTACTTACCTCTTTCCTTGAAAACAATTTTGTTTTCCTGGAGCTCCAAACATTATGATTCCTGATCCAGAGCTTAACTTTCCAAGCATTATCTATTTTCTTTCTGTTCTGATTTATCCTTTAATTTATTTAGGCTTCAGCATATAGTATATGTTGTTGGCATTTGCTGTTATTTTCAGACATATTTGATATGTTGTGAACTGACACTTTTCTTCCTTCTCTGTTTGTAGCTTTTCAACGATCTTGAAATGTTCAATAGGAAACCACCAGAAAAAGCTGTGATCGAGAAAGTTGCAGCTGCATACGAATTGTTAGGTTTACAGGAGGAACGGGAACGGGTATTAGAAAAGTACCATAGCCTGTTTACGTCTTCACCAAATTCTAGATCCAAGAAAATGAAAGGGAAAAAGAAGTTAAAGAATGGTGGTGATGATAATGCAGGTATTTTATCAGTTGTTTAAATATCTTGCCACTTGTAATTTTAAACTTATTAGTGCAGGCTGCTTTTCAAGGTGGACATGTGCAAACGCTGTAGATAAATACGTGCCAATGTTAGAAAGTGTTCAGAATGTAGAACATGTCATGGATTTTATTTTGATAGATTGAAAACAAACACTTAATATTGTCAGAAATGCATGTGATATTTGATTTCGTCATTATGTACAGAAGATTGACAGACCCTTTGTTTATCAATGATCAGGCATGCATGCTGGCATATCATACCATTTTATTTATTTCCAAAAATTAGTAATGTGATTTAAATAAAATCTTATCTAACGAGAACATATTTTCTCCACAACTTTGATTCCATTGGCAGATCATGATTAGGAAGGCTCTGTTTTTTATCTTTTTCTTTTTGTCTGGCAGGAGTAGACAAGTTGAAAAGAGGAGGTAATTTGCCCGAAGAGTCTGAATTGCTGTTAGAAAATCTTCCATTAAATTCTGATGCTGGAAGTGATTCCGATGGAACAAAAGGCACACCCACTGATAATTCTATTACGGAAACGTAGGGCTTTAATACTTTTTCTTATACTTGACTGTTTCCTAAGGTGTCGATAATTTTGAAAGCTTTGGAGCCTCTTTGGTGAGGCGTCCTTCCTGGTATATAGGTGGTTTAAGGGTTCAAGGCAGGCAAATTCAATCCCTTAGACGAATACCAGTGATTGCTTTTAGAGGGTCCCTCAATGTGCTGAATGGATCTTCTATCTAAAAAAGCATGAGATGAATTTCTCAAATCTACATGTAAAGTAAATATTATCTGAAATTTGAATAGCTTGAATATCCAACTTGAAAGAGAAAAGGTCAATGTGTGCATATACAATCTATCTAATGGATCCAATAATAGAGATTGGCTGATAACATGTAATCAGAACACTGTTCAATATGAAGACAGACACAAAGGGTTATCTTTGTTCATTAGATTACCAATGTGTGCATATACAATCTATCTAATGGATCCAGTAATAGAGATTGGCTGATAACATGTAATCAGAACACTGTTCAATATGAAGACAGACACAAAGGGTTATCTTTGTTCATTAGATGACCAAGTTAGCCTTCCTTAAATGCCAAGAATTCAAGATGTTTTTAGCTATATTTAATTACATGTTTGTAAACAAGATTGTTGAGGGCTTACACAATATCCGTAAACCCATGCACACATCCTTGAATGGCATCAAGTGTTTTGAACTATATTTAGTTACATGTTTGTAACTTTGTAAACATGATTGTTTTTGTATTCCCATGGATTTGGGGATTCTGGGCAACATCCTCGAATGGCATCAGCAAGGCCATGTCCGAGTACTGAGGTACGTCCTCTGACATACTTGGTTAGATTGAGGTACATCCTAAACATACTAGGGATGTTTGGGTATACCCAACACCATTGACTTTATTTTATTTTTATTTTTCCTCAAGGTAAAAGATAGGTTACCTATCATTAATGTCTTATTACATATTTTGATTTTCAATTTTATGAATTTTTTAGATAATAATAATTTTCTATATTTTGAAATCATGAATTTTTAGATATGATAATTATTTTTTATATGTTGAAATTTTATGATGCTTGACTTTTTCAATTGAAATAAGAATAAATAATTTTATCTACATAAAAAGTGAATGATGATTACGTTGTGGACGTTGAATATAAATATAGTCTAAGTTGTGTCTTTGTAGCTTTTAAAGAAATGTTGCATCTTTCATTTAGTTTTTTTTTAAAGGCTTGTACCCACAGAGTTTCGAATCGATGACCTTATTACGCAAGGAGTGCCTTAATAGTACACCCATTCACTATCTTTTCTACACTCCGTGGGCTGCATCTTTTATTTAGTTATTGTTATTTGTATATCTTTATTAATTTTTAATTAATATTTTTTATTATATATATCTATTTCTTATCTTTATTTTATGTATATAGCATTGTTTTGTTTTTTAAAATTGCTTTGTCCTCAAAGTAAGGGTAGTGGGAGATATTGTTGGTGGAAATTTTCTGTCTCTAACAAATCATTTTTTTGGAAGGTTTTTCCATTTAATGGTGTATTTTTTTTAATTATTTTGTCGTGAAGTTTTTTCTTTGGTGCTAAGGATACTTATTGCTCAAATGATTCTTCTTTTTTTATATTTTTTCATCCAATATAGGGAGTTCCGTCTATATTGATTGATGTAGTCCCAACATTTTTTTAGACATGACATGAAAAATATTATGAATGCAGCTTTTAGTTGGCAATTTCAAGCCATATGCTACTTGGCTAATCTTTTTATTAATTTGGTACATGCCATGAAACTTGGAAGACAATTTATTATTTTCTTGTCACTTAAGCGATAGTTGTTTGTTGTGATGGATATTCCATTGGAGAATTTGTCACAACAAATCTTCTAATTTTCTAGAATCACAATATTTTATTATGGAGTTTTTTACTTTAGATTGCAGATCTAATATTACTCAATGTTGAAATAAACTAAAAAAACTAACACTAAATTGAAAGAAGCTTACACAAATACATACCATCCACAATGAAAATAAGATGTACCTTGGGAAAACACATTACGGGAAAAATCTAGCTAGAGGGTAAGACCTATGCTTTGCTCTTTCTTCTTAGATATGAAATGGAAATACAAAGAAAGGGGTACTCACTATGGAGTTGCCATGGAATCTGTGGTCAATATGGCTGCTATAGGATCTTCTAATTTCCTCCGTTCTACTTCAATACTCCACTTGATGCTCTAGTCAATCATGGACCAATGTGCAATACAATAAGAATGATACCCCTTCATTTCTTAGTGGCCCAATGCTTAACATAGTTTGATAGTCTAGGGGTTGGTAGGGTTAGGGATAGGGCTTTTGCATGCCTCAATCTCGAATTAGTGTTAGGGTTTGAACCCTCTAGAATCTTCTTGAAATTCCACACATGATTAGCTCCACATTTGTGAGTTATAGAAGTTGATGTGACATCCACTCGACACTATGGTGGTCAACGTGATAGATCAACTTGCAAGAGGCATAACTTCTCCATATGAACTCTAATTGAGGTAATTTTTGTGTTGTTGGAAAATTATTGATGTGTAGAACAATGTTAAGAGGTTGTGACTTAAGATCATACAATTTTGACCCCCCAAAACGACTATTTAAAGTCTCAAACATGCTCAAGAAGGTTTTGAACCCAAATCACCAAAGTGGGACCTACCCATAAAATGGGCCCTACAAGTCACTACCTCTTGTTTTTCCACCAAACAATAGCAAATCAAATAAAAAATTATATAATGATCCATTTTGGATTATCCAATCTCCTTCAAATTCTCTTTTCTTTCTATGTTGATATGTTGGTTGCTTCATATGGTTAAAAGCCGTTGCTAAGTTCTCTTTGAGTGTTTGAATGACATTCTAATTTTTAGCTAGTGGATTTTTTACTGCCTAAACTTTAGTCTTGGCCAATGCAAATTATTTCCATTTTGGGGGGTTCATAATAAGAGTGCTTGAAAATGAGTCATTATTGTTGATGTGTGGTAGGTAGAGTTATACCACCATCCTACATGATGTAACTATTGGAACCGGTTGTTATGCTTATTGATCACAAAACAACAGAGGTAGGCTTCAAGGCATTTGTTTACAATCCTTTTGGCCATTTGTTTGAGGATGGTAAGCTAAGCTCATTGAGAGATACTCCAATTTGTTTTCAACACTCTTTCTAGAAGTTCGCCTTAAACTTTGCATCCCTATAATTGATAACGACCTTTGGAAACCCATGCAATTTATAGATATTTTTGTAGAACACTTTTGCGGTTTGGTTTGCTAAGTTTGTTTTCTTTACACCCATTAAATGTGCATACTTACTTTACTCGTCAATCACCATGAAGATTTTGTCCTTCCCATCTGATATCAATAATCTTTTAATGAAATCCATGGAAATTTCTTCCCCTTTTTGGTTTGGAATGTGTAGGGGATGGAGTAACCATATTGACAATATTTTCCCTCTTGTTTCTTTGTCACATGTCATATTGTGGCACACATTTTTTAATGTTTTTATGTATCCCTTACCAATAAAACAATTGGCATGTATTATAGTACGTTTTGAAAAATTCTACTTGTCATGCAGTGGGTGACTCATGTCTTGTGATAGGCGAATCATGGGATTCTCCTATGCTTTTGTTTTAAATTTTGATGGAGTTAGATAAATTCTTTCATTGCATTAGTTGATGCCATTTCTCCTGTCAAATTTGGGGTTTTGGCCCATGTTATTGATTATGGAGTAGGATTAAGGGTTCATGTCATATTCAACTTAGGTTTCATCTAACTAATCAAGGACCACTGCCATTGTTGCACATGATACTACCTCTTCGTCCTTTTGTTAAAATGGATTAACAACTAAATTTCCCTTTCCCTTTTAGTGTGATATATCTATGGCGGAAGTGGCAATTTTTTCTGCCCACTTTTGTTGCTTAGTAGACAATGTTTTTTTTGGTATGTACTAAAGATTATTGTGATTTAGTATGAATCAAGAACTTGCTTCCCATAAGATATTGTTGCCACTTTGTTATTGCATCTATGATTACAAGCATCTCCTTATTGTATGTAGATTTTAAAATATCTTTTGTTGAACTTTTGGTTCTCAAATGCTATTGGGTGGTCTCGCATTAATACTACCCCTATTTTGAACCCTAAAGCATCACATTATACCATAAAAGGTTTGGTAAAATCAGGGGCTGTTGACATTAGAGTTGACAACAAATTGTCTTCAAGGATTCAAAACACTCTTATGCTTCACAGTTCCATTGAAATTATTTTTTCTTTAATAAATTTTAATAGTGGTGTCGTCAAATGAGTGTAGTTTTTGATGGGTGTTTGGTAAAATCTTGTTAAGCTTAGAAATCCCCTCAATTTGGATATGTTATTGGTCTTGGGCCACTTTGTGATTACCTTGATTTTGTTTGGATTTACTCCGACTAGATTTACTTTGACCCCTTGTTTAATAGAATAAGACCAAAGTATTCTACTTTTTCCTTCCCAAACATGGACTTTGACATTTTTGCATAAAATTGTTTTTCCCTTAAAAGAAATAGTACCTATCATAGGCGCTTAAGATATTCCTTCCATGTTTTGTTGTAAACAAGAATGTCATAAAAAAAGACTAATACAAATTTCCTTAGATAGGGTTGGAAATGTTTGTTCACTATTGTTTGAAAGGTAGTAGAAGCATTAGTCAACATAAATGGCATCACGTTGAATTCATAGTGCCCTTCATGAGTTTGGAAGGTGGTTTTGCATCATCTTCTTATTTCACTTGGATTTGGTATTATCTTGATCTTAAATCTAATTTTGAAAAGTATTCAGATTGATGGGGCTTGTCCAACATTTCATCTATGAATGGAGTAGGGAACTTGTTTTTTAACATTATCTTGTTCAACCCTCAATAATCTGTCTATAACATAAATGATCGATCTTTGTTTTGGATTGGAACTACTAGGGCTGCATGCAAAGTTCTACTTTTTGTGATGACTACACCACATCTCAATAGCTTAGTCTTTCTATTTTCGTTTTATGGTGGTGCAGAGATTTATATCACAATTTTTTTTGGTATGCTAGTACCCACATAATTTCAAACTGTTGACCTAACACAAGGAGTGCCTTAACAATACACCCATTCATCACCTATTCTATGCCCCATGGGAATCTATATGACTTAAAGTTAATAGGGATTGAGTTTGGTTTTACTTCTATTACATGTTTAATCATTTTTTTTGGTGGCATCTACATGGGTAAGTCTTGGAATACATTCTTATGTTCTTGGATTAGCTCTTGAATCTCTTGGTGTTTGGAGCAAATTATTTTTGGAGATTGTTAATAATCAAATTAACATCCTCAACAAGTGAAGGCGGAAGCACATTCTACTATTCGCCTGCAACATTGAGACTGAAAATCTGGAACAATTGAGAGCTTTAATCTCTCATCTGACCTCTGCTTCCGCAAAGGAAGAAGTATGTGAAGACAAAGGTTGCTCTAAAGAGGCCAAGTCTAGGACCACTTAAAGGGCCAAAACCCAGTTTCTACAACTCCTGGTGTGGAAAGAATACATCACAGGTGTATTAATCGTCCTGAAAATTATGGAAAGTCAAGTCAAATGTTGGAAAACTAAGAAAAAGTGAGTTTTTGATGAAAATAATAAAAAAACATCAAAAAGTTTAGTCCCACATTCATGTTTAGCAATTGAGTGCACAAATCCCAATGCTATAAAAGAAAGGCATTTGGGGCATTGTAAAATACAGAAAGTAAGAGTAAAGGCATGCTGAAAGGATTTAAAGGTTGGAAAGCTCATTTTCAACACAAAGCACTTGAAGGATCAAAGACAAATATGGAGAATGATAACTCAAAGCAAAGGAGAAGGGATTCATCTCAAGCAAGGTTGTAAGTAAGTATCATTTCTTCTTTGATGTTACATAAAGTAATTCAATTTTTCCTCCCATTTACGAGTTTAGTTTTTTTCCTTTAAGTTATTTCAAATTAAAAAATGGTTAAAGATCTTAGGAAAATAGAGAGAATTGCTTCATTTCTGTCAATCTAATATCACCAATTCATAGTAAGATAGTTAATAAGAGTAGACACATTCCTACACTAATTATTATCAACAGAAGGGTTCACTTCAAGCAAGGTTGTAAGTAAGTATCATTTCTTCTTTGATGTTATATAAATTAATTCAATTTTTCCTCCCATTTACAAGTTTAGTTTTTTTCCTCCAAGTTATTTTAAATTCAAAAAATGGTTAAAGATCTTAGAAAAATAGAGATAATTGCTTCATTTATGTCAATTGAATCTCACCAATTCATAGTAAGATAGTTAATAAGAGTAGACACATTCCTACACTAATTACCATCAACAAATTGACGACTCCATTTAGGTTTTAATTTGATTTTTTTTTCAAAAATTGGTGTTCTAAGCTTAAAGATCTTCCTAAAACTTACTCAAATCTGTCATAAGTCCTTCTAAGAATGTTTAAAATTCATCTTGAGTTTGCTTAGGGTCTATATTTACTTCAAATCGCTCAGGAGTTTTTCAAAATTTGGAGGATTTAGCCCTAAATCTCGGATCTTTAAAGAACTGTAAAATTATCGTGCCTTCACAGTCATACACAAAGTGAAAATCACTTGATTTTCGCGCTTTGTTCAGTGTTGGGGGAGCGAAAAGTTTCCACGAAACTAGATTGTCGCTCCTTATTAGGTGTATACTGAGCGAAAATGAAGAGGTTTTTGCACTCTGCTCAGTGTAGGGGGCGCGAAAATCCCCCATTACCACTATGTACTTTGTATTTAGGGAGCAAAAATCCTATAGGAGTCGCAAGATCTTAAAATTTTGGCTTTAATTTACTCATTTTTCATCATTTTCAATGATTTTTTTGCTATACTTAGCTTAGGAATCATAGAACTTAGCCATTATACCTTGTTTCCACCTCAATTGACTAATATTTTGAATTTTTTAAAAGATTTTAAAGATTTTTGTTCAAATATTGAAAGAACATTGTAAAAGACTAGTAATTAGATTTCACTGTTTTAAGGCCATCTTTAGGAAAGTTTTTTTTTTATGTTTGCAGACTTATAGGAGACACTAAAAACATTTTAGGATCAATCAGGAACACATTTGGAAAAATTTGGAAATATTTAATTTGAAAATTCTAAAGTTGGATTTTCCCTCCAAAATTCTGAAGAATGGGCTTATTTTGGCATTTTTTTTTTCATTTTTTTCTCACAATTTGTCTTAGATTTGATTGATTTAGGCCATATTTAGCTCTTAGATCCCTAATTGCACATTCAATTGATGAAATTGTGATTGATCTCTTAAAATTTTGGTTAAATCACTAGTTTGCAAATGGTAAAAATTTGAAAAACATGAAAATATTGTTTTAAGAACCTTTAGGCATTTGAATTTTGAATTCCGCATGATTGCTAACCTGAAATAAAACACCAAATCACAGCCAAGAATACATTAGAATATCATTTGAAAACATTCGATAAAGAAAATTGCATAAAATTTTAAAAATTTGAACATTACACATTAAAAGAATCTGGAAATTTTTCCCTCCAAAACCAAAGGAACAACTTTAATTAGTAAATTTCCGTGTTGGATCTACAAAATTTGATTTCCTCATTCACAATTAGAGAGAGTTGTAGCTTTAATCTTCAATTTTATTGAGATAAGTTGTGTCCGAGCCACTATTATCCTCTTCACTTGGGCTTTCGGGCGATCTTGTGAACGATAAAGTGGATCTCAGTTGTAATAGTTTATATTTCAATTTTCAAACAATTTCTTTTCGAGTCACTATTATCCTCTTCACTTGGGATTTCGGGTGATCTTGTGAACGATAAAGTGGATCTCATTTTGTAACGGAGTAGATTTGATTTTTTATTACAGTTATCGAGTTACAAGTATCCTCATTACTTGGGATTTCAGGCAATCTTGTGAATGAGAAAGTAGATCTCATTTGTAAAATGTTTAATTCATAGTACTTCAAAGGGCTCTATGTATCCTCTTTGCTTGCACTTTCGGGTGGCCTTGCAAATGAGAAACAAAGATCCCTTGTGTAACAAAATTTGATTAATTTCAGTTGAGATAATTGTTTGGTTTAAATCGATTTTTGAAATCAATAATGAACCATAATTCAATAGAGAACTGTTCCTAAACCTCAAAAAATACAAAAATTTTGCATCACCAAAACTTCACTAGATTTGGAAACCTATTCAAACATTTGGAAAGAATTTTATGCATGTTGTAAACAAAAATTGAAAAGAAGTTAAGTAATTTTTGACAATAAAACATCATTTCTTTAGAAAATTTCTTTTTCAAAATCATAGAGATAATTCTATTTTGCAACTTGCATGTTTGGAAGACCTACAAGAACCTCTAACTCTTCCCTAGTTCAGAGAATTCATCGAATTGAAGGGTAGAGTAGTGAGCATTTGCGCATCGTTTGATTCTACATTTCAAGTTACAAACACCACTAGTTTCATTTTCACTCTTGAAACTAAGCAAAGTACCCTTAAAATTGACGCTTAATCTGAAACTAACTAATATTTGATTTTCATATCACCAACAAGGTTAGGCTAGGGCCTTGGATTAGGATTGGAGAGTTAACACTTTTGGGCCACCAGATTTTGAAACTAGCATTGATTATTGAGTGTTTAAATCCATTAGTAGCAAAAAACGCTTGTCGAGAAAGTGCATCCAAAACATGCGTCAAGCAAGAGGTCACTTTGGATAAGTAAGGGTGGTACCACCCCTTGCTTGTTTAGTGGGATATGAGCTCATCGCAAAATTCCATGTAAGTGACAATTCCTCGAGGTGACATTATTTTCTGGAGTACTTGGTTATGAGAGTTGTCCTAGACTTACAATTGTTCCACTCGACCGTCGATTTTGAAGTGGTAACCTTAGTTGTTGTTCCTAGGATATCATTTGGGCTATTGCAAGCGGGGGACAGTTGCAATAATTGAGACATACTTTGAAGCTTTTACTCCTTGGGAGGGTGATTGGTCAAGAACCAATACATGCACCTTTGGTGATTAAAGTTTATTTTAACTGTTTCTCATACCTTCGCTATTAGTAATTGTTTGAGGCTTAATTCCCCTCAGGAACTACTAGTTTCGGAAGGCCCTCTAATCCAGCTTTTCATTGAGCTTCGGTTCTTTGGAAAAGTAGATTGCTTGCTTAGATTCATAGGGCATTTTTATTGTGGAAACTTTGCTTTTTGTTGAGTCTAGATTGCCTTTGGGATTGTTTGATTCTATTTTTGATTGAAAAACCATTTTAAACAAATTCTTTTATCCAAATCTTTAAAGTGGCTACTCTCTCGATCCGCCAGTCACGACGGAAACGAGGCGAGTCACCAGAATTCGAAGTCCCCGCTACGTCGCGAAGACAAATACAAAAAACACACCTTAGTGACTTGGAAATTGAACAACTTATACATTCAATCAATAGTGATAGAGAAGAACAACATCAAACAAACACTGAAATTTCACCGTTACATAACAAAGAAAACACAGAAATAGTTGATGATCTTGCTCCATTTGAAATTGAAAAATTAGAAAACAACACAACTACTCATGTAAAGCTACCATTGATAGGTCCTTCAAACCTGGTTGTACTTCACTTCAGTGAGCCATTGGATTATATCAATCCTCTTTCCAAATATTTTGATAACATGCAAAATTCAACACTTGACCCTATGGCTTCATCATGAGCGCAAGGGACTACATCAATGCATCCCCAAATGATTGCGGGAGGTAGTAATACTTCCAATTGGCCTCTACATCAATCCCAACAATTAGTATACCTGTTATTAGCACAAGTTCAACTAGCACTTCAGTGTCAGTTGGTACAGTTTTGGGTTGCAATCCCAGAAGTACATTCACTTCGTCTATAGGGATCCCTTTTGGAGGGTGTGCCTTACCAAACATGGGTTTTCCATATGGTTTGGCTAATCAAGGTCAAAACACACAAAGAGTAAACCAAAATCCTCTTGGTATACCAAATACTTGTCCAAGTTCTACTTCCGGGGGAAACCCTTCACTATGGAATGGTAATGTTCATGGTGGAAGCAATGGGCCATAGAACATTAATGCCAATTGGGGTTATCCTCCTCCGATGAGTGGAAATGCCTCGGGGAGTTATCCTTCAACTTTTCCTAACACAAATCCTGGGGCAATCCCATACCCCCAACAGGTAGCATGCTAGGAGGAAATCTACCTACCAACCCCATTTTGCAATGGAGTGGGCAAGTTCTAGGAAGTAACCAAGCTTCTTGGGGACCAACTCCGCAAGGGGGTAATCAACCTTGGAATGCTTATCAAAACCAAGGAAACAATCAATGGAGTGGTCAAATTCTGACAAGTAACCAATTTTATTGGGGCCCACCTCTGCAAGGGGGAAATCCACCCATTAATTCTATCCCACAATGGAATGGTCAGGTTCTGGCAAGTAACCAATCTTATTGGAACGTACCTCCGCAAGGGGACAATCCATCCATGCAATCTGTTCCACAATGAAATGGATAATTTCCGGGAAGTAACCAATCTTTCTGGATGCAACCTCTGCAAAGAGGTAATCCACCTTGGAATGCTTTTCAATCCCAAGGACAATCGCCATGGTGTGGTTAGGATCCAAGAAGTAACCAATCTTCTTGGGGCCCAACTCTGCAAGGAGGCAATCCACTCATTGGTCATGTTCCAAGAAGTACCCAATCTTCTTAGGGGCAGTCTCCGCAAGGGGGAAACCCACATTGGAATGATTTTCACGCCCAAGAACCACATCAATGGAGTGGTCAAGTTCTAGAAAGTAACCAATCTTTTTGGGGCCTAGCTCTGCAAGGGGGAAATCCAACCATTAACCCCATTCCACAATGAAGTGGCCAGTTTCTGGGAAGTAATCAATCTCTTTGGAGCGAACCTGCAAGACCTGCGCTCGATCCAACTAGGCCACGGCATGGATGTCATGCCGAGGGTATGATGAATTTCGTAAATCAACTTGAGCAGATTACCCAGCAAATGGGACAAATGTCTGTTCAGACTTCGCAACCTACGATTGGCCAGGAAATGCAACAACCTGCTAATCCTTCCAAGACTTTTGATATCCTCACTGTCCAATCCAAAGATCTTAGAGGAAAGAAGAAGAAATACAAAGGTAAGCAAAGCGATAATCCTTCCCAGAATTTCGAAATCCTTATAGTCCAATCCACAGACCTTAGAGGAAAGAAGAATAAATACAAGAGTAAGCAAAATGCTAACTTTGGGAAAACAGATGCACCAAACATGGATCAATGTAGTGGGAAACAACAACCCACTATTTTGACGCAACCCTTTCCGCAACACCATAAGAAATGGTTGCTATGATGTCAGTACCCCCTCCAAGGGGAAACCAACCAACACTCCCGCAAGGGGGCAATCATCCCAATGCCAATGTATTCATGTGTGATCATGACGTGAACATTCAAACAAGACTTGATTCTTATGATGTCCCTCCTAGTACATCGGATCAATCAGTATCACAACCAAGTGGTTCTCTCTCCATTGAGAAACCAACCATAAAATTAGTGCCACATCCCCCCAAAGGTGTTCTACTTAGAACAATGCATAATCCTAACGTGCGAGTTGCTCAGAATGATAATGTTGTTGAGGACCTAGCTCAAGCACCATGTGCCATGTCAACCTTGGAGGTATTGCAAGGTTTTCCTGCGCAAAGAACAAAACTATTGTCTACAATTGGCGTTATTGATCCATCCAATACAAATTTGATCACATTAGACATAGACCATTCAACATGTAGGATCCCTTATGAAGTTGCTATTCAGATTAAAGTAACGAATCATGGTAAGAATATTTTTAGAACAATAGTGGATGAAGGGGCCTCGATTTGTGTAATGTCATTTAAATGTTGGCAAGCATTAGGATCACCCACCTTAGTTCCATCCCATACTATGCTAAAGGTATTTGATGGACATTCGTTCCCTCCTCATAGACTCATTGTATCCTTCCCTATTGAATGGTGTGGAAAAACAGTCATAGTGGATGTTGAGGTAGTAGACGCGCCTATTAGGACGTAGTTGGATACTTGCAATGATGTATATAGTGTCTTCAATGTCTCGAGTGATTCGGTTCCCTCATAGGGGGGAAATCGTCATGATAGACCAATTAGATTACTGCATGCTTGAAATTACTGTCCAATCGAATGTTCCTTTCATTAGGGATGAACCAAAGGAGTCTCAAGACGTTGGGGTAAGATTGTGCAAAGATGCTTCCCTCATGGGAAATTATATGATCCCACCACCAATATCTACCCAACATACTTCCCCAGTTTTCACTATAACATTGGAGGCTTACTTTCCATTGAAATTTTTCTCTACGTCCACAACAATGAAATATATCACTTCATCAGAGGGAGCCTTGAAGGAGGACACCTTAGTCTAAAATAGTGATGGAAAGTTACCCAGTTCTATGGAACATGGTGAAACTGAGAGTAGTACACCCCTATCTGTTGTAGAAGTTTCATACCAAGCTATTCAAATGGTTTCGACAGATTTGGATAAAAATATTTCCTTGATGGAGGAATATGATCTAGTTACTTGGCCCACTTGAACATATGTGCCTACTGCTTCTTTGCTTATTGCTTATGTTGCGTATTTTCCTTTGCAGTCACTTTTTGTTACATGATGCCTATAAACCTTTGCTTCTATATAATTGACCCATACCCATGGAGGAAACACCCATAAGAGTGTACATAACTAGCTCATCCCTTGTTTGCAATATGTATCTTTTCCTTGGCCTGACCCGTGCCCTTGAAATATAAGCGCATGCCCTTGAGATGCTGGTTTCCTCTAATGTACCATAGCATGCTTTATTATTTTTTCAAGCTAATAAATGAAAAAGGTATTAAAAATTGGAAAACACAAAAATACAAAAAGGGGGAGAATTGAATCGTTTCATATTATATCCTTGAAAAAGGGCAACAGTCAGTCCTTGTCGCCTTTGAACATGACACATAATTTTGTATTCGTTGTCAGTACACCAGCCACATTTTCCTTAGGAAATGTACCGGTATTTTGAATAGATCTCCACCGATGGGTTATCCTTCCCGTCATCGATGGAGCTTTCGTTAATGCATATGGCATTGATAGATTTCATAAGGGTTGGTTACTCTTCCAAGTGTCCATTCTACATCGTGTTATGTGTTCAAGGAAGTTAAAATAATGTTGGCCATTCCTCAAATATTTCTGACCAATCGTGTCGGCCTTCCTTGTGTCAATATGCAGTGTTGGATCTCACAGCTCTACCAAATCATATCAGAATATTGATCTTTGTTTTGTATTGATTGATGTGGGATGCATTAGTGCCCTCCTTCAAATGGATCTATTCCTATCGACACCAAATCATCATCTAGGATATGGATCTAGGAACCCCAGAGTACCTTGGATCTTGCAGTCATTAGTAGCAATTTTCCTCGTAAATGAAAGTGCGTATACATTAATGACCCCTGATTATTTAATTCTACAAGTGTTCTATTTCAAAACATCTATCCGCACTTGTTAGTTTGTACTCAATACCTTGGAGTCCGTCATCATTATTGGCGGGTCTCCTTGCATCTGGTAACGGTATACATCAATGATTGGTAATCAGATGGTGTTTTATTATGCTCGACATCAGCTCATATATTCGCATGACATAAAATCGTACTATCGTTGGTTTGTATTGAAGACCTTGGGAAAAAAGTTGTATCACTAATTGATGCACTACCTGAGTTACACAAGATTAAACGACCATGTCAAATTAGTACCATGAAGATCTCGCACTCATCAAAGTGCATATTTGTATTAATGAAAATTTACTTTTGACATGGATCCACTATGGATTGTTCATGGCCATGCTTGTTTACTGCTGAGCATGGGTATACCCGCCTCAGGTTGATTTTATATATTGGGGAAATTGCTTTGTTTGACTTGTAGGTGCTTTCCCTAATCCTGCACCCATGAGATAATCCTTTACCATCATGCCTTGATCACTAAAGAGTATCGGTATGAAGAGTATTAGTACGAAGAGATAATGTATTTCAGCCCTTAGCTCCGCTTCAGACCTCACACATTAGGGGGCATCTGTTAACAATCAAATTAACACCCTTAATAAGTGAAGGCGGAAGCACATTTTACCATTCTTCCACAACATGAAGACTGAAAATATGGAACAATTGAGATTTTTAATCTCTCATTTGACCACCACTTCCGCAAAGGAAGAAGTATGTGAAGACAAAGGTTGCTCTAAAGAGGCCATGTCGAGGACCACTTAAAGGAACAAAACCCAGTTTCTATAACTCATGGTGTGGAAAGAATACACCACATGTGTATTAATTGTCCTGAAAATTATGGAAAGTCAAGTAAAATGCTGGAAAACTAATGAAAATAATAAAAAATCATCAAAAAGTTTAGTCCCGCATTCATGTTTATCAATTGAGTGTAGAAATCCCAATGCTATAAAAGAAAGACATTTGGGGCATTGTAAAATACAGCAAGTGAGAGTAAAGGCATGCTGGAAGGATTTAAAGGTTGGAAAGCTCATATTCAACACAAAGTACTTAAAAGATCAAAGGCAAGGATGGAGAATGATAGCTCAAAGCGAAGGAGAAGGGATTCACCTCAAGCAAGGTTGTAAGTAAGTATCATTTCTTCTATGATGTTATATGAAGTAATTCAATTTTTCCTCTTATTTATGAGTTTAGTTTTTTCTCTCCAAGTTATTTCAAATTCAAAAATGGTTAAAGATCTTATTAAAATAGAGATAATTGCTTCATTTCTCTCAATTGAATCTCACCAATTCATAGTAAGATAGTTAATAAGAGTATACAGATCCCTACACTAATTACTATCTACGGAGATAGTATTTCCATTGATGACACTATCTCACATATGGTGATACTCCTTTACTATAGAAAAATCAGACTAAATTTGAGTTTTGTTTGCACACAGTTCAAGGAAAGATGTAGTCAAACACTTCATGAACCTCTGATACTAAACTCCTACAGTCACATGAAAACCACATTTCACTGGCATTCACTTTATGAGTGGCTGTAAGTTGATATATTGTTCATAAAGCACTTTAAGCAGCTGGAATTAATAAAAAAATAAACAGACTTTAATCAATATTTAAACACACTTTAACACATACATTGTTGGTCAAACACAGACCCTAGAAAAACCCACACCTAGGGGAAAACTAGCAAGAGAGTTTTATTATGGAGCAATAGTAACACAACAGTAAAGTATAGTCATAAATACAACAGTGCATGCAGAAAATACTTCGTGAAATATGAGCCTAAATATCACCTCGAAAACTGTGCACTTGCAGCCTTGGAAAACATGCCCTATAGGCATTCCAAACTGTACGAAACAATACCGACACTACTACAGAAGTATTCTCTTGATTTTTGTGACTAGTCTCTTCAACAGTATGAACTCCACTCAGTTTCAATGAAGATGCCTCGAAAAATTTGCCACATGCTCCTTGTTTTGTTTGCAACTAAACTCAGTAGTATGACCCCACCATTTTGTTGTATGTAATTCCCTTTTAATGGTTGTACAATGCCTTGGGATTTGTGCTCCACCTTGAGATTAAAGCACCACTTCTGCTATCGCTTGCTTCCCTTCTACTGCTCACAAAAAACCTCTCCCAGGGATTCAAGCTATTCCCTCTTGCCTCCAAGACTCCCTCTTGAAATTCATGCCACTCTCCAACTTCTCTTGGAATGTGTGCCGATGAAGTCTCAATGTGTCTTTTTATTATCCTCATTAGGGTAAATCCTTTTGTCTCTTCGCCTTCTATGGCTGAGATTAAATCTAGGCCATAAGATCAATATATGAGATCTATTCTCAAGTTCACTTAAATATTTAAGTGAACTAAATAAAAGTCTCATTACATTTGAAAGACACTTTTACCTTAAATATTTAAAAAGTACACTTTATAATTTAAAAGTCACTTTATAAACTTATTAAAGTACAACTCACTTTCAAAGTATAAATTCATATCATAAAGTACCTTAATAAATGATCTTATATAAGTTACTTTACGTATTTTAATGAGACTACATCATCTCGGACCCTTGCGCCTAGGCACTTGATGGAGGAGTACCTCCGAGCTACAAAATGATAACACTCCCTCTTAGCGAGGGAGGTACTGCATGCATCTACTTCACCTGAATCTATTTCCAACCTATGCTCTCCAACAACTGAATCTCCCTTTGAAACTGAAGGTATATGCTATGGATCATATGCTGGAGATCTGCGCTTGACTACTCTGAACTGAGAGTACTGCTCACTCTCTTGCTTGTCCTCAAGCGTCATCTCATACCAACTCGGTCTCCTCATTGAGATGGATGAATCCTCTACACTGGTTGCTACCACTACTGCCACTGAGTCTGACCTCCCACCAGACTGACCATCCACAGGATGACGCAATACTCGGTAAGTTTTGTCATCTATGATGCCAAGCAATCTTGAAGCTGCACCCATGACCTCTCTCACTGGATATATGAGAACATG
Source organism: Larix kaempferi (assembly GCA_027924585.1). NCBI lineage: Eukaryota > Viridiplantae > Streptophyta > Pinopsida > Pinales > Pinaceae > Larix > Larix kaempferi. The sequence continues at coordinate 6,117,634 of BSBM01000619.1, forward strand.
TCCTTCCAAATGAAGGACTGCATACCCATCATATTCCAGAGTTGAAATTGAGAGAAAGTTCCTTTTCAGCTCTGGAACAAGCAACACTTTGCCAACCTCAAGATATCCTCTAGACTCAAGTTGGAATAGAACACTTCCAACTCCTACTACATGGTTGTCGGCATACCCATCCCCCATAAATATAAATCTGTCTACATTTGTTAAATCCAGGAACATGGCTCTTGTTCCCGTCATATGGTGTGTTGCTCCGCCATCTATGTACCATGCTCTAGTGTTTGCACAGTCAGCTACATTGTTGCTTGAAATAATTGAGACAAGCAAGAATTCTTTCTCGAATTTCCTCTCATACTCTTCCACCTTAGCTGAAGTGGTAGTCTCAGTCACTTCTTTCTTCTTGTTCTTCTTTTTGTTAGGACACTATCCAACATAGTGAACATAACCCTGGAAAGCAAAGCATCTCACTTTTCTCATGTCTTTCTTTTCTTAGGAGGCTCCACTGCTTGAGCCTTTCTTCTTTTTTCCCTTTGCAGAAAGGGCCATGTTCTATTCATCAACATCATTTCCTGTCATCCCCCGAGACCCCTCTCGGATATCCTCCTGAGTAAAATCGTCCCATAATATTTTCCAAGAGGGAAAATTAAAACACATCCCAATCCTTACTGAAGCCCTTCAGGGTTATTAGCACCAGCTCGGGATCGGGAATCACCTCACCAACTGCGCTAAGTTCATCTTTCACCTGTCTGAGCCTAGTGAGGTAAGATGCTACATTCTCATCTTTTTCCTTCTTCATGCCATGAAGCTTATCTTTCAAATCCATCTTGCGATTCTCATTCTTGTTCTCATACATACTTTTCAAAGTGTCCCACATCTCCTTGGCAGTCTATTTCTTTGCCAAATGTGGGATTGGGTGATCTCGACCACTATCCAAAAGAAATCTATGCGTTCTATCCTACTTCAACTCATGTATGTCAAGGGCTACTGGATCAAAAGTAGGAGGTACTACAACTGTAATGACGAATGACTAAAGTTTGTTCTCCTTGAGAACTGCACCGATACAAGAACCCTTCCAACAGGTCTTCATACCGAGTGCTAGTCGTCATCCCCTTCTTTTCTCTTTTCCAACAATGCAATCTCTGCCCACCTATGCCAAAACTCACTCTCAACTGTATTTCTCAGCAGAATTCTTGCATATACAACTGTCCCAATCAGTCCATTGTCAAAATCAGAGAACTAGCTTTGATACCATGTAGAAAAATCACACTAAATTTGAGTTCTGTTTGCACATAGTTCAAGGACATATTTAGTCAAACACTTCATGAACCTCTAATATTATCTACAGTCATACAAACACCACATTTCACTGGCATTCACTTTATGAGTGGATGTAAGTTAATATACTGTTCATAAAGCACTTTAAGCAGTGGAAATTAATAAAAAATCAGCAGACTGTAATCAACATTTTTTAACACAGAGATTTTTGGTCAAACATAAACCATGGAAAAACTCCACACTTTGGGGAAAACCAGCAAGAGAGTTTTATTATGGAGCAACAGTAACACAATAGTAAAGTACAATCATAAATACAATAGTACATGAAGAAAAAACTTCGTGAAATATGAGCCTAAATATCACCTCAAAAATTGTGCACTTACAACTTTGGAAAATGTGCCCTACATGCATTCCAAACTGAACGGAACTGTACAAACATTGCTTCTGTAGTCTTCTCTCGATTTTTGTGCAAAACCTCTTCAACAATACGACCTTCACTTTGTTGTCATGAAGCTGCCTGAAAAACGTGCGACATGCTCCTCATTTTGTGTGCAACCAAACTTAGCAGGACGACCCCACTATTATGCTGTGTGAACTTCCCTTTTAATGGTTGTACAATGCCTTAGGATTCGTGCTCTACCTTGGATTCGAGTCCCCACTTTGAGATTCAATCCCCCACCTTGAGATTCGAGCCCCACTTCTACTGATGTTGGCTTCCCTACTGCTACTCACAAGAACCCTCTCTGAGCTCCTTCCTCTTCCTTCCAAGACTCCCTCTTGAAATTCATGCCACTCTCCAAATTCTCTTGGAATGCGTGTCAATGAAGTCTCAATGTGTCTTTTTATCATCCTCATTAGAGTAACTCCTTTTGTCTCTTTTTCTTCTATGGTTGAGATTAGATCCAAGCCACAAGATCGATGGATGAGATCTATTCTCAAGTTCACTTAAATATTTAAGTGAAACTATATAAAAGTTTCATTACATTCGAAAAGACACTTTTACCCTAAATATTTAAAAAGTACACTTTATAATTTAAAAGTGACTTTATAAACTTAATAAAGTACATTTCACTTTCAAATTATAAAGTCATCGTAAAGTACTTTAAAAAATGCTCTTATTAAAGTTACTTATGTCTTTTAATGAGACTACATCATCTCGGACCCCTACACCCAGGGACCTGATGCAGGAGTACCTCCAAGCAACAAAATGCTAACATTTACTAATTAGTTTCTCCATTTTCCATGAGGATATAATTTTGGTAGGAGGTGGTTGGAACCCATGCAACTTGTATTTTTCTCTTTTCCACTTGAACTTAATAACTTGTTTTTGGTGGTTTGTGGAATAGGTGCCCAATATTTGTAGCCATTGAATTCCCAAGACAACGTCTACTCCTAATGTAGTTGTGTAGAACCTAGATTCAAAGTTGTAATATTGTATTTGTAGCTTGACCTTATGGCATTTCTGTTGAGCATTGGTTGTCATTGATGTCAACTAAAGATGATGACCATCATCCAATGTCAAAGAGGATGTCAACTGATTCAGTATGAGTCACTAATATTGGCACAAGTCAAAGTGGATATAGCATTCCAGCAGAAATATGAAGAAGCCACTTTGAGGAAGTCTACTGCACATGATGAAGAAAGCATGAACATCATAGGCATATGCGTAAGAGGTGAAGGTGACATATATGCAACTTTGGAGTATATCTAAAAGCACAAATATCTGAAGAAGACAAGAAGCATATATGTTCAACGTGACAGACAAGGATGCCAGTATGAAAGAGAATATCTAAGTACTGCATCCATTCTGAAGAAGTCTGAAGTTGTGAATCAAGGATGCATTAAGTATTCAACTTTGGAGTATATCTAAGAGTGCATTCATCATGAAGATTCAGTTTAAGAAGGAACACAAGCAATGCACTCTACATCATGTAGTCCTTGCGTAGATATTAAGTCCACCAAGGTACACCTTCTCATGACAAATAGCCAAGGAATTGGTTGGACAATAGTACAAGTGCTCAAACTGCTAGGAAGATGATTGGACCAAAGGGACACACAAGCTAGCAAGTCTAAGTGTTGCTTGGTTGATGATTGGGAGTGTGCAAGAATAAAGAAACAATGGATGGACGAACAATCCTGAAAGTGCGTAAGCACAACCAATCAGGAGATACCTTTAGGTGGTGAAAATTGCACAAGTTCCTAAATGGGTACGATCGGTTGAAGATCACAATGAAAAAAATACCACAACCGACGAATAGCAAGTGCGCAAGTCGCACAAGTAATGATAAGGCAGAGGTCAAAACCCCACCAAAGAGAAGTTAGAGTGTGCGAAGTTTCCATAAAGTTTCAATACAAGAAGAGCGCATCACCCAAATGCAATGATGATCATGGGTCACAATCCCACTAAGCAGAAGCCGAAAAATGCGCCGACTATGCAAATTGGTGATAATACAAGGACACATTACCCACAAGGGATGGTACAACAAATATCATGGACATATCAAAGATAAGGTGAAAGATTGCACATATACCGTAAGGCAATGATACATCTAGAGTGCAATGGTACACCACCAAGGTGCAAAGTCCCAATAAGTTGTGAATCTAGATAACATATCATTAACATAGGTGATGACACGTGGCATATGCATGATTTGTGAAATATGGAAGAAGGGATGCCACGACTGACTTGCAAACATATAATCTGTGCAAGACATATATAAATAGAGATGCAAGTTGGAGATTTAAAAATAAGGTAGTGAAGTGAAGGAGCAAGAAGATTGCAAGTTTTGTGGAAGTTTCAGTTTGTTTTTCGGGGCATCAAAGGGTTTGTGGACATAATAGAATGATCCATCGAAGAGACATATGCGCACATGACGCAGAACAAAGTTTTGATGGTGCGTAGAAAGATGCCATAAACCTGTGACAATTGCGCAAACACGGAAAGGAAGAAATATTGAAGAATGCACAATTGTTGAATATCTTGAAGGACTGTATCACAATCAACACGTCGATAGTCACATAAGTTGAAGAGATAGAAGCACAGAGATAGAATCAAAGATTATCGAATATTGTGCGGATGTTTAGCTGATGCATATGAACTGAAGTGAAAGTGTGCAAAGTTGAAGACTACATCTGATGCGCAACAACATAACAGTTGCAGAATCAGACAGGTGCATCATGATGCAGATGATCTAAGACAAGTGCGTTATATTGAATGGACCAATGATTTGATGCATAGGACGTCGCAGGTCGTCTGAAGGACTACAACACTTAATTAGAACGAACACATCATAAAGTGCACAATTATCTCTGTTACTAGTGCTTCATTTCAATACAACAAATCATCAATTGAAAGCACAGTATTAGTTGATCATTGTAGTCATGTAAATAAGAATGTTAAACCACAAGCGTAAATTGCAACATCAACAGAGCACACAATCCATCAAGTAAGTCATCAGCAGAAGTGTAATTTTTTAGAAGAAAGAGAAGTCAAGTAATCTATGCAGAGCAATGACAAAATACAATTTGCAAACGAAGGTCGCTCACAGGATAATCATCATCAAAAGACCTGAAGAAGTGCGTAGAGTTAAAGAACAACAAGGCAACATGATATATTAGACATTAGGGTGGTCAGAAGGGGAAAGGAGACATGGATTTGGAGATTCCTTCAGGTTGGTGCCTGTAAAACAATAAGGATATAGGGTGTCACAACTTCCTTCAGATCAGTTCCTGTAAAACAAAGCGACAGGAGGTCGGTGCCTCCTTCCAGTTGGTGCTAGAGAAAACACAGGGGGTTGGAGCCTCCTTCCAGTTGGTGTTGGTAAACATAGGAAGTTGGTGCTTCCTTGAATGTATTCTTTCTAATTATAAAGAAGCATTCCATGGTTTTATCCCGTTTGGGTTTCCAAGTAAAAATTATTTGTGTTATGTGTTGATGATGTGGTGCATGTACACGTGAATGTTTATTTACTGATGCATAACAGATGATGAATGATTAAGTCAATTTTAATCTATAGAAGAAGGTAACTTATATGCTAATAACTGCGCTAATACTGATTCACCCCCCCTCGGTATTAAATCAATTCCAACAATTGGTATCAAAGTGGGTGTCTTCAGTAACATATTAACATATGGAAGATAGATCATAGCGCAAAATCCAATAGATATGGACTCGAGATATGAGGATATGGTTGAAGTATATTATGAAGGAGAATTGTTCAGTGCACTGGATGAGCTGAAGAAGTCAAGGAAGAAAAGCAAACAATTACAGGAATCCCTTCTAAAATTAGAAGCAAACACCACTAGGATGATAAAATTTAAAGAAGATAGATGTGAAAGTCTAGAAGTTGAAGTGGTTTCTCTAAGAAATGAAATACAAAGACTAAGTCTTCAGCTAGAACAAAGAGAAAGAAATTGTGCTAAAAAGTATACATTCCCAACCACAAGCTATGTAGATGCTCTCAAGACTCCACAACCACGAAAGTACCATAAATTTCAAAAAGTGAATCCTTCGGAAAGTAAGTCTGAACAACCTCAAAATTTCTACACTATCAGGTACTAGAATATTTTTTTTGGAAACTGTTTCTACTGTCATAATTTTGGACATAAAGCAATAAACTATAGAGCTCGTACATTAGCATATACCAGGAAGAATGGATTGAGCAATCAGACATGTACTAAATATAAAATCCTTAGAAAAACAAGTGAAGTTGTGCTTGAAGATTCCAATCCTTTCAACATTCTAAGCTCAAAAGACGAATACTGTGGAACATCCGAATATGGTACTCATGATTGCGAAAATCAATAGAAACCTGAGCAACCCACTGAGATAGCTGAAGATCAGAAATATCAATACCATCATGAAGTATATGGCCTATCCTTACATGCAAAAAGTATCAAAGGGAAATCGTATATTGATAGTGGTATCTCCAAGCATATGACAGGAGACAAAAAAACCTTTCTGAAGTTTAGAGAAGACAAGGGAGGTTGTCACGTCCCCTTCCATCAATCCGGTGCAAGGGAGGAAACGTGACCAACATACCGAGCTTAATTGGCAATCTCAACCCCATTCATTACTAAGAAAATCATGGATAATTAAAATCTTTTGTATGCAATTCATACTCAATATAAACACAGCAGAATTAATCAAATTTTTATACACACAAACAATAATGCATCAACATATTTAACTCAAGCAGAGGATGAATCAACAGACAGCGAATCAATCCCATTCTTATGCTATGCACAAGCTTCATATCAACCATATTAAGATATTCATTTCATCTCATTAACACGAACAATTAACATTCAGAATTAACACATTGCAGAGAACATAATGCATATAAATTAGTTCACAGAGAATAATTATCTTGAAATGCAAATGTCCAAACAACTGGCTACGTGAGAGCAACTTTCCACCCAACCATAGATCTCTGTCCATCCTTTATTCCTTCAGCTGAGAGATCACCCCGAGCTGGGCTGTGTATCCACTAAGGAGGAACTAGACAGGCTCACTCACAGCCATGGATTCACTCAAACGGTCATGCTAAGCCGCCAACACACAGCTGGGTTTATCAAGCATGCAATAAGGAAATGATGAGGATGCTAAGCCATTGAGCTCAACCATAGAGCTACAGACATCTCAAGTTAAACTCAAGTAATCCCATCCTCTGTTCAAACATCCACACGGATTTCTCACCATTCTGGCAAGAAATAACTCAATCCCATCATTGGGTTTCTGGGCTATCAAAACTGGGTTTTCCAATGGATTTCAGGGTCGCTAATGCTCCCAAATCCACCCCAAGGTTCATACCTATGGATCCCCCGTTGGATTTCACTATCAAATACCATTTCTGGGCATTTATGGCTCTTCAAAATGTGGGTTCTTTCACAGTTGCGATTTCCTGTTTTGCTCACTGTTGGAATTCATTTTTGGATGGAAAATGATGATGGTACCTTCCACAATGTAATGGAGATGAGGAAGAAGCAACTCCCATGAGGTAGAGTGACTTGTGGTACAAGAAAACAGAGTCCATACTCTGCCATATGAATTTATGGGCTACCCATGCTCCATTGAAGCCATGGACTGAATTCCCCAACCACTTCCTTACAACAGAAATAAATGTCAGTAAGGTAAGTCAAATGGGTTCTCAAGGTGACATATGGCAGCCTATGGTTCAATCCCATAGCCCTCTCACCACTCCCTAGTGGATACACATGGCCCTTTCTCATTCGTTGCCTCCATAGCCAGTTTTGGTATTTTATTGCATGATGTTTATTTACATCATTTTTACAATGTTCCATGGCTAAATAGCACATGGGTAACATAATGTCTAATACTTGCCTTTTAAATAAAAATTCGAGCTTCCACTAGCGGGGCCTTGGCCTTGAGCTCCACGCTAGGAAAACATACATCACACGTATACAATATTTACATTAAAAGCTAATATATCCTAAGGGTCAAAATTGGGGTATTACAATCCCCTCCCCCTAAGAATAACACTGTCTTCAGTGTTCCAAGACTTAGGAATACATATACAATTTACACATGTCCAAAATTTCAAAAACTTTGTGGGTCTACCCTGCATTCTATCCTTTATTTTGAACTTTCAGGACCAAGTCCTTTGACTTCCACGAGCTTCTCCTGCTGGTTTTGACCTTTTAGCTCATCCACAAGTCTGCAAATTTTATGGCTGCTACCCTCTTGAGGTTCCCTTGTTGGGCAGTCGCAGAGGCAATGATTTCCTCCACATTTCCAACATCTCACTGGCTGCTTCATCTTTACTTGCTCCATCTCCTTTTAGTCTTCATGCATGGAACGTTTCTTAATGGATTGATTGAACGAATGCCTCATCATTGATCCACTTTCCTTTCCCTTACAGATTGCTCCCATAATGTTTTTTACCTCTCTTTGCAGACAAATAGAGTTCTGCAAAACCTTGTGGTTCATCTCGTTCTGCCTCTTCTGTATCTTGAGCATCTCTCCAAGATTTTCTTGGGTCTTGTAAATTGTTTGAAGAAGACTTTCAACCAATTCCAACAACCTACGGTCTGCTGCCATGGTCATTATGCACAGCTGGTTCTCACTTTGCTCACAAGTAGCACTTGCTCGTACAGTTGCAACCAATGGATTTAATTTCCACCTATGAAATTCATCATTACAAATCTTGTTAGGCCAAGCGTAACCTAAACATTAAAAACCAGTCAATTGTTTTTCTCCAATTGACATGGAGATCCCATGCTCTATTCATGAGACTTTCACACTTTCCATGTTTGCCCAGCATACACATGAATTATTTCATGTTCATCCATTCACAATAGATTAACTACTTCAGCATTCACAATTTATTTCAAGCAAATAAACACACTCTACTTTCAGCCATGCATGCATTTAACAACTTTCTGTTTTTATAAATGCATCAATAAAAGGAAAGAGAGAGCAGTAAGAGTTTTCTCCTCTTAGTCTTGTTCCATTCTGGAACCCACACCACCACTGTGGTTTTCATGCTCTTAGCCTCTTTCACTTCCATGTGAATGCTTGACCATCCCTTCTTGGCTATGACACTTAGTGTCTTTGGTCTATTTCCGACCTCTCAACCATGGAGTCCCTCCACATGGTTTGTCTACAACTCTTGGCTGCTAGGACCCACACAGTCCCACTAGCACCATCTTTCATTGCTGCTCAAGCTGAGCTTTTTAGGCAGTCACATGTCCACATGCATCCTTAAGATGCTTTCATAGTCCTTGCTTCCAACAATACCTACACTCAAACATTGAATCAATTCACATGTTTAGTTTATTTTCATGGGATTTATCTCTAAACAAGAGATTAGAAAGTCATAACCAAATCATATACACATGTATATTCATAAGCAAGAATTTATAAGATAACCAAATACTTATCTGCATTGGATGTCTCCACTTTATTCCATAGGGTCCTTCTTGCTTTACAAGCCTTGGAATCGCCTATGGACTTGGATGTTTGGCCAGCGCGCAGGCTGCCCCTCAGCATCAAATAATCTTGTATGTTTGGCTAGCAGGCAGGCCGCTCCACAACATCAAATAATCTTGTATGTTTGGCCAGCACGCAGGCTGCTCCACAACATTAATTCCCAACCAGTCACTCTCTGGATTTACCAAGCAATTTATAGTTCTTTCATGGTCCTTGCTTCATGTACCAAAGTTTCCAACAAAGAAACAATAGTGCATCAGCTTAATTGTTATAAGACCTATACTTGAAATATTCATTATTCTCAACAAGAAATAAATGAAATTGAATACTTATCTATATTGTGCATTTCCTCTCTGGTCCACAGGGTCCTGCTTTTACTTTATAAGCCTTGGGATCGTCCTGCAGACTGGAATGTTTGGCTAGCACACAGGCTGCTCCAAAACATCAATGCCCAACCAGTACACCTTCACGCCGACTAGGAAGGAAACTTCACTACGACCATTTCTAGGTCAAGGCTCTACTATGGAGCCATAGGCATATAATAGCCCTTTCATCAATACCTTCACAACCCTTCATCAAAATTCCCACAACCTCCATAACCTCCACAACATCCTTTCATACACATTAACCCTTCCACCAAAACCCCTCACAACAACCTTTTACTTTGCTTCTTTAGTGTGTAGCACCAAATTGCATCTGTTTAAGGTGGCAACACAAGTAGTATAGGCAAACTTGTCAGCGCTGTTATTCAAAAATTATAACCATAATTCATAGCATTCACTATCAAGTATTGAAACACCAGGAATGCGTTCATTCCTTTAGGGCGTAATCAATATTGGCATCCCTAACATAACTCATCATTAGAAAGGCGTGCACTCCTCACTGAAGGGAGCTATTCAAGTCCTAATCATACTTCAAGCAGTCTGAATAATGTACATAAATAGAATGTGTCTTGCATAGTAATTCTAACAATTAGACTTGCACACATATATGTTTATATATATATATATATATCAGTCAAGGTTTACAGAACACTTATCCATTTGCAGATGTAATTTCTCTTCATTAATGAGGAATGGGGGCTCCTTCTCTGAGTTAACAGTCCCTCGGTTTTCCATCCCAACTCCTTTTGATGTTACATAACTCTCATATGTCTTACTGTCATAATTCTTATCATCTCACTCATATTGTTTACCAATCATGCAGTGCAGATGAGACATTAATAATGTCTAATGGCGTTTCACTTGAAACCCATTTCCAAATCATGGAATCCCTTGCCATGAAGTTTGGCTTCTGCAGGCCCTCTCTCTTAGTCTTACTGCAATGTGTCTTCCTGGCACACTTATTAAATAGCCAAACAGTCAACAACATTTAACCATGCAATTCAAATTTGATTGTTTCATAACTGATCAATGGCACTAATAATTAAATTCAATATGAATTTGCAACTCTGTCTACTACAGAAATTGATTTTCTTAGCCATGAGGCTATCCTCATATTGCTTGGCTCTGGTAAATGGCACCATTCTGTCCATTATGGATTTATGTTTGTTTCCATACATGGACATCCACCTACAACATGTCCTCCTGACACAATTTTACATAAGCCAAACAGTCATTAGCAATTATAAACAAAATTTCAAATTTGAGAATTTGCAAATCTGAGATTTACAATTCTTTTTCTAACAGAGCTTAGATTTCTCAACCATGAGATTCCTTCTCATAATCTCTAAATCGAATTTTCAAATCTGCTCCCTACAGAAATTAGATTTGCAACCATGATATTATTCTCATAAACTTAAATGAGAATATTTTCAGATTTGTTTCACGCTTAAGTTAAATTTCACACCCATGAGAATCTTCTCATAACCTTTGGCTTTTGCACATGGTAGACTCGAGCCTTCATCATGGACATACCCACATTGCCATGCCTAGAACAATCTACCTAAAATCTGAAACTTCAATCAGCCTAACACTTTGTAAGTCTCCATGCATATAATATTTCATTGTTGCAACAATCACTGAAGCATTTCCAGAATTATAACATTCCATAATTCAAACACTTCCAGCTGTTAACATATCAATATAACAAACTCATTTATTTCACGTAAATCATTATCATACTAAAATTGCAAGGTACAGTCACATCATTTATGCAATTAACTTAAAGCTTTTAAATTCTCATTAATTCATAGCCATATCATTTATACAACTCTATCTTTCCAACAGAGCACTCTGGAAGCCTGTCAATCATGACTACCTTCATGCAATTCTTCCCCTGCATTCATAGCAGCTCATGAAATTATCTCAAAATTATCATTAATTCATCATTTCATCATTTCATCTATTGCTCAATTATAATGAGACATATACATATATCACAATCATGCATGCACACAATACATCTCCTCAGGTGTAGCTACCCACATGCATGCATATTCACAACATTTACTCAAGTTTTTCATATGCATTCACTCAATGCTTAACTACAAGATTTGTAAAATCTCTTAATGCACATCCACTCAATGCCACCTTGCATTGTTTCATGAGTACTATGCATTCAAGCATACTATGACTTAATCATGACTATCTCATATAACATGCATTACCATAATCAAGACCATCGATCCTCACTTGCCTTGGTTGTTAAACTCACAATCAACATACTCAAATGGCATGATATAATTTCATATGAATGCATTGAGATTTCTAAGCAAGTATAGGGTGTAAGGATTGTTGCCTTCACTTACCCACACCTCACCATACACGGTAGGTTAACATTCCCATTTGGGCACTCAATACCCCATGCAAACCAAATCAACATTGTTCAAACATAGTCAGAGGGATCTTACCAAATCCTCTTTCAACCTTCATGCAATTATGCATCAATAACCATTACCTGCATGGTTGTCATTAACATCACTTGATGTTACCTAATCGGTTGGCCTTTTACCAAGGCTACACAATCCTTTTTCCAACCTCATGATCACAGATTTGTTGCACCATCATTTCTTCATAAGGTTGTTGGCTTCATGCAACAACATCCTTAACATATTTAACCATGCTTATGTTGTCTTTGGTCCTACAACTAAAACCATTCACCAATAGTGATTATCAACCACAATATTTACCATTAGTGGTTCACTGCTTATGTAAAATATCACTACTTTTACCAATATGTAATGTCATATGCATGCAAAACATATACTCATGCACTGTGCAATGTTTATTAATATGCCAATCAATGCATATTCATGCCACTCATCTAATTTCTTGCATTTTCAACATTCTCATGCCATAATTTTATGCACATACATCTTATAAAATATAAATGCAGTTAAGAAGAAAGGGGTTAAGGAATTCTCCCTTTCCAATCCCTCATCTTTGCATGAACTTCCTCTTCCACATCGTAGCTGGTTCGATTTCATGGCATGCTACTTCCAGGCATGCAATTCTAGAATTTGCCCATATTGACAACAATTTTGCCAAACAGCCACTGGCACTTTTATGCTCCAATTATCTATGGTGTATGATAATATTCTTCAAATTATGACTATGCACCACTGTTCCCTGCTGGATATGCTTTCCAATGCCTATCCACTTGCTCCATTCCGACACCGGGTGTGGAAACTGCATTACTTCAAAAATGACAACTTTCTCCACAATTCTGCACATTTTTATATAGTTGTATTTTGGTCCGGAATGCCAACTTTAGCCACATGTGGAAGAAAATATATGAGGAATCACGTAAACTTTTCCACCGGGAGAAGTTAGTATATATAACAAGGAACGTTTAGCAACTCGCGGATCTCTGTTCCGATGCACCATTCATCTTCTATAAAATTCTGGGTTTGGCTACTTCTCACTTTTCACATTTTTCCAATATTCCAAATTTTGGGCCAAAAATGGCTATTTCCCAAACGGTGCATTTCTGGGAAATCTTTGTCTAACGGAATATGTCTGGTTTACTGAGAATATGAAATGCTGAGTTCAGTAAATTTCTTGATTCCGAATTATAGGGTCACTTTCAACCACTGCAAGCTTTTCAAAATCCCAAAAACGTGGCCCGGAATAATGCTTTTCGGCCTTCTTGCACACCCCGACTCCACATCCTTCGGCGTTTGGCTCCAAAACTCCAAAATTAACACCGTGCCTGCTCCATGACTGCCCCATATCAATTTCGGCCCAATCCGACCTTTTGTCAAGCGTCGGGATACCGATTTGTGAAAACCATTAATCCCGAATTTATGTCAAATTAGAGCATAACAGGATGGGGATCGTCACTGGTTCATTCATGGCCTCCGTTAATGGCCTCATAATGCCACTGACCTCATCAAAATCTAATCCTGCATGCTATTGCTATCCAAAATTCAAATTTCGGGCTCTATATATATATTTTTTTCTTTTTGCGCCCGAACCCGAAACCCGGAATGCGGGATTCGGGATTGCAGAAATCCCAAAATCAACTTCCCGCAACCCGAAACCCGAAAATTCGCGGGTTCAGGTTTGCGGAAGTCTAAAACCAACTTCCCGCAACCCGAAACCCGAAAAGTTGTGGGTTCGGGTTTGCGGAATTCTAAAACCAACTTCCCGCAACCCGAAACGCGAAAAGTTGCGGGTTCGGGTTTTTCAGAAATCCATTCCGCAAAATGACACTCCCAAAACCCGAAACCCAAAACCCAGAAAATCGCGGGTTCAGGATTTTGGAAATCCATTCCGCAAAATGGCGCTCCCGAAACCCGAAACCTGAAGGACGGAAAATTGCGGGTTCGGGATTTCAGAAATCCATTCTGCAAAATGGCGCTCCCGAAACCCGAAACCCGAAAGACGGTGGGTTCGGGATTTCAGAAATCGAACCCGCAATAGGGTGTTCCCGAAACCCGAGAAACACCCACATTTCTTGCAACTTGCGAGGTCTGTATCTCCTTCTTCCCTTGGCCAAATGAGGCGAGTCTGTTACCGTTGGAAATCTCTTGGAGAGCTCTATGCAATGGTGTGATCCTATCCCACACCAGAGAACTCTAACCCTGTCATTTTTCCAATAAAAAATGCCACTCCAACTTCACTAATACTGCGTTAAAACCATTCGGTTACTTTCTTGTAACTCTGAGTTTGGCCCAAGCAGCCCCAGTGCTGCAAGCTAGGCTCTGATACCACTCTGTCACGTCCCCTTCCATCAATCCGGTGCAAGGGAGGAAATGTGACCAACATACCGAGCTTAATTGGCAATCTCAGCCCCATTCATTACTAAGAAAATCATGGATAATTAAAAGCTTCTGTATGCAATTCATACTCAATATAAACACAGCGGAATTAATCAAATTTGCATACACACAAACAGTAATGCATCAACATATTTAACTCAAGCAGAGGATGAATCAATAGACATCGAATCAATCCCATTCTTATGCTATGCACAAGCTTCATATCAACCATATTAAGATATTCATTTCATCTCATTAACACGAACATTTAACATTCAGAATTAACACATTGCAGAGAACAAAATGCATATAAATTAGTTCACAGAGAATACTTATCTTGAAATGCAAACGTCCAAACAACTGGCTATGTGAGAGAAATGTTCCACCCAACCATAGATCTCTGTCCAGCCTGTATTCTTTCAGCTGAGAGATCACCCTCGAGCTGGGCTGTGTATCCACTAAGGAGGAACTAGACAGGCTCACTCACAGCCATGGATTCACTCAAACGGTCATGCTAAGCCAGCACACAGCTGGGTTTATCAAGCATGCAATAAGGAAATTATGAGGATGCTAAGCCAGTGAGCTCAACCACAGAGCTATAGACATCTCAAGTTAAACTCAAGCAATCCCATCCTCTGTTCAAACATCCACACTTGGATTTCTCACCATTCTGGCAACAAATAACTCAATCCCGTCACTGGGTTTCTGGGCTATCAAAACTGGGTTTTCCAATGGATTTTAGGGTCGCTAATGCTCCCAAATCCACCCCAAGTTTCATACCTATGGATCTCCCGTTGGATTTCACTATCAAATACCATTTCTGGGCGTTTATGGCTCTTCAAAATGTGGGTTCTTTCACAGTTGCGATTTCCTGTTTTGCTCACTGCTGGAATTCATTTTTGGATGGAAAATGATGATGGTCCCTTCCACAATGGAATGGGGATGAGGAAGAAGCAACTCCCATGAGGTAGAGTGACTTGTGGTATAAGAAAACAGATCCCATACTCTGCCATACGAATTTCTGGGCTGCCCATGCTCCATTGAAGCCATGGACTGAATTCCTCAACCACTTCTTGACAACAGAAATAAATGTCAGCAAGGTAAGTCAAATGGGTTCCCAAGGTGACATATGGAAGCCTATGGTTCAATCCCACAGCCCCCTCACCACTCCCTAGTGGATACACATGGCCCTTTCTCATTTGTTGCCTCCATAGCCAGTTTTGGTATTTTATTGCATGATGTTTATTTACATCATTTTTAGAATGTTCCATGGCTAAATAGCACATGGGTAACATAATATGTAATACTTTCCTTTTAAATAAAAATTTGAGCTTCCACTAGCGGGGCCTTGGCCTTGAGCTCCACACTAGGAAAACATGCATCACATGTATACAATATTTACATTAAAAGCTAATATATCCTAAGGGTCAAAATTGGGGTATTACAGAGGCAGTGTCTATTTTGTGGACAATGGCTTAGCCAAAATTATGGGCAAAGGACTAGCGAGTCTAGGTAATAAAAGGACTAAGGTAGATAACATTTTATTAGTCGAAAATATGAAATATAATCTCTTGAGTGTTAGCCAGATGTGTGACCAGGGTCACACTGTCACTTTTCACTCAGAAAAATGAAGAATAAAAAACAAGGATTCCGACAAAATCGTAGCTACAACATCCATAATTCCTAACATTGTTTACATTCTCGATGAAGGAAGAAATGAAAAATGCTACATGGGATAAATCGATGAAATCTAGCTTTGGCACAAAATACTGGGACACATCAATTTTGAGGATCTAGTCAGAATCAGTAGAAAACAAGCAGTAAGAGACATTCCAAGGATTATGAAGCTGTCAAATTCTTTTTGCAAATGCTATCTACATGGAAAACAAACCATAATCAAGTACCCAACAAAAGAATATACTACTTCAAGACCTCTAGAATTAGTTCATTTAGATATGTGTGGCCCAATGAGAACCATAGGAATGAACGGTGAGGAATACTTTCTTCTGTTTATTGACTATTACACTCGAATGAAATGGGTATTCTTTCTTAATACAAAATTAGAAACATTTGAATCCTTCAAGAATTTTAAGGGAGAAGTTGAAAACGAAATTGATTCAAGAATACAGTGTTTAAGAATAGACAATGGAGGAGAATACACCTCAAACAAGTTTGACAACTACTGTGACAAATATGGAATCAGAAGACAGTTCTCAGTAGCCAGAAATCCACAACAAAATGGGGTAGCATAAAGAAAAAACATCACTGTTCAAGAAATGGAAAGGACCATTCTAAACAAGTCAAGGCTGTCAGATAAGTTTTGGACTCATGCCATTCATACAACCATACACATACTCAACATATGTCTAATAAGAACAACTAGCATCTCAACAACTTATGAATTATAGAAAGGAATACCAGCTACAATCAAGCATTTCAGAATATTTGGAAGTAAATTCTACTTAAAAATAAATGATGATACTCTTGGTAAATTTGATTCCAGATCTGACGAAGGAATATTTATCGGCTACTCCTGCAAAAGCAAATCTTATAAGTGCTATAATTTTCCACTCAGGAAAATAGTTGGAAGTCTTGAAGTAAAAGTTGATGAAGTATTAACTCACAAAAGACTCGAAGATGATGACTTGCCACTGCTAGAAAAATCATATGAAGAACTTCAAGAAACAAAACTACCACAAGAAGAGGTATATCAACGCGAACTAGAGGATGGAAGACCAGATACAAAATCCCCCTCCAAATTTGTCTAGAAAAATCATTCAGAGGATTAATTATTAGAGACAAAAATGATGGCATCAAAACCAGAAGAGGTCAGAATAATCCAGATGAAGAAGTACATTTCTCACTACTATCACAAATAGATCCAGAAGGAGTTGTGCAAACCAAACTAGATGAAGGATGGTTGAAGGCTATGAATGAAGAATTGGATCAAATCAGAAAAAATGAAACTTGGGAACTTGTTCGAAGACCCAAGAACAAGAATGTTATAGGAAAAAAGTGGGTGTTCAGAAAAAAATTAAATGAGGACAGACAAGTTGTTAGAAACAAAGCAAGATTGGTATGCAAAGGATAAGCGCAAATCAAAGGAATATATTTTGAGGAAATTTTTTCCCCAGTAGCGCGAATGGAAGCAATCAGACTTTTCTTGGGTTATGCCCACTCAAAAGATGTCAAGGTATACCAGATAAATGTAAAATTAGCTTTTTTGAATGGTGATCTTGAAGAAGAGGTATACATTGAACATCCATAATGTTTCTCTCTATCTAACAATAAGGACTATGTCTGCAAGATCAAGAAAGCTTTGCATGACTGAAACAAGCTCCCAAATCTTGGTACTCAAGACTGGATAAATATATGCAAAAAACAGGGTTTCAGGAGAGGAAGTGTCAACAACAATCTTTACATCAAAATTGAGAATGAAAAAATGATCGTTGTGGAAGTATATGTAGATGAAATCATTTTTGGAAGTAATGATGACAGGACGAGTCAACAATTTGCAAAATACATGCAAAAGGAATTTGAAATGTCCATGCTAGGAGAGCTTTCCTTCTTCCTTGGGTTACAAATTTCACAATTAATTGATGGTATCTTCATATCTCAATCCAAATACCTGAAAGAAATTCTAAAAATATTCAACATGGAAGATTGCAATCTTGTTTTCACTCCCATGATGACAGGATGCAAATTGAGTAAAGATGATGACGCTAAAAAAGTAGATCAGAGACTTTACAAATCAATGATTGACATTTCACTATATGTAATAGTTTCTAGACCAGACATCATGCAAGTTGTCGGACTTGTTGCTAGATTCCAGGAAACACCAAAGGAAACACATGTTCAAGCAGTCAAAATAATTTTCAGGTATTTGAAAGGACCATGTATCTTGGCTTATGGTATCCACGAAGCAAAAAAATCAACTTAGTCGCATACACCGATGCATATTGGGCTAGAAGTATTGATGATAGGAGAAGCACTAGAGGTGTTGCATTTTTCTTAGGAAACTGTCTTGTATCTTGGATCAACAAAAAACAACCATCCGTGGCGCTATCTACAGCAGAAGCTGAATAGATTGCTGCAGCCGCTTGTTGTTCACATGTATTATGGATGAAACAGACCTTGAAGGATCTTCAAGTAAACATAAATAAGCCCATACAAATTTTGTGTGACAACACAAGTGTATTAAACATCTCCAAGAATACTGTTATGCACTACAAAACTAAGCACATCCCCATCAAGTATCATTTTGTAAGAGAGCAAGCAGCAAACAATGTTATCAAACTAGAATATGTTGACACCAAGGAACAAATTGCAGATATATTCAAAACCTCTTCCCCGAGGTACGTTTGAATATCTTAGAGAAAAATTGGGTGTGGTTCTCATTCCTCAACATGAGGAGAACCAAAACAAAGACGAATAAATTCAAAAAGGGGGAATGCACTACGTAGTAGGGAAGCATGGAAGACATCAAAGATTATTGCACAAGAAAAATATGGTGATGTAGGAACACAAGATCACTGTGCAAAGTATGATAACGTGTTGTGACAGGAAGATATGTACTTCAGAAAAGGCAATAAAAGATAATTATGAAGAAACACTTAAAAATGAAGCATAAGACAGGGGGAGTTATCCCCCGAAAGGTCAGAAAAGTTCAGGTGCAAAACACAAGAGAAGGATTCTCAAAGCGCAATGGACCTCTTTGCCATTGATTTCAAAGTGGGAGAAATGCATGAAGTTGTTGAAGTTGAGGACAAATGCATACATGTGGATACAGAGCATAAATCATTAAGTAGATGTGAAAGAACATGAAGTCTTGAGGATTGCAGACATCAAAAGAAGCAGAGCATGAAGTATGACGCAGACATGAAAGAGCGTGAAGTCTTGAGGACTGCAGAGTATGGAGACATCAAATAAGTAGAGCATGAAGCGTGAAGCAGACATGAAAGAGCATGAAGAAGATTAATTGAAGACATGTCATGTAGATATGATCTGTGCAAATATGACAAGAAGCTGTATAGTTCACACAGAAATGACATAAGTACTGATAAAGAACACATTAGCTAAAAATTCCAAAGAATTTAGGGGAACACATACATAGGGGGAGCATTGCGACCAGGACACAAATGAAACACACAACTCAAAGAAAACTAGGCACAACTTCATAAGGTGTTGACATCAATGTCAAAGGGGGATATTGTTGAGCATTGGCTGCCATTGATGTCAACTAAAGATGATGGCCATCATCCAATGTCAAAGAGGATGTCAACTAATTCAATATGAGTCATTGATATCAGCACAAGTCAAAGTGGATACAACATTTAAACATAAATATGAAGAAGCCACATTGAGGAAGTTTACTGCGCATGATGAAGAAAGCATGAACATCAAAAGCATATGTGCAAGAGGTGAAGGTGACAGATATGCAACTTTGGAGTATATCTAAAAGCACAAATATTTGAAGAAGACAAGAAGCATATATGAGCAAGGTGACAGACAAGGATGCCAACCTGAAAGAGAATATATAATTACTGCATCCATTCTGAAGAAGTTTGAAAGTTGTGAATCAAGGATGCAACTTTGGATTATATCTAAGAGTGCATTCATCATGAAGATTCAGTTCAAGAAGGAAAAAAAGCAATTCACTCTACATCATGTAGTCCTTGCGTAGATATTAAGTCCACCAAGATACACCTTCTCATGAAAAACAACCATGGAATTGGTTGGACAATAGTACAAGTGCTCAAACTTCCATGAAGATGATTGGACCAAAGGGACAAGCAAGCTAGCAAACCCAAGTGTTGCTTGGTTGATGATTGGGAGTGCATAAGAAGAAAGAAACAATGGATGGACATACAATCCTAAAAGCGCGCAAGCACAACCAATCAGAAGGTGCCTTTAGGTGATGAAAAGTGCACAAGTTCCTAAATGGGTACGATAGGTTGAAGATCACAATGAACAAATACCACAATCGACGAATATCAAGTGCACAAGTCCCACAAGTAATGATAAGGCAGAGGTAAAATCCCCACCAAAGAGAAGTTGGAGTGTGCGCAGTTTCCATAAAGTTTCAATACAACAAGAGCACCTCATCTAAATGCAATGATGAGCATGGGTCACAATCCCACTAAGCAGAAGCCGGAAAATGCGTAGACTATGCAAATTGGTGATAACACAAGGTCGCATTACCCACAAGGGATGGTACAACAAATATCATGGACATATGAAAGATAAGGTGAAAGATTGTGCATATACCGTAAGGCAATGGCACATCTAGAGCACAATGGTACACCACCAAGGTGCAAAGTCCCACTAAGTTGTGAACCTTAAGGGCGCTTGATACATCAAAGATAACATATCAATAATGAAGGCGATGCCACGTGGCATATGAAAGATCCGTTTAATATGGAATGTGGGATGCCATGATCGACTTACAAACTTACAATCCGTGCAGGACATATATAAATAGAGATACAAGTTGGAGATTTAAAAATAAGGTAGTGAAGTGAAGGAGAAAGAAGATTGCAAGTTTTTTGGAAGTTTCAGTTTGTTTTCGAGGCATCAAGGGGCTCGTGGAAAGAACATAATGATCTACATAAGATCCAGATGCGCACATGCAACATAATGAAGTTTTGATGGTACGCAGAAATATGTCGTAAACCTGTGACAATTGCGCAAACACGAAAAGGAAGAAATATTGAAGAATGCGCAAGTGATGAATATATTGAAGAGCTGTATCACAATTAGCACGTCGATAGTCACAGAAGTGGAAGAGACAGAAGCACAAATACATAATCAAATATTATCAGATATTGCACGGATGTCTAGCTGATGCATATGAACTAAAGTGAAAGTGTGCATAGTTGAAGACTACATCTGATGTACAACAACAAAAAATTTGCAGAATTAGACAAGTGCATCATAATGCAAATGATCTAAGACAAGTGTGTTTTAATGAACAGACTAATGATTTGATGCACAAGACGTCGTAGATCGTCTGAAAGATTGCAACACTTAATCATAACGAACACATCATAAAGTGCACATTTATCTCTGTTACTAGTGCTTCATTTAAGTACAACAAATAATCAATTGAAAGAACAACATCAGTTGATCATTGCAGTCACGTAAAGAAGAACATTAAACCACAAGCGCATACTGCAACATCAGCAGAGCACACAATCCATCAAGTAAGTCATCAACAAAAGTGTGATTTTTTAGAATAAAGAGAAGTCAAGTGATGTATGCAGAGCAGTGACATAATACAGTCTACATATGAAGGTAGCGCACATCAGAATCATTACCAGAAGACCCGAGGAAGTGCGCAGAGTTAAAGAACAACAAGGAAACAAGATATATCAGACATTAGGGCGGTCAGACATGGAGTTGGATCTTCCTTCAGGTTGGTGCCTATAAAACAACAAGGAGACAGGGAGTCACAGCTTCCTTCAAGTCAGTGCCTGTAAAACAAAGCGACAGGGGGTCGATGCCTCCTTCCAGTTGGTGCTTGAGAAAACTCAGTGGGTTGGAGCCTCCTTCCAGTTGGTGCTGGTAAACACATGAAGTTGGTTCTTCCTTGAATGTATTTTTTCTAATTATAAAGAAGCATTTTGTGGTTTTCTCCCGTTTGGGTTTCCACGTAAAAATTCTGTGTGTTATGTGTTGATGATGTAGTGCATGTACATGTGAATGTTTATTTATTGATGCATCACTGATGATGAATGATTAATTAAATTTTAATCTGTTAAAGAAGGTAAAATCTGCTAATAACTGTGCTAATACTAATTCACCCCCCCTCTTAGTATTAAATGAATTCCAACAATTTCTTGATACAATCAATTTATTTTATTGTTTGCTACTATAAGCCTTATATATGTAGCTAGGTATATAGAGAAATTTAACCTTTTTGTAACATCTATGTCTATACACATATAAATTTGCATACATCTATAAATTTATAGGTGCTCCTTAAGTTTACAAGAATGGTGACATTATTCATTTCCACATGCCCTCTTAGTTTCAATGTTTTGTGGTTGTGTGATGCATGTTATTGTAGCTAGGGATATCTTGGGAATTGCTTCTTCGGACTCTATATTTGAGTCATTATTGTCCTTATCTTATTTCTCATCAGTTTCATTGATGGAGGTGTCTGGTTCTCTTTTAAATTCACAATTGTACATTTTTTTATCGCTGCATTTAAGTCTTGGTGACCACTTATCTCCTTAATATCTACATTTGTTTACCCATTTCTTATCTCTATCTAGACATCGTTGTTTTCCATCCTGCCTTTGTAAAGGTGGTATATATTTGTTTTACATGTCTATAGAGTATTTACTTGATCAAAATACTTGACCTTTTTGGGTTAAAAAATGTTGTCTAGTGGATCTTATTTTTCGTTCATAGTATTTTTGCTACTTGTGTGGCCTTGGCATTTTTTTTTAATCTCCATAGTTTTAATTTTCCATGGATGTAGTCCTTCAAATTGACGATGTACATTTTTAATAGTTGTCATTTCAAAGTTCAAGTAGTCTTTTTGGAAGAACCTGCCATTCATATGTATAGTCATCTATGTGCCCTTTTTGCTTTAAATGAGTGAACTTGGTGTAAACATCATCTTCTTTGTCATGAAATATTTTTAATAATTTAGTGTTGAAGGTTTGCTAGTGGAAATAACATACATTACATTTCCTGGACCACCATACGATCCAATCATAAGCCTCTCATTCCAAATAATTTATTAGTTAAATGGATTCGATGTATGACATCGACAATGTAAAGGTTATATAGTTGGTATGATCATTGATATGTGGCAACTGGTGGAGATAAATTGTGGTACATTGTGTAGAGATGGATTATGGTGATTGTATGATAGATGTATGGTGTGGTATGGTGGGTGACGACTTGTACGGAACCAGTGGTACAACTGTTGGCCCGGTTTTGCAACCAGGCTTAGTGCTATGGGCACCTGCTAACTAGTAGCAGCAGTTTCAATGGAAATAAATAACAATAAACTAATTAAACAAGACTATTCATGGATCTAAGCAAAGATATTAAGCAAATAACAAAAAAATAATTTAAAATCAAGAACAAGAACATATAAAATAAAGAATTTGTATTGAAAGGATGGGGCAAGCAAGTGCTTGCGGAATCAATACCTCTAATGGTGAGGTTGAATAGCTCCAAGGATGAGCAACTTCCAATCTCCAATGGTCTCTTCTCCAATGTGGTTTGCAATGGCTAAAATGCTCAAGGGAGATTTCAGCAGCATAAGGATGAGATAATGGATGGATGTGAAATGAGGAGCCCCTACCACCTTTTTATAGGTTTTGGTGGTGGGAAATACCATTTGTGGTTTTGTGGAAACCAAATGGTATTGACCAACATGGTTTAGGTACTTTTCCCTCCTTTTTTCTTTTTTGAATAAAAATAATATTTTAATTCCCTTTTTAATATTTTTGGGAATTTGGACCCTTTTTGAGGGGTTTTTTATGATTTTCTTGGAAAAATAATCTTTTTTAATGGAAAAAGGGGTGTACTTAGGTCTTTTGGTGACCTTTTGTTGGTTTCAGAGGCTCAGATGGTGGAAAAGTGGACAAATGGGTCATGTGAGTAAGGGAATGAGCTAGTGAGCACTTTTTAGGTGTTAACAGATTGCCCCCTGATGTGTGAGGGCAGGAGCTCATCGTATGGCCGATAGACATCATAGTTCTTTGTCCTTTTTTCTAGGGTTTAGGGGAGAGAAAAGACCGGTTGGAGACTGGAGCCACGGCCCTTGGAAGCTGCAAAAAACAAAAAATATTACATGGCCTCAATATGAATGAGGTATAATCTCTGATAAAGGACGAGGCGGCCATTCCCATGCTCGTATCAAGACATATACAAAACAATTAGTCCCAAGAAGGGGGATCTAATACATGAAGAAATATACTGGTACATCATAATGGTCTAGAGGGGACATTATTGTGGGATATACTCATGATCATGGCTGATCTCAATAACTGATACACTGGAATAACTGTTGAACTGCTGAAACTGAAGGTGTCCAACATCTGTAGGGACTCAAAGACTGTGAGCCATCTCTGGGAAGTATTTGTATCTGTATACTCGAGGGAGTATAAAACTGGGGTACATCTGAATACTGTCGCCGTACGCAACCCGGATATGTATAGAAAAAAAATGTAACTGGTTGTATCCATAGGTAGGCTCTCAAATGTGGAGGAGTCAGGTGGTGTCCGGGGTCTTCGACTAATAACTGAACGGACCAATACCCTGTGCGAGTCTCAACGATGCGATCAAGGTGTTGAAGTCGAGCATGTGAGAAACAACCATTTGGAGAGGCATCGAGGATTCCTCTCGAAATGATTCGTAGGCACTCATCATAAATGGTAATGAGTCCAAGACACAGGGACCTCTAGGTCTATCCTCTGGAATCAGTGTGGTTGTCGTCGACAGAGGGAGACCAACAACTAACAAGGCAATGATGGTTCCTTGATAGGAGCACGAGGTATAGAACCGAAGTGTTGTAGCACTGATGGTAGGACTGACATACTTGTGGGAACGGGAAATAAATGGGTCAAAAATGGGTAGACTCAAACTTCCTTTGTTCAGAGCATGATGACATGGTTGACCTGGCAGCGTAGGGAACTGCTTGTAGGTGTGGGGATCATCTTTTAGGGACTGAAGGGTATGTACTGACTCTGGGGGGGTGAAGCTGATGGTAGCTGTCGAGGGAGTTTCAGGGTGACATACTGCAGAATACTCTGAACAAAGGCGACCAAAATGGGGAGGCTGCTATGTGAGTAGACATGATGTGTTGTAGCGCCAAGAGGCACCATTGATTCCTTCTTCGTAGTTTTAATGAGCTCCAAGAAGGGATAAAAGTGTGCTCTGAAATGGTACGGTCCTGTGGATTTTGTGAGCCCAGGACGGCGCATGCTCCTGGTTGCTTTCATGTTTAGAGAGTCTGAAAGCGGTAAGTGGACTCTTTTGGTGTTCTTTTTCGTAGTTTAGTCTTCAAGGCCCGAAAAAGCATAAAATGATGCGGATGGAGAACTCTTCTAGCCGATGTGACTAGAGTATACCTTTTTCGTAATTAGTCTACGAGGTCCGGAAAAGGGGTAAACTTATACCAGGTAGACGCCCTTTCAGATACGTTTAGCGAGCATGAAAGGAAGCAAGATTGCTCGGCGATCTTTTCATTGTTTTAGGAGTCAGAAAAGAGCTTAACAGAAACTCCGTAAGTGCCTTTTTCGTAAAAAGGGGTTGCTCGGCCCGAAAAAGGGATAAAATTATACCGAACACAAATGGATTGATGAGGGCGAGAAAAAGGTCTCAAGCATTGTCATCAGTGCGGAAAACTGGATCCGGTGACATAAGGATTGTCGGAAACGGAGAACGACCGATGTGGCACGCAAACCGAGGTGACGAGGGGGCGTGGAAAACATGGCCGAAAAAATATAAAGGTGAGAGCGAGAAATGATCTCAAGCATCATCACGAGTGCGGAAAACTGAATCCGATGATATAAGGCACGTCTAAAACGGAGAACGGTCGATGTGGCACGCAAACCGAGGCGACGAGGGGGCGTGGAAAAAAATGCCCGAAAAATCTAAAGGTGAGAGCGAGAAATGATCTCAAGCATCATCACGAGTGCGGAAAACTGAATCCGGTGATATAAGGCACGTCTAAAACGGAGAACGACCGATGTGGCATGCAAACCGAGGCGACGAGGGGGCATGGAAAAAATGCCCGAAAAATCTAAAGGTGAGAGCGAGAAATGATCTCAAGCATCATCACGAGCGCGGAAAACTGAATCCGGCTATATAAGGCACGTCGAAAACGGAGAACGACCGATGTGGCACGCAAACCGAGGCCATGAGGGAGGCTCAAAAAATGGTCAAAAAATGGACCCCGTGAAAATGGGAAAAGGAAGGAACCTGTATGAAGTTCTTGCTGTGCTGATCCCAACGGTACCAACGGTTTGAGAAATGGACTTCGTATGATACCGCAATGGTTGTTGAAAAATTGCTAGATTTTCTATAAATAGGACGTGGGGCCCAAATGACTTGTCATTGTTACGTGCGAGTTTGATAGAGCTGTCAGAGCTATTTCTTGATTTCCGGGAGATTTCACCGTTGGTTTTCGATTTAGCGAGTTGCAGGTAACTCTATTCGCCTTAGCTTTGTCAATTATGTCTTTTTTGTTTGGCGGCGGGCCCCCGAAGGCCGCGAAATTCCACGTTGACTCTCCAACGTGGAACCGCGCGGGTTTTGGGGCTGAACCCGCGATGAACCGCACGGGTTTTAGGCTCACAGTCGCGATGTTCATCGCGATTGTGAGGTCGGAACCCGCGATGTTCATCGCGAGTTCATGGCGGATAGTCGCGATGTTCATCGCGACTGTCCGGCAAAAGTCCGCGATGTTCATCGCGGGTTTTTGCATGGATGCCGCGATGGTCATCGCGGCTTTTTGTGGAAAAGCCGTGATGGGCATCGTGGCTTTTTGTGTAAAAGCCGCGATGGGATTTTTATAAATTTTTTGTGCTGGAGCTAAATTTTTTTTTTTTCTGTTTTCCTGGCAGGATGTTGCGGAGATCTCAGTCCGTGTGGCGGGAGAGGGAGATCGATGGTGATCTCATGCTGAGGATTGAGACTGATGGAGGGGTGAGACAGACCCTGGCTATGAGCGGACTCTTGAAGTTCGCTCAGATCCCTCCTATACGTTCAGTGAGACGGCTCCTGAACAAGCTTGTGCAGTGGTGGGTGCTGGCAGAGGGTGCCTTCATTATTGGTGGTGAGAGGTTAGAGATCACTCTCACGGATGTATATTTTTTGACTGGGTTGCCTCGCTTGGGTGAGGTGGGTGATATTTTGCCGAGGTTGCCTCCGAGTGTAGATATGGAGGACCTCTTATAGACTTTTTGCGTGGATGATGCTGTTTTGGTAAACAGCTCTATTAGTCTGAGATCCCTACGTGAGTGGGATATGCGAGCTGTTGGTGCCTGCGTTCTGCGGGTATTGGGTGCTGCTGCACCACATCGTATGTCTGGGGGGCAGACGATGATGGTGGATTCCGTTCTACAGGGTACTTATTATGCCTGGGCGCAGATGTTTCTGGCTGGTGTCCGGAGAGATCTGGACAAGGCCGTTAGAGAGGGAGGCGAGTTTTGTTATGCCTCGTTCTTATGCTGTTTTTTCTTCGAGCGGGTGCCGACCTTGCGGCCACGGGTACCCGTTCGTGCTGGTCTTCCGAGTGAGCCTCGTATGATGAGGTGGGGGCAGATGATGCCCCGTACCGGTGGTGGTGTCCGCGGCTACTTCACGGAGGATTTCTATCAGTGGGAGCAGATGCCTTTGGTGATTGAGGACTATCCCTACTCCGGCATGGACTACCGAGGTGACGCAGAGATGCCTCGTGCACCAGGACAGGCCTGGAGCCTAGACGGTATGTTTTGTGTTTTATTTGATATTATATCATATGTTGTTTGATTTATCATTGATGATTTTTTGTATAGTATCTGATGGCTTACTTGCTTTGTGCAGATGTGGGTCCAGTGCCACCACCTGACTATGTGGCTCGGCAGGGGCGGGCGATGGTGGTCGCTCATCGACCTGTACCTGTACCTCCTCCGCGTGGTGGAGGATATGCAGCTCGTGGGCGAGGGGTTGGCCCTCATGATGACACCATAGATGGTGTTCGACGGACCTTGGCCCGGATCGTAGCTGGGCTCCCCGAGGATGGTTGGAGAGACTTGGATCGGGATATATTGCAGGGATGTCTCGGTGCGCCACCTGAGTGGCAGTCGCTCCTGTTGAGGGCAGCGGTGTTTGTGGCGAGGCATGGGGATGGTAGACGAGATGCTCCGGCAGGGCCGGCTCAGGGGAGGATACGTCTGAGGGACGATCCAGCGGGGCCAGCAGAGCGGCGAGTTCGGGGTCGTCATGACCCGGCGGGGCCGGCGGAGGAGGAGTCGGAGGAGGAGCAGGAGGATCCTAGGGATCCAGATGAGTAGATATATTGTATCTGCCCCCAAATGCTGATGAGCATATGGGGAAGCATTTTTGTATGACAGATGTATTTTTTGTATATCGGGTGCTGAGGGCACTAATGACATGTTGACTATTTGATTTATATATATATATTTGATATATATTTTAGATATATTGTCGTGTATGCACGTGGATGCACATTTGTCTTTTGTATATGCCCGTGGAGGCACATGTTATGCACGTGGATGCAGTATGTTTGTTGATTTATCTATGCCCGTGGAGGCACATGTTATGCACATGGATGCATTATTTGGTTTGTTTGTTTTATGCCCGTGGAGGCACATGTTATGCATATGGATGCATGTTTTGTTTATGGATATGACGTGATGTGATTGGTGTGCCAGTCGAGGACACTGTTGGCCATATTATCTGCTACACTATTGAGGTGTCTTGGGACATGTGTGAATGTAATGGATTCAAACTGTCTAACCATTTGTTTAGTGCACAGGAATTTTCTGAAAAGACAGGGATCGCGTACCTGGTAATCATTGTTGAGCTGAGAAACTAGGAGCTGTGAGTCCAAGAAAACGTTGAGGTGACGTATGCTCATCTGGAGAGCAGCGGCCAGGAGACCGGTCACGGCATCGTATTCAGCTTGATTATTGGTAGCGGCACCTAAACATACTCCGTCAATGTGAATTAACTGATGTGAAGGGGAATATATTACCCAAGCTGCGGAGGCGAGATTGGGAGACCAACGGCTTGCACCATCAGCGAAACCGACATGGCAGAGTGGAAGAGGCTCCATCTGTGGTCATGCAGAGAAAAACAAATATTTAGGTTTTTGGAAATTTTTTGTGAACAAAAAATGTATGCCTATACTAAAATGGACGATGGTGTCCATCATATTTTCTATGGGTAAAATCGTTTAAGGTACAACCCGTTGCGTGGGTTGCGTAGGGTGTTGCCTTCTGAATCGGTCAGAATGTATGCCCCCTGCCCAAGGCAGGTGTGTATGATGTAGGGGCCTTGCCACATAGATACGAATTTTCCTTTTCCGGTTTTATCATGAGCTTGATCGTAAGCGAGGACAAGGTCTCCCTCAGAAAAGGTTCTCGGGTGGACGTGTTTGTCGTAACTTAGTTTCGATCGTTGTTTAGCTGCTTCCATGTTTTGAATGGCGGTGCGCCGATCTTCGTCGGCTTGCTCTAGGAGTAGTAAATGTTGCTCGATCGGGGAAGTATCTGGTAGGAGTTCGATGGCGATATGTAAGGCTGGGATCTGGCACTCAATAGGGAGGACGGATCCGACACCGTGAACTAAATGGAAAGGGGTAAAACCGGTGGCGGTTTTGGTCGAGGTGCGGTAGGCCCATAGTGCCGGGAAGAGCATGTGGTGCCAATTGGATCTGTGTTTGTCTACAGTGCGCTGTAGGATGGTCTTCAAAATTTTATTGATCGCTTCGACCTGGCCGTTTCCTTGGGGATAGTAGGCTGACGAAAAATGGTGTTCAAATTTCAACATGGTCGATAATTCTTTCCATACGGCGTCTTCAAAGTGAGAGCCGTGGTCAGAGACTAGTTGTTTCGGCACTCCGAATCGTGTGATAACATGGTTGAAGAAAAACCGTGCTGCAGTGTCGGCTTTGCATTTATAAGTTGGCATTGCTTCCGCCCATTTGGTAAAGTAATCTACGGCCACAATGATGTGTTTGTGACCGCCGGTTGACGGGGGGTTGCAGTCGAGGAAGTCGATGGCCCATTTGCAGAATGGTCCGACGGTGATAACTGGATGAAGGGGGGCGGGGGGGGGGTTCTTGCTTTGGGGGCAAAGAGTTGGCAGTTCTGGCAATTCTTGACTGCGGTGATGCAATCAGTAAACAATGATGGCCAAAAATAACCGGCCTGAATGATTTTCTGGGCGGTAGCCATGCCGGAGAAATGGCCTCCACAGGCACCGCTATGACAATCATTGAGGACTTGTTCTGCCTCACTATGGGATAGGCAGCGGCGTAAGATTGTATCAACGCCGCGTCGGTAAAGTACATCCCCAATCAGGAGGTATCGGGGGGCGTGGTGTCGTATGCGACGGCGTCCATCACGATCGATGTGTGGTCGAAATTTTTGCGTACGAAGGTAAGTCAATATGTCTCTGTACCAAGGGTCGTCAGACGAAATGATGAAGATCTGCTCGTCAATCAGGTCCGTTTGGATAACGGGTGATGCTGAGGAGGATGGGAGGTCCGTGATGAGGTGAGCAAGCGCGAGGGCTTTGGTGCTTTTGGGAGTTTTGAAAGTGAGGTCATATTCCTGGAGGATAATGACCCATTTAGCAACACGACCTTGTAGGAGCCGCCGGGTGAGGAGATAGACCATGGGGTTGGAGTCGGCCACGACCGTGGTATGACTGAGTAGGATGTAGTGTCGCAATTTTTGTACGGAAAAGACTACAGCTAGGGCTAATATTTCCTTGTATGGGTAACGTAGAGGTGGGCCAGACAAGGTCTGGCTGACGTAATAAATCACATGCTCTTTGTGGGAGGCATCTTCTTGGACCAAAACTCCGGACACGGCATGTTCAGATGCCGAGACGTAAAGGGTGAAGTCTTGAGAGAAATACGATGGGGATATCAAGGGGGCTTGTGTGAGAGCTTTCTTGAGGGCTTCGAATGCCGTGTCTGCTTGTTCATCCCAAACAAAGGGTATGTGGGTACGAAGTAAGCGTAAGAATCCATGGACTTTGGTGGCGTAATCAGGAACAAAGCGCCTAAGAAAATTGGACCGCCCTTGTAGGCTCTGGAGCTGCCGAAGCGTGCGAGGAGGCGGAAGTTCTAAGATGGCTTTGACTTTCAAGGGATCGACAGTGATTCCGTCTCGGGAAACAATGAAACCCAACAACCGGCCAGCCGGGACGCAAAAGACACACTTGTGTGGGTTCAAGCGGATTTTATATTTGCGACACCGCAGGAAAACTTGCCGGAGGTCATTAAGGTGGTCTGATCGTTTTCGGGAACGAGCTGTGAGGTCGTCAAGATAGACTCGCAGGATATGGACCAAGTCGTGAAAACAGTAGGTCATGGCTCGCTAGAAGGTGGCACCAGCATTTTTAAGGCCAAATGGCATGACGCGATAGGCAAATGTGCCCCATGGGGTGGTAAAGGCAGTCTTGTACTGATCCTCCTTGTGGATGTGAATCTGGTTATATCCGGAAAACCCGTCCATGAAGGATAGGACTTCATGGCCCGCACACTCATCAATGAGTTGGTCAATGAATGGCGTGGGGAAATTGTCTTTTGGACAAGCGTGGTTTAAATCACGGAAGTCAGTGCATACTCTAAGGGTGCCTTGCTTTTTGTTGACGGGAACAGGGTTCGACACCCAGGTGGTGTATGGAATAGGATAAATGAATCCTGCTTTGCGAAGTTTCTCGACCTCAGCCTTAACAGCGGGGAGCTTGGAAGGGTGAATGGGTCGTTGTTTCTGATGAACAGGGGGTACTTCAGGCCATGTATCAATGTGGTGTTCAATGATGGCGGGGTCGAGACCAGGCATCTCAGTATAGGACCAAGCAAAGACATCTCGGAACTCTTGAAAGAGCTTTTTGTACGCCTGAGTTTCTGCTTGAGTGCAAGATGCGCCCAGCGAGATGAGCTCAGGTTTCTCTGGTGTTGTGGAAATGTCTATCTGTATAGTTGGGGAAATGTTGGACATGTTCCCTTCTTCAAAGGCATCGGGTGTTGGGATGGGGTCTTTTAACCAATCGACCTTGGTGGGTATGAAATCTTTCGATTCGACCGATAGCTGGTTGGATGCGGTGGATATAGACGCTTCCGGGAGGAAGTATGAGCGATGATGCATATCATCCCAAGGGTAGTCGGGTGCAGTGAGTGTCTCCAAAATTTGCTCATCAGTATTGAAGTAGTCAGACCATAAATCAAGGGGTTCTGGTTTGAAAGTTGTTGAAATCATATATATTGTATTGACTTCTTCCGACGAGGATGATGGTGGGGGGTGGATCTCTTCGATTAGGGTAGGAGATATCTCCAAATCGACATTGTTTAACTCGTACAATGCTGCTCTATAGTCAGGTAGATCAGGACAATGGTGAGAGTAGTGGCCGTAAACACTGCATATAGCACAAGGATGGTTGGTGCGCAGTGATTTGTCGCGAGGCTGTAGAGGTGGCTCTAATCTAACTACTGGGATTCTGATGTCATCGTCCAACATATTCATATGCTCTTGGAGTGCCGGTAAGTGTGGGCATTGATGAGTTGGATGGCCTATCTCATCGCACAACGAGCATTTAGGGGGGGGCTCAAAACACCGGTGGGGGTTTAACTGCCTTAGGAGGTGGTATAGCCGTGTATGGTTGTGGACCTCTACCCCCATTGGGCTTGATAGGAGGGGGAGGATTTGTTGACGACGAAGGGATATTGAGGTTAGGAGGAGGTTTTGTTGACGACGAAGGGATTGCGACACCAGGAGGAGGTTGATTTGTGGTAACAATAGGTTGTACCGGTTGGAGGATGACGTTTGGTGTCGGTGGTCGAACGGGAGGCGAAATATACCACACGGGTAATCCCAATGTTAACCTGGGTAGACTAAGGGTAGCCATAACCGGGGCGCTTACTACACCTGAAGGAGGAAATAGGAAGGGGATGGTGTGGATGGGTGTAACACCAATGTGACTGGGGATCAATGGTGGTTGACTACCGGATGTTTGTGTATTATGTGAAAGAGTACAGAGGTTTGCGACTTGGGTCTCCGGTGACGGTGGTGGAATGGCCTGAAATGTAGAGGTCATTGGTGTATCTGAATAAAGTCCGGGTCCCAAAGAAGAGACAAAGGAGGTAGTTGCACTAGAAGTTGGTTGTTCAATCATGGGAAGAACATTTTCGGGTGCTGCCGGGGCATTGGGATCATAGTAGGTGAGTTGGTCAATTTTGACCACGCGTCCCTCGTGGGGGAACATCATGGTGCGGAAAACGGAGGAGGCGACCGCTTTCATGGCGTACATGTAACTGCGGCCGAGTAAAAGGTTATAATCCAGCTGGGCATTAATGACCTCTATGTCAATGAATACAGTTTTCCCACCTAATTGGACGGGGACCTTGGGTAGTAAACCTTGAGGTTGAGCTGACCGACCGTCGTAGGCCCGCAATGCAGTGGTGGATTGCTGGAGAGTAGGGGATCCCAACTTCTGCCAAACAAATGTGGACATGACGCATGTGGAGGCACCCTCGTCGATGATACATCGATGGATGAAAAGATTCCGAATAGAAACGGAAACTTGGACTGCTATGGTGGAAGGCAGCCATGGTTCAGACTGGTCTAAATCAAAGGTCATCAATTTCGAATTATTTGGGTCAATCGCCCCAATGGCGGAAAGTAAAGTCTTGCGCTGAGTAGGACAGTTTTTTAAGACTTCTAATGCAGACATGGCTGCGGGAGATTGAGCTAAGTCATCTACGATGTTGTAATTGGACGCAGCCCGTGCATTGGGGTTGTTGTTGATTCGGCGAAGGGGGAAGCGAGGTGCTTTAGAAGCGCCATCGAGTGGAACCTGAGGTATACGCAATGTCTGATCAGTGGGATGAGCATTAGTATCCTTTTTGGAAGGGGGGGGCTTCAGAAGTCGGTCCGTATTGATTCCGACGGGTTTGGATATTGACGTCGGCAGTGGACATCATCAATAAGTGGTGGGTGCCTGAATCAAACATGGGTTGGTCAGGAGCTGCGTAAGTAATTTGTTGTGGCTGCACGTTGCCCTGTGGGGGGGCTAACGGCTGAGTGTTCACCACTCCTTGTGTTGGAAAAGGGTTTTGTAATACCAAAGGTTGTTGTGGAGGTGGTGGGGGGTGGGGTGGCGGCTGAGGAGCTGCCTGCCCTTGACGATGGGCGTCATTTGTCCATAGTTGTCGAGCTCGCTCCAGATGTGGGCAAGCGTGGGTATAGTGACC
The DNA here is from genome assembly GCA_027924585.1 of Larix kaempferi. NCBI lineage: Eukaryota > Viridiplantae > Streptophyta > Pinopsida > Pinales > Pinaceae > Larix > Larix kaempferi. Next base: position 6,152,014 of record BSBM01000619.1, read on the forward strand.
ATAAACACCGCAAATGGAACAAGGATGGTTTGTTCGTAAATTAGTATTTTTGGCTTGCTTAGGTGGTCGATCAGGATTTTGATGAGCACGCGCCGCGTTATTGTTTTGCGGAGGATGGGCAGGTTGTGGAGCTTGGTTATGGTTTTGATTGTTTCCACGGTTGCGCCCTCTTTCGCGGTTTGGTTGCCCACCCTGGTTGTGTTGGTTATTTTGGTATTGGGGCTGATGTTGTTGTGCGTACACATGCCCTTGAGCATTGGGGGGATTCTGAGGAGCCGCAGGTGCGGGAGCAGGTTGCGGTGGATAGTATGCAGGTGGAGCTGGAGGTGGTCCAGTTGCCTGTTGGGGTTGTTGGTACCCCTGAGCTGGTGGAGGTGTGAGGTTAGCTGGTGCAACCGGTTGTGGGTAATGCATGGGATGTTGTGGGAACTGCATGGGGGTTTGTACCGTATGTTGAGCATAGTATGTAGGAGGTACATATGCTGATGGCGCTTGGCCATAACAATGTTGTGGACAAGAGGGTCCATGAACGTGATGGGTCTGGTTTGTTGGAGCATAAGAAGTTGTCGCTCCGGAACTAGATGTAGCCCTAGAAAGGTCTGGGGCGGGCATGGTGCTCACCATACTAAAAGGTTTTGCTTGGGGTGTAATTTGTCCAATAATGCCATCAGCGGCATGTGATGCCCCCGGTGTGTCACCGCGTGCAGAGTCGCCTCGTGGGGCGTCCGGTATGATCGTGTATAGGTAACCCGACTGGGCGTAGATGAGATCAAACTGTTGAGCTTTGAGGATGGCCTCTTCTTCAGACTGGGGTCTTTCAGATGCTACATCCTTCGCAATGAGAGGAAGGAGGGATTTTAGAAACCAATCTAGGAAGATTCGGTCATCTAATTTTATTTTGCATAGGCTTCGGCGCCGACGCCAATCATGAATATGGTCAGTGATATGCGTGGCCGTGTTCTGTCTGCAAGACAGTAGGATCTCGACGCCCGCATCGTAGCGGACAGGTAACTGGAAGAATTGTAGGAAAGTCGAGGCAAGGGAGGTAAATGTGGCATGCGTCCCATGGGGCTGCTCGATATACCATTTGGCTACGGAGCCAGTGAAGGTGCGTTGTAAAAGCCGTAGGCGGATTGAGTCATCCACTATGGAGTTGGAGGAACACCATAAATGGAAGGACATGATGTGATTCTGGGGGTCTTCTCCTGCCTTACCCTCAAACTTAGGGATGTCAGAGGGAAGCTTAGTGGGCATATGGGGCCACGCAGGATCATGTCTGATGGGGTCATTTGTGAGCCTAGCTAAATCTGGCAGGTTCAGACTTGCCATGTATGGTAAACTAGCAGATGTGGTGACTGGAACTGGAACATGCCTAGCCATTGTGGTATGGTGTAGGGGTCCAGTAGCGCCTAAAGGTATGCTAGGTATGGAGGGTATGTGCCCTCCAATAGGTGTAGTCTGGTGTGGGCCAGCGCCTCCAAGTACAGCTTGGGTGACACTTGGGTTAGGAATCGCACTAGGGATTCCTGGGATAGCACTTCCAAGTGCAACATGGGTTGCACTTGGGTTGGGAATCGCACTAGGGATTCCTGGGATGGGGTTTGTGGAAACCAAAGGGGGTATGACCCCCATGTTGGGTATACCCATGACAGGTGGTGGCCCTGTGTTAGGCATTCCTAAATGTGGAGTGTTACCCATATTGGGCATACCCAGGGGGGTGGTTGTTGCCGTGGATGGTACGACAACAGAAGGGTCTGCGGATGTCTGACCTATGGTAGTTGTAAATAGTGGATCAAATGGTGTTCCAGACATAATGGTGGTTGGTGATAACTCTGTGGGGTTTTCGGATTCTACCTCCAAATCAAAAGTGAAGTGGGGTATGTCAGAATCAGATGACTGTCTAATTGATTGACGATATGTCGAATCAAGGGATAGGGCTCTGCGTTCGTGACGTGGAGAGCCAAGTGGACTAAACTCTGGGAGTTCGCCCTGTAGACGACGAGAGCGTCTAAAATTCTCAATGGTGAGAATATGTGTTTGGGTAAAAAATTTGTTTTAAGTATCAGGTGGTGATATATATATAAAAGACTCAAAACCCTAATGCAACCAAGGGTGCAAGAAGGGGAGTGAAAAAAGAAGGCTCTCAGGCCAAAAAATCAATACTCAAAAAAGGCACTTATTCTAGCAGCTGTGCTACAATAAGTGGAGGAATGCAACAACTGGTCAGAATACCAACATGCAAGCGGCTCCTAGAAAAAATAGGTGTAACTAGACCACAGGTAGGTTGAAATCATGCAAACACCTAATCTAAGAGTATTGTGACTCAAACAGACGATATCCTCTGCAAGGTGATGAAATCCAAGTCAGACAATATGAATGTTGAGACAACGGCTAGATATCCCCCTACCGGGAGGGACACCGGGTAATCAATCCTAAAGATAGGCTACTAGGATACTCCGTTCATGACGCGTTGAGAAAAGGTAAATCTGCCGTTTGGTCCTTTGATCGTAATATCCCAATACAGGGATATCTCGAGAACTGTGAATGGTAGCCCTTCGGTTACTGAATGGATTTCGGTATTCCACTCAGGCTTCCGGAACCATCCTCGCGACTTCAACCCTCCTAAGGGAGAGGCCTTCCCACAAACCGGTTGTGACCGCGCCAAAAAGTACTAAGATATTTTAGCTCCCTAATTGGACAAATTCTATGTATCAGATGTATGAACTGAGGGGTGTTATTGGAACACCTATCCCCCCAATACTACCTAGCTACAAGAATTCTTTTAGTGTTCCCCAAGTGGGGTTAACAGTGTGTTCAAATTAAGGTACGTTTTAAGGCTTAGTTCAATTAAGTGATCGTGTGAGTGCACGTGAGGTGTTGTAAACTGAACTTGAAAAAATTAAATGCTTTACAGGAAATTTTCAAAAAATAAAGGATTTTTCGAAAATAAAAAGCAAATATTTATGACTTTTTTTTTTCACTAAAAAGAATTTAAATGCCTTTAAAAAAATAGCTCAAAAAACAAAGGATTTCTTGGATTTATGAAAGCAAATAATAGACTTCTTTTTAAAAGAAATAAATGGATTTCTTCGTTTCAAGAAAAAAAAGTTGCTAAGGGCAAGATTTTTAAAGAAGTAAACAGGAAAAATTTGAATCTAGATGAAAATGCAAAATGAGTCTTTCTTTCACTTTCTTGAAAATTTTTAAAAAGATTTCTAGATATGCACTTTAAATAGTAATTTTTTTTTCAAAGCTGTCAAATATGCAGAATTTAATACTGTAAAAAATGTGCTATGGGCAGAAAGTACAGTAAAATTTTTTTTCACAATCGGGATGGCCGAATGAAAAATTCAGCCGCGCGGGTTTTGGACGCACAGCCGCGATGGGCCGCGCGGGTTTTGGACTCACAGTCGCGATGGACCGCGCGGGTTTTGGGCGCACAGTCGCGATGGACCGCGCGGGTTTTAGCCGCACAGTCGCGATGGGTAGCGCGGAAATCGACCGCGAAGCCGCGGTGTGCAGCGCGGAAAAACGCAGAAAAGTCGCGATGGACCGCGTGACTGTCTGGCAAAAGGCCGCGATGGACCGCGCGGAAAAACGCAGAAAAGTCGCGATGGACCGCGCGACTGTCTGGCAAAAAACCGCGAGGCGGAAGCCGTGCACGGAAACCGAGAAACGAACCCAAAAATTGAAAATTTCGGGCTGTTTATGGGGCCAAATCTCAGAGCAGCAATGGATCTGCTGTCTAAGATGGCAGATCTATGGATCTAAAGGTTAAAAAATTATAAAAAACTAAGATTAAAGGCAAAACTAGAGATCTATAGTTCAAACCAAAGCGGAGTCGCCAAAAACTGTTGGCCCGGTTTTGCAACCAGGCTTAGTGCTATGGGCACCTGCTAACTAGTAGCAGCAGTTTCAATGGAAATAAATAACAATAAACTAATTAAACAAGACTATTCATGGATCTAAGCAAAGATATTAAGCAAATAACAAAAAAATAATTTAAAATCAAGAACAAGAACATATAAAATAAAGAATTTGTATTGAAAGGATGGGGCAAGCAAGTGCTTGCGGAATCAATACCTCTAATGGTGAGGTTGAATAGCTCCAAGGATGAGCAACTTCCAATCTCCAATGGTCTCTTCTCCAATGTGGTTTGCAATGGCTAAAATGCTCAAGGGATATTTCAGCAGCATAAGGATGAGATAATGGATGGATGTGAAATGAGGAGCCCCTACCACCTTTTTATAGGTTTTGGTGGTGGGAAATACCATTTGTGGTTTTGTGGAAACCAAATGGTATTGACCAACATGGTTTAGGTACTTTTCCCTCCTTTTTCCTTTTTTGAATAAAAATAATATTTTAATTCCCTTTTTAATATTTTTGGGAATTTGGACCCTTTTTGAGGGTTTTTTATGATTTTCTTGGAAAAATAATATTTTTTAATGGAAAAAGGGGTGTACTTAGGTCTTTTGGTGACCTTTTGTTGGTTTCAGAGGCTCAGATGGTGGAAAAGTGGACAAATGGGTCATGTGAGTAAGGGAATGAGCTAGTGAGCACTTTTTAGGTGTTAACAACAACGACCTCATAATTGATCTGTATTTTTCTTCATCTCCTTGAATTGAATGTTCTTCAATTTAATAATTTCTAGGTACTTGATATTTGCAGACTTGAACAATTGTGTGGTTATACAATACTCCAAAAAATTGTACATAATTTTTCACAGAGAAGTTTTTTTGCCCATATGTTTGTAAGGAAATGTTTGTACATTACTTAAATGGTGGTTGTGTATGATAATGACTATGTATAGATTGTACAACTACTATGATGACTTATATGTGATTGTTGGTATGAATGAATTGTGGTAGATTCCATATAGGAAAATTATGGCCACTATATGATAGATGTATGGTTGGTGGGTAATGATTATTATGGAGCCAATGGTATTACTATTGACACACTTCTATAAGGAACCAAGTGTACCAATGAATATGATACCAAATAGAGCATGTATGGTCACTCTAGTTAATATTTCTTTTCCAATTGGAATAAGAATACATAATTTTATATGTATAAAAGTGAACGATGTCTACATTGAGTGTATGAGAATATAAATATAGCCTAAGGGGAGTGTTTTTGTGCCTTTTATTTATTTATTATGTTATATATTTATCTTTATTAATTGTTTATTGATATTTATTATTATATTTATTTATTTCTTATATTTAATTTAATTTATGTAGAAAACATTTCACTTTTTGTTGCAATGCTCTTTTCCTTGGCACCTAAGAATTGGAAGTTATATCCAATGACAATGTAAGGTGACCTTGTTGAAATGGAATCTAATTATATTCTATTTTGTGCCTCTCGATACTTATTTCCAATACCCTATTTTACTCATGCCCTTATCCAGATGATCCTATAGATAGAAGGGAGATCGTAGAAAAACACTACATTACTAATTTATTATCTATAGTATTCAAAGCAAGTTCCTCTTTAATTTATAACCCTTGTTTTTACCTATGTAATTACTACTCGTTTTTACCATATGGAACTAGAACATGCCCTACAGTACTTAGACTTGAAGAGAACCTACTACAACACAACTTTTATTGGCCTTTACCCACCAAAACCCACCTCTTCATTCACTTTGACTCAAACCACCACCACCTTGACTACTCTATACATATCAAAACACACTTCACCTTGGACAACAATTACTACTTATGCATAATAGCACTAGAGAAAGGAATAATATATTCTAAATTAGATAGATTAATACTAGATTACTATGTTCACAACAATCATAGTATTAGGGACATTAGTCTCAACTTAGAATTTAATAAAACCATATATATACAACTATTCTTCATTAGAACCATCTTCATAATCCTACTAGGTCAACTCCTACCCTTGCTAAAAAACAAGTGCTCATCCTAAGGATACACTCCCTCATCCAACACTAGCTTAGGCACCACCATCTTCATCTACACAAAGCAGGAAATCCCCTACCCCCGGAAAAAAAAAGGTACCTAAACCAACAACACCGCCCTGAAAAACTAGTACTTATGGAGCTTAGACTACTGGAAAGGAACCTCTTGCCTCTAATAGTGGATATAACATTTCTACTTGTGTTTCTGGTAGAGATGCTCACATAAACATGCTCGCTTTCCATCTTCGATTACACCACTTGTCATCAAAGTTGTTGGACTCTCCATCATATATTATATTTTCACAAGAGGGAAACACCTTAGGAACTAGATACATAAATGTTCAATCAGACCTAACAAAATAAAATGATAAAGTTATCTGCAGTACTTAGACCTAAAGACAACCTAACATAACCATCATTATTACTAGGATTTGGACCAACAACAACAAACCACCCCTTTAGACATAAGACATAAAATTGATTAATTCACAAAGGATACACCATCTGCTCCACCCACCTCCCTAGGAAAATATTCTATTCTCTTTATTTCATAACAAGGTAAAGGACATAGATTAACACATTGGACTCAACAACAACACAAATTCAATCAAATAATTGGTTAATTAAGTAATAAGAGCCATACACCCATTAATTTATTCTATTACAACAAGAGGGTAGAAGACACTAACCCATACATCTCCTATTAAACAAGGAAGAATAAATAAGCCAACAACCCATACACCTATAAATGAACTCAATTAAACAACAAAGAAGAAAAAAGCAGGCACCTAGTAGTTGGAATATTCATTCATTATAAACAAGCAACAAAGACACCAGAAACAACTGCTAGGAATATTCATTCATTCTAGACGAGCAACAAAGACACCAAAAACACCTGCTCGATTATAGTCCTTACCCACTTGGGCATGGGTCTCTACTCTAAAAAAATAACTAGCAACAAAATATATTTCTTTATTCCCTGAAAACAACTACAAGAAACCAACAAACTAGGGAAACACGCAACATATTTCTTAAATCACAATTAGAAAAAGCAAGAAACGAGTCCAAACATATTTATTCAATAATGACAACAATAGCAAGACATATACCACAAACACTTTCCCACGTAGAGCCTCTAACCCACTTGAGCAAGTTGGATCTCCTTGGAACAAGAACTATGGATAAAAGTAAGTATATATATATATATACTCTTTACGCAAAAGTGACACATATCACATCATGAAATCCTCCATAGTGCATCGTATAATAAGTCACTTACATTGGTATAAACTAGATTCTTTCTACTTCATACTCAATTGACTTAGCTAGACCGCGAAGGACGTACTATCTAGTTCAATGCTAGTGGGAAACCAAAGGTATACGACAACCAAATGACCAAAGGGGGTAGGTGTAGTAGTGGGATCATCTTCTTGGCTCATCATGTTATGTTATAGACATGAGATGCATGACAACCAGCCATAGGCCATGGGAAGACTACCTCATCCAATAATCATCAATCCATTAATCATGAAAACCATGTTGACATCATATCATCAAATTACCAAGTATGCATCACTGGATTATTCATGTACATAGCACACTAAAAGAACCACATGTTCACTATAGGAAGCACATACTTAAATCACCAAGCGTGCGCCATAGAATTATTCATACACATAAGCAACGAGTAAAGTCAACAAGCGTTGTTCTTTACTAAAGGTTTTAAATATTCTCCAGTCTCGAGTAAAATTCATTCTTTTCTTATCTACTCATACAAGATTATGGATATTGTCATCACTACACTTGAGGACTAAATGAGAGGGATCCCTACATCGTATATGGGGAACTTTACTATCCAATTTTACCTATGTTGCACTAGCCTTATGGATGGGGGACGAGTTGCCGAGATGGCTAGAACACATCCCCAATTTTTCATTGGATGATAGGTCGGGGACAACAATTATATATATATATTCCAAATGGAAAATATCGATCATTCTGAAAGAATGAACATGAATTGCCCCCAAAAGTACATACATTCAAAGCTTTACAACTTTACATCACAAAAAATTCTTTTTCTATTACATATACAACTTCTTTACAACTTCCATAATTACATAAAGAGCACAGATCTCCCTTTTGTTCATCTTAAGAATTTTCTATTGCTGGTTACAAAAGTATTTCACTCTTCCTGGAGACCTAAGTGCTGAGTACATCTCTTATTTCTTCAATCTCTAATTTCATGGGCTCCAACAACAGAGCATTTTCAGATAACACATCAGCTTCAATGTTCAATTCTCTATATACATGAACAAAGGATATGACAGAGAATGAATACAATTGTCTTTTGATTGATTTAAAAATATGTTGAAGATGAGGGGCTTTGATTTGAATTTTTTTGTTGGCCCAATCAATGACCATTTTTGAATCTCCATAAAGATGGAGACATGAGATATTCCTAGATATTGCCACCTTCAATACTTAATGGAGATCTGCAAATTCAGCCTTGTTGTTAGAATAGTGTCAAGGAGCATATATTATCTTTATCTTATGATTTTCTGCAAGGAATAAGATTCCCCCAGATCCACCCAAGGGAGGATCTCCTTGATTTGCTCCGTCAAAGAAATCCCAAGGAGACAATCTGTCAATGCCTGGAGGAACCAGAATACGCTATTTTTTAAAATTTTTTTCATTTGATTTGTGTTCCTTCATCCACTACACAACAAGATCCATCGTCACCTCCGCTGGAATCAAACGATTTTGAAAAATTGTTGTATTGCACGCCCACCATATTCTGTAGATGAAAGAAGAGGGGAAAGCGTCGTAAGAACGTACTGTCAGATTTTTCCACCACAAGAGACAACTCTAATCCAGAGATGATCCTATTTGCACAGATGAGGATTTTAGTTCTATTTCCGCGGTGTTCCATACCACCACTTCATATGAACAAAAACAAATAAATGAGAGCATGATTCTTCATTCAAATGGCATAACACACCAGCTCGGTCCTTTCCAACGTTGTTTTAATAAACTATCCCATGTTAGCAGTTTATTTCTTAGAGCTAGCCACAAGGTGATTATGGATTTTAACAAGCCTGAAGCCTTCCACACCACGGACCACCACCATTATTTGTCACCGTTAAAAGATTCTATGGCTCTAGATTCATATCCAAGTTTTGTAAAGAAGTCTCCTGTAGAACTATTCCTGGACCAGGCCAGTCTGTTAGGATCTTCCTCTTCTAAGTGTATAAAGCAAGAATCCAACAACTTTATAAATGTCGACCATTCTCTGGCTGCTTCCCCTTCTAATCTCAGCTCCATTGAATTTTTCCAGACTGTTCTGGCCCCTTTCTGTATGGACTGATTTTTGACATCATGTAACTTGTTTATATGTTGTCTTTTAAGAAGGGCTAAAGTATTCTATGAGAGTTTGTATTCATTTCTAGCACCAATCCAAGGGTCTTGACCTATCTGGATATTTTTTCCATCACCAATTTTTCATGCCAACCAATCTCCAATCAGAGGGAAGGATTACACAAAGGATTTCCATCCAATTGATCCATTTTTGTGAGTCTTGTTTGGCATCCTTATCCAATCTATGATTGCAGAGTCTAGGAAATATTTTGAGATCATCACTTTCCCCCACACGGAATTCGTATTCTGGATCATCCTCCACAAGGACTTGGCAGCCAATGAATCGCAAAACAAAACCATATTTTTTAAACCTCAACCACCTAGCTCTTTGAAATTAGACATTGTTGTCCATTGTACCAGAGGGATGCCTTCAACCTGTTTACTTCCAGTCCAAAGGAAAGAAAAGACCTTCTGAATTTTATTAAGGATTCCCTTGGGAATATAGATAATGGAGGCCCAGTATACATGGATACTTTGTAGTACCACCTTAAAAAGCACCAACCTAACACCTCTTGACAGAAACCTATTGGCCCAACAATATATTCGGCCAATATATATATATATATATATATATAAACATTGAGATAAAAATTAGAACTAATTATGAAATTCAAATTACAAAACAAAATATAAAATATTTTACTGCTAATAATCATATTTTCTATAGAAAATATATTGGTTATCATGCGTTTCTTGCTTTAGGTGACCACAGTTCATGCTTTCAACCTTTCCCTTTGGTGAATACAGTTCATGTTTGCAGCGTGCAGGAAAAAGTTTGAAATAAAATTGACATGTAATTGCCACATGAAAAGGAAATGAAATGCCAAAGTCCAAGAAATGGCCACAATGGATATGTAGACAAACCCTCCAAAGGGTGGATAGGCCATTAGAAAACCGTTTGTAGGTGTATTAAAGCATGGCTTCCCAATGATCCAGGGGTGCTTGAACCAAGTTTCCCCTAACGTCAACTGTATGTAGCTTGGGATTAACAAAAAATCCATGAACTATAGCTTGATGTGCACATCTTACCCCTCGTGTGGCCTCCAATATATGCTTGACATTATTTTGTTGAGCAATGGATAAAAACATGTCAATTACACTCTTCAATCTATAACCGTGGTTGAAACAACATCATCAACATCAATATCTTTATTTCTTTGTAACTACAACTGTGATTATGGGTGGGAATTTTGGGAAGGAGAAAACAAAATAACCAATATGTTCTTCCAAACATACAAACGATTGCACCGGTCTATTAATGGCACTGAATATATAGTATTGGTCCAAATCCTTTTCCTAGGAGGAGAATTAATAAAATCACAACAATATATACCAATTTCCTCAAAACTGTCATAAATTCGTTGAAACCTCAAGACAACAAAAACGGAAGTCTCTGAATTCTGTAACTCAATTTGATTATTTTTTTTAAATTGTGCATGTTGAGGGATGTCCAGCAGTCCCTCACTAGTCGAGGGACTTTGGGGACGTTCTTGAAAAGTCCCCTCTTTTGAAGGGTACGGTCGAGAAGTACCCAAGTCCTCGATGAATTGGGGACGTTTATGAGGAGCTCCAAAGTCCCAGGGACGCGAGAACGCAGGAAATAGATGAAATTTTGGGTGGAACGGGTCCACGTGCAACATCGAATTTTACTATTTACATAATTATTCTCTTCTACTATATAGGTCAGGGTCTTTGCCTCTCCCTAATGCGATGATAAGATGTTCTTTTTGAGTATATGATTGTTTGAATTGTTTCCTCTCATTCACGAATTGTACTTCATGCTCTAGACTTCATAAATCGACATAGTGCTTATTGTAGATTATGAAATAAGATGAAGTTAAACTAATTTTGACAATGAACTTGACAAGGATCATATCATTTCTTGAGAAATACGGACATGTTTAACTGAAGATAATTAGTTAGGCATAGTTTAATTAGATGGTGTTTTTATTACACTTGGAGTTATAGATTATTAATGCATAATTAGTTGTATGTGTCATTTAATAAATGATAATGACTTGTGGGACTGAGTAATCTACGAAAGGATCACTTTCCAAAGGGAGTATATGGCCTTAAAGTGTTTATCCTTCACATTGTAAAGAAATATTAACACAACTTATGACATTAGTATCTTTCCTTAGAAAATAATAAACTACTAAGTAGGTTCATTTGGGATCATGATGCAAATTGAATAAATGATTAATTAGTTTCAAGAAATAACTTAGTTTCATATGGAGAGTTTTGCTTCTCTTTGGAATGAGATATTATGAAGAAAAAAATGGTAGTGACTTGATATTATGGAACAAAAGTTTGCTTAGATTAATCCATTTATGGGACTAAATCAATAGATTAGATGGGTTTCCAAAATTACCTCTCTTTATTATTGTTAGGGTAAAATTTTCATTGCAACAAAAATGAAAAACTTTAAAGACAACCACCTAAAGGGTCTTTGTAGAATTTGTATATTTTGTTAGTGATTTTGTTCACTGGCTTATACTTGAATGGTAATGGTGCTTACTATGATCATATCAAGGTTCTAATCTTGTGGATACCTTTATCTCCATTCATGGATGTTGTGAAAAGTAATAAATAAATATGAACTTTGTATAATATTTTCTTGTGATACCTCTTGTGAGGTTATGTTATGTACTTGACCCCCTTTGTGACCACATTTAGGACATGGTGTTTTTTTCTAGTTTTATTGACTCATACTCCCATGGATTCCTCAACCCATTTTCCTTGCAAGATTTGACTTTGTTATGTGGGTTGAAGGCCACACATAACATCTTCTTAAGCATAAATTGGGCTCCTTTTGAAAGAATAGGGATCGATTATTTTTTAAATAAAGGTTGATCAAGCCTTTCTTAAACATCAACCTAGGCTCTTTCCCAACATTGACCTAATTCAAAGGAATGGGCCTCCTTTGTTTGAATACCAAGCTATTGGGCCCCTTCAAACATCTCCCCATGACCGTCTTTTAAGCATAGATTCACAGACTCATTCTAAACATTCTCATTGGGTCAATTTGAATGAAAATACCACTGGGATACTTCAAAGGAAGGCTCATTGAGCCCCTTTGAAAGAGGGATTGTCAGGCCTTCTGGAAGTTTAGTGATTGTGTAACTTTCAAAGATAAGCCATTGTGCCCTTTCAAAAGTTTGATTTTCAGGCCACTTTTTAAGATCAACTATTGGTCCACTTTCAAAGAAGGCCATTGGGACGATTTGAAATAAGGCCTTTGGGCTTCTTTCAAAATTAACACCTTGAACTCTTGAAAGGGCCTTTTTTGGGCCCTTTCAAAAATTTGATCATCGAGCCACTTTTGAAGATTGGTCATCGGGCCAATTTTGAAAAACACTCATCATGTTGATTTGAAAGTAATCCATCGAGACTTTTCCAAAATTAACACATCAATTGAAAACATAGGTCATCAGGGCATTTTGAAAAATAAGAGGACCATCGGCCTAATTAAAAAAAAATTGACTTCATAAGAAAAGGGCATGATGCCCAACCATTGAGCCATTGAGATGTGGATTCATATGAAATAGAAAGTAAGACCTTAATTTCATAAATAGAGATGGATCAAGATTTCAAAGGTTTTGGTCATCTCCTATAGTTGATGTTTGGATTTTGACCACTTCAACATCCATGGAAATTTCAAATTGTAGTACTTGGGTATTTTCAAAGAATTCAAATATTATACGTAACTATAATATTCTAAGTGACTATTTTGGTTCAAAAAATCATATATATAGATATGCAGGTGAATATTCTATTTAAAACATATAATTAACTATTAAAACTTGTAAATTTTGACGAATATTATGAATATAAACATATTTTATGTAAAATGTATGTGAATGTTTAAAGAGAAAATGGCCAATTGGAAAATATTTTTTTGAAAAAAGGCCAAAAATTACCTTATTGGTGAAAATTCATCACCTAAAAATACAATGAATTACTGTACATGCCCATTACATGTTTTCTTTTTCTTAACATCCCAAGGAAAACTCAATGGAGGTTTTCTATCCATTATGTCAACCGAGAAGGTAGGAATTCATCCTAGTTTTAAAACATTCAATATAGGTTTGAACTCAATACACTTAAAATCCATTCAAATTCATCAATGCATGGCTATTAACTAACACAACAAACTAATAATGTAGAATGTACATTTAAAACCAATGATTCCCATTCGAACACAATTCATAAACATAATACAAGATTAGATTGCAATATTATAAACATAGCTTAAGAGTAAATATGGATCATTTATCCTTTCACCTAGATGGTCCAAGAAACTTGTTTCATATGAGAAATTTACACCCAACCAAAGGGATCCACTACAAATTCCACCTCCAAGTTGGTTATGAGCCACCAAGGGGGGAGGACATTGGCTAAAGGTTGACATGTCACCCACCTGACCCAATTTCTCCTAGACTCAATGAAATTGTTCACAATTGAATACTCTAGATAACCACCCAATGATTAAACAATCATGGCATCCTCATCCACTGCCCCACATGACACAAGGAGGAGATTTCCTTTATTTTCTCAACAGTTAGGAATATTCTTCCCTTCAATGCTCTTCAATGTGGCAAAAAGAACCAATTTCATTGTTTACCTTATGGAATAACCTATCAGGTTAATCCTTGGCTCTAAGGAACCTAATGAGCAATAATTTATTCAGGAAAGGGAGGTTTCCTAAACAAATCAACCTCTATGATTTTCTACAACCATGCACCTCTCGTCTTAGGTCCACAATTTAATCTCCCACAACTAGATTTGATCATTTGCATGTTTGTATGGTAGTGTAAAGCACGAGAATGCAATTCCTAGAACTCCAATGGCATTGTTAGCATGAGAGAATAATGAGTGTTTTACGTTAATTTACATTTGGAATGAAAAAGAGTTATTGGGAATGGAGGAGGTTCAAATTTTGTGAAGGTGGGGTCTCTCATGCTTCCCATGATGGTTGTAACCAACCCCCACACCCTTATAACTATGTGATCAGCTTCCTCACCAAACACTATATGAAATCAATGATTGGTATCTAAGTCAAAGATTGTGGGTGAGATTTAATTAAATAAAGCACATGATAAAAAGGTAGGGGTTTAGAAAACATAGTATTATTTCTCACCACTTTCGGCCTCCTTTGCTCCCCCCATTTAGTGAAGTTACAACCCCTCTTGTGCTCCAGGTATCCATCTTGGACCTTGATATTATTTTTCAAAATAATAGTTACATATATTGAGCATACCATAGTAGATCTACCACTTGGTATAATTGCCGCAATTACATGCCTAGTGATTACACTAATTGGGCCTTATAATTGGGCACTAAACTAGAAATCTGGTGAAAACGTGAAGTTGGGTAACACTTCCGTGAGAATCAGGTGCGAAAGAGACATAGCGGACGTTATTCGGCTGAATAAATTTCGTTATTTGGTCGAATAAGTTATACGTTATTCGACCGAATAACGTTTAACGGTTCACCGTTAGAAATAATAGAGACCTCAATTTGTGTGCGAGGTATAGCCGGATGGGAAAAATACACAACGTTTTCTTATTTATTCGGCTGAATAATTATTTTGCATAAAAGCTTGGCCTCGGCCTGTCTTTGTCATTTTTTCTATAGGAATTTTTGGACCCCGCTGTGAGACCCACTGCCGGACCCGCCCGCGCCACCTGTTTCGCCACTGCTCCGGCCACCCGGCCGCATCTTCCTGGCTGGACCCGTCCACGCTAATGGTGTCGCCTCTGCTGGATCATCCTCACCACCCTGTTTGCCACCCTTTTTCCACCCTGTTCGCCACCTTGTTCGCCATCCTGTAGCTTCTGTTGGTGGTCCGCCAGCCCTTTCATCTCCCCCTCCTTTCGTCCCCCTTCTTTGCCACCTTGCTGCGTCTGTTCGTTTTGGAGTGGAATTCGGCATCTTGCTGCGTCTGTTCCTTGGTGGAGTGTTCGTTTATTGAGTGGTTGTTGGTGGACGTTCATGTTGGAGTGGTTGTCGACTGTTCGTCGTGGGGTGGACTGTGCAGGTAATTTTATTGCAGTTTTTTATTTTTGTTAAATTTTATATTAATGTTGCTTCGTTTGGTTGCAGGCGTCGTTTGATTTTTCGGTGCTTGGGGTCGTTCGGCTTCGTTCGCTCGAGTTCGGTTTGGGGTTGGCTTTCAGCTGTAAAACAAAAAAAATAGGTATGCCAAAACGATATATTATTTTTCTGTGTAATTTATCTATTATTGAATTAAAGAGTAACCAAAAAAATTAGAATCTAACTTAGTGGGTACTGTACATGAGTTCATGAACTCTGTCCAATTTGGACAGAGTTCATGAACTCTAGCGTATCTTAACTTAGACCTTGAATGGAAGGGAAGGAAGGACCTTAACATAGAACTGTTGGTAATTATTAATTTAGTACCTATTTTAGTGTGATTTAATGGGTGATTTGATCGTAATAAGCTCTGCCTAGCCCACCTAGTTAACTTTTAGAGCATAACCCTTAGTTGGAATTAGATTACCTATCACAAATAATACTTATCAGAGTTTGAGCAAAGCCTAATAAAACGAGCTGAGATACTTAAGCAATAGGAACCGTAATTTCCGAGTCATGAAAAATTAAGAAACAATGTACTAAATATGCTCAATTCTGTGGACCGAATGACAGTTACTAATTTTAGCATAAGAGAGAAAGTAAAGTAGTAATTGTAGGAATCTCTATTCAGATAAGGAAAAAACCAGAATCCAGATGTATGGTTTTAATTAGTTGCTATTTCAAGTAGTTGTATTCTGAGTTTATAATTGATCCAATTATGCAATTAGTTTACATACGATATTTTGAGTTCATAATTTATCAAATAATGCAATCACTTTACTTTCTATTCCAAGCAATGATATTATGGCATAGACTAGAGTTGTGTCCAATACATTAGTATCGACTGAGTATGATGTTAGGTTAACTACTTTTACTTGTCGTATTACCTTTAGATTCCCATTTATGTCCAACAACAACCAACCACCTGGTGTATTCATCATGAACCTTTAGATCCAAATCATATGCTGAAACTTATTTAAATATAAATACTATTGAGCTAGTTAAACTTATTTAACTATTAATTTTTCTTATATGACCAAAAAAAGAAATATAAATAGTATTGAGTTGGTTAAACTTGTTAAACTATTGATTTTGCTTATGTGATAAGAAGGAAAAATAAAAGTAGTTTTGAAATTCTATTTGCAAATAGTATTTTTGCTTTATGTATAGGTTTCCCTTTTTGGTTCAACTCTGTCCACATGGACAGAGTTCATAGATCAATATATTAGTTAAATATGATAAACCATGCTCATGCATAACTACAGACAAAACTAAACTTTACTTTAGACGTAATAAGAAAGAACTAAAGCTACTACATAGAAAACTTGTAAAAAACCATGGCCTTCCAAAACAACAAAGTCAATTGTATTATGCACCAAACAACATGTTTTATGAACGTCATGTGTACACATTATTATTATGTATTTAGGGAATCCTTGTTAGGGGGTATTGATATCAAAACATTAGAGTATTATGCCACAGATATATGGAAACATGAGACTCATTAATAATTTTTCCACATTAATAGTGATGCAATGATATTAGTCCACCTAGTATTGAGTTCATGCCACAGATATATGGAAACACGAGACTCACTAATAATTTTTCCACATTAATAGTGATCCAATGATAGTCGTACACCTAGTATTGAGTTCACTCTAAGTTGACACTCTTTTGAGAATTCCATGCCTTATGATTGTGCATTTTGAATTGAGAATCTAATTGATGGAAAACAATGGTCTTGAATTTTAGCCTTGTAAAGGTGACCATTCCTGGGATTATGTTTTTCTTTGGTTGCAACATGGCAAACTCGGGGAACATAATACCATGAATCGTCATCGTTATCAGGCCAAAACTCAATACCATCGTGCAACATGAAAAATTTGGGAAACATGACAAACTTGCGAAACATAATACCATGAATCGTCAATTTTTTATGATTCTATGGAATAATGAAAATATTTGTAGATATAATCTATGTTTAAATTATTAAAATATCAATTAAGTTATTAATTTAAGATTTAAATTAAAAGTTAACATGTTCATGAACTCATTCTTTGACATAAAGAAATGTAACCTTCACTTAGTATTTAACTATATTGGTTCCATTCATTTTAAACATAAAAACACTTGGAAGATTGGCACATTAATTCCTCATACATCCAACAATATTAGCTATACTCATTTTAAGAACTATTAGATGATATTAGGTATATCTCGGTCTTTATTAAATAACTTAGTCTCTTTATCAGCTAGGTCTTAGAATTTGTAGAATTAACATGTAGAATTTGAATATGTAATGAGTTGATATTTGTGTAAGTGTAGACATTATATCAAATGGAAAGAGAGGAGTCTTCGAGGCGAAAGCGTAGGAGGTCTTCACATTCTTTTGGAGTTGGTGTTTCAATTGATAATCGGAGGTTGTCGACTTCCCCTCGAGATTCAAGTTTATTTTATAGTTCACATTCATTTGATCATCGACGAGGCGATAGGGGTATAGATGATTCCCCTTTATCTTCTGTGGGAGAACGCCGATCTCGACCTTCTGTTGGTATGAACATCAATCTTTTAATACATGTACAAATTGTTTTTTTGTGTACGCAAAGTTTGTACATGTTTACACATAACTTTGTTTTTATTTGAAGCAGAGCATGGTTTAGAAGATGCTCGTAACTCTATAGAGAGGGAGGAAGAGCGAGCAAGGGAGACGGATGTGGGTGCAGAGCAAGGTTCCCAAGAGGCTCATCATTCTATACATGGTGACGATGGTCGAGCCAGGACGTAATATGTTGAAATAACTGAGGGATGTACACCCATTACAACATATCCATTTGATTTACCTAAGGAGCTTCCATGGGAAAGTGGTGATCATCAAATGACTCTTGAAAGTTGTAGATCCCACTACGGCAAGTTGGAAAAAGATTTATCTACTATGGATCTCCCTCCAGAGAGTAAACAAAGTTTGGAGATTGTTTTGGGATCATTGCAAAAATTCATTGAGGCATATGAAGATTTCGGACCAACTACGAATGGTTTTGTTGATTTGATGCGAAGACAAAGGGAATAAGTGATGGGTCCAGACAAGTGGGCTGTTGTGAAGGAGAGAGTGACAAAAGAACAAGCCAAATCAATGTTTAACTTCAAAGAAGATCTAAAGCGAGAAATGTTGAAAGTGCAATATTTCAAGCACCCTGAACTTGCACATCTACTATATGATCGGATCCTTGCAGCCTATGGTCGGTTTCCATGGAACGATGAGGTTTCTTAATATTTTGCTAGATTTTTTTATGTGGAGTTTTTTTTAAATATGAAGCCAGACTATACTGATGTTCATTCTGAATTTTATGGAGTTGGAAATGGTTGAATATATGATCGAAAAGGTGTTCTTAGAGACCCTACAACTCTTTGACCTCCACCCCAAATATCTCGCCCACCTAGGCTTGTGGCATTAAGATTAGAGATGGAGCCCACATCCCAACTTGGGACAACTGCAAGGGATTTTGTTGGCGATGGTTTATCATTGGCATTAGTTGGAGTAGATGTGGTATTGGTTCGAGAGAGGGCTCATGCCACTATTCGTCAAAAGTATGTTTACAAAATGAATGATGAGGTAGATGGAATGAACATTGGAGATATCAGGGCTTATGCCAAGGTTTGTCATGACATAGCTTCAGATTTTATATCCAATGACACATCGAGTTTAGGAGAGGTTTATTAATTATGATATGACAATCTATTTAATCTTTTATTCATTTTGAATTGAACTTTTTGTTGCATTATATGTATGCTATTATGTCTTTTTGATGTATAGTAATAAGTACATTATGTAAATGTTTATTGGTTGCATTTTTCCAGAATGATGAATGAAAATTCTTTTCGAGTCTCCACTAGTGAAAATGTAGAAAACGTAGAGCATATTGGAGAGGTACATTTATTATTTACATATTTATAATTATGTTTGAACTTGATATATTATCCATTTTTTGAATTTTAATTTAACTATGTATCTTATTGTTAATTTGACTTATCAATGTAGGTTTATTTAGATACAAACTTTTTAGATGATTTACCATCTCTTGTGAGCTAATGATTTTAATTTTTTTTATTTCGGTTTTAAGTTAATTGCTTAATTTTTTTTTTTGCTTGCTTAATTTATTAACATAATTTAAATTTTAGGGGAGAGATATAGGTTCTTTGATGCATGTGCATATTGGCATAGAGGTAATTTTGTTCACACTTGAATTGATCTCTGATATAAGTTTGATATTTTCATTTTTTTGGATTTAGTTTAAATTTGTTTAAATAATTTATGAGATTCATAAATTGATTTTATACATGTTGCAGCTCCGGTCTCTTTGACCTTTTGGAGGCAAAGGGAAGAGACCAGTGGAGGATAGTGGTGGACATGCATTTAAAGAATTTGATGTAATTTTGTTAATAATTGAATTGTTCTTTGATATATAAGTTTAATATTTTAATTTTTTGAATTTAGTTTAAAATTGTTTAAATAATTTATGATATTCATAATGTACTTTTATACCTGTTGCAGGCTGGGTTGAGTCCAAGGGAAGGCCCTAGTGGAGGATGGTGGTGGACTTCTCCCTTTTTTGTTGATATATAGATTGTAGTTGTTTTGGACATCGAGGAGATTAATTTTTGGATTATGCATATGTACATTTAACTCACGATATTCATGAGTTTGTTTTTTGAGGATTATATACATGTACATTGAACTTACATATTTTGTATTTGCTTTAAATGATCTATTTTTTTGTTGTTGTTAATTATTTAACATATTTGGTGTGATAAATGTTTAGAATATGTTTTTGCATGTTTATGAATGTATGTAAATTATTAAATGTTGAGAATGAATGTTAGGAAGTGTTGATATGTGTAATCTAAAGTAAGGAGTAATGAATGTCAAGAATGTTAAGAATGAATGTTTAGGGTCAAGAATGTTTAAAATGTTAAGAATGAATATTAAGAAGTTTTAGGAAGTGTTGAATGTTAAAAATGTTAGGAAGTTAAGAATGAATGAATGTTAGAAATTTTTGATCTAAGTGCAATTTAAAGTTAGGAATGTTAAGAATAAATGTTAAGCATGTTAAGAAGTGTTTATGAATGAATGTTAGGAATCTATGAGTTTGTTAGGATGTAAAATTTTTTCAGTGTTGGATATGTAAATAAGAATGTTAGGAATGAATGAATGTTAAGAATGAATGTTAGGAATTTTAGGAAGCTTTAAATGCTAGGAAGTTTAGGAATGTTAGGAAGTTTTGGTAGAAATAGGAATGTTAGGAAGTTTAAAAATGTTACTAAGTCTTGATAGGTTTTTATAGGAATTTTAAGAATGAATGTTAGGTTTTTATAGGAATTTTAAGAATGAATGAATGTTAGGAATCTTAGGAAGCTTTGAATGTTAGGAAGTTTTGATAGAAATAGGAATGTTAGGAAGTTTAAAATTGTTACTAAGTCTTGATAGGTGCAATCTAATGTTTAGGAATTTGCAATCTAAGTTTTTATAGGAATTTTAAGAATGAATGAATGTTGAGAATGAATGTTAGGTTTTTATAGGAATTTTAAGAATGAATGAATTTTAAGAATGAATGTTAGGAGTCTTAGGAAGTTTTGAATGTTAGGAAGTTTATGAATGTTAGAAAGTTTTGATAGAAATAGGAATGTTAGGAAGTTAAAAAATGAATGTTACGTTCAAATTTTGATAGGAATGCTAGGAAGTTTTGATAGGAATGTTAGGAATATGTTAAGAATGAATGTTAGGAAGTTTTGATAGGTGCAATATAATGTTAGGAATGTTAAGATAGAATGTTTGTTTGATATATAGAATCGTGGTTTCAACATGAAACTTAAATTTCATATAAATGATAAATTGAAATTTGTATAAATGATTCATATTTTCAATCATTAACTAATGATTCATATTTTCAATGTTCAGGTACATTTTATGCGATTGAAATCATGGCAAATGGAGATTTAACGATTTTTTGTTTTTTAATCATAAGCAAAGATTACAGGATTGTGAAGCTTATGCTAAATTAAAGAAATGATTTTAGACAACAATTTGATGAATTTTCATCGATTTGTTGTAAATAATCATTGCTCTAATTTAACATAAGATTCACAATCCTGGAATCCTTGCTTGTGATTAAAAATCAAATGATTGTTATCTCCATTTTCCATGATTTCAGTTATGTGAACTTACACAAGCGATATTTTAAAAAACTAATGGATCATGTATTTATATGAATTGTTTATCCCACCATAAAACTAGTAATGGATCAACCCATTTTATGGATCAAGAATAATAATTTCCCATTTATTAAGTATATTAAAGAAGCATGAAATGGATCAAATGAAATCTAGCAGGTTTCTCGGTGATTCTTCACTTACATACTTCAGTGAAAAGTAAAGATTCGGGGCAAAGTGTGGGGACAGCCACATCCGTTATCTCATCCCTTAAGTGGTCTAATAGACATATGGGGACCCAAATAAAGTATTGTACACAGAATTTAAGACAAAATTACACATTAAATTTTTCATTACCAAATAATTTTCGAATTCATTTCAGCATACTAAAATACGATCATTTAAACTCTTATTCTAGTTCCCATTCAAGATCATAGACATAGTTGAAAGAAAAAAATATATTGTACACAACATTTGACATGGACATGGACAAAAACATCGATCGATTAATTTTTTATATAGTTTAAAACATCGCAATAGAATGTCGTCCTCAATTATCCGTTCATGGTCATATTTGGACAATTTCCATTTTTTAGTTTTTAATTATTTTTTCGATGGAACTTGTACCAATTTTATTCGAGATGCACATACTAAATGACTATATTGACAACATATAACATCAGGTTCATAATCCTGAAAGTAGACATAATTTTCAGTCATATGGGTTTGCTAAAAAAATAGCCCTTTAAAATGATGGATCCTCTCTCGTATGTATATCCATTGTCATTGTAGTATTCCAATAACTTCATCTTTCCTTCAGTGCATCGGATCAAATAATACTTCACATTTTCGTTGTTGTCTATAGGTGCAATCACAGCGAAAAACATCCCCTGTACAAATTACAATTGGCGTTAGGGTTTTTAAATCAATTAAATTGACTAATATACATATATAAGGTGATGGACAAGAATGAACAATCAACAAAACAGTTGTAAGATCATTACCTTCTCTAACAAGATCTGAAATTCTGTCGCCATCAAATGATATTGCTATTTCTTCTGATTCTAATTCTTCTACGCTTGCTAGTGGCATTTTTCCTTTAGGATTAATCTCTGTGTGTTTCCAATGTTTTACGTAGTTGTTCGTTATGTTTTCACAAACTTCTGTAGATTCAACATTTTCAGTGCAAATATGAAAAAAAGCATGATTGCTTTCTACTGTAAAATGCAAACACATTTTGGAAGGATTTTGTTTGAATAGAGTGAAAATATCTAGTCCCATGTATGGTGCTAGTGTCGTATGGTATTGATCTATTTACATCTTGGACCCCAACAAGCCAAAAAAACCTACACAAATGACAACTTTTGATGCTAGTGTACATATACTTAAATGTTAGTGTACATTTTTTTAAATTAACAATTAATATAAATTAAACAAATCGTGTAAATACCTGCGCATATCTTTTCATTGTTGATTATAATCATGGCTTAGATGTGATTTACACCATTGGAAAACCTCTGCAGCTGAATGAAATCGTGCAGAAGAATGGTTCATTTCCATCTTCGAAGTGCTCTTTTTACGGATGCTCCTGCACCATCATGTTCACCTTTTCCATGTCCAGTTTCAAAGAAATTCTAGTGATGTTTAATGTTCAATGCTTTATGAAGTTGACATAACCAATAAAATTATTGCGAAGATTTAAATTGTCCCGCACATCCATCCGACCATATCCAATTTTCATTGAATTTAACTTCACATCCTTTTAGTGAATCGTAGAAAATACTTTCAATACAATGTTGAACAAAATGTGTGTCACGTGTATGATCATCGCTGATATAAAAGTGATATTCTTTAATCACATCTCGATTGTCACACGTGCTTTCAATGCCATCAACATCCTATTGAGAATGTCTATATAGAACATGGACAAATATCGAAACTTGGTCAGAATGATAGTATTCACTCTGTATCTCTTTTTGTGCAGCAAATGTGTAGTTTTCTGCAAAATCAACCACTTACAATATTGTTCCTGGTGGAAAAATTTCATGAGATTGTTTGAATTGAAGGTCTTTCCATCGTGTTCTATGTGAATGCTTGGTGTATTTATAAATTTCACTTTCACACATATTTTATTTTCTCGCAAATCTGTCACACATATTTTATCTTCTTGAGAAAATCTGTCACACATGTTTTATCTTCTCGCAAATCAATTCTTTTGGAATGTGCATCACTAGAACTTGTAGCATAACCGATGTATTCATATCTTCTCCAATCAATGGTTACATTTGACAGAGAGTGATTATTATCGATAGGATATTTATTGTGGAATAAGGCCAGATTTCCACAATGATGACAATGTTTTCCATTGACACATTTCTTATTATAAAATACTTCATCGTGATCTCTCTCACATAGAGTTTGAGATATGAATTCACGTACTATGGGCGGAGGTGGCGAATTCGTCCAAAACATTTGACCAAATTCAAGAAACATGTCATAATATAATTGAAATTGCACATGATAACGGCAACAACATGTGTCACGTATAGTAATAGGTCTAACATACCATGGTTTTTGTTGCACAAATGTAGTTATTGACACATTAATTCCACTATGATCTTCCTTGAATTTATTGAACAATTGTACTTATGTCATATCCATTATATGTTTTGGACTGCTTTCATATACCCCTCATGATACTCTTTGTCATATCACATACCTTGAATTTGGTGAAACTCGAGCTTGTGTCAACAAATATTCCCGTACAATATCTTTAACACCTGCTTCCATTCTATCTTTGTAAGGTTGTCTACAAATAATTTCCCAGCAAGCAAGTTCATCATTTTCATCTATTTGCATTCTGAATTTGCTATGTTTGTATAATGTTTTTCTTGAGGTTCCAACTGCTTTTGCTAGTTGTGTTGTCAAACGTTTTTGTTTAGTACTAGTTGAAACAATTGCTGTATGAATTGCTCTACGTGTAGCACTGATATCTTTCTTCCTGGATTTTCCAAATTTTTTTATTGCATCACCTATATTTTCTATCACATTATGTTTCAATTTCGACTCTTTTGTCGCCTTGTGAATACCCAATAATGACGTAGCACCTTCTAACTTCTTGGACACTAATAAACATCTCAAAATTTGTGCTTGTCCTGCTACTGAATAATCCTCCAGAACATCATCATAAAATTTTTGAGCACGATATCGTGCAGCATGTATGGGTATTTTTTTCCATATTTGTTGCAGTCAATGTCTTCTAACATTTCATCATCAATGGTGAAAGTACTTATACATCAAGTTAAATTTAATTTAACATATATCCAAAAATACAATTCATTATAAAAATTGAATTTGAAAAATACATGATATATACATACCAGGTCCAATTTCTAGATCTTGAACTTGATCTTCAATATTGACTTCATCGACATTATCATGTAACTCACTATTTACATCTTCAACAATGGTCTCTTCAACTTCAATTTGTTCTTCTTGTACTCTATTTTCAATTTCCATTTCATCAACATTATCATGTAAATCTATATTTATATCTTCAATAATTGTCGTTTGCGTTTCTGCAAGCTTTGCTTTTTCGACATGATATTTTAGTTTTTTTTTCTCTCTATTATCATCATCATCATCACGTTTACAATCATATTTTCTTCGACAGTTTCTCTTATTTCCCATGATTGTTTAATCTATAGATGATAAATTAAAGAATCATCATTTTATAGTAAAAAAACAAAATTAAGATTTAAAAACAGTTATGAAATTTATAAACACATGAACTGAAATTTACTCCACCTTAACAAAATCTTGTAAGAGTCTTTTGAAGAAAAACTCCTTTGAAAGAAATTTCCTTTAAAAAAACCCCTTGAAAAGAAATCTCCTTTGAAAAAAAACCTTCTTTGAAAGAAATAAGAACTCCTTGACAATAAATCACCTTTGAAAAAACCCATTGGAAAATAATAAGAACACCTTCTAAAGAAATCTTCTTTGTAAAACCACTGGAAAAAAAACTTCTTTGAAAAAATACCTAGGAAAAAAACTTTCTTTGAAAAAATCACTTGGAAAAAAAACTCCTTTGCAAAAATATCTTGGAAAACAAATTCTTTGAAAAAACCCTTGCAAAGAAATAACTCTTTTGCAAAAATAACTTGGGAAAACAACTCTTTGAAAAAACCCATTTCAAAGAAATAAGAAGGAAAAATACATCTCCTTTGCAAAAATGCTTTAAAATAAAAGCTTCTTTGCAAAAATACCTTGGAATAAAAACTCTGTAAATGCACAAGACAAATAAGCATTCTTAACTCATGCAATGCCACCTCAACCATGGGGGATGATGTCATCTACTAGAATGTGATTGGTTGATTTTTATAGTACATTTTATTTGTTTTGAGGCCCATTTTTTACTTCAAAATTTCTCTTATTGATGCACTATATTTATACATTGAAAACAATATTTATTGGATGAAGGTATGGATGGAACAATGTATACGAATTCATGGTATGTTATCATGGTAAGGGGTGTCTGCATCAATCAAAGAAGCTGTCAATAATCAAGATCCCAATCTTACACATAGGGAAATTGATTTAGCATGTGGATTCAAAGATAAATAGGTAAACAATATATTCACCAACATTTTCAGTTATTTTCCATTACATTAATGTAATTAGTGGTGTGTTTTTTTAAATATATACTAAGTCTATATATATATTAATTAAAATTTCATTTTTTATGTGTTGGGCATACTGCAGTTGGAGTCGGTTACAAAACCCTATGTTCGTCTAACCCAATGTGAGCATGTCTTCTATTCAGAGCTTCCAAGTAAATTAGGTTGCTCGTTTGTTGTTAGATATGATCTAAGAGGAAGGAGTGTAAATTATAATGTACCAGAAGAAGAAGATAATGTAGATCGGGAGCATCATGAGGTATATTACTATCGGATGAAGAAGTTGAAGAAAATGTGCAGCTTGATGTAGATTATAGTGTTCTTGATGATGATATATATGATGATGATGGTATTAATATCCAATATGACATCAATGATTATGCTGATATGGAAAATCCATTGAACATTGATTTTGAAATATCATCGGATGATATAGATGTGGACTTCGATGAAGAATAAGATCTACTATATTGTAGAAATGTTAATGAAATGTATAATAATCACTATAATCATCATCATTATCATCATGGTCTTCATGATCATGGTCATCTTCATCATCAACATCACTTCCATCATCATCGTTTTCGTCATCATCATCATCAGCATCATTGTCATCATCACTGTATTCATTTTTGTCATCATCATCATCATCATCATTGTTGTTGTCATCATCTTCGTCGTTGTCATTGTCATCATCATCATCATCACTGTCACTGTCGTCATCATCATCATTGTTGTCATCATTGTGTTCATCATTGTCATCATCATTGTCTTCCTCATCATCATTGTTGTCGTCATCATCATGATCATCATTGTCTTCATCATCACATCATCATCATAATCATCATGATCATGATCATGATCATTCTCATTGTCATCATTGTCATCATCATTCTCATTGTCATCATCAATCATCATCATCATCAATGTCACCATCACTGTATTCATCATCATCATCTTTTCTTTCATTTACATTTAATGTTTGTTTTGCTACTTGTTATGCATGATTGGTTATGGGGAATTGAGAGTGATATAAAGGGGGCGAGGGGTCATAAGATATTCCACCTTCACGTGGTTGGTATTGTTCATTAGAGACTATTTTATTCTCAAAACAAAGACAAGTTCATCATCATCATCATCATCATCATCATCATCATCATCATTGTCACCATCATTATTTACATCATTATCGTCATCATCATCGCCATCATCACTGTCTTCATCTTTGTCATCACTGTCATCATCATCATCATCATCATCATCATTGTCTTCATCTTCATCATCATCGTCATTATCATCATCATCATCATCACTGCATCATCATCATCATCATCATCATCATCATTGTCATCATGACCATGTTCATCATGATCATCATCGTAATTGTCATCATATTTGTCTTCATCATCATTGTATTCATCATCATCATCATGATCATAATTTTCGTCATCATCATTGTCTCCATCATCATCATCATCATTATCATCATCATCATCATCATCATTGTCATCATTGTCTTCATGATCATGATCATGATCATCATCCTCATTGTCATCATGACTTTCATCATCATCATCATCCTCATTGTCATCATGACTGTCATCATCATCATCACTATCTTCATCATCATCGTCATCATCATCAATGACACCATCACTGTCTTCATCATCATCATCATTTATTTCATTTACATTTAATGTTTGTTATGCTAATTGTTTTGCATGATTGGGTATGGGGAATTGAGAGTGATGTGAGGGGGGGGGGATGGGCCATAAGAGATTCCAAATTCATGTGGTTGGCCCTGTTCAATAGAGACTAGTTTATTCTCAAAACCAAGAGAAGCTCTTCATCATCATCATTGTCACCATCATCATCTTCATCATCATCGTCATCATCATCATCGTCATCATCATTGTCTTCATCATCATCATTTCCATCATCGTCGTCATCACTTTGTTCGTCATGATCATCATCATCATTGTCTTCATCATCACAATCATTATCTTCATCATCATGATCATCATCGTTATCAACATCATTGTCTTCATCATCTTCGTCATCATCATCATCCTCATCCTCATTATCATCATGACTATCATCATCATGACTATCTTCATCATGACTATCTTCATCATCATCATCATCAATGTCACCATCACTGTCTTCATCATCATCATTTTTTTCGTGATCATCATTGTTTTCATCATCATTGTATTTATAATATCATTGTTTTCTTCATCATAATAATCATCATCGTCATCATTATCACTCTCTTCATCATCATCATCAATGTCACCATCATTGTCTTCATTATCATCATCAATGTCACCACCATCATCATCATCATCATCATCATTATCATCATCATAATCTTCATGATCATAATCTTCATCATCATCATTTCTTTCATTTACATTTAATGTTTGTTTTTCTACTTGTTATGCATGATTGGGTATGGGGAATTGAGAGTGATGTGAGGGGGGGGGAGGGGACATAAGAGATTCCGTATTCATGTGGTTGGTCCTATTAAGTAAAGACTAGTTTATTCTCGAAACCAGGAGAAGCTCATCATCATCATCATCATCATTGTCACCATCACTATTTTCATCATCATTGTCATCATCACTATATTCATTGTCATCGTCGTCATCATCATCATTGTCTTCATCATCATCATTATTGACATCATCATCATCGCCATCATTTCCATTGTCATCATGATCATGATCATCTTCATCATCATCATCATCATCATCATCATTGTCATCATCACTATGTTCATCATGATCATCATTGTCATTGTCATCATCATTGTCTTCATCATCACTATCTTCATCATCATCATTGTTGTTTTCATCATCATGATCATTATCATCATCATCATCACTGTCATCATCATCGTCATCATCATCATCTTCATTGTCATCATAACTGTCATCATCATCATCACTGTTGTATTCATCATCATCATTGTAGTCTCCATCATCATGGTCATCTTCATCATCATCATCACTGTCACCACTATCATCATCATCATCACTGTCTTCATCATCATTGTTGTCATGATCATCATAGTTGTCATCATCACTATCTTCATCATCATCATCATCATCATCATCATCGATGTCTTCATCATCATCATCATCATCATCATCATTTATTTCATTTACATTTAATGTTTGCTTTTCTACTTGTTATGCATGATTGGGTATGGGGAATTGAGAGTGATGTGAGGGGGGGAGGGGCCATAAGATCTTCCACATTCACATGGTTAGTCTTGTTCAGTAGATACTAGTTTATTCTAGAAACCAAGAGAATATCATCATCATTGTCACTACAACTATTTTCATCATCAGCAACATCATCATTGTCATCATTGTCATCATCACCGTCTTCGTCATCATCATCATCGTCATCATCATTGTCATCATCGTCAGTTCTATCTTCATCATCATCATTGTCATCATTGTCAGTTCTATCTTCATCATCATCATTGTCATCATCACTATCTTCATCATCATCATTGTCTTCATCGTCATCATCATCATCATTGTCATCATCATCATCATTGTTGTCAACACCACCATCATCATGATGCACCTCAAAATGTGATCCACCACGCCTCAAAAGTTGCAACCAAGGCCTCCAAACAAATCATCGACAAGCCAACTGCTGAAAAACGTATTCGATACTAGTACAAGTCATCAAGAATTGTGAGTGTAATGAACACATCATCACTTGTAACAACTGCCACCTAATGGGGACAAACACTCTCTTGAAGAGTGTATGAGAACCCCATAATATTTCTTGAACCTGTTAAAATTTCCATAAAAGGTGAGAAACAACAGCGGTACTGATCCAAACTTTACATCCCAATAGCACACTGACTTCATCATCATCATTGTCTTCATCATTTTCATCTTCATCAATGTCATGATTGTCGTCGTCACCATCACCATCATCATCGTTACTGTCACCACCACCACCACCACCATCATCGTCGTCATCAACATTGCATTCCATTGTGATAAATTATGGAAATTTAAAACAAAAATAGGGCGTGTTAACACCCAAAACTATTTAATCATGGAATTCATTAGTAGCATACTAGTTAATCATGGAATTCTTAGTATCCTTTTTAGATCCTTTTGATTTGGTGATGGATCATCAACCTTTATTACTATATTTTTATTTCTCCTTTTCACTATGTTCTCAATGAGATGAGAGAGTTGGTAAATGCATGATAAACAATCACACCTCACATTAGATTTTCGTCTAAAAATCCACCCATGATATTCTTTACACTAACATGTATGGTATCAATTTTTTGTCATGTTAGATAGAAATATTATAAATATTGCTAATTACATTCACGGGTTAATTTGTTTAATAACATGACAAATAACATAATTTAGCATATATGATATGGGGTTTTTGAATCGCTAAACCATATCCATACTATCAACAGTGAGGACAAGGACAATGCCATTGGACAATCTTCTTTTCAAGATGATTTCAAACTATATCTAGTACTTATTAGTGATATCCAACACACATGACACATGAAGTAATTTGGAATCTATCTCTTGCTATTACTTTTACAAATGAAATGACCCTACCTAGATAACTTAAAAAATGGAGGATATGATAATCTTAGCCAGAGTCGACAATTGGTCTAAAAGAAGGGTGAGATAGGAAATTGAAATTGTTAAGAACCCCAACTGTCTAAATCATGATGATGGCTTAAACAACAGTAGAACCTAGATACCAACTCTCCTCCAATGAATTCTATTCAAAGGTTAATTTATTTTTAAAATTAGTTTGGATGGTCTCTCCAATTCAAAGCTTAATTTTTATAGTCTTTAAAAGATCTTTTTTCTTTGGATAGTCTCTTAAGAAAGTTGGATAATTTTTGAATGTAAGAAAGGATGAAAACAATGATGTTGTTTCTATTTATCACTAGAAGGAGAGATGAGAAAGCCTCAACATCATCATTGTCCTGAAGATGAGCTTAGATAAGGCTCGAAACGTCGATGAGAACATGAATTCTATTGCAGTATCTCCAATAGATGCTAGCAAATCATTTTGTGGATTCTCAACCAATCCAATTAAGAAAAATATTAAAAACACTTTCACTTAGGAATCTATAAAAAATTATCCCTGTTTTCAGAATTTACCACATCTTCCTATTATTTCTATAATTCCTTAGTAATAAATTAATTTATAATTATCCATACTTTATGAAAATGTGACAATTTTATTGTAAAATATTGTATAATCATAAAAACTTGTTTTATATATACTTTTGAAGAACCCTAACCAAAATATTCATAATTAAACATAAATATAATATGAAAATATTAAAGAATCCTATATACACTCATGTAATAACTACCATAATTCTATGATAACCCCAAATGCAAAAACCATTTAACATGGGAAACAATAAAGTTTGAAATGAATATTGGATTCTTCATTGAAATGAAGTAATAGTTGAATCCAATAGGTGAATCTTGAAGAGTATCCAATAGGTAAATATATAAGAGTAGCACAAGTTTTGAAACACGGATTTGATGTGTGCTTCAATCTTACAAAACAAACCCAAACTTGCGCCCAAAGTCGAGTGGGGTCATTTAGCGTAGTAGAAATCCATCTGAGGAACTACTGAAAGGGATCATTCTCTTAGTGTAGGGGAATAAGAGTATTCTCATGGTATTCTGATCAATTATACGGGGAAGCGCTCTATCCCCCTCTGCTTTGCTCCCAAATCGTGATGCCGGAGGAAGCGATGAGGAATTGATCCCGGGATCGCGATTCCTCTTCGCTTCCTCCCGGGATCGATTTTCGAATTCGCTATTCCTTAAAAAAACGATCCATGATTTATAAGGAATCGCTGAGGGAGCGACGATGGATCAAATATCCTAGAGAGATCCCTCATCACTCCCTCAATGATTTTGAACCATAAAAAACAATCCCAAAAATGCTTCCTGAGCGATTCCGCGAGCTAGGCAGACTTGATTCCGATTTTCTCAAATTTGCAAAAAAAACTTGTTTTTTAGTGATTGGCTAGGCTTCATTTAGGAAATATAAACACTATTGGACTCCATTTGGACTAATTCTATTCCTCATTTCATTGATTTCACTTCTCTTTCTAGGGATTTGAGTGAGTTTTCTAGTTGTTTGAGAGCAAATTTGTGGGAGATTGGAGGGGCTATTGAAGGCTTCTATTTGTGAGAGCTTGGAAGGGAGATTGAAGGCTTCCATAAAGACATTCAACCATCATTGATAAGATAAAGAGGTATGCTCTAAAAACCCAATCTTTGTTTATTTTTGAAAAAAAAAATTCACTATGTTAAAATTTTAAATCTTGAATGTTTTATTTTCCTACTCTTTCCCATTTATTCTTCGCCGTCATTCTATTGCAGGCAAGAAGTGATTCTCATATTGAATCAAGAAGCATGATGGGTATGTGGTTTTTGTTTTTTTTTCCACTTATTATCATGATGATGGTGGCAATGATGAGGAGGAAGAGATAGAGAGTGGCAAATACCATGGAGAGGAGGAGGAAGAGGAAGAGTATGATAATGATGATGAGATTGAGAGTGATCAGGGGAAAAAACAAAAAGACACAACACCTTTGTGGAAGTATGTGACAAGGCTTGGGGGAGGAAGAGGGGGTGGATCCACAAATTTTACATGCCCCCATTGTAACAAAACTTACACAGGTTCATATACCCATGTGAGAAATCATTCGTGTGGTATTATGCCATGCGATCAAGGTAAGGCTACTGGAGTCAAAACCTGTGACAAAGTGTCAGCTAAAGAGAGAAACAAATACAAGATGGAAGAATAGGACGCTCAAAACAATTCCAAGAGATCAAGGGTTGAATCTGAATCCTCACAAAGAATGTTTGGTAGTAGATCTAGATCATCATTGGCTCGATCGGGACCCTCATCCCCTCATGGTAGTGGAATCTCTCCTATGCAAAGAACATTATCGGATTTCCTTGACCAAGGTTGTAGAGATGATGTGTATTCAAAATTTTATAGGTTTCTCTATGCATGTGGTGTGCCATTCAATGTTCTTCGCTCACCCTATTGGAATGAAATGGTACAATCCATCAATGGTGCCGCTAAAGGATATATGAGCCCTGGGTATGACAAAGCTAGAATTGTGGGACTTGACAAGGAAAGAGCCAAAATCAATAGTGCTCTTGGAAAGTTTACAAATGATTGGTACAACTATGGGGTATCCATTGTATTTGATGGGTGGGCGAATGTTAAAGGAAATCCATTGATAAATATCCTTGGTGTGTCTGCTAGTGGTGTGATCTTCCTTTCAGCTCATGACTACTCAGATCTCTACAAGACTGGTATTAATATTGCACAACCTTTACTTGAAACCATTCAAAATATTGGGGCATACAACAGGGTAGTTTTTAGGGGCGAAATTTCGCCAATTGGCTATTTTTTTAGTTTTTTTTCAAAACATAAATTCACTATTTGGTCATTTTTAGCTTCTAATATCGCCTATATTTACATAAAATATGTTTTTTTATCATAATATTTGCCCAAATTTACACATTTAAGTAGTAAATTGTATGTTTCATATTTAATATTCGCCTACCTATCTATATACATTTTTTTTTCAATTCAAAATAATCGCCTACAATACTATACTTAGGTATAATATTAGAATCCTTAAAAAATACCCTGGCATACAATGTCATTCAATTCATCACTGATAATGCTGCTAATTGTAAGGCAATAGGAGAAATCATTGAGGATAAGTATCCCAACATATTTTGGTCAGGGTGTTTGGTTCACACATTAAACCTTTTGGTGCATGATATTGTTAAAATGAAGGACCCTAATTATCAATGGATTGGTGCCTTGTACACGAGAGGTAAGCAAATGATCAAATTTATTACCAATCATAGCATGGCCCACCACATTTTTCGCAATCACTCTAGGTTGGAGCTATTGAAGATTGCAAAGACTAGATTTTCTAGATACTACCTCACCTTCAGGAGGCTTTTGAAGGTAAGAGAGGCATTGACTAGTATGGTCTCAAGTGATCCATGGCAAGAATTAAACGTAAGAGCTACAAGCGCAGTTGATAGACATGAATTTCAGTAGGTGGAGGACACCATTCTTGATGGTCAGTTCTGGTCACGGGTTAGGTATGTTCCGTAGTTCACTAAGCTATTTAATAATATGATTTGTTTTGTAGATACAGATCAGTCAGCGATTGGGGAGGTATATGAGCAGATGGATATCATGCTTGGTCAAATCAAAGAAATTGTTGAGCAAAGAGATGCACTCTTGTATGATCATATTCATAAACATGTGGTCAAAAGGTGGGATAATCTAAATGTTCCACTCCATGCCCTTGCATATGTCCTTACCCCAAAATATTATTCTCCAATTTGGTTGGCCCAACCTGCACTTGGGGGTGGAGTTAGGAAAAACACACACACACATCCAAAGGTGCAAAATGGGTATATTCTTGCATTATACAAGTTGGTCCCTGATGAGGAGGAGTGTGCTCAAGTATGGAGTGAATTGAGCGAATACATCAGTGAGCATGGAGTCTTTGGTACCCTGCATGCAACCAAAGATCGAGATAGATTGGATCCTATACGTTAGTGGAACATGCATGGATCTGGAGCCTCATATTTGCATAAATTGGCGGTGAGGGTGCTTTCATAGGTTGTTAATAGTTCTTATGCAGAGAGGTGTTGGAGCACCTACAACTTAATCCACAGTGTCAAGAGAAACAGTTTGAATGTAGAACGTGCAGAAATATTGGTTTATGTGCACTGCAACTCGAGGTTGTTGTCCCAATATTGTGAGGTGGCCAATAATGATAGAACATTTTTGACTTGGGACAACAATCCAAAGGAGGATAATGTGGAGGATGGATCCATAGCATTAGAGCGCTTGGAGGCTGAACTATTGGGTGATCATGATGGTGATCCAATTCATACTACAAAGATGACACCCTCAACCAGCAGTAGGTTTCTAGATGTAGGATTTTTTTCGTTTAGCTTCACAACGTCCAACAATCCGTGGGGGCCATTCATCTTCTTCTCATGTTCCACGACCACTTCTAGCAGGTCCTATTCCACCAAGACCACCATAAAATAAATTGGAAGTTTCTCGTGGAAAGAAGAAAGCATAGTAGATACTAGATAGTATCATAGTACTTTGTATTTTATGTTTATTATGGCCTACTTTGAACTTTAGTCTTTGACCTTTGAATCTTTAACGATTGAACCTACCTTTTAAGTTTAAACTTTAAATTTTTTATTGCATCCTACAACTCTTTGGTATTGAATATGATAGTATGATGCTTTGTTTCATTTCATGGTTGATGTTATCTGTTAGATCTTGTTGATGGAAAATATTATATGTTGAAATTTGAAGGTTGATGATTGATCATTTAATGACAATGTTATAAGTTATAGCTCCTATATGATTGATTTTATACCAATATGTGTACTAAATGGTTATAAGAATATCTATGTTTTCATGTTTTCTATAGCTAATTTGGCATAATACATGTTTTTTTAATATATATGCATCAAAATATATTAAAATATATATTATATAAAAAATGCTCCCAAAATGGAAGCTTTTGAAAATTTATCTTTTCACTCCCGCTATGCGCTCCCAACAACCTAGATTATGATGAATAGGAAGATATAGATCTTATATG
Source organism: Larix kaempferi (assembly GCA_027924585.1). NCBI lineage: Eukaryota > Viridiplantae > Streptophyta > Pinopsida > Pinales > Pinaceae > Larix > Larix kaempferi. The sequence goes on from BSBM01000619.1 coordinate 6,188,057, forward strand.
GGAAGGGATTTATATTTGCGTCTTCCGGGTGGACCCTTTCATGTGAAAAATCCTGACTGGTTCCTTACACAACTTCTATGCAATCCAATTCATGGCCGCAGTGCTTAATTTCATTCGACCATCAACAAATGAGATATTTGAGTGCGCAAAGGAGGTAGTTGATCCAATGGCTAGAGACCCGACCTCATGATGTGTAGCATTCTGGTAAGTTGCTCAACACCGCCTTTTAGGTTTTTTGGAAATTGGAACTTAACTAGTGGCCGGGTTCCTTGGTCCTGGCTATAAAATAAGCTTCAATAGTTCATTCAATACAATAAATGGAACGCACCATATAGGGATTAAAAAATATTAGTCATGTTCCTTATTGATTCCAATTCCCATAATAAACTACTTGAATCAAGTTTATAGTTAAAAAAGAATGATACAAAGAATAAATAACTAATAAATGTGACTGATTCTTCTACCCATGTAAAGATAACCGAATTTGTTAGTTCCTATCTTTGTTTCTTCCTACATTTGGAACTCCCTTTTAAGGTAGGTATCTTCAATTTATGGGACCATTTTGAGACTCTAGATGAATGATCTCACAGGAAGTAATACTTTTGCTTCTTGCTAAAAAATATGTCCCTTTGACTAAGTATTGAGGTTCTTGGTGCGACTTGTCATCATTATAGGTATCTTCAATTTATGGGACCATTTTGAGATTCTAGATGATCGATCTCATAGGTTGTAATACCTTGGCTTCTTGCTCAATAATTGTTAGTTTTTTCAGAATTTAGTTCAATTTGATCTAGGATCTTAACTGAGAGAAAAACATGTACAACATATCTACAACATATCAATCATGGACACAATAATGCAAGCACACAAGAGACACAGAGTTTACTTGGAGAAAACCATAAAGGTGAAAAACCCCAATAACTTCCTTAGAGATAGATAGAGCAATGATACAACCCAAGCATAAGAGATAGACATCTCCTAGCAGCAACTTCTCCTCCTCCACAAGTGCGCCACTCTCCAAAGAGTGTGTGAGAGAATAGAATAATCAAATAGAGTGCCTCCCGCACTCTATTTATACTTGACTTGACTTGCCTAATAACCTTTACTAGGTCGGACTTAACTTAACCACATAACAAAATGCTGAATGGGCTGACACCCAATAGGGTGGTCTAATAACCCTTTGACCCACATGGCCGACCCCCAATAGGGTGGTCTAATAACCCTTCGACCCACATGACTTATACAGGGCCGACCCCAACAAGGTGGTCTAATAACCCATCAAGTATAAGTTACGACACTTACAATATAAATGACGACACTTCCGTATAGAGGAATAATAACATCTCTATAGGAATACAATATACATATATGTGAAATACATTCCGAAGTTACATATACATCAACAAGAATATGTCCCTTTGACTAAGTACCGAGGTTCTTGGTGCGACTTGTCACCATTCTCCTTGGAATACTTCTCAAGATGTTTAATAATAACAATTTCAACTAATTAGAAAAGGGGTTGCTCCTCAAAATGGTGTATTTTCATCCTTTGTCCAAGTTTCCCTCCTCATACCATGGATGTTGAGGCATCCTAGTTGGTGTGCTCCTTGAGACAAGTCCTTATATTTGCTTGAAATGATGAAATGATGCCATATTGGCTCCTTAAAGATAGGGAACTGCTCAATATGTGCCAAGAGTGTGGATCCATGTGTCACTAGACATCGATTCTCTTCAACTGCTAATCAAGAAGACCGCATATAAACCATATCTAATAAAATAATGATGAACACCATGTCAAAAGGGGTGCTCTCCAAGGAATGTAGTTATTCCTTCTTGGAATTCTAAAATAATTCCAATTGCCTCCCCTTAAATCTAGGTCACTTTCTCAAAGCTATACTTTGACCTTGATTCCTTCAAACCCTTCTAAATGTGTGCAAGGAATGGAGCACTCCTCAAGATATGTGATAAACCATAAATGAGGCATGAAAACCTAGGGTTCTCTTCAAACTCCCCAACATCTCTCTACATGATGTGGAAATGCCTCCAAATATGGGACTGTACCTCTGTATGTGTTCTATGCATCCTCCATAAATAAATATGCACGAAGATATGCCATTAAGGGATCCAAAATGTAGAAGTCTATGGTTGGTTCCACCATGCCTCAAAATACATATCAATGCTTCAAAATGTGATCCACCACACCTCAAAAGTTTCAACCAAGGCCTCCAAACAAATCATCCACAAGCAACCTGTTGAAAAAGGTATTCAATACTAGTACGTCTCTTCAAGAATCGTGACTGGTATTGACTGCATCATCAGTTGTAACAATTGTCACCTAATGGGGACAAGCACTCTCTTGAAGAGTGTATGAGAATTCCATAATATTTCTTGTACCTATTAAAAATTCCATAAAAGGTAAGAAAAAACAGTGGTACTGATCCAAACTTTGCATCCATAAGCCACTCCAAATCTTTAAATATCTTCTTGTTCAGGCTACAAAATTTTCAAAGAATTCCCAAGGGAACACAACATAAATAAAAAATAATGCTCACAACTTCGATCTTATTCTTACCCTACTTTAACATGAGAAGATGCAAAAGCTAGGTGAAATCATAGAGCCAATGGAGACACTATATCTTCTCATCAACACCACGAGATATTCCCTTGTGTTTGGCAACAAACAAAAGCAATGATATGTGCAATATCTTGGTAGCATATGCTGGAATATCGATCAATGCATGGCTCAAAATTGACGTAGGATTCTGAAGATGGAATTAAACATCAAACACATGGAAAAGTAAGTGTGTGCCACTACAAGCTTGTTCTATCTAATGATGGATAGGAATTATGTAAACTCCTACATGTGAATCAAGCCACCAAATCCTCCATATGCTAGCATGTGTCATAGGGGTAAGGATATCTTCATTCCCATGGAGGAAGATATTTATATGCAACAACCATAGGGGTATGAGGTCAAAGGGAAGGTGAATTTAGTGTGTAGGTTGAAGAAGAGCTTGTATTTCCTAAATGAAGCTCTGAGGCAGTCGTAATTGAAATTTGATAGGTTTATGATAGAAAAAAGTTATAGTAGATGTCATTCTAACAACTGTGTTTATTTTAAAAGGCTCGATAATGGAATTTATATTGCATTGTTACTGTATGTGGATGCCATGCGTATTGCAGGGTCTAACATGCATGATGTAAATGTGCTATTTTTTTTTATCTAATTCATTTGCGATGAAGGATTTGGGTGTTGCAAAGCAAATCCTTGGTATGAGAATAACAAAAGAAAGGAAAAATCACAAATTGTCATTGCCTCAGGGTGAGTACATAGAGAAGGTGTTGTAGAGGTTTAGAATGTAAGATACAAAACCAGTTAGTACACCTTTGGCCAACCATTTCAAACTAACTAAGGAGATGTGTACCAAGACACAGGAGGAGATAGAATACATGTACAAGGTCCCTTATTCATCAATAGTTGGTAGCTTGATGTATACTATGGTGTGCATCAGACCAGACATTTCTCATGCAGTGGGAGTTGTGAGCGGGTATATGAACAATCTAGGTAAAGAGAATTGGAAGGTAGTAAAGTGTATTCTTGGTTATTTGAAAGGTACTACTACTCATACATTATGTTTTGGAGGTTCAAACACTATTCTACATGGATATGTTGATGTAGATATGGCAGGTGGTAAAGATAATAGGAGGAGCACTACAAGATATGTATTTACTATAGGTGGAACAACAACAAGTTGGATTTCGAAACTGCGAAAGGTTGTTGCACTTTCAACAACAGAAGCAAAGTATGTTGCTGCTACAATGACTATTAAAGAGATGATTTGGCTATAGAGGTTCATGGAGGAATTGGGTAAGAAGTAGGAGAATAACAGGTTGTTCAGTGACAACCAGAGTGCCATTCATCTTGCAAATAAGTTATCTTTCCATTCTAATACTAAACATATACATCTCAACTACCATTTCACACAATCTGTTTTGAAAGATGAACAATTGAAGTTGGAAAATATACATATTAGCCCAAATCTTGCAGACATGTTAACAAAGGTAGTAACCAAGGAGAAATTGAGTTCATACTCAGTTTCATTTGTCCTTCAAGCATGAAGGAGAAGATGAGAAACTTTCTAGGTTTAAGGTGGATCGTATTCCAACAGATGCAGTAGCGGTGGAGTTGTTGTGATCATTCTCCAAGTGGGAGATTATTGGTTGTGGATCTTGATTATAATATTATTGATTCATAGGTCGTGTTTGGATCCCAGTAGATGATGGGGTGTGTGGGGGCCTTGACCCCCACTATAGTCATTAAGGAGGTCATCAGTAGGTCACATATATGATGATAGAATTTATGTTATGGTTTTATTCCCTAGAAGGAAATCATCTTTATGTATGAGGGAATTGCATTGAGGATGTGTATAATTGTGAAAGATTAGTGTGTCTGAGAGAGAGACAGTGAGAGAGTCAAGAGAAAGTTTTAGTGGATGTGTTGTGGGTTGTATCCCTTGATTTTTATAGACGAAATAATAAAAGGACTGGTTGTTTCTTCATTGACATAGCCCATATTGGGTGAACCACATATATTGGTGTCTCTCTTGTATTATGTTTTTATGTGTTTTGTTTCCACATTTTATTTTATGCTATTGCTCTGTGATCCTATTTTTCTAACATGACAAGCTTCTGAAGAGTCTATTGAAGATTTTGTTGATGAGTATGCTGACAGAGTTGTTGACGAGTTTTTCCATAGCAGTTGCTGATGAGAATTTCTGCAACAGTTGATGACAATAATTTCTACAGCACTTGTCGACTGGCTTTCCATTAGAGACATGAAGGAGATACGAATACTTTTCAGTACCCAAACGTCTAGGATCAATGAAGCATGATCAAAAACATGACACCATCATGCAATTAAAATAATTGCAACAATAATCATTACGATGTTAGATCTTTCTCTTTTATTGATTATGCATTTTGTCACATTTTCCCTTTTTAAAGGGAAATGACTCTTAGTGTTAAAAATTGATTAGATACTCTTTATTTGTTATCGCCACAAAAGGATGCAACCACCCACTAATTAAGGAGAATTTTTGTATAAGTAAGAGCCAAAAACTATAGAATATATTTAGATGGATTTGTATATTATTTTGAGAATAAAATTGGATAAGTAGTTTCCTTTGCTATCTGTGTTTTATGATTATGGTTTGAGTTTAGATCGCCCATGCTATAGCATGAGGGCCCACTCTACAACACAAGGTGGATCTTAGTTATTTTCTGTTGTGTAGCTACTTTATAATTGTATATGAATGAATTTATTTTGTTAGCTGTTTCTATTTCCTGTAGCTTTCGTTTATTAGATTAGATGTTTATATTTTTTGCAGCTTCCATTTATTTGGTTAGCTGATTTAATTCCTATAGATTTCATAAATTAGTTTTTTAATAGATTACAATTACTGAGCTTTTATTTCCATGTTGTTTTTAGGATATATGGTTAATGTGTGACTCATCAAATTTATTCTACATGACAAGAGTAGTAGCAATGCACTCAACTTAGTAGATCTGGTGAGATTAGATTTTCTTTCATGCAATATTAATGGTGTGACTATTTGAGAGAGTTCTACGTTCCAATTTTCATAGAGATATGTTTGGCTGAACGAACTCAATAGGATTAGGATTTACTTTACCTTGATGCATAAGTTTTCACTTTGTATATCTGATGAGATTATGATATATTCTTGTAATTAGAAGTTTGATTTTATTTACTTTGTATTTGTTGATGAAGAATTTATGTATACCAATTGAACTAGTTGAATAGATTTAGTTGGGTAATTTTTGCATGATTTTTTGGTTGCATAGTGTTAGTATCAAGACAACATCGAAAAAGAAACCCCCCATCAATAAATTTACCATATCCAGACTGAGAAATCACCGTGGTTCAAAGATTAGGATTTACTTAACCTTGATGCATAAGTTTTCACCTTGTATATCTGATGAGATTATGATATATTCTTGTAATTAGAAGTTTGATTTTATTTACTTTGTATTCGTTGATGAATAATTTCTGTATACCAATTGAACTAATTGAATAGATTTAGTTGGGTAATTTCTACATGATTTTATGGTTGCATAGTGTTAGGATCAAGACAACATCGACAAAGAAACCCCCCATCAATAAATTTACCATATCCAGACTGAGAAATCACCGTGGTTGCATATACACTGCATGTGTTTTTAAAAGTCTTATGTTCCCAGGTTGATAATTTAAGTAAGTCCCTAGTGTATCTTGGTTCTCAATACCATGCATTACTGGAGCCCACCACTTTTTGGCACTGTCGTAAGGGAAACACCAAGATTACAAAGATTTCATTGTTTGGAGTATGTTTTACATCACAATTAAATAACAGGGTTGGAAATTGATATTCAACTTTGCCTCATTGTTTGGTGTTTTAAATTTTTGTTTGCAAAATAATTTGGAATTGGGTGTAGGAACAATAGTGAATAGTCCATAAGTGGATAAAGATTGGAAAAAAAAACTGGTTGAAATTAATTGTTGAGAATGAAAAACAAATTTATCAAGATAGTGATTTTTTCTTTATTGAAAATAATTTTTTGTGGGTTTAAAGGTTGTAGAGAGGATCCTTTGGTTAGTGTTCCAGACCCTCTCTTAGTTTTTTAAATGATGAGATATTTGTCATGTCCCCAATTTTGGGCTAATTTAGTGACCATGGGTAAAAGGGGACATTATTTTCCTAGGAAGATAAATGATAATTTAATCCTGTAACTATATAATAAATTTTAGCCTAAGTTATGTTGGAGGAATTAACTTTATTAATTTAAATTAATTCCTTTACTTAATATTCCTAAAATAATTGGGCAAGTGGGCCAAGAGGGTGCCCTCATGGAGATAAGGTTTCCAAATTGGATCTAGAGACAAGAAAACAGAAATATGGCTAAATCAATTTGTGGATTTAGGAAAAGAACAAAAGAAGGAAATGTGTAAGAGTTTCTAAAAGCAAGAAAATGGAAACAACTAGAAAAAGAAAAAGGAGGGTGCAGTTTCCAAAAAGGAGTCCAGTTTACAAATCAAGCAATTTTTACAAAGTAGGAAACATATGGAGACAAAGGGGGGCATAGTTTTCAAAGGAGAAAAGCTTGTAAGGCAAAATAAAGGAAAGTATGTCCACTCATGGGTGATCTATTTTCACAGGTCACCAAGCTCTTCAAATTGCTCAGCAAGTCATCATGAAGTTTATAAAAGAAGCCAACCAACTCCATTTCACAACTTTTGTCATTGTGAGTTTATGAGTGAAGCATTTTAGCTTCTCAAGGTTTGGTGATGTGCCCAAGCTAATCAATGGATGATGTGCCCCATTATTCTATTCTACTTCTCTTCTCTAATATTCTCTTAGGATTTGCAGCCATGGAGATATGATATGAAGGTCCATATAATCCAATACTAAGAAGAACCCAAGCTTACAAGGATTCATCATCATACAAGGTACATTCAGAGGAGACAACATTGAAGGGCCGAAATGGAGGTTTCGGGTTCAGAACTTCTGATAATTTTTGGGATGTGAGACCTATTCCATTGCGTTCAGAGGGATGTTTCCAGTAGGAAACATTTTTTTTCTCATCGAAAAAGGTGTCCGGATGACCGAGATACAACCATTTTCATCGGAGCCAAGATTTCATGTGTTAATGAGCGCACGTGTGTAGTTCCAGTTAAGTGAATGTTCCCATTGAAGCTTAGGAAGCCCAGTACGACTCCATACTCTGTTTCAGACCTGTTGAAGACCAAATTACACTTTCATATCAGAGATTTAATCATTCCATCCCTTCTTATAGTTCTTCTATGGCCCTATTAGGGGGTTTTCTAGTCTACAAGACATTGTATTGATGAGGAGCTAATTAAAGAGTACAAACTTGGTTTAGTGAGTAATAATTAAACTTGATGCTATTAATTACATTATATCAGAGCATATTAATATTTTAGAATAGAGAATTTAATTAAATCAAGTCATTTATTAACTCAGATTGGAAGACTAGCTCATTGAGCATTGTTTATTGACTAGTTTTGCAAGAATGACTGCCAAATTTGTTCTAAATGTCAGATTTACTTTCTGTAAGTTGTAGGAGGTCAATAACACATAATATTAGCTATATCAGTCCCTACTTAAAGAATTTTGTGGGATTTAACCCTTGTTTGTAAATATTTCATTTTGACTAGCTCTGTCATCCTACTAGCTCATTGAGCATTGTTTATTGACTAGTTTTGCAAGAATGACTGCCAAATTTGTTCTAAATGTTAGATTTACTTTCTATAAGTTTTAGGAGGTCAATAACACATAATATTAGCTATATCAGTCCCTACTTAAATAATTTTGGAGTATTTAACCATTATTTGTAAAGATTTCATTTTGACTAGCTTTGTCATCCCGGCAGGGCCTAAAAATTCCAAACCACTCCTACTCTTCCCAAATCCTTTTGAATGCTGATAATTGTGTCCATTGAACCTATTTTACTATCATAACTTATTTTTGTACCCACCCAGTTTAGTAAGCATATGTTGGTGCACCCATGAAGCTTTGCGGTAGGCTTCAGTCGTAGCTGATGTCCGAAACATAAATGGACCCAGTGCTTTGTGCTTAGGACTCTACCTTTGATGTTATTATTTTCTACTGCACATTTCCCCATACAAATTTCAGAACTGAAAGTTCATCCCACCATACTCAGATTCAGCCTCCATCCCCATCACTGACCTCCTGCTTGGTTTAAAAGGATTATTAAGAAATTTTACCAGTGAATTTTATTAAAATTTCTGAATTTGAGTTAATATCTTGGTTAAATATTCCCAAGGATATTACAATATTTTTTCCCCTTTTGTTGGGTATTTAAATGAATCATTATTATTTTTTTCCAAGAAAATCCCTATCCACTTAATCACCACCATTTCATTCCTACCCTACACCAATTCCAACAATAAAATAAGTCCCAATGGTATATTCTTCTGAGACAATACTTCATTAGACGTCCTCATTTTGATCCCCTTCAAAAAGAAAGAAATAAAGAAGTAACCCAATTTTTTTCCCCATTTTCAGTTGAAAATATGCTAGAAACTTAGAAAGAGAAATCACGTTTTGAAGACCCAAATGGTATCATTTTCAAAACTTGTTTTTGTGGGGTGTATCTATTATTGTTTAGTTTCATTTCCAACTAGAATCACATCATTTCAACATTATATGAGTGAGTTATGCTTAAAATAGTAAATGGTGGTCATGGATGGAAATTGTTAAATCAATTATCACTCAAGTGGTTTCCAGCTAGATTTGACCCATCAGTTGAATGAATTTATAAAGCCTTTTTTTATGGGATGTAACCCTTGGAAAATATAACAGAGCACTTTATTGAGTTTTCCAAATCTATTTCTATGGGATATATCCCTATGAATATACTTTCATCTCCCTTTTGAATCAATTCAATCCACTATTGTATGCAAAAGTTATGCTCAAAAAATTGCTGAGTGGTCTAAGCTATCACACTTTTGACAATTTGTTGCATGCTTGATAAAAGATGGTAAACACCTACTGAAATATCTATAGATCTATTCTACATGCATTTTCATATAATAATTTCAATATTTCTATGGAAATAAGATATTTTCATTTTTCTTCTTCATAGCTCACTCATGGAACAAGTGCTAGTTTTTTTTGCAAGTCCAAGGAATCAATAGGTCTCCTTTCAGAGTGGAAAATCGACCATCTTCCAAGTTTTTCCCTTAAATGTAGTGAAATAATCCAACATGCAAAGTATCCAATGTGACATCTGTTGTTCAATATTTCTACCTTATAGTGAGGAGAGACACTACCAACTTGGGCAGGGTTGACAGGTAAATACATTCATTGCATTACAATTAGTTCCTACAAATGAAAGGGATCAAGATATAGAAAGATGCACCTTTAATCGACGGCTGGTCCTAGCTTTCGCTTGATGAACCTGCAACACGAAGGAAACCTTCCTCAGCGTATCTTGACTATATAAATATGATGAATATTGAAAGCAATCAAACATCAACAACAATAAGATACTAACCCAAATAAACATATAATCCAATAGACATTTGATTTGGGACAGGAAAGGTATTTCCACCTTTTTATTGTCAAAGAAGCATGAAATCAATACAAGTATACCTAACGTGTAAAGATGCTTCTGCAACCGAGTCCTGGGCTCCTACTCTTCACAATGACTTGGGACTTTCCTCCAGCATAACAATGCTTAAAGCCTTTCTTCTCGGTCAGTTCTATCTAACTCTCTCTCATGGATCCTCCTTGTATTTATGGGACAAGGTAGGAAGTTGGATTCGAGAGGTGGTTGAATTGGGAGGTTGGGGAAGTTGCAAAACCAACTTCAACTAATCCTAATTCGTCAACTTAATATATTTTTTGATTTCATCTTAAGATGTGCGCGAGTTTCCTCAAGGCATAGTAGCGCACAGTATGCAACTTCAGTGTTTAACAACAAGCGTTTGCAACTTTTCTGAGGTGTGCGCTAGTTTCACTTGAGTAAAGTAGGGCATACTAGCAGATGTGCATTGGTTTACTGCCCAAAGAGTAGCACACATGTCAAAACATCAAGAGAAACAAGGAATTTCTCAGCTGAAGAGGGTAGTTCCAATCCATACATCATCTAGGTCAACCTAGCTCTTCAATCCATGTTGTCCTTTTGTGTGATTGACAGCATAATGTGATCGCGGACGAAGAAGTGCAGATTTGAACTATAACAGATGCCCCCTAATGTGTGAGGTCAGAGGGAAACGATGGTCGAAATACATTATAAGTCCAAGTCAAAGGAGAAGCAAGAAACCGCAGAACCAAGTCAGAGAAACACCTGAAACAACAATCAAGGTCAGTGAGCAATTACAATCTTGACATCATATAGATGTGTAACATGATCTCTGATACATAACTAGGAGATGTATATATAGAGCATGGCCACTGAAATAAAAGTGTGGATCCATGTCAAAATGAGAGATCATAGCCATAACAACAAGCTGGATCTATGTCTCATGAAGAGCCAAAATGAGTGAGGCTCAGTCTTGTGTAGCTTGGGGGATAACATAAATATGGTAATTCTATCATGGTCCCAAGGTCTTCATCCAAACAACACAAGGTACAAACCCTTACCATGCAAATAAATGAGCTAAGGTCGAACATGGGGGGTATCATTTGATTACCGGTCATTGATGTATACCGTTAACAAACGCGAGGACTTCCATCGATAATGATAATAGGGTCCAAGGTACCTAGTACGATCCAAACAAGTGTGAATAAGTGTACTTGAAGTCGAACACTTGAGGAACTTGTCGAATAAGAGACATTGCATTCCCATTATTCAACAGCGAGGGAAACTGCCACTGATGTCTGCAATCCCCAAGGTACTAACCGAAACTCTAAACTTTGTTCCCAGAGCATAATGAGTTGAAGTTGATGGGAAGAAGTCCGCTGGAAGGGAGGCCTTAATGCATCCTCCATCATCCAACATGAGGAACACTCAAAGGTATGAGTTGATGTGGAGTAGGACAAGTAACAAGATGAAACAAACGGACACCAGGATGGCCAACACATGAAGTCAAGGTAAACTGCAGAATGGCTGACATAGGCTGTATCCTTGAATAGTGAGCATGACACAAAGTGGCTTAGGTAGCTTTTAACATGAAGAGGAATTGATATAAGCTTGCAATGTAGGAGACATTAATAGACCCTCCATATGGTTGGAAGAATAACCAACCGGGGGAGTAAAAACTCAGAGGTCAAGTTCACCCTAAGGTCAAAAACTAAAACCCAACTGAAATGAAAGACTCAAGTAGGTGTTGTGTTCAAGGACATGACTGACGTAACTGCCTTTGAAACTGAAAAAGATGTGATATACCCTTCTTATCTCTTATTCTTTTTGGTAAAAGAATATCCGTCTTCTTGTTTTAATGAGTCCAAGAAGAAAAGAAAACTCAATAGGTCCAACCATGTAAAGAGTTTAACGAGCCCATGGGAGGAAGACTCAGGACCTTCTTCATTGTTTACAGAGTTTGAAGAAGAGATAGAAGAATACTCTATAATACTGATCTCTGGATTTTAATATCGAGCCGAGATCTGTTCTTGCTCGCCGGTGTTTTTTTGTTTAAGGAGTCATAAAAACTTAAATAATCCTCCATACACCCTCTCGTGGATTTCACATCGAGCCCGAGTAGGTGAGTGCTCGCTTGGTGTTTTCATGTTTTGAGAGCCTGAAAACCCTAAAGAAGGCTCCAAAATTCCTTTTTCATACAGTTAGTCTCCTCCCCCAAAAAATTTTAAAACAATGAGAGAAGAACTCTTCTAGCCACGTATGACTAGAGAATTCCTTTTTCGTAAGTAATCCGCAAAAGTCCGGAAAAGGGTTAAACTTATACTTAAGCGGATGGACCTTCAATTCCTTTAACGAGCTTGAAAAGACCAAGTTTGCTCGGCAATCTTATTTAGTTTTTCAATAGTCAAAACAAGAGCTTAAAACGACTTAAAAGACAACTTCTAGGATCATAAGTTCATTACCAGCCAAAGAATAGGATATCAACAACCGCATTAGTAACTATCGATAGAGTTTCTCAATGACATAATAATGACAATATGATACTAGATGCGTAAAAGTAACTACAACTGTAAATAAAGATAACTCTACAAAAATATACAGCTATAATACATGAAAAGAACGGGTACCTAAGCATAGTACTTCTTCAAATAGAGCCCATTTCTAGGCTCCAACAACTTATTACCTTCATAGTCGGTTAACTTGTATGCACCTTTCTTCAGTACTTTACAAATTATGTAGGGGCCGATCCACATGGAATTAAACTTGCCAGCTCCTAAAGGATCCTTTTCCTGATCCCAAAGCAGAACAAGGTCCCCTTCGAGAAACACCCTCGGTCTGACAGACTTATCGTACTGTCCTTTAACTTCGTTCTTATGTACTTCGTTTGTTGTAAGCGCATCGCGGCGCTGTTCATCTAAATGTTCTAAATGCAGCAGACGTTCTTACAAAGCTGAAATGTCTGGTAATAATTGTAAAGCTAACTTTAATGAAGGAATCTCGCATTCAACTGGAATGACTGCCTCTATCCCATGTCCCAATTGGAAGGGAGAGAAACTGGTAGCAGTCTTTGCATTGGCTCTGTAGGCCCAAAGAGCAGGATACAACATAATCTGCTAGTTAGTTCTACTAGCATTAACGGTCCTTTGTAAAATGGTCTTCAAAGTTTTGTTGACTACTTCGACCTGACCATTCGCCTGTGGGTAAAACGAAGACGAGTGCTCCTGTCGAAAACCTAACATAGTGTATAGATCGGTCATCATGCTGTTCTGAAAATGATGACCGTGATCAGTCACGATCTCTTTAGGTATACCAAATCTTGCAATGATCTGGTTGAAAACAAAATAAGCGTCCGTTTCTCCATCTGCCTTAACAGTAGGCATTGCCTCGGCCCACTTAGTAAAGTAGTCGACAACAACAATTATATGATGATGGCCTCCAGCCGAAACTGAATTACAATTCATAAAATCGACCCCCCATTTGGTGAAGGGGCCTGCTGTTATGACAAGATGAAGAAGAGCTAGGTGTGCTCGCATCTTCCTGGTGAAAAACTGACATCTCTAGTAGCGTTTCATAGCTTCCACACAATCTTTGAAGATCGTGGGCCAAAAATAACCTACACACAGTATTTTCTGGGTTGTTGCCAACCCAGAAATATGACCCCCACAAGATCCACTGTGAGCATCATTCAATACTGATTCTGGTTCCTTCAAGGTTAAACAATGGCTTAAGATGTAATCTACCTCACGTCTATACAGAGTGTCAGAAATGATGAGGTAATTCTTTGCATGAGTCTTAAGCTTGTGTCGTTCATCTTTAGAGAAAGTGGTGGGACACCTCAAAGTCTGAAGATATACTAGGATATCTCCGTACCATGGGTCAGAGGATGCGATGAGAAAGATATGTTCATCTAGGAATGATGATTCTTCCTCAACATGCACTAGGTCACTAGGAAAATCTGAAATCAGTTCGGAAAACACCAGTGATTTCTTTGATTTGGCGGACTGAAAAACCAAATCAAATTCTTGCAAAATGAAAATCCATTTATTAAATTTCCCACCGATTATTCATCGAGTGAGAACATATTGGAAAGGATTGGATTCCACAACCACAGTGGTGGTACACAATAATATGTAGTGACGTAGCCTCTGGATCGTATAGACAACAGCCAATGCCAACTTCTCAATGTGAGAATACTTGATCTTAGGAGCTATTAGAGCGCGCGATAGATAATAAATGAAATGCTTCTGGAGCACGCCATCCTCTTGAACCAGTACTATTCCTATTGTGTATACCGATGCAGCCAGATACAAGAGGAAATCCTTCGTGTAATCTGGTAGGCTTAACAAGGGGGCTGACAGTAGTGCCTTTTTCAAGGACTCAAATGATGCTTAAGCATCCTTGTCCCACAAAAAGTAGGTGTCTTGTTTAAGTAGTCTCATGAAACCTTTTGTAATTTTGGCATAGTTAATGATAAAGCATCTCAAGAAGTTGGAAATGCTCTGCAGACTTTGAAGTTGTCTCAGGATTCGAGGAGGAGGAAGATTTACAATCGCCTCAACTTTTAATGGATCCACCATTATGCCACGAATGGATACTATGAAACCAGTAGTCGTCCAGATTCAACGCAGAATACACATTTGTTAGGATTCAATTGAATCTTGTAGTATCTACACCTTTCAAACATGAGTCTTAAATGATCAGGATGCTCCCATTTCTTTCAATATCACGCTGGGAGATCACAAGATAAGGTTTGACCACATCCTTGATGTCGTGAAAAGCAAAATTCATTGCTCGTTGGAAAGTAGCTCCAACATTCTTTAAACCAAATGGCATATTCTGATAGGCAAAGGTTCCCCAAGGACAAATAAAGGCTATCTTCTGTTGGTCTTTAGGTTTAATCTGTATCTGATTATATTATGAAAACCCATCCATGAAGGAAAACATTTCATGGCCTACACACGCGTCAACGATCTGATCTATGAAAGGTGTGGGATAATTATCTTTTGGACAAGCCTTATTTAGGTCCCGGAAGTCAGTACATACTCTAATGGTACCTTGCTTTTTGTCTACGGGAACAAGATTTGAAACCCATTCCGTCATAGCTATCAGATAGATGAATATGGCTTTGAGCAACTTTTCTACCTCCGCCTTAATGGCAGAAACTTTTCGAGGGTTTACTGGACGGAGCTTCTATCTCATAGGTTTAGCATTGGGGCACATGGTGATGACATGCTCAACAATGCAAGGTCAAAGCCTGGCATCTCCTTATATGACCAGGAAAAGACGTCACAGAATTCTTTAAAGAGATTGGTATACAAAATGATCTCATCGGGAGAACAGTCTGCTCCAATGAAAATATTTTCCACGACCCTAGGTTTGATGGAAATGTTGACCAGAATGGTTCATGATATATTTTCCATGTTCCCTTCGGCATAAATAGCTTTCGAAGTAGAAGGAACTGCAGACAAATCAACATTTCCACCAGGTATCATAGAGAACTCTCCTCTCTCTATCCTTTATAGTTTGAGAAGAAAATAGGACCTGTGGTGCATGTGTTCCCAAGGGTGGTCCACGCCTATCATAGCTTCCAAGATCGCCTCATCATAAGGTAAAACAGTGTCTAGAAAATCAAAAGAGTGGATAGAGTCTACTGACCATGCAGGAGCATAGTCCATATCTGACTCAGCAGAGACCAACGGAGTCATGATATGTTCTATTGCAGCAATATGTGAATCCAAGTAAGCCACCTCTGCAACAAATAAAGGAACAACTGGTTCTGATTCAATTGGGAGAATCCAAGGATCAGTCGTTGAAATGACTGAGGAAATATCAGACGAAGAACATTCTTCAGAATCAATAAAATGGATGGGAGAAGGTAGGTCAAAAGTGCCTATTAATGACCCATAGAGACCTACTCCCAAACTATCAGTGACTGGGTGGGACTGATCAACCAACGGGATAGTTGAATCCAATGAAGTCTGGTTGGTTTTTCGGGAAAACGAAAGTTGATTGACTATGACGATCTTGCCTTCGTGAGGGAACATTATGATCCAGAAAATAGCTGACGGTACTGCCTGCATGGCATATGTCCATCTCCTACCCAACAGCAAGTTATAATCAAGCGGAGCATCCAAAACTTCAACCTCTACCGATACTAGTTTTCCCTCAAGTTCAACATCAAATGATGGCAAGACTCTGTGTGGATGGAAGGATCTTCCATCAAAGGTGGTAAGTACCGTATTAGAGGGGGCTAACTCAGGTTCACCTAAAGCTTTCCAGCAAGAAATAGACATTACGCATGTGGATGCGCCCTCATCTACAACAGCTTTTTGAATGGTCATGGGACCATGGATGACCTCTATTTGGAGAGCGACGTGATACAACAACCGAAACTTGATATCTTTCATATCAAAATGGGAAAG
The DNA here is from genome assembly GCA_027924585.1 of Larix kaempferi. NCBI lineage: Eukaryota > Viridiplantae > Streptophyta > Pinopsida > Pinales > Pinaceae > Larix > Larix kaempferi. The sequence continues at coordinate 6,204,604 of BSBM01000619.1, forward strand.
CATGTTGGATGAATCCACACTCCCAATCGCTGCAAGGAGTGCACTGCGTTGTAATGGACAACTTTGCAACACCTCCATAGTGGACATGGCAGAAGGGGTTTGTGCTAAATCCTCCACTACATTGTAGTTAGAGGCAGCTCTCACGTTAGGGTTGTGCACAACCCATTTGAAGACACCTTTCGGGATCTTAACGAATGATTGATCAGCTGAGTTGGCACGAGTAGTGCCCCCAACACCAGAGTTTCCAGAAGCTGAACTTTGTCCGTGAGGGAAAGGGTCTTTTAAGACAGTAGGTTTCTTTTCACGTATCAACTTTTGGGCTTATTCCATTATAGGTCATTGATGGGTTAGGTGGTCCTATTGACATAGCTTGCAAGGGAACTTAGCCTTCCTTTTTTCCTTTTTACCCTCCTCGGCATTTTGTGTGTTCTTGGGATTTTGTTGGTTTCCCTCCCCTTTCTTGCCCTTTCTTTTGTTGTTGGGATTCCAAGAGCCCTTTTGGTTTGTCTGCATCTGTTGTATAGATTCAGTAGTTGAAGGGGAGGATGCAACTGAAGTTGCTTCTATAGCAGACTGTTTGACTGACAAGGCGTGAACCTGCTTTGTTAAGGCATCAAACGCTGCAGAGTCGACTGAACCCACAATGCCATCGGCATGTGGTCCAGGTTTAGGTTTACCTAAGTCTATATTAGACCTCAGTTCATTAGGAATAATCTCGTACAACAGCCCAGACTGAGCATAAACTAAGTCGAGCTGCTGAGTTCTCAAAATGGCTTCCTCTTCAGAGGACACCCCTGAAGTGGCAACTTCCTTAGAAACATAAGGAAGAAGAGATTTAAGGTACCATTCTAATAAGAATGCCAAGGGGATGTCGGCCTTGATGAGCCTCTTTCTCCTTCACCACTCCTGAATGTGATCAGATAGATGAGTGGCCTTGTTTTGCCGAAAGGTCGACAAAAGGTCTATACTGGCATCGTACCAGACATGAAGTTGAAAGTGGTTCAAGAAAACAATGGCAAGATACCGAAAGGTGCTATAGGCAGCCGTAGGTATTTCAATATACCACTTGGCTACAACACTTATCAAGGTTCTTTGGAAGAGCCTTAACCTTATGGAATCGTCATTCAGCGAATTGGAGGAGCACCAGAGATGAAAAGTTGGGACATGGTCACCAGGGTCCTAACTAGTCTTACCTTCAAATTTTGGTATGTCTGAGGGAAATTTAGTGGGAACGGGTGGTCATGTGGCATCATGGCGCACGAGGTCATTTGTAAGCTTTGAAAGATATGGAAAATTTAAAGTTTCCAAAAATGATAAACGTGGTTGAGCTGATGGCATCTGGTAAACAGGAACCTGGTATTGGGAACCACCCATCGCCTGGTTCGTGTACTGTTGGTTGGGGTTGCCCCCAACCATCGGTTGTGAAATGAAAGCATTGAAATTGTTCCATCCGAAAGTAAGCGGATTACTTCCCGGGGCAACATTCCATTGTGTTGGGTGTTAGTCCCACCAAATTGAGGATTAATGATATTACCCCCTCCTCTAGCAAACAAAGAGAAAGGGATACTCCCTATAGGTATATTCGATGGATTAACATTATAACCTGCATAAGGGTTGAATCCATGTGTGGTAGTAATGGACGGTGCCGTTATCGTACCCATAACGGGCATGGATGCAGAAGGGATTGATCCGACCACGGTTGAAGAAGTAATATTCTAAGTTACACCCTGTAACTGTTGTGTAGTAGAAGACTGAGTGAAGTTCACTGCGGGTATCCTTGACAAAGGGATATTGTTAGGTCCAAAAGTAGGCTTGGAAGTTGAGGTAGATGTCGAAGCTAGTGAGCTTGGCATGCCTAGATTACCAGCATTGAAACTAAAGGACGGAGTTGAGGCAGAAGCAGTCTGCGACGAAATTGGTGTAGCAGTGTTTATGAATGAAGGATTCAGAATCCTTGCAGCCATATAAGTTTTGGGAGTTTGAGGGACTCCCTGCTTGTCTCCTGGGTTAGTCATAGTATAACCCGATGTAAACAAGTATGCACTATACTCAGGATGTTGAAAACCTACAGGTACCAAAAGCGGATCGTTGGGTCCAGTAAGAGGAGGGTTAAAAGGAGTATTAAACTCTGTAGTAGTTAGGTCCTCAACCTCAACAGTATCAAAGACCTATTGATCTGGGGTTCTGGGTTGCGGTTCACAAAGAACCTCTGTTTCACCCATAAGTTCAAAAGAACCACGGGAATCTGTCCTCCGGCATCGCGGTGGCGGTGGAGGCTCCACAATGAGAGGAGGAAGGTTTTGCAACCTCTGAGATCGACGAAGATGTTGGTCCTCCACAACTATAAACAAGGAAACTAAGTAAAAACTTAGTGGCCACTACAAGTAAGGAGAAAATAGTATACCACTACAAAATTTCGTAAGTAATCAAACCAAGAAAACATATGGAAAATACTCTCGGAAGCAAGTATGGGATGATTAGGGACCATAATAGACTAACAGAGTATCGACGGTCAGTTACGTGGCATCCTCTGGAGGTCCACTAGGTGCAAGCATTTGAATCACCAAACCTCCTTCCTGGGATTCCTGCCAAAGGGTTACCTTCCACGTCTGTCCAAGGTGAAGTGAGAATAACCGCCCACTCTACCTATGTAGAGCCCTAAAGGTCTAATACTAAGGCTACCATCAATATGAAATAACCTGGGGGGATAGTCGTAAGCCTAGTCGAAACGCATGGGCAGGGTAGCAAAGCCTGAATTCCGAAAGGACCCCCGTACGCGAATCAACTCTGGTTTATGGTTAAGAGGAAAGTGAGAGGATATCCTCAACAATTCCAATCTCCCATGGCCCCGTGCTTAACTTTGGTTTGAGTAGAGAATCCCAGGGCTATTTGATAGAGATGGATTTACCTAATACAAAGTCGTACTGCGATTGTTGAGTAATGAAGCCAGTTTCGGATAGTTTAAGGTGATTTAAGTCCGAAACTCTAGCCTAAGCTAGTTGATGATGTGTATACCTAAAAAGAAAAATGTTGCTAATAAATTTTATTAATATTTCTTTTTAAGGGATACTTGTTACTCAAGGGTTATAGTGCGGTGTGTGGAATGGTTTGTATGAAAGTAAAGTGCATGTAAAGTAAAGCTTTCAAATTCATAAAAAATTTCTCGTTTCATTTATGATTCTTTCAAAAACTTGAAACCTAAGCAATCCTAAATCAAAATCTTTTTGTATTTTCTTTTAATATTTCAAAGCAAACTATGCTACTTCAAAACAACGATAGACCTTACTACTAAGCTACTTAAACAATTTTTTTCTTTTCTGATAATTGTAAAAGAAAGAGAACTTGTAAAAGAGCAAGTAAGACCTAAATGTAAAGTGTGCGTAAGACAAACACCTAAATGGCTCAAAACAAACAAATCAAACGATTTGAGGAATACTTGACCTACCAATTTTTTGCAAAAGAAAAACTTGAGACTTGGAAACAAAGTGTAAAAGAGACAAGGAAAATAAATGCTCGTAACGGAAAGGCAGACTTAACAAGCTGCTCCTAAGCATCAAAACCCTAAGAAAACACTAAGCCAAGTAAATGAGTAAGCAAGCAAACCAAAAGTGACCTTACCAAACACATGGAATCAAAAGAAGGCTAACTAGAAGGCTTTAACTTACTTGGACTAAACTGAAAATCCAATCAGAAAGTATCTGAACCAAGCAACCTTTCGAAAGCAACCCTAAGGTCTCAAAATTCAAGGTCAAACCCTAATGGAAAGGATAAGACGAAGTGAAAGCATGCTATTGTTGCTATAGACAACAAACATTAAGAACGCAGGTCTGTATGACTGCAACAAGCAACTAGGGTACAGGTATGCAACTATGTCCAAAAGAGAATAGTGCACGAACTTCAAATAGGGCTAGAAAGCAGTAAAGACACTTAAACAAGTACTCAAGCAAGCAAAAGTAAATTAAAAGACTCAAGGGAGGTAAACAAGACTCAAAAGAGACATGGAAGTCTTAGGGATCAGTCAAGGAGGCAAAGCAATAGGCTGGAAGTGAAACCAAATACTGGAAATCAAACCCTAACAGTGAACTGAAAGTTACAGGAAAATGCACTACTGTGTAGTGCAGAAACCAGAGCACACTAGGAAATATGCGCTATTGTTTGGTGTACAAACCAGTGCTCATCAGGTGCTATGCGCTACTGTTAGTAGGGTAAACCAATGCACATGTCACAAAAGGAAAGAAACAGGCTTTGCAACAGGAAATTGAGATGAATCAAGAAGTAAGGAACATGTAACAAAGAACTATAAGACCTCTCAAAGAATAAAAAAATGAAAATGGACTGGAAGAAAACCTAAACTAGGTCCCCTAGAGCAAAAAAAACTACTGGTTACTCTCCAGCAGAGTCGCCAGTCTGTTGTTCAGGATTTCTACCTTATAGTGAGGAGAGACACTACCAACTTGGGCGGGGTTGACAGGTAAATACATTCATTGCATTACAATTAGTTCCTACAAATGAAAGGGATCAAGATATAGAAAGATGCACCTTTAATCGATGGCTGGTCCTAGCTTTTGCTTGGTCTTCCGCTTGATGAACCTGCAAGACAAAGGAAACCTTTCTCAGCGTATCTTGACTATATAAATATGATGAATATTGAAAGCAATCAAACATCAACAACAATGAGATACTAATCCAAATAAACATACAATCCAATAGACATTTGATTTAGGACAGGAATGGTATTTCCACCTTTTTATTGTCAAAGAAGCATGAAATCAGTACAAGTATACCTGACATGTGAAGATGCTTCTACAACCGAGTCCTGGGATCCTTCTCTTCACAATGACTTGGGACTTTCCTCCAATGTAACAATGCTTAAATCCTTTCTTCTTAGTTAGTTCTATCTAACTCTCTCTCATGGATCCTCCTTGTATTTATGGGACAAGGTAGGCAGTTGGATTCAAGAGGTGGTTGAATTGGGAGGTTGGGGAAGTTGCAGAACCAACTTCAAATAATTCCAATTCATCAACTTAATATATTTTTTGATTTCATCTTAATATGTGCGCGAGTTTCCTCAAGGCATAGTAGCGCACAGTATGCAACTTCAGTGTTTAACAACAATCGTTTGCAACTTTTCTGAGGTGTGCACTAGTTTCACTTGAGTAAAGTAGGGCATACTAGCAGATGTGAACTGGTTTACTGCCCAAAGAGTAGCACACATGTCAAAATATCAAGAGAAACAAGGAATTTCTCAGCTGAAGAGGGTAGTTCTAGTCCATACATCATCTAGGTCAACCTAGCTCTTCAATCCATGTTGTCTTTTTGTGTGATCGACAGTGTAATGTGATCACGGACGGAGAAGTGCAGATTTGACCTATAACAACATCCAATAAATTTCATGTGTCTTGGCACTAAAGGAACTATCATTTTCTTTGCATCATATTCGGATTGAGTGACATGCATAAATTTACATATGGATGTGTTTGCAATTTTTGCTTCGGGATAACATTTACATAATCAAAGAGTGATTGTTGTGTCTCCTAGAATTTTTCATGTTGCTGATGAATCTTTCAGTAGAACACAAGAGACGAGAACAAAGTTTGATGTATCTCCTTAGCTAAGGAGTTTTCATCAACACATACTAGACACAAATATATTTATACCACTTGTGAGTTTTTCATCAACACGTACTAGACAATGACATATTTTAACTATTTCCCATGATGCAAGAAATTTTACTGGACATAAGAACAATCTCATAAAGGAGAATTCTTAGTTGGTGGTTCAAGCATACAATCAATAGAATGGAATTGATTATCTCAGTTACTTCAACATCCTTTACTACCACAACTATTAAGAAAATAAGGACATATTCTTTGATTTTTCAAACAAGTTGATTATTAGAGAGAATTCCCAGAATCTTGGGAATGAGACAACACTATCTCCGAAACAAGAAAGAATATATATATATATATATATATATATATATATATATATATATATATATATATATATATATATATATATATATATATATATATATATATATATATATATAAAAGGAAGAAAAATTAGAAAAATAGTGAAAGAAAGGAAAAAAAACATGTTATTTTTGTGGTTGCTATCCCTTCTCTTCCTATATCCAAATATTCATATTAACAAGAGAGCATGATGTTGTAGAAGTTTACAAAAACAAATATTCATATTAGAAAGCGAGCATGATGATGTAAAAGTTTCTTGCGACAATCTTCATATTATCAAGTGAGCATGATGATGTAGAAGTTTCTTGTAGCAAATGTTCATATTATCAAGCAAACACCACAAAAAATCTTCATATTATCAAGCAAGCATTCTATTGCAGAAGTTTCCTACACCAAATCTTCATATAATCAAGTGAGGGTGAAAATGCATTGTTAAATCCCGTTATTGGTCAAATTAGCACTTTTTTGTCTGTGACAACATTGACCTGTCGGTCACACAAAATGACACTATGGATGGAAGAGCTTACCTTGACCCTAGATGACCTAGAGTTGAGCCTTGCAATCCTTTTCTTAAAAGCATCTTTCTCTTCCTACTTTTAAGCATAACCGCGGCTCTTATGCTTGTCAACCAACGAGTTAGTCATGGCTGTTCATACTGACAACCCGTGAGTATCAATTAAAAGCTGCACCCGCTAGTTGCAAGTTACGAGAGTAGCAAGTCACTCGCTAGTTTTCATATACCATAGTTGCGGGTGTCTTAAGAAATATTGAAAAATATATTTAAAAAAAGAATTGGGATTAGTTGAGGCGGGTACCATAACCAACCCAACTTCCCAACCCAACTGCCTTTCGAGTCCAAACTCCTAGACTTACCATAAATACAAGGGGAGGGGATTGAGAAAGGAATCTTAAAGGAGTCAATTTGTGGAGAAAGTTATGCTAAAGAAATTCATAATCAAGAGAGAGGAGCAGGAGCCCAAGGTCTGGTTATGATGGTGCCGATGCATGACAGGTATAGCTTTATGTACTTACTGCATTTATCAATAAATATTGGACATTCTTCCCTTTCCAAATGGATTTGTTTGTGTTATTGAAAATCTTGTTACAATTTGATGTTGCATTGTTTCATGAATACCAATCTCTTATTTGTAGTTAAATTGGTATGAGGAAGGTCTTGTGTTTGTTTTGCAGGTTGTTGCATTGGAGAACAAGACGAGAAAGCTTGGATTAACCTTATGAATAAGGAACACATTCTCCTAAACCCTAATCCTTTTGCTTAATAACAATGTTTGCATAAATTTATATGTCTATTTGATACCTCAGTATGTTGGTAGTCTTTCTCCTGCTATAAGAACACTTTTCCTAACAACAGAACTGGCGACTCTGCTGGGGAGCACCATTAGTTTTTTCTTTGGGGACTCTTGTGAGTTTCTTTCAGTCTTTTATAACTTGTTTGGTCTCTATAGAGGTGTCTAGGTTAATCTTTACCTTTTTGCTTGACTCAGTAGGTTTTATATCTTTAATTTTTTTTTTCTTAAAGAATTATTCGAGCCTACCCGCGACCTGCACATATATACAGTCGTGAACATTTTTCCCTACCTGCGAGTTGCCTATTCCTATACCCGCGAGTCACTTGCATGAATCTGCATATTACAGCTACGGTTGTTTCCCGAGACTTTAGTTTTTCTTTTAGGGTTTGGTATTAGGGTTGCTTGTTTTGGCTTTGGGAGTCTTTTTGTTCATCTGATACCTTCTTGATGCTTCTAAGTGTTTATCTGAGCATGTTTGTAGCCCCTTTACATGATCTCCTTTGGTTTATTGTGCTTGGATTTAATCCTCTATAATCACTGGTATTTAGGAGCAGATTGATCTTTGCATAAGATTCATTGCTTTCCGTCTTACGTATCAGTTGTCTTTTCTTGCATTTTGTTTCCAAAACATGAGTTACTTTTAGGTTTCCTGAAGCAACTTGTTGGGTTTTTCTTTTTTCAGTCTTGTAAAAGTTCTAATTGCTTTAGTTTTGGGTCCATCTTCTCTTTGCATTGCACTATTTGTCGATTCTTGTTTGTTCATACTTATTTGCATTTCCTTCAGCGTTGAAGAAAAATCAAATTTAAAAACAACATTTCCCTTATAGCAAGAATTTTCTTTTTCGAAGTAGTTAGAAGTTGTTTGTGCTTTTCTTCTTTGAAAAATACAATTTTTATTTTTATTTTTTATGTTTACGTTTACTTTATGATTTCATGTTTTGAAAAATAAAGTAAGTTAGAAAAATTGTGAAGTTTTACATTTTATATACACATTTTCTTTCAGTTGCGACCATCACCACACAAAGCACTACCCTTTTGAGTAATACAACCTTTAAAGAGAATCATTAATAAAATTTATCAGTAACTTTTTCTTTTTTAGGTTACACAAACTAACTAGTTTAGGTTAGGGTTTTGGAATAGATCTCTTTCAACTTTCCAAAACCATTCAAAATTCAAAATCGTAGCAAGACTGTCTTTTAGGTAAATCCACTTTTGTGGAGGTGTGCCGGAAAGCTCTACTAAAACCAAAGTTAAGCACGAGGACGTGCGAGATTGGACTGTTGGGGATACCCCCCACTTTTCATTTGAGCATACACCAGAGCTAATTTGCGTACAGGGATCCATTAGTGCCTTGTGTACTTTTGGATTTAGGGCCTAGTTACCCTTCCCATGTGTCTTGGATAGACCTGCGACTGTCCCCTCGGACTCTTTCTGCAACTGTGATAGCCTTTATTATCTTTGAATTATAGGGATCTACACATGTGACGGTGGAAGGATATTTCCACTGTACCTAGGACATACATGGGAGGAAATCCCTTGCAGTGATTTGGGAGGGCGGTTGGTGATTCAAACACTTGTATCTAGAGAATTTGTATTGTGGACCTCGGGTAACTGTCCTTCGCTACTCTACTATTTTGTTCTGGGCCCTAATCATCCCAATCTCTCCTTTGAGAGTATCATCTCTGTTTTCCTGGTCTTGATTACTTTAGGAAAATTTTATAGTGGTGTATTGTTTGTTCCCTACTGTTGTAGTGGCCACTAGGTTTAATACTTAGTTTATAATTTTTTCAAATGTGTAGGAATACCCTTTCCATAGGTCACTAAGGTTGAGAAACATTCCTCCACTCACAGTGGAGCCTCCACCACCACCTCAGCGATGCTGAAATGAATCACATGGTTCATACGAAATCACAAGTACAACTGAACCCCCTAGAGAACCACATCTCATTTCTCAAACTCAAGTGGTCCAAGAAACTATTGAGGTTGAATATTTTCCTACTAAAGAGTTTGCAAGACCTTTCAACCCTCCATTAAATGGACCCAATGACCCTTTGCTAGAAAGAGTTGTCTCTTTAGGGATACTTGAATTGAGTTTATATAGGTTTACACCTGGTTTTGTCATGGATAACACAAGGGATGGATTGGGAGTGCCTCATACTCCCACTTCAGTTATTACATCAAGAGGTCTATCTCCTCCCCATTTAAACACAACCACACTGATCTCGTTGCAATTTACTTCTGCTCCGAGAACCCCCTTCAGTTTCAATGTTGGTTCCTCAGGTTTGTCTAGCACTCAAGGTGCAACGACATCTATGCCTTTTGGATCCTCCATTGGTCCATCTAGTGTTCCTTTTCCAGGAATACCCTCTATGTCTTTCACATCTTCCCCCTTTGTTCAACAATTCCAAGTTAACCCTAATTCTGCTCCATTTAATCAAGGATTTCCGTGGCTTGGAGGAAAAATAGCTCCTTCTATGCTGTTTGTGGGCTCAATTCCTACCTCTTCTACTGCATCTTTGCTAGGTTATAACCCCTTCACAGGTTTTAATGCATATTCTTCCAACGTGCAAACTTCTAATGTACCTGTAGGGATTACTCCCTTTTCATTATTTGGTGGAATGGGAAGTAACACTAACCCACATTTCGGGGGTGCCAACACCTAACCGCAGTGGAAAACACCACAAGGAAGTAATCCATTAGCCTTTGGCTGGAGCAAATTTCAGAACGTTCATTCTTAACAACTGGTGGCTGTGGGAAACACTAACCAACATTATAGGAGCCAGGTTTCGGGTGGTTCCAATTACCAAACTCCTCCACATCATATGCCATCGACGCGACCTCACTTTCAGTTTCTGGAAACTTTAAATTTGCTAGACCTTTTGAAACTCATGAATGATCCGGTGCGTCACAAACCTACTTGGCATCCAGTCCCAACCAAGATTCCTTAAGTCATTCCAAAGTTCGAAGGTAATACTGGTGAAGATCCTAGAGATCATGTTATAACCTTTCATCTCTGGTGCTCCTCAAACTGCTTAAACGATGACTCAATTTGATTAAGACTCTTTCAGAGAACCTTAACGAGTGTAGAAGCTAAATGGTATATCGAATTTCCCACTGCAGCATACGATAATTTTTGGGATTTAGCGATAGTCTTTTTGAATCACTTCTAGCTTCCTGTCTAGTATGATTCTGGAACGGATCTACTATCTACATTTAGACAGAACAAAGCCACTCACCTTTTTTTATCACATCCAGGGGTGGTGAAGACAGAAGCGAATCATCAAGGCTGAGATTCCCCCAGAGTTTCTTTTGGAGTGGTATTTAAAATCACTGCTCCCTTACGTCTCTAAATATGTTTCAACTTCTGGGGTAACAACTGAAGAGAAAGAAATCCTAAGGACCCAGCAACTCAACCTAGTCTATGGTCAATCTGGGATCCTTTACGAAATTATACTCGACACACCGATATCTAATATAGATCTTGGTAAGCCCAAACCTGGACCTCATGCCGATGGAATCATTGGTTCATCCAATTAAACTGCATTGGAGGCTTTGATGAAACAAGTGCATGCACTTTCCATGAAGCAGTCTGCTGCAGAAGCAACTACTGTTGCACCATCCCCCTCACAAACAAAATCTATACAGAATGTGCAGACAAACTAAAAGGGTCCTCTAAAACCCAACAATAAAAACAAGGGTAAGAAAGGGGATGGGAACCATCAAAAGCCAAAAAACACTGAAAATGCCGAGGAGGGAAATAAAGATAAGAAGAAGGTGAAGTTTCCCTGCAAGATTTGTGGAGATGAACACCTTACTCATCAATGGCCTCTTTTCAACGAAGCCCAGAAGCTATTAAGTGATAAGAAAACCGTTGTTATGAAGGATCCTTTTCCCAAGGGACAAGTTTCAGCTTTTGGCACCTCTAATACTGGGGGCACTAATTATGCCACATCAGCTGATCAGTCGTATATCAACATGGTTAACTCACATAGTCTTTTGCAAACGAGAGCTAGGAATTATAACCCAAAAACTCAACAGAAAGATAAAGAGATTCCTGAGTCATCTATTCCTCTTCACATCGAGATACCAACAGAGCCTTTGCCAAAGATACCAAAAGGTGTCTACAAACAGGCTATGCACAACCCTAATGCGTAGGTTGCTCCAAACTACTCTGTTGTGGAGGACCTAACCCAAACACCATGTGCTATGTCTGCACTAGAAGTCTTGCAAAGCTGCCCTTCACAGCAAAATGCACTTCTAGAGTCAATAGATAGTATGGACTCAACAAGTATGCTTGCTAGATTTGATATGTCCAATATCAAACCCCGATTTTCGTACCACGTAGCCTTCCAGATTGAAGTAGTCCATGGTTCAAATACCATTGGATGAACGGCTGTAGATGAAGGCTCGTCGACGTGCGTAATGTCCATATCATGTTGGAAAGCTGTGGGTTCTCCCGAGTTAGCCCCGTCGATTACACTACTTACCGCGTTTGACAGAAAATCTTGTCGTCCGCATGGAGTCTTACCAGAATTTGAGATTCAACTTGCTGGTAAAGTAGTGTCCATAGAGGTAGATGTTTTGGATGCATCTATCGACTACAATATTTTGTTGGGAATAAGATGGACTTACTCTATGCAAGCTATCCCCTCGTCCGTTTTCTGAGTACTCATGTTCCCTCGTGAAGGTAAGATCATCACAGTTGATCAATTATCCTTCACTCGGAATAACAACATGACTTCGTCAGATTGAAATATACCCTGGATTGTTCAAGCTCGTCCGCCCAGTGAGATCTTAGGAGTAGGCATGTATTCATCGTTGATGGGAACTTTTGACCTACCTGCTCCTGTACATTATATTGGTTCTACGAGTACTTGTAATACATCATCTTGGGAAGTTCTTATGGTTAGTCAAACGACTGATCCTTGGATCCTTCCGACTCAAGAAGAACCAAACGTGCCCTTATCCGTTGCAGAAGTGGCAAACCAAGCATCACAAAATGCTGCAATGGATTATATCTTGACTTCACCAGTCTCAATTGAGTCAGATTTTGATTATGCACCTGCATGGTCAGTTGAATCTACCCATTCTTTTGACTATTTGGATATTGTTTTTCCTTCCGATGAAGCCATCCTGGAAGCTATGGTAGGCCTGGATCATCCGTGGGAACACATGCATCACAGGTCCTACTTTCTTCTAGATCTAGATAGGATTGAGAATGGTGAGTTTTCATTGATACCCGGTGGAAATATCGATTTGTCCATCAGTCCTTCTATTAAACAAACAATTTATGCCAAACGTAATATGGCAAACATATCGAAGACGATACCGATCGATATTTCAACCAAACCCAATGTTGTGGAAAACATCTTTATTAGAGCAAACTGTTCTCCACAGGAGATCACTTTGTACATCAAGTTATTTAAGGAATTCCGTGACATTTTTTCCTGGTCTTACGAGGAGATTCCAGGCATCGACCCCTCCATTGTGGAGCACGTTATCATGACTTATCCTAACGCGAAACCAATAAGATAGAAACTCCATCCGATCAATACTAGGAAACATGCGGCCATCAAGGTTGAAGTTGAAAAACTCCTTAAGGACGGCTTCATCTATCCGATCGACATGACGGAATGGGTTTCCAACCTAGTCCCGGTCAAAAAAAAGAAAGGGACTATACGTGTATGTACGGAGTTTAGGGACCTTAACAAAGACTGTCCAAAGGACAACTACCCCACACCATTCATAGACCAGATCATTGACGCGTGTGCGGGCCATGAAATCTTCTCTTTCATGGATGGGTTTTCGAGATACAATCAAATACAAATCAAACTCGAAGACCAACATAAGACAGCTTTTATTTTCCCCTGGGGTACCTTTTCCTACAGGAAGATTCCTTTCGGATTAAAGAATGCTAGATCTACTTTCCAGTGAGCCATGAACTTCACTTTCCATGACATCAAACACGTTGTCGAACCATATTTGGATGATATCCCTGTGCGATCTCGAAAGAGTCAAGATCATCCTGACCATTTATGGCTCGTGTTTGAAATATGCAGATAATATAAGATCAGGTTAAACCCTAACAAGTGTGTATTCTGCGTCGATTCTAGATGCTTACTCGGTTTCGTTGTGTTTAGTCATGGAATTATGGTTGACCCAGTGAAAGTGGAGGATATTATCAAATTGCCTCCTCCTCGTACCATTAGACAACTTCAAAGCCTACAAGGCATGTCTAATTTTCTACGATGATTTATCATGAATTATGCTAAGATCACCAAAGGATTCATGCGATTACTCAAGCAAGACACCCATTTTTTATGGGATGAGGCTGCACAGACTTCGTTTGACGCTTTGAAAAAAACATTATTATCAGCCCCCTTGTTGAGTCCGCCAGATTATACTAAGGAATTCCTCCTATATACAGTGACGTATGTTTCCACAATCGTTATAGTTCTCGTTCAGGAGTATGATAAGCTCTAAGATCATGTCATTTATTATCTTTCTTACGCATTGGTAACTCCAGAACTTAAATATTCTCACATTGATACGCTGGCATTAGCTGCTATCTATGCCATCCAAAGATTGCATCATTACATTTTATTGCGAACCACCACTGTTATAGCAGAAGTCAATCCTTTTCAATACGGATTAATCTGACGTATCATCAACAGGAAATTCAATAAATGGATTGTCATTCTGCAAGAATTTGACCTAACTTTCCAATCTGCTAAGTCAAATAAATATTTGGTGTTCTTCGAGCTTATTTCCGAGTTCCCTAGTGACGTAACCAGCAATGAGGAAGATTCGTCATTTCCAGATGAACACATTTTTCTCATTGTGACCTTTGAACCATGGTATGGAGATATCCTAATATATCTCCAGACTTTGAAGTGTCCCCCTACTTTCTCCAGGGATGAACAATGGAAACTTAAACACCATGCAAGGAATTACCTCACCATTTCTGACACACTCTATAGACGTGGGTTAGATTCCATTTTACGTAGTTGTTTAACCCTAGAGGAAGCTGAGTTAGTATTGAATGATGCCCATAGTGGAGCCTATGGGGGTCATCTTTCTGTATTTTTGGCCCACTATCTTTAAAGATTGCATGGAAGCCGTGAAAAACTGCCAACCATGTCAGTTTTTCACTAAGAAAATGCGAGCACACCCGACTCCTCTCCATCCTGTTATCACAATGGGCCCCTTCACTAAGTGGGGGGTTGAATTCATGACTTGTAATCCAACTTTGGAAGGAGGACAACATCATATCATTGTTTCCATCAACTACACAAAGTGGGTCGAGGCAATGCCTACTGTGCGAGTAGACAGATAAATGACTGCTTATTTTGTTTTCAACCAGATCATTGCCAGGTTTGGTATTCCCAAAGAGATCGTTACTAACCACGACCGACATTTATAGAACAATATGATGACCGAGTTATACACCATGCTAGGTTTTCGGCAAGAACACTTGTCTTCATTTTATCCACAGGAGAATGGTCAAGTCGAAGTGGTCAACAATACTTTGAAAAATATCCTTCAAAGGACCGTTAATGCCAGTAGATCTAACTGGCACATCATGTTGTATCCGGCTCTTTGGGCATATCGATACAATGTTAAGACTGCTACTAGTTTCTCGCCTTTCCAACTCATTCCAGTTGAATGCGAGATTCCATCTCTGAAGTTGGCTATCCAACTACTTCCTCAAACTTTTGCTTTAGAAGAGCATTTGCTTCATTTAGATCACTTAGATGAACAACGCCACGACGCACTTACGGAAAATGAATCTCACAAAAGCCGAGTCAAACATCAGTATGAAAAATTTGTAAAACCAAGGGTTTTCTCAGAAGAAGACCTTGTTTTTCTCTACGATCAGAACAAGGATCCCTTGGGGGTACACAAGTTTAAATTTATGTGGCTCAGACCTTACATTGTTTCTAAAGTATTGAAGAAGGGAGCTTACAAGCTAACAAATTATGATGGTTATAAGTTTTCCGATCCTATAAATGGGCTCTACCTGAAAAATTATTATGCTTAGGCATACATGCTTTTTCTTGTACTATAACTGTACATTTTTTGAAGAGTTAGTCTTTTCTTTTTGGATTTATTTGTCTTATGTGTATTATGGATTGTATTTTCCAATGAAAAATGAGTACTTCATAGGATTCGCCAATGGCGCTAGTCACCACACTCGTCAGTTGGCTTCAACAGCTTGGGTTATTTACTCGTCCTCTGGCCAACTCGTTTCCTCGTGAGGTGCTTGTTTGTGCCCTACGGTGAACAATGTAGATGAGTATAATGCAGTTATCGAGTTACTCCGAGATGCTATCCATTATGGCATTTGTAGGTATGACTTGATTCACAGTTAGTAGTACTTCAATTGTCGAGTGAGTACAGGGTTCGAGATCCTTCTTTGTTATGTCAGTTTTTGCGAGTTAGGTTGCTTGAAAGACATTTTGATTTCATTACATATCAACATATTTCAAGGAATTTAAATGCATTAGCTGATTCATTTGCAAACTATGTACTTGATTGGCATTTGTATCACACACAATAACATTTAAAACACATAAGCACGCATGTATATAATCACTATTATATATATATATATATATATATATTTGTGTGTGTGTGGTCCAAAAAATACATATGAGTTTGAGTCATCCACTGTAAAAATAATAATGTGCATCACTCTCCCTATGGAGAGGGAGGAGCCTCAGCTAGCTCCGTTATGGCCTCCCTGTAACATATGACCAGCCTGGCTACATTCCTAAGTAACCTAATCTAGGATGGGGGCACCCCTACAACATGCTCCTACATCTCGAGCGACATCTGCTCGATCTTGTAGGTAGGGATATAGTGAGTCAAATGACTCATATTTCCCTGTATGCTACTCAACATAGCATCTGCAACACCTATCTCAACCGGCCGTACATATGTCCTCGAATTTCCAACAGGCCTCACAGGCCCCACATCTGCACACATTACATTTTTTCAGCACTCTTACTCATTATAAAAATTATATATACGTAAAGCATAAAAATAAAATAAAATTTCAAAAACATAAACACGTTTTTACCTATCTCTCCCCAGGCTGATCCTGGAAGAAGCATGAGCTCTGGATCTCCTAAAAAATTCATACTTTCATACGCGAACTGCTCCAGATTCGGCACTTGGTGGCTCCACCACGCTAGATAGTCTTCGTCAGCATATGAAAGACTAGTCTCGCCTCTACCCTGGCGCAAAAAGATATCTCCCCACCGAGTCATCAATTGCTCATGAGGATCCAACACTGGTAGAGCTACCCCCGGACTTAGAGCAAGGACTCTCTCTCTCGAAAGTACATAAGATACTTCCATACCCGAAGTTCTTCTTCTTCCCGGTTTTACATTCTGTCAAGTGGTGTTTCATACTCACTAGTAGGCCTGAACACCAATCAAATATCACACCACGCATACACTCAACCCCTATCTGCATATAGATTCGAGAGGCCAAATGTTGCATGACACTCCCTCCAATCCTGTTAAGTGTGCTTAATATCACTTTCAATGGGAAGCTCGCAATGGACCCAATTGGAACTTGGCTTCCGCTCTTTTCAGTGTCAGGAAAGCAATAGGAGTTGATGTAGTCTTGGATAGATAGAGCACCTACCCCTCGAAATTTTCCCTTGAGGTTGACTCCCTCATCTCTTCGAGATAAAATGATGATGAAATATATATCATCTATTGTGATATCGAGCATCTCCCCTTGGAGATCAAACATCCCCTGATCGACATCCCAGTAGTGGATGAGCATTTGGAGTAAGTGCATTTGCGCACGCATGCTTTTTGTTTGGAAAAATTTGAGAAGCCTGCATCTTCGTAGTGCATTCAAGGTGACTGGATCCTCCATGGAAGTCCTATCCATGGATTCATGCTCTCTCTCCCTCCAGGTCAAGACCATCATGCATCATTCAACCCATCCCATGCATTATTTTTTTTATTTTTTCATTTTAAATAGCGGTACACACTCCTTCACCTCAACAACAGAGGCGGGTACCCACAGGTCTTCTTATGCTAAACCTGTGCACTTTCCACGTGGCCGCGAGTTTAGCATAGCCAGAACTGCGGTCGCGAAGCCCTAAATTTTAAATGCATATAAAAAAAACACCATTAAAAAATAGAATGAATGGATTGAAGTGCTAGATAAGGCAGAGGTAACTTACTTGCAAGTGGCGGAAGTTGATTTCGTGTCCCGAGTTGGTCGCTATTGGTGGTTGAAGTAAGGGTTTTTTTTTCTCCTTTGCTCCAATGAAATGGCTTTGTGAGTTATGTTTTCATTTTGACACTATTTATAAAAATAATTTCAAATCTTTACGCACTTTCATATAGTTTCAAAATTCTTTTTAACTTTATTTAATCCTAATGACTTTTTTCAAGTTGTTTTTTATTAGGTGAAGCTATAACATACTTTCTCACTATCGTTCCAAGGGGTGACTATACAAAGGTTTGTTTTTCTTTTTGCATGTCAGTTAAGTTCAACATATTAGATCTTTCTGTCATATTGAAATCTCCTTTGATCATCTTTATATTCCATTTTCTACTAATCTGGTGGTCTTCATGCTATCTACAGCTTTTCTATCAGTTGACATATCAAGGAACTTATACATTGCATATCATCTTTACCTAATATTAAGTTCCATGTTCCCTATAGAGTTCTTTAATTCTATTGTTATACTCTTTAAATATAACAAGATTGTCGAGCATGCTTGTCTTGTTCAAACTCGTTAAAGGACTTGAACATATATCCACTTAGATATAAGTTTACCCCTTTTCCGGATCTTTGTGGATTACTTACGAAAAATGTATACTCTAATCATACGTGGCTAGAAGAGTTCTTCTCTCATTTTTTACACTTTTTCGGGTGAGGAGACTAACTCTATGAAAAAGGACGTTTAGGAGTCTTCTTTAGGGTTTTCAGACTCTCGAAATATGAAAACACCAGTGAGCATTCACCAACTTGGGCTCGATGTGAAATCCACGAGTAGGTATATGGAGTTATTGTTTAAGTTTTTCAGATTCCTTAAATATGAAAACACTAACGAGCACATACCAACTCGGGATCAATATTAAAATCCATGAGTGGGTGTATGGAGTTATTGTTTAAGTTTTTCAGACTCCTTAAAATTGAAAACATCGGTGAGCATGAATAGATCCATGCTCGATATTAAAATCCATGTATTAGTGTTATCGAGTACTAGTCTATTTCTTCTTTAAACGTGTTAAAACATGAAGAAGGTCTTGAGTTTCCCTCCCATGGACTCATTAAATTACACATGGTTGGACTTATACCAAGCAGTCTTCTGCCCCCTTCTTCGAGCTTGTTTAAAAAATGAAGAAGGACTATTGAGTTTGCTTTCTTTGACTCATTAAAAATAATAAGAAGGAAATTTTAATAAAAAGAAAAAAGGGAAGGGAAGAATGTCGAGTGTCTTTCACTATAAAGGAAGCAATTCAATTATGTCCTTGAACACAACACCTTTTTGAGTTTTTCAAACAAGTTGGGTTTTAGTTTTGGCCTTAGGATAAACCTGATCTTAGAGTTTTTAATCCTCTTATTGGTTACTCTTCCAATCATATGAAGAATCTATTAATGTCTCCTAAATTACAGATTTATTTCACGGTTCCTTTGCCTTCAGAGATTCCTAAGTCACTCTTGTGTTGTGCTCAATGTTCAAGGATAACCCTTGTGTCAGTCATTCTACAGTTACCTTGACCTCATGTGTCGACCATTCCTTGGTGTTAGTTTGTTTCATCATGTACTCAGTCCTATTCCAGCTCAAATCAACCTTTTGATTATATCTCGTGTTGGATGATGGGGGATGCCTTAAGGCCTCCCTTCCATGGAGTACTTTTCCTAACAACAAATCCAACAGACTTCATTTGTTGCTACAGGATTCAATATAGTCGCAAAATACTTTTTACCTACTGCAAAGTACTCCAGAGTGTTTCTACCTAACACTTCTTTCCAGCCTTTGACTTCTTTGCACTCCAACAACAATCTTCATTGGGTAACTTAGGTTTTCATTCACTTTCTACTTGAATTTTTTCTACAAATCATCATTGTTAAGATGTTTCTAGTTAGAATTCCCTAGCTATCATCTCCTTCAATGCCTTATTCATTCCACTTTCTTCTATCCTTTTTTCCTACAATTACCTACATTTTTTATAGACCCACCCCCTGCAACCATGTATCCTGTTGTCTAAGGTCGGCCGAGATATTTATTTGGGGGGAATAGAGATATTCACATCACAAGGGAGACAAGCTTAATGGTTTAATGCAAATGGATTAATGTCGTCGTGAATGATGAGAAATCAATAAGGGAGTTTAAGACAAGATTTAGATGAGGGAATACAATGCACATGTTTATCATTCTTATTTTGCTGGAATTATACAAGTACTTTTACTTTTTAGTTATCCATGCTATAGAAAAAATTGTATAAGAATTCATAATGGGTTTGGGGGATCCTACTTTTGAAGAAGCTCTTTTAGCTCCCCTAAAGTAGAAATCACATTTTTACAACTGATATTTCCATTTTCAAAAGGTTTCACTAAATGGATGATGGTGATTTTACAATGATAGTGTTGGTGGATATCAACCCATATTGATGAATAATTTTCTTAGTAGTCCATAGTTTCTACACAAACTACTTATTGCAACATCATTTCTCAACCACATTATTCTACAAAAGGATTTCAACTTCAGTGTTTTTCATCATAATATTTTAGTAGCATTGTTTTTCAGCATGTGCACATTTCAGTATTAATATTTTACAACAGAATATTTTAGTAGCATTGTTTTGCAGCATGATGATGAAAGTTATTTCATTACACAATTTCATTATCAATTTTTTAGCAGCACTGTTTCGCAGCATGATGATGAAAGTTATTTCAATCAACATTTCAACATCAATGCTTTACATCAAATATTTTACTAGCACTATTTTCTAGCATGATGATGAAATTTATTTCAATGCATATTTTAGTAACATTGTTTTCCAGCATGATGATGAAATTTATTTTAGTGCATATTTTAGTAGCATTGTTTTGCAACAAAATATTTCAACAACACCATTTTTAACAACGATGAAAGTTGTTTCGGCGTTGCTACAATTAAAAAAATGTGAAAAAGAGAAAAAAGGAAGAAAGAAAAAAATCCATTAGATTGAAAACCAAAAATTGGTGGTCTAAGGAATCACCAAGTTGAAAACTTGCAACAAGTAGCATGATGATACTGTGCACCTACATGATCAAGGAATTCAAGGCCATGAATTTCTAGCACAAGAAAGCACCCTCCATGGTGGTAATAAGAGAATATTGAGTTTGTAGAAGATACCATGAGTAAGTTGAAAAGACAACATGGATGATATGGTTGCACGAGGACGTGCAAATCCTTTATTTGGGGGGTATGATGAGCCTAAAAAATGTACCATTATGATCATCTTCTTTTGACATTTTCATGAAAATTTAACCCCTAAATATCCCATCTTGTACCCTAAACATGACTGTTATGTTATTCTATTATATCCTTGTGGGTTTTATCTAGTAACTCCTTTTAAATTGATGTAGTTGATAGCCTTTATGGATTTTTTGAATGGAATGCATGAGTTCTTGTTAAACATTATATGTTGGAGGCCTACACTGATGATCTATTTTGTAGTACAATACTAGTGTTTATTCATCTTTGCTACAGGGACTTTGAGATTTGGGAAGTATTCTTGGTCTAATAATTAAGGAATAGATACTAACAAGATGCTAAAGAATTTATTGAAGAGCTTGCCGATGAGTCCGCTGATAGAGTTGTTGGCGATTTTTTTCGCAACAATTGTTGATGATACTTCCTGCATCATTTGATGACAAGACTTTCTGCAGCACTCATTGATTGAATTTATGTTAGCGACAAGAAGAGGATACCAATCCTTTTTAGTACCCATACAACCAAGACGATGAAGCATGCTTAGCAATATGACTCCATCATGCAATTAAAATGACTACAACATTGATCGTGCTCTTTTATTGATTATGCATTTTTCCACATTTCCCCCTTTTAAGGGGAAATGACTCTTAGTATTAAAAAATCATTAAATACTCTTTTTTTTTGCTGCCATGAAAGGAGGCAACCACCCATTCATTAAGGAGAATTTTTGTCTAAATAAAGAGCCAAAAAATAAGGAAGACACACGAATGGATTTGCTTATTATTTTGAGAATAAAAATTGGATAAGTAATTTTCTTTGCTATCTATGTTTTGTGATTGTGGTTTGAGTTCAAATCACCCATGCTATAGGTTGAGGGCCTGCTCTACAACAAATGGTGGATCTTAGTTATTTTTTGCTTTGTAGTTGGTTTAGAATTGTTTATGAATGAATTTACTATATTAGTTGTTTGGATTTTCCGTAGCTTTTCTTTATTAGATTAGATGTTAATATTTTGTGTAGATTCCATTTATTTGATTAACTGATTACATTCTTGTAACTTTCATAAATTTGTTTTTTTAATAGTTTACAATTCTCGAGCTTTTATTTCCATGTTTTGTTTATGATTTATGGTTAATGTGTGAATCATCAATTTATTCTACATGACAAGAGTTGCAACAATGCGCTCGGTTGAGTAGATCTAGTGAGATTATATTTACTTTTATACAATATTAATGGTGTGACATGTTGACAGAGTTTTGTGTGCTAAGATTCATATAGATATGTTTGTCTAAACAAACTCAGTAGGATTAGAATTTACTTTACCTTGATGCATATGTTTTCTCTTTGTAGATATGTTGAGATTAGGATCTATTCTTACAATTAGAAGTTTGATTTTATTTACTTTTCCATTGTCGAAGGAATTATGTATACCAGTCGATATGGTTGAATAGATTTAGTTGGGTAATTTATACATGTTGTTATGGTTACATAGTGTTAGGATCAAAATAACATCAACAAAGAAACTTCCCCATCAATAAACTTACCATCTCTAGACTGTAAAATCCCTATGGTTGCATATACATTGCAGGGGTTTTTAAAAGTCTTATGTTCCTAGGTTGATAATTTAAGTAAGGCCCTAGTGTATCTTGCCTCTCAATACCATGCACTACTGGATCCTATCACGTCCCCACTTTGACCCTTGTAATATTTTGGGTTATAATGTAAATAATGTATGCATATTATGTATGATTCCTAGCATGGAGCTCAAGGCCAAGGCCCCGCTAGTGAACGCTCGATCTAGAAGAGGCAAGTATTTGAAATTATGCTACCCATGTGCTAGTGAACCATGGGAATTGTAAATATGCATCTTAATATAAATACCCACAACTAGCTATGCAATGCAACAAGAGATGGGGGCATGATGTTACAAGGAATTGGGAGGGAAATATTCAAACCCTTGAGCCAATCAAGTCAAGCCAAGTGTCAATGAGAGAACCCATGAACCCTCAACTACCCATGTTGACTTTTGTACCCAATCATTGATTTCTCCCAAGAGTTGGTTGAGGTAGTTAATGCCTTGGGAATGGAGAGGTATGGCTGTCCAAATTCGAGTATGGGCAATCCACCCTTCCTAGATTTTCGTGTTTGGCTTCTTGGGCAAGAAAAGGGCCACGAAATTGCTCCCCAAGCTATTTTTTTTATTCAACCATCAGTTTGCTCTCTCACGAGTTCAGAACTTCCTGGGCATTTCCCTCCATGAATTTCCTGTGCTTACCTTCATTTTCCTAGCTGGGAAGGGCGTTTTTGTTGTGGCTAACAATGGGGAAGAGAGGGGAAATGATTTGGGGTTTAATTGAGGCCGTTTTGGCCCACTGAATGCTCATACATCTGTGGGAGAAATCAGTTTTCTTCCCTGGGGTTGATTCCTGCTTCCCACAATCCGTTTTTGGTGTGCCCATGTTTTGGGGAAAACCCATAGACCCTATTCTGTGAATCCATGGTTGAATTATGTATCCATGCCAGTTTTGAGCTACTGTGTGTAAAATAATGTTGGGGTTGAGATGGGTATCCATTGCTTTGGCCGTGCAGGGTTTGAGAGCCCCAAGTTCCTTGTAGATATCATGCCCAGCTCGGGGGTGGTCTCTGAGTGCTGAAATAATACAGGCTGGGCAGAGACCTATGGTTGGGAGGAACGTTGCAGGGACATAGCTAGTTGTTTGGGACAATTGCACAACAAAGATAAGTGTTTTTCTGCCTATGTGTTCTGCCTCTGCAGTGTTTAATTAATGTCTGTTATTGATATATTGAGTGCATATGAAAACATGTGTGTGGATGAGTTTATTTCCGCTGTGCATATTTGTTTGATTTACATCTGCACACATGGTTTTTAACCGTATGCATCTAATGAATTGGCTTATTTTTATGAAAAGCCCCATAGAATGGCATCAAGTTCCCTTCCTTGCATTGGGTTCAAGGGTGGGTATGTGACAGATCCCACCAACATGATATATCCTTTTTGGGATTATTTGCATGGTGCAAATCATGGGATATTGATCATAGATTAATGACATGCACTACTCAAATAATCCCAAAAGTGATATATCATATGTTTGACTACGAAAGCCCCTCAATACTTAAATAAAAGAGTTAAGGGAGCTCTAATTGAATAGCTCATAATGTACAATACTTGCTAAGGTTTTGAAAATGGGGTAGCAAGCTAAGTGGGCTTGAATGTGGGAAAGTATATAATTAAGTGCACTTGAGCCAGACAAGTCTTGGGATAGGTGACCTCTAGGGAATTTTTGGGTATCGGGTGCAATCCTCGGAGGTGATGATTGACGTTATGGGATTCATTTCACTAGCCTCAATCCCAATTCTTCAACCCTGTGAGCCTCAACAAATGCAATGATTCCTAAGTGGACTATTCAAAGCCATGACAAATTGGTCAATTGTGACTATACTCATGAGATATGGGCCATAGATTAATTGCTTACACTACGTAGATAAACCCCAAAATGAGATATCACGTATAATTATTATTTCATGGGAAACATTATTGTCAAATCGTCACCCTCTTATTATTTAAGAATTGGTTTAAACATTGTTTATGACATTAGATCCTAAGAACCAAACTTCAATTAATGGTAATTCCCTCATATGTCAACAAATATATATGCCTTCATGAATTTGGGGGATTTATCCAAATGTAGTCAAAGATTATTAGTATGAAAGTCCAAATAGGACCTTCATTAATTTGGGGGATTTATCTAAATGTATTCAAATATTATTAGTATGAAAGTCCAAATAGGGTTATACTTGTGGGGAAAAGAGTTCTCTTCCTCCAAAACTAAAGCCAAAATTCAAATGAACCTAAATTGGGACAAAGAAAACTCACCCACTACAATTGACCTCTCATGAGAAGGAAGTATTTGAATGAGATGGGTCAATCATCTCATTACAAATCTCAAGATTACTAGTTATAGAGAAGTTGAATAGATTTAAAGAGACATAATAGACAACAAAGGTGCATATCCTTCTCAAGATATGGTTCAGTCCTTTCTTGAGAAATTTAATGCTGCCCGAGGACAAGCTGGAAAACTTCCTATATAAGCAAAGCATATATTTGGTTGGTTGAACAATCGTGAATGTCAGTGAAAGATAAAGATGCTTTAGTGCCAAAAACAACAAATTTTACCGCCTTAAATCTTATGATGGTCCTACAAAAAGACTACAACAATAAATTCTAATAGGGTTATTTCAAATTAAGAGCTGATAAACACTTCAGAATTGGAATTTGAAGCTAGATCTTCAAAGGATGAAACTATTTTTGATGTTAACCATGTTTGCAAACATAAAATCCCAAAGTAAGTTGAAAGGCCAAAACCCTATCTAAAGTGTTATGTTGTGGGTGCATATATGATGTCAACAATTGTTTGCTTTTGGTAAATACACATAACAACCTTTGAGAACAAACCATGGCCCTTTGTTTTTCATTTTCCCAAAAGTTACTAGTGAAAAAAAAATCAATTAAATCATATTGAAAAAGATATCTCTCAATATTTTTTCCATTAAAGCTTTTAAACTAAATATTGAAAGTCACACTTGACTCTGAACCTATTTATCACAATGTTGGATGTGGTATGTTGCCAAATCATTAGTTTAGTTGTTTATAGGCACAACTGAAGTAATGGTTTGGAAATGTACCACATTCAATATTGTGATAAATACTTTTAGAGTTGTGTGTCTTTCAACATTTATTTTGGAATCTTTAATGGATAAAATATGGAGAATTATCTTGAGACAAATTAGCAACGCTTGAATAAAAGAAAAACAAAAGCATGATTTTTACTCAAAAGTTGATATGCTTATTTACCATCAGGAAGTAATTGCTGACATCATATATGCACCCACAACATTACACTTCAAACATGATTTTGGCATTTTCACATGATTTCAGGATTCTATGATCATAGAAATTGTATATGCACCCACACCATAACACTTAAAACAAGATTTTGGCATTTTCACATAACTTCAAGATTCTATGTTTATAGAGATTGTAGACATTATACCAAGCTTTATAAGATCTAGCTTCAAATTCCAATTTCGAAATATCTATAGGCTACTATTCTAAACGAACTTTATCAAAACTTGCAGCGATAATCTTTGTAAGATCGTGATTGAGAGTTAAGAAGATCGAATTAGATGTTTCTGGCACTCAAGCATCTTTGCCTTTCTATAGACATCAATTGTTTAACCAACCTATTACCTACTTTGCAGGGGAAGGAAGCTTTCTAGGTTTTCATTGCGCAACATTAAGCTTCTCAACAAGGGACTACCAAATCCCATGTAGAATTTGCAGCTATGCTATCTTGATGGTTTTTTTCCATTTGTTCAAATTTCTTCTCTGTAAACAGATGATCCTGAGATCCACATTGAGATGATCGACCCAGCTCGTTCAAATCCTCCCATCTCAAGTGAATCCGAGTAGAGTGGGTGACTGTGTTAGAGATTAATTGAAAATATTGATTTTTCAGTACAATAAAAAAAGTTGATATATTTTTTTAAAATCAGGGTAACTTATTAACCTCCAAGAGTATATGCAACAACCAGCAAGCTATATATACCAATAACTCTATATATACCAATAACTCATAGATCAATTTAGGGAAATACTTCACATAAAGAGATGTCTACCATTTTAGCTTCACTATGACTAAATGCACTGAAACCTTGATATTCTTATCTCAATACTGAACTTACTAAAGACTGTGGATCCATCGGGTGGATCCAACCGAGAAACAAACATTTCAAACAGATCTCATACGAAAGCCTTTCAAGGAAGTAACTCACAAGTTTTATGACCAAAAGCCTTTCAAGGAAGTAAGTCAGAAGTTTTATGACAGGTTATATGACTGATCAATATGTGCAACCCACACAAATCTTGATATTGTTACCGCAATAGGGAGCTTCGCTACCAAGAACTGTGGGTGTGGACCCACCCTAGAAACAAACATTTCAAGCAGATCTCATACAAAATCCATTAGAGGAAGTAACTCACAAGTTTTATGACAAGTTATATGACTGATCAATATGTGCAACCCACACAAATCTTGATATTGTTACCGTAATAGGGAGCTTCGCTACTAAGGACTGTGAATCCACCCGAGAAACAAACATTTCAAGCAGATCTCATACAAAAGCTTTTAGAGGAAGTAACTCACAAGTTTTATCGAAACAGGAAAAGCAGAATGTATAATCGGGCGTGCCCACAAAAGTTTTCCTGTAAAATTCGATGCATTTAGCTGGAACATCACTTGAAGAACATACTACTTAATCAGTCACAGGTCGTATCTTTTGTAGATCTATAAATATGTCAAATCGATTTCTTGTTTAAATCTGAACACATGCAGCACTCAAAGCTAGAATAATACAAGCTTGTTGGATCCTAACATGCAATGGCTTATCAGAGTAAGTCAGTCTTTATAACTCCCTCAGCCTTCATTTAATTCATTAAACAGGGTTTTTCAAATTTGACCACAATAAGAGCGAACAGAAGTTGGGTCTACTAGATCTGAGCACAACTGTAAAAACAGAACACACAATACGTAGAAAACATAGTCTCTTCGTCCATTGGCTTGTATTGTTTGGAGAGATTTATCGAACAAGACACTGTTGGTTTTATTAAAGGGATTTCTAAACTCAAATGTTCAGAGTCTCAGCCAAAGATTTAGATTCCTGTGTATAATATCCTTCTTTTCTTCATTGATCGGAGCAACATTACCTAGTTTACATTTAGCGCAATATTGTCTTGGAAAAAACAAACCAGACGGCTTGGAATCACAATAAAAAATAAACAAACATTTCAAGTCGATCTCACACAAAAACCCTTAAAGGACTGCGCATCGAGCAGAGCAACATGCATTTCAAGCCGATCTCACAGAAAATCCTTTCAATGAAGTAACGGAAAAGAAGAATATGTTATCGGGCGTGTCCAAAAAAAAATTCAGACTATATTCAACTCAATAAACCTTATGTTAACCTATTTTGAATAATATAAAACGTAACAGATATCCATAACTTTGACAGATTTAACCACCCTTTCTCATCATCAACATACAGTAAGAAAGTTAATGTACTTCTCAGTAATAAACCATTCTTCTACTCTTCTGAAAGACGACTTCTCTTTTCAGAGAGATGTCATAATAAAAATAAATAACTTGTTCACATTTCACTATTCTTCCTTCGTATTTATAATGGAGGTTGGATGGATTGCCATGTCAAATTTGATGATTGTTTGCTAATTTATTTATTTTTTATTTTATTTTATATATTTTTAGGTTATTAATTTCCTAAAAAATTAGAGGAGTTTAAAGGTTTCCGTGATCTGGGTAGTTTAAAAATTGGGTAATTAGTTTAAAAGTTTAACCTGTTTTTATCCCAAAATTGTTGGGACATTTTGGTTGTCTTTTATCCTACCAAAGTTTAAAGAAACCATGATTTGGAACTTCTTTTTTATCTACTTTTCAACTAGTCAATAATGACTTAAAAACTTTGAAGAATCCCTTAAAAATTATCTTATTAAATCTTACATATCTTTACTAATATTAACTATTTTAATATCTTTTGATACTCATAAGTTGGTTACTCTTTTCCATTATTCTAACCTTATAATCCCTAAAGATTGATAAACTCTTCACTCAAAATATTTTACAATAAAGATGCTTATACACCCATCATGGACTATTAGAAATCTTTTAAAAATGATTGCCGTGCTAGAACACCAAAGAAATCATGGATTATACGAGGGGATTTTAACACTACTCTATAAATAGATGAAAATAATGAGGTAGGAAGAAACACAACAACACTTGTAACTATCTTCATAAATGATGGTTGATCTTTATATCTCATTATTAAGTGTCCTCTTCACATGGGTTAGTAGGAGGTGAGGCCATCTAATTGCAATAAGACTATATTTCTCCCTAGTTGGTAATGAGATGTTTAAAGACAATACATCAAATGAACCCTATGAGATGTTTAGACACAATACATAAGATGAATCCTTCATAATGAAAAACATTGTCATAGCATTGGTCAACCTTATTATACATGGGAAGGGATGTGAATCCGTAAAATTCATTTTTCCTTTAAAATGGTGTGTACTATTCACCCATATTTAAAAGAAAATTTTATGAAGATATTGTGGAATATGACATGGAATCAAGATGTTGTAGCTAAAATTTGAAAATAATGAAAATAGACCTATAAAATAATAGAATATAAGAAAAAATAGAGAATATCTTTCAAAAGAGGAAAAACATGAGCAAGGAAATGGATAAAATCTAGCAGAATATTTTTCTATAAGGCTTGGAAAAAAATATTAGCATACGTGAATACTTTATCCTCAAGAAATAGAGCAACACAAACATTTTTTTCTTTTGGAAGCATAAGTAAAGTGTAAGATGGCTAAAAGGAGGTAGGTACCATGCTCCTTCACCACACAATAATGAATAACTAGAGCCAAAATGATGGAATACTAGGAGATAGCTTGGAGGTTTAGCCTTTTTGAAGAAGGCGGGGATGGATGTAGATTCGGTTGATTACTCAACGAACCTAGTTGAAGTTCTTACCATATTTGTTAAAGGCGTCTCATCAGTAGATAAGCCTGGTAGGAGAAGTTATGTTGGTACCCTAGGGAAACCCAAAGAATATCATGTAGTTTTTTTTCCCCACCTCTATCCTTAGCAAAACAATTAGGAAATAACATGATTATAGAGGTCATTGGGGTACTTGACAAGCTTAATGAACATACAAATTATTCCTTAAAAGTGACCGTAGGTGATGGTATGCTTTGGTAGAATATCTTTAATGACCTTATCTTGTTAGTGTTTGTGGGCACCAAGGAAAACTAATAAGGAAGGAGCTCGAAGAATGAGATTATTGGAGAATAGTTTGTTACAAAACACTACAAAGAATGTTAGATTTTTAGATCTTATATTTTCAAAAATGCATTAGCCTAATGGAAGTAAACTCTGTAGTCTTTGAGAAACTTGGTCCTTGTTGTGAAGCAAAAGAGGGAGGTATTATGTAGTTGAATTTTTTAAGGATGGGGAATAAATGTGTTAAGTTGGTAAAGTGGAGAACTAATCTCATCTTGGGTGAATACATCTCTAGCATAGGTAGTGGATTTGTTTAATAAAACAAATATGGAAAGGTTTTATAAATAACTTATCTTAAAGAAAAATCTTACCTCTTGGATAGAGAAAGTATGGTAGTTGGTTTTAGGGAATTCCTATGGTTTTCATGCCTTGGTGCGGGGATGGCCCTCTCTTCATTTCAAAGTGGAAGATATTGATGTTGATGATATTTTCAAGGTGTGGTGTTTTTGGGGGCTAGTAGTCCTATCTTTGAAGAAAAGTGTGCCTGGATTTGACTCTAGGATAGAGAGGATCTATTTACATATGGTTTGGATTAAGATCCATGTTATGTCACTTAATTTTTGGTTTGTGAAGATATTTAAGGACATTTATGGCATGCTTGGGACATTCCTAGAAGTTGACAAGTAGTTAAAGTATGAAACATCTCACTCAGTATCTTGTATATTGGTAGAACTAGATTCAAAAGATGGGCTTGTGGAGGATATCAAAATAAAGGTGAGGAATAATTCATATCTGCATAGTTTGGATTATGTTAGCATTCCATTACGTTGTGTTTGTTCTCATGGTTATGGGCACTTGGTAAATAAATGTTTGTGCAATTTTCATAAAAAAGAGTGGAGGAAGAAAAGGGGACGAAAAATCCTTCATAAGTTATAGGGTTGAGCAAAAGGTTATGAAGGAGGGGTATTGTTTTGGTTTGGTATTTAGCAGAGGGGATAAGTATAAGGGGAATGATGAAAATGTTGCTGAATTAGTTTCTCTAATGGAAAATAGTACACTATTAGTGGATTCAACAAATCTACATTCGGATGTGGTGGTAGGTGATCCAAAAAAGTTGGAGTTTATTCCAATCCTTTCTTCTATTTTTTTTTTATAATCTATTCTATTTGTATTCCCTCTTAGGACCTATACAAAATGTAGATGTGAATTTTTCTCATAATGAGCAACCTCTTCCTGATATTTACAAAGGTAGTTTTATTTTGAAGTCAAGGGAAGGGAAGTTAGTCATGGAGGACAAGGGTTTAAATTCTAGGATTCCTCTTGGATTGGTTATGTATATGCCTTTGGTTATCCTTTGAAAGGGAAGAAACATCAACCAATGTTTTGAGGAAGGGGTTGAAAGGGCCATTCGGTTCTAGTATACCTTTGGATGTGGGAGAGGAATCTTTACATCTCACCCCTTCATATTTCCTCTTATATATAGGAAGATGTCCAAAGAAAAGTTCTTGGAGGCATGGAAGGGCGAATGAGTGGAGATATATGGAAGGAACCTCAAGATAGGGGTATGAAGCCTCACATATATTTATCTCAAAGTTAGGCTATTAGGTAATTGATTGAGGGGAAACAAAAAACATTTGAAGGGGCCCTTAGAGTAGGGCATGCCCCTAAGATGGTGGCCCAATAATCATAATGCATTTAAACATCAATGGTTTAGGAAAACACTCTAAGAAACTTATCTTATGTAGACTTGTGGATCTACACAAGATTGTTATTACTCTAATACAAGAAATAATGGAGAAGGGGAAGAAGTGTATTAATGACCTTTCAATACCATGGAAGGAGTGGGATTTTTTAGGATTAGATTATGTAGGTCATTCAAGGGGTTGTTGACTAGATGGAGGAAAAAATCACTTAGATTGAAACATTTTGTGGCTTTGAATTTATGGATTGGAGCTATTCTCTATTATCTCAACTTGGGGAAATATTTCAATATTGCCAATTTAAATGGGCCATACGAGGAAAGGATTCCTTTCTCGGAGTATCTATTGGACTAACAATTCTTAAAAGTAGAAAGGTTGATTATTGGAGGAGATATTAATATCATGACAAAAAGAGATGAAATTTTGGGGATCTCATAAAGGGAGAACCCATTGGTAGACTTTGTTTTACAAAAGTTTGAAGATTTTGGGATGGTGGGTGTGGGACCATTTATTAAGCTCTTCCCAACCTAGAAAAATGATAGATAAATTATTAGTGTCTAAATCTATTTTGAATTCCCCCCCAAAAATAGGTACTAGGTGGAGGTGAGAGGGGATTCAATCACATATTGATCCTTGTTCAAATAGAGAAGGATGAAATAAAACCTTCCACCCCTTTATGCTTAATAAAGAGGATGAAGGGTTTATTAATCTCATCAATTTTAAATGGGTGAGAATTTAACCTCTTAAAGGGACTTGTCTAGTCTCCAACTGGTAACATTATATCTCAAAAAAGTTAAAATGTTGTATTAAAATGGCCTTATGCCAAGAGGACAAAATATGAGTAGGCTCAAATTTCAATAGAGAAATAGGTCTACTCTCAATATTAAGTTTCAATATTTGACATGAGAGGGTCAAATTGAGGAATTTGGAAAATACTAAGACGACTTTGTTTGAAGAAAAGGAATCCCAATAGAGACTAACGAGAAGAGCTCCTTGGTTACCCAATGGGAATGAAAATGATTTTTTTTTCATAACTATGCCAATCATAGGAAAAACATCAATACTATCTAGGAAATACAAAATTTTGATGGGAGTAAGGATAAGTCCTTCAAGGATTTGCCCGATATGGGATTTCCCTATTTTAAGGGTTTTTATAAAGAACCATATAGAATCAACATGTTGAAATAGTGAATATTACTTCCCTTTTCCCAAGTTTTGTAGGGGGGAAATGAAATCTTGGTTGAAAAAGTGCCTAAGGAAGAATTAAAAGTTGTATTGGATTCCTTTAAAAGGGATAAGAGTCAAGGGATTGATGGGTGGAAATTGGAGTTTTTTATAGGGTTTAATGAGATTCTATTGAAAGAGGCATTATCGAGGGCTGTGGAGGATACCAAATGAATAGGAAAAGTGCTTGGATCAATAAATTCCACCTTTATTTCATTAATCCCAAAGAAGGAAAACCCTTAATAATTTAATGATTTTGGGTCTATTTCTGTATAGCTACAAGATATTAGCTAAAGTGATGGTTGTTAGGGTGAATAAGATATTATTGGAGTCAATATCAAAAGAGCAGTTTGGACTTGCATGGTAGATAGTGTCATGAAGCTATAAGGGTGGAATAGGAGTGATTACAAACTATCAAAACTCAGAGGTTAAACGCAATCATTATGAATTTATATTTATCCAAGGATTACTATAGATCATCTAATTGGCTCTACTTGAGACTAATCCCACTCTGCATAGGATTCTACATTTAAATGGAAAATTGGATTTTGTGGTGCCTGTCTTTAGTTTCATTTGTTGTCTTAGTTAATGGTTATAATTTTAGTTATTTAAGACCTATATAGGTCCGATGCAAGTGTGTCATCTAGCACCTTTAATATTTCTAATTATTGCTAAAGGATTAAGCAAAAAAATTATAGAGGCAAAAATAACAAGTACCTTGACTGGGATACAAATTGGAAAAGTCATTTGTTTTTACTCATTTGTTGTCTACTAGTAATGTATAATTATTCTCTCATGGTTCTAGGGAGATCTAAATAAAATAAAGAAAATTATTGATTTACGTTATACAAATTCTAGTATGGAAATAAAATCCAAAAGAAGTAGGAGGTTGGGTTTTTAAAAATATACACCTCTTTAGTTTAGCCCTTGCTACTAAAAGTCCGTGGACACTATTCTATAATCAGGTTTGTGGGGAAAGGTCATGAAATCCAAATACTTGAGAAGGATATTTAGAGTAGATTAATTTAGACAAGAAAGGAAGAATTCAAGCTGTGGTTCTACCATTTGAAAAGTGTAATGTCCCCATTTTGACCCCCCCTTTGTATTAAATCGTAAATGATGTAAATATTGTAATTTAATCATGGTGAGGAGCTCAAGGCCAAGGCCCCACCATTGATTTAGCGTTTCATGTATCGGCAATTAAAAATAGATGCCTATGGTTCTTGTGCTAGATAGGCACAATGTAAATGAAACATCATGTAAATACGAATTTCAATGAAAAATACCCACAACTGGCTATGCAATGCAACAAAGAGACGGGGGCATGATCCTACAAGGAATAGGGAGGGAAATTATTCAAACCCTTGAGCCAATGGTGTTAATCCATGTGTCAATGAGAAAACCCATAAACCATCAACTACCCATTTTGGGTTATGGACCCAATCATTTAATTCTTCCAAGAGTTGGTTGAGGCAGTTAATGCCTTGGGAATGAAGAGGTATGGCAGCCAATTTCGTGCATGGGCAAGCCATCAACCTGGGAAATCGTATTTTGTCTCCTTGGGCAAGAAAACACCCACGAAATGGTGCCCAAAGCCATTCTGAACATACAGTTTTTCCTCTCTCACGCAGTCTGAACTACTGGGCCTTTTCCCATCACGTTTTTCACCATTTCTCCTGCATTTTCCATGCCTGGGAGCTCGTTTTTGCATTGGACAGCAGCTGGGAGAGAAGGGCCACGATTTGGGACTGTTATGGAGGCCGTTTTTGCCCCAGAATATCCATGGACGTTTGTCTAAAACGGATTTGGCTTCCCAGGGTTGTTCCCCATCTTCTAGTTTCATTTTTGGGTTTCCCACGTTTTTCTGAAGCTAATGAAAACCCCATCTTTGGGCATCTCACTGTAAAAACGTTTCTCCATGCCCAACACTTAGACTTCTGCTGTTATGTGCATCCCTGTTTTGATGTGAACCTGTGAGCAAGAAACTTGGACTGGTAGTGGACAGAATTGGCTTGATAAACCTAGTGGAGGGAGTAACCTCTCAAGAAGATCAAGAGGGCTTTGGCTACTTTTCTATGCACACCCTGAGAGCACTAGAAAGGAAGGTATGGATTGAGGGACTGTGTGGCAGTGAAGAGAATACTTCCTTGTGTTGGGTGTGTAGGCATTGCGAGTGCCAAGCTGAATAGATCTTGTAGAGGTATCCATAGCTCTGTGGTTGAGCTCACTAGCTTAGAATTCTTCCTTTCCATTTCCTAGCAGCCTGATAAACCCAATTGTAGATTGGCTTGGCTCATCTTGGTGTATGCTTAGCTATGTGTGAGTCTGTTGTTCTCTGGTTCCTTGTAGAAATCATGCCCAGCTTGGGGGTGGCAGTTGCATCAAGAGGTTGATAAGCACAACTGGCCAATGGTTGGGCGGAACGTTGCAGTTGCATAACCAGTTGCTTGGGACTACTGTTATAAGATAAGTATTCTCTTGTGTTAACTCCCCAATTATTATTTGATGAATATCTTGAATGTATGATGGATGTGTTATTGATATTATTTCCGCTGTGTTTTTCTTATAATTACACACTCCATATGTCTTTTATATTATGTGAATGCTTGGTTAAAATTTTATGGGGCTAGATGTCCGGTTTAGTATCACGATCCTCTCTATCATGCTGGTATGATAGGAGGGGACATTACAAAAAGCCTCAGTGAAAGATGTTTGCATAGTTGGGAAAAGGACATCATGTAAGATTGGTTGAGGGAATAGTGTGAGAATAGGGGAAGATCCTTGGATTAGATTCAAAGGAAACTACAAATTCTCTATGGATATGATAAGATACCTCCACCCCTTAGGAATGTATTGTAGAAATTTGGTTGTCATTGATGTCAAAGAGGACTTAGTATCCATGTTCCAGTTTGAAGAAATACATAAAACTATGTGTGCAAGTCCTTAATCCCATCTAGTCGTGGTACTTGAAAGTTAATGTCAAAGAGGTGGTTGGACATGATATGCAAGTATTGGAAGTGCGCAAGACCTACCAAGTAATGGTACTTCAAGGTCACAAGAACCAACACATAGTGGTTCCCAAGTGTGTAAGTCCCACTATACTAAGGAACTAGTGTGTGTTAAAATTCAATATGCTAAGACAGAAAATAGCAGCATTACATTCCATTTCACAATAATAGCATATACAGGATCACTGAAGAAACAACAAGCATAGCATAAACACAAGAGACAGAGATTTATCCTGGGAAACCCTCATGGGGTAGAAAACCCAGCAAAGCTTCCTCAATATAGATGACCAGCAATATACAAAGATGCAAACCCTGAGCATAAGCTCCTTCTCCTCCATAGCAGACCTCTCCTCCACAAATGCGCCTTTCTCAAGTGAGTGAGAGTGACTGTGTGTAATGAGGAACACACCTCCTCTATTTATACACTACTCTGATATGTATTTTACACAAGTACACGTAGGCTCGTATTTAACCAATAGGTTAAATACCCCACTACAACTAACTGGGCCGACCCCTCTAGGGTGGTCTAATAACCCTTTGACCCACATAACACATACAGGGCCGACCCCTACTAGGGAAGTCTAATAACCCGAGTTACTACATTCCGACGGAGGAATAAACATCTCCGAATATACAATAGGATCTTCACGGAGGAATGAAACATCTCCGGAATAATAAAGTACAAATATAATATTCTTTGAAGTTACAATATATCAACACTCCCCCTTAACGAGAAGGATATTATAACAACATCTGCACGAGCAAGGAGTCATCAACATCATATATGATACATCTATAAATCATTGGAAGCTTTCTTCAATTTGTCTTCATCAGTAACTCAAACAGTTACTGGTACATCAATGTCAACATCAATATCAGCATTACGATCATCAGCATCGTAATCACACGATCAGCAGCATCATCATCACACTATCAACAGCAGCACGATCAGCATCGTCATCATACGATCATCAGCATCGTCATCACACGATCATCAGCATCGTCATCACACGATCATCAGCATCGTCATCATACGATCATCAGCATCGTCATCATACGATCATCAGTATCGTCATCAGCATCATCATCACACGATCATCAGTATCGTCATCAGCATCGTCATCATACGATCATCAGCATCGTCATCACACGATCATCGGCATCGTCATCGCACGATCATCAGCATCGTCATCATACGATCATCGGCATCGTCATCGCACGATCATCAGCATCGTCATCATACGATCATCAGCATCGTCATCATACGATCAGCAGCATCGTCATCACACGATCAGCAGCACAAGTATCCTACCGATACCTCATCAATACTCTTTCTCGGAGACCATTCGTCTACGGATCAATTCAGGGACCGAAGTCCTGGGATGATACAATCCCCATCACGTACATTTTGAACTATCAGTTCCGGGATGATGCAATCCCCTATCACGTACATTTTGAACTATCAGTTCCGGGATGATGCAATCCCCATCACGTACATTTTGAACTATCAGTTCCGGGATGATGCAATCCCCATCACGTACATTTTGAACTATCAGTTC
Organism: Larix kaempferi; assembly: GCA_027924585.1. Lineage (NCBI taxonomy): Eukaryota > Viridiplantae > Streptophyta > Pinopsida > Pinales > Pinaceae > Larix > Larix kaempferi. The sequence goes on from BSBM01000619.1 coordinate 6,241,721, forward strand.
CGGGATGATGCAATCCCCATCACGTACATTTTGAACTATCAGTTCCGGGATGATGCAATCCCCATCACGTACATTTTGAACTATCAGTTCCGGGATGATGCAATCCCCATCACGTACATTTTGAACTATCAGTTCCGGGATGATGCAATCCCCATCACGTACATTTTGAACTATCAGTTCCGGGATGATGCAATCCCCATCACGTACATTTTGAACTATCAGTTCCGGGATGATGCAATCCCCATCACGTACATTTTGAACTATCAGTTCCGGGATGATGCAATCCCCATCACGTACATTTTGAACTATCAGTTCCGGGATGATGCAATCCCCATCACGTACATTTTGAACTATCAGTTCCGGGATGATGCAATCCCCATCACGTACATTTTGAACTAAGGTCCAGGGATGATGCAGTCCTATCCTCTATTCTCGGAGACCTCACGTCTACGGCTCTCTTTAGGACTGAAATTCCAGGGATGATCCAATCCCCTCAAGTCCACCAAGGACTTCATTCTCGGAGACCTATCGTCTACGGCTCTCTTTAGGACTGAAAGTCCAGGGATGATCCAATCCCCTCAAGTCCACCAAGGACTTCATTCTCGGAGACCTCTCGTCTACGGCTCTCTTTAGGACTGAAAGTCCAGGGATGATCCAATCCCCTCAAGTCCACCAAGGACTTCATTCTCGGAGACCTCTCGTCTACGGCTCTCTTTAGGACTGAAAGTCCAGGAATGATCCAATCCCCTCAACTGTCCACTAAGGACTTCATTCTCGGAGACCTCACGTCTACGGCTCTCTTTAGGACTGAAAGTCCAGGGATGATCCAATCCCCTCAACTGTCCACTAAGGACTTCATTCTCGGAGACCTTATGTCTACGGTTCTCTTTAGGACTGAAAGTCCAGGGATGATCCAATCCCCTCAACTGTCCACTAAGGACTTCATTTTCGGAGACCTTACGTCTACGGTTCTCTTTAGGACTGAAAGTCCAGGGATGATCCAATCCCCTCAACTGTCCACTAAGGACTTCATTCTCGGAGACCTTACGTCTACGGTTCTCTTTAGGACTGAAAGTCCAGGGATGATCCAATCCCCTCAACTGTCCACTAAGGACTTCATTTTCGGAGACCTTACGTCTACGGTTCTCTTTAGGACTGAAAGTCCAGGGATGATCCAATCCCCTCAACTGTCCACTAAGGACTTCATTCTCGGAGACCTTACGTCTACGGTTCTCTTTAGGACTGAAAGTCCAGGGATGATCCAATCCCCTCAACTGTATTCACATCCATACAGGTACAATCATGTATCACATCAAAACATGTATTCATCACATCAAAGCATGTGTACATCAAAATATGTATACATCACTTAATCAACACATGTACACATCACATCAAAACATGTGTACATCAAAACATGTATACATCACTAATCAAAACATGTACACATCACATCAAAACATATGTACATCAAAACATGTATACATCACTAATCAACACATGTACACATCACATCAAAACATGTGTACATCACAATATGTATACATCACTAATCAACATATGTACACATCACATCAAAACAAGTGTACATCACTAGCATGTATATCAAAAACAAAACATGTATACATCAGACATGTATTCTTACTAATACATCATATCAAAACATGTATACATCTAGCATGTATTCTCACCAATACATCTATCATCAAAAGCATGTATAAGTAAAGCTAAGTATTCTAAGTATAAGAGTCCTAAATCTAAATATTTCTAAGTAACTGGGTGTAGGGAACAGGTTACCTCATCAACGACCTTGTTGTTTGATGAGACAATCTCATCAGTAGTGACTATACTACTCCCCCTTTCGAGGAGGGTCCTTTTGAACTACACCAAGCTTGTCTCGAAAGTATTCAAACTTCACTTGAGACAGAGGTTTGGTTGGTAACTTCTTCACTTGACGTAGAGGCTTGGTTAGTACAACGGTAACCTGTTACAAATTCAAACTTTTAGAGTTCCTTTCTGTTTCAAATCTTGTTAGTTCCCTATGTTCTTTGACTTATCATGGAACACTAGATTCTATGTCATCTTGATACAACTCTAATTATCACATAGGATCTCAGTTGGTTCTATCTCTAAGTCAAACAATCTTAAAGCCAAACTTCTTCACAACTAGCAGAGCAAGCAGCCATATATTCCGCTTGTGCTGAGAGCCACACTAGACTGCTTCCAGCTAAACCACGAGATCATGGCTAAACCCAGACAATAACATCCTCTCGATGTGTTCTTCTTGTCTGAAACACTTCCTGCCCAAACAGAATCTGAATAGCCATCTGAAGTCATGATCTTCAAGATAGCATAGATCAAATTCTATCGTGTCCTTTATGTGCCTCATCACATACTTTGCAACTATCAGGTAAACACATTTAGTTTCCACTAGATACTAACTCAAGGTGTTCATAACAAAGCATATATCTAACCTAGTATATGTTAGATATATCAAAGACCCAATAATTTGACTGTACAGAGTTATATCCACTAACTCTGATGAGTTATCCCCTAACAACTTCAAGTTGGAATCCATAAGAGTGGCCATTCCAACACCTCAAGTCATATTTCTCATCATACTTTCCCTGGTTGAGAAATATTCCTTCTGAGCCTTGCTATACTTCCGGACCTAGGAAGTAAAGCATCAAATTGAGATCTTTCATTTTTCATTTCTGCATTGAATGAATTTCTGCATATCTATCTGTGCCATCTCTCGTTAGATGGGTCTACTGATATGAGCCTCAAAAACATTCGAACTCTGTGGTGAGTTCCTTCTTGCATCCATGTCATATGTGTATCATATTCAACCTTGTAGCAAAGGTTGAGATCCACATCACCCATGGTGATTATTAAGCTTATCAAATTATTATCGATCCTAGGTACCTATACAGAACCTGATTCATACTTCTTCTTTAATTACACCATACTTGGAGCAACCATCTTGTCGTGATTCTCTTCCCCTTTCTAAGAGAATCTTCTAGCCATGAGCCTTCTATATTTTGTTTGATTTGTAAATCTTCTTGTTTGAACATCCACCACTTGTACGGTGTCCATCATTCTTCATGACCTTTCCTACAAATCAAAATTAAGTACATGATTAGTAATACTTCATAATCATCAAAAGATAACCCATTATGCATACAGATATCATTTACATAGTGATGCAACTATTTTGACCAATACTTTGGCACAACACTTTCCCATATCCTGTATGCATACAGTGGCTATCTAGATGCCTTCCATCTCTACCAGAACATACTATTGAGAGTGTGCACAACTCTCAGCATGTCAGCAAAGAGGTTTCATTCTAGACAAGCAACAATGGAATGTTTGTTCAAACATATGCACATTAGTTGTATACTGTTCAATGCTCTATGAATGTTTACACTCAGCATTATATATTCTAGGAATACAAATATGCATGCAGGCAATATCATTACTATTTCAAATAGCAACTCAAATACTTATCTTTTATGTTTGTGTGGCTGCCTCCCGCTTGATCTTTTGTATGTCTTTTGAACTTCTATTCATTCTGTACCACTGAGCATGCTCAAGAGTCATCCTCATGATCTCATACACAAACATACACTCATTAGTATATGCTATCAAAACATTATAGTACTAAATAATCTTGAAAACGTATAGTCATGATTATAGTTAATAAACATTAGTATTCAAGATTTCAGGGAAGTCTTCTTTTACTCATGCATGTCATTGATAAAAGATATAATATGCATAATCCCTTGATTACTAACTTTATGAATAAGCATAACCAATCATTTCAAGTATACTTATATAAGGGATCTTAACACAAGGTAAGATTCATGGGAAACATACCTGGATTAGTATACCTACTTGGTTATGTACAACATACCTAAACAACCTCTTCAATGATTTAGAGATCCTGAGCTAGAACCTGCATGTCTCATAGGTTAAGCATAATATAACAAAGTCATACATACCTCGTAAGTAGAACAAAGATTATGAATGAGTCTTTGTCTTCATGTTTTCATGGTCATGGAGCCTGATTTGTCTTTTGTGATGTACCTGTATCTTGTTAGCAGACAACCTCAACCTCACACAACACCATAATGCATTAGTACAATCATAAGTGTCAACACCCTAGCCAATGAATATCTTCTATCATGCATTCATAATTTTGTTAAGGTGATACAACAAATCTAAAATCAAGATTGTACTAACTGTAATAACATGAAGACAAACATACCATAAACTTAATCATGAACAAATCTCAAAACATACCTCGATGAGTCATACCTATCGAGATCGCTTGTAATCTCCTTATGTAAAGCCTTAGCCTCATCTCCCTCTGAAACATGAACTCCTTCACTTATGTAGGTGACCAATCCATCTTCTTCTAGGATTAACCCTATCCACTTGATTTGCAAGAACTGGACCTGGAGCTGGATATGGGTTTGTCAGAGAAACCCCAAAAATTCAAACTTTGAATTTCAAACTTCCGAAAGGATAGAAATATGCGCCTTGATGAGCTGATCAAACTGATATATTTAGAATTTGAAAACTGCAAAGTTTTACTCCTCAATTTTGCCTTTGAAACTTTTGGATTCACTGGAGGTGACCCTGAACTGGGGTTTGATGAAGCCCACTCTTTTGCCCCATCAAAAAGTTTGATCCAAAGCTCTAAGCTTCTATTTTTCTGAGGAGCTTCCAGCCGTGGTCACAGATTTCAAAAATTCCCATTTTTACAGAAGCCCTAATTTTCCACTTTTCTAAACAAAGTCCCGAACTAGGGTCTAATCAAGCCCGGCCTTCTGCCCAACCAAAAATTCTGATCTTGGTATCTAAATTTCTATTTTGATGAGTAGCATCCAGCCGTGGTCTCCGATTACAAAAATTCCAACTTTCTTCAAAGCCCTAAATTCCGGAAGCCATGAATGAAGGTACCAAAAAATAATTCTGTTTTGACAGAAATATGTACCTGATTGTTTCTGGTGTAACTCCGAAATTTTTGATCCACAGGGTCTGAAAAAGCTTTCTGAGATGGCCTGACCTGTTAGCTTTCCATCCTGACAGGTCTGACCTCAATTGGATGTTCTGAGAGAGAGTTATGCCAAATGTCGCAACGTGACTTGTTTTGGGAAAATACAGGAGAGCGAACTTGTACGGCGTGCCACGTGTCACTGTTTGACCTTCGGCCTCTAAAAACGTTTTCTGAGATATCTCGGCCTGTTATCTTTCCATCCTGACAGGTCTGACCTCAATTGGATTCTCTGAGAGAGAGTTATGCCAAGTGTCGCAACATGACCTGTTTATGGGATAATACAGGAGAGCGAACTTGTACGGCGTGCCACGTGTCACTGGTTCAACTTCGGCCTCTGAAAAAGTTTTCTAAGATAGTACAGTCTGTGTACTACCTGTCACTTTTCACGAAATTTCATTTGGAGCTTCCTAGCCCAAGTTATGACCTTTTTCCCAAGGTCACCTGATTTTGACTCAGATCTGGAAGAGGCAGAAACCCTATATTGTACAGATCATAAATCACAAAGTACAACGAATTAGAGGTTGTCCTTTGGACACAAGGTACCTGGAGATCTTAGCTTCGTCCTGTAACAATTTCAGATCCGAAACATTCGCCAAAACGGATTTATAGCGAAAGTGCTACGATGACTGGTTTTTGCTATGTAAAACCCTAACCTTCAAATTGTCGTAAGTAAAGCAAGTGTCTTTAGTGCCATACCTTGTCTTCCTTCAGGTTAGCTCTGATACCATGTTAAAATTCAATATGCTAAGACAGAAAATAGCAGCATTACATTCCATTTCACAATAATAGCATATACAGGATCACTGAAGAAACAACAAGCATAGCATAAACACAAGAGACAGAGATTTATCCTGGGAAACCCTCATGGGGTAGAAAACCCAGCAAAGCTTCCTCAATATAGATGACCAGCAATATACAAAGATGCAAACCCTGAGCATAATCTCCTTCTCCTCCATAGCAGACCTCTCCTCCACAAATGCGCCTTTCTCAAGTGAGTGAGAGTGTGTGTAATGAGGAACACACCTCCTCTATTTATACACTACTCTGATATGTATTTTACACAAGTACACGTAGGCTCGTATTTAACCAATAGGTTAAATACCCCACTACAACTAACTGGGCTGACCCCTCTAGGGTGGTCTAATAACCCTTTGACCCACATAACACATACAGGGCCGACCCCTACTAGGGAAGTCTAATAACCCGAGTTACTACATTCCGACGGAGGAATAAACATCTCCGGATATACAATAGGATCTTCACGGAGGAATGAAACATCTCCGGAATAATAAAGTACAAATATAATATTCTTTGAAGTTACAATATATCAACAGTGTGCGCAAGACCCACAAGTCATGATACTTCAATTGTGCAGATCAAGACAAGTGGCAGATGCGTGAGTAAGCTTGATCGTGAATAAAGGAAGAAGGGATTTTATCATCCAACGTGTGGACACATTGTATGAATAAGTTGAGTATAAATAAGAAGCAATGTTGATGAGTGAAAAGTAAGCTTGAAGATGAACAAGAGATATAATTTGAATTGGCAAGCTTTGAATTATTGGGGTATCAATGGATCGTTGATCTGGAATATCATGATCTAGAAGAGAGCCAAGTGCATAAGAAAATAAGAGAAATACAACAGATTATGTTTAGGATGATAGAGTATATGAGATAAATGACTAAGAACATAAGAGCAGTACAATAGACGATGCATAAAATCAGATGAATATGCAGATGCGCATAAATAGAATAGTATGTTGAACAATGTGCATATTGCAGAAGCATATGAAGTATGAGAACCTGTGTGCAATACCGAAGTAGAAGAAGTGAAGTAAGAGAATAACTGATGATAAAGTACAACAATTGTGTAGAGCAGAGTATATATAGGTTCGCACAGAGGAAAGTAATGCATCAAGTCTGAGTGTGCAGATCAACATAAATCAAGAAGAACTTCTACAGTTATATCAGGGTGGCAGGAAGGGGCACGGACATGGAGTTGGTTCTTCCTTCAGTTTGGATCCTGTAAATCAAGGGGGTCAACGCCTCTTCCAATTGGTGCTAGTAAATGAGGGATTTGGTGCTTCCTTCAAGTTGAAGCTTGTAAATTAGGGGGTTGGAGCCTCCTTCCAATCGATGCTGGAGAATGTTGGAAGTTGGTGCTTCCTATGAATGTAATCTTTATTGTATAAGAAAGCATTATGCGGTTTTCTCCCGTTTGGGTTTCCATGTTAAATATTTGTGTTCTTTGTCTTATGCATGTATTGATGAATGATATTGTTTATGATGAATACATAATATAAATACTGTTTGAATTTGGTAGAAGTGAAAACTGTTTAAATTCTGCTTAATACTGATTCACCCCTACTCTTAGTATTAATAATATTTCCAAAAATTGGTATCATAGCGGGTGTATTCAGTAACAATTTAACAATTGGAAGTTAGATCATTGCACAAATATGGGTGGAAAGGATGACATCTTCTCAAAGCAAAGCACCAAGGTTACATGAAAATGGCAGCATGGATAATATCTCTATCACAAAAGTAAGGTATGCAATTAACACTCAAAGAAAAACTATAGAAGAAGTCAAAAGGATTGCAACCGAAATCATGCAAACTATGAAAAAGAAAGAAGAAGAGTAAAAAATGATTGAAGCATACTTTACTAGTCAAATATAGGAGATGGATAAAACCTGTCAAACTAAGAAACTTGAGATTGACACATTGGAAGGTGAAATTAAAAAACCAGTTGCAGAAAATAAGAAGTTATCCAAATAAATCATCCTTCTGAAGAAATAATTGAATGTTGCTAAACAAGAAAGAGAAGAAGGGATTGCTAAATCAAACGAATAAATCTTGTCACTAAAATATCAACTCCAAAAATATCAAAGACAAAGTGATGATGCCAACATGGTGATCAATGAACAACAAATTCAACTTCAAGCAAGAGAGCTTGAGATAATTTCTCCAAAAAAGAAAAGCATTGAGAATACCAAAACAATTGATAAACACAGGACTCAACTACTGGAAAAGGAACAAGAAGTTGAAAGATTACAAACACAAATCAGGACAAATTATAAGTTTTCCAAAAGCATAGAAGTCTTGAATGAGATTATTAGCAAATAGAGTTCACCATTTAACAAATCTGGTCTAGGTTACAAGGTTGGAGTCAACAAGAAAGAAGAGCCATCCTTCAAGGAATAAACTAAATAAACTAGACAAAAGGGAACTCAGAGGACATATTACAAGAATACTGTGCCACTAAAGGGACTGTACTCACTCAGAACTGTTGAATGTTAGAAGTGTAACATGGCTGGGCATACTGTAAATTTCTGTAACAATATAGTTTATTACAAGTGCAATGTAATTAGTCACAAAGCTCAGAACTGTGCAAATTCAAATAAATTCAATAAATGTTGGAAGAATAAAACAAGTAACACAAATGAGGAACCTTATCCGATTCTATACAAAAGAAGGAATACTCCTGCAAATCAAGAAAAAGAACAATGTAGAAGGATTTGGAAAAGGAAGTTTGTAGATAAAGGTAATAGTTTGATTCTATGTGGAGTTAGTAAAGAAATAACTGAAAATCAGAATAAGTTCCCTGTACTGAATCGAAATGTGGAGAACTTGGGAGAACAATATATATCCAATCCAACACAAGAATAAACCATAGATAGATGGACCTATCGCAGAAAGAAGATTGTGCGAAGAAAAGGCTGCGATAAAAGGTGAGCATTAATGACCAATGGAGTAGTGGCAGTAGTGGTGACCAATGAAGGGGAGGCATCAATAATTAGCGGCAGAGGATAGTTAGTTTAATTTGGACAAGATCAATAAAAATCATGAAAAAATAGAAACATTTCAGTTTTCGAGAATGGACCAAATTTAGGTGAGTTCGTAGAGAACGAAAATCATCAATGATAGAGGAAAGTCGCCAAACCCGTTATAAGCCATATATATATATCTCTAGTATGACAATCACATCTAATGAAAACATTAGCTACATATCAAAAATTTGGGAGTGAAGGTTGAAGCTTGGAAGTGTAATATCCCATAATTGGTTTGGAGTTGATATTTATGCAAAATTACAACTCAACAACACAACTTGGACATCACATTACTAATAGTCCTGGGAGTGGGAAGAGAATCTCACAAGTCCTTATGAAATTTCTCTCCTTCTACTACTGCTTTGTCTTCAGCAAATTTGAGATCCATGTATCTATCCATGAACATCTGCAAGTACTATGTTTTCATCTTTTCCAACTCTTCTTTAATGATGCACAGTTCTGAGCTATATACTCTCTCATCAACTCCACCTTGTATTTCCTCCAATTGAACTCTCCCAATAATATCCTCCATGAATCTATGTGCATCATAAGTTTTGGACAACACTTGCAACATCCTCTCTTCGGTGAGTAGGATCAAGCTCCCCAAATCACTCCATGACTGTTTGACTACACCAAGTGTGCTGTCACATGTGTGCTCACCCACCATATGAGTATCATGTAGACTCTCCTCCCAACATTCATCCCTATCACTGCATTCATCCTTCACACCAGAAATTTGAGCCTCCTCACTAGGTAACTCTACCATGCCAACCTTCTCCCTAGAAGTGGCTGTAATATTGTGATGACCCAAAGGAATATAAAATTCAGAATTTGGTTCATACCTTTGCATCACATATTTATCTTTATGTGGAAGATATATGGTGGTCTTTTCTTCCACTAAACTCTTTGGTTTGCACCTAACTAGTGTGTGCATGTCTTCTAGATCTGCTCCTCTGGATGATTCACTATCACTAAGTTCAATTGAACTCATCTCATCTTCAATCCTCTTTGCAGTGTTCTTGAAATCACCAACCATGAAATTGGAAATGGATTCATTTCCCACACTACCAATAACACCTTGACTGGATACTGGTTCTTTGGACGCACATGGTTCAACATGCTCACCCATTACACCTCCTTTGCATAGGAAAGATATGTGCATGTTCTATGTTGGTTGAAAAGTTAATTTCCACTGCTTGTGGCATGGATCCATAGCACAATACTCATTTCCAACATCCCATTCAACATTAGGAAGTCTATTTTCATTAAATGAATTGGAAAATTCCTCAAATGGATGTAAGAAGGAATTTCTGCCACACAAATCATAATTACTCTTATTCATTTGCTTGATGTCTTCTTCTTGTTGCTTCATGCACTCACCAGAGGAACCACATGGATCTTCTCTTGGGAGATTGCTTATGTTCTCCTTTGGTGGCTGATTTGTCTTTGGATCTTTCTTCTCCAAGAGAAATGGTGAATATTCCTCCTTGGTTGTCTTAGTATCAAGATTCTTGGAGGATCTTCCTGAAGATGATCCACAAATTATCATCAAGTAGGAAACTCTTCCCACATTGTTCACAAATTCAACATCTTTTGCTTGGTCTTGAGATGCACCTGGTTCTTCTTTTTATTTGGAAGATTCCACATTACTAGTTCCATCATGGTTATTTGATGATTTCCTTTTAACAGAGGGCTTCCCTCTTCCTGAATCAAGAAGAGCTTTGGATGACCCTTTTATCACTGGCTCATTGGGTACAAAGCATTGTGATGGTGATGCTTCATTTTTCTGCAACATATGCTCTACTTCTCTGCACAAACCATTAACAATATGGTATACTCTTCTTTGATATGTGTTGCTCACAGGACCCTCATTTGGAAATAAGCTTTCAAATTTGAAAGTGCAGAAGTCTCGAAAGGGAAAGACCTCCTATATCTCCTTCCTCATTTTTTGGTACTCCCTGAGGTACTTAGATGGATTGCTTCCTAGAAGCTTTCCCCCATAGCACACTCCGCCATCGATAATAATGAAATCTGGTGGTTTGGGCCTTCTGATCTTTGTGCAAAAAGAATCACATAAGGATTCACCATCCTCATGTAAAATGGTCAAGTCTTCATCTATGTAAATGACCTCTTCATAATCAGAAAAAATGATTCTTCTTGTTCATACCAATCAGAATCATCTCCATTGAACCGGGCCATGGATGCAATTCTGATTTCAATTGAGTAATGGAGCTTGGCATTTATGCTCATAGGTGCATAGGACCATGATATGATACCACTTTAATATCCCAAAAATTATTTGGAGTTGATATTATGCAAAATTACAACTTAACAACACAACTTTGACAAGCAGGAAACTAGTTACAAAAGAATTGGTCGAAGGCACAATTAAATGACTCCAAGATTAAGGATTTGGGATATTATGGTTCTTTCAAATGCATGGGGATGTGTGAAGAAAAAAAATATGTCAAGGACAGGGCCAAGTCTGATTCCTATCCACAAAGTACTGGGGCCATTTATGTTTCGAGCATCAGCCAGGCTGAAGTCTACTCCAATGATTCCTGGGAACACCTGCATATGAAAAATAAAATCAGTGTTTACACCTAAATGCAAAAAAATGGTGGATATAATTCCTTATAACTCTATTTAGTAAGTGGACAAAATATTCTGATAATTTGGGAGGATCTGGTGGTGTTTGGGAGAAAAAGAGTCAAGGACGCTAGTTAGGACTACTCAACTAATGGATTTCCAAGCTCTTCCAAATAGGATTAGGAATATTTGAATCCTTAGGAAAGAGGTTGGAATAGATTAATTAGTGTCTCAGGATCCTCAAATGACCTTCAGATCAGAAAACTAACTCATACTTAATCATGAATTGCAGAAATGGTAAAACTAGTTAAACAAAAGTGCATAATGAGCTAGTCTTTGAATTACTTGCTCCAAATTACCTTAAAGGATTACAAAAATCAGTTATGAAGCATATGAGGGATCTGATAAATTTTAATGAACAACAGCAGGTCTAAAATGGAGGTCATGACCAGAGATTAAAGAGTTTATTACATTCAGTTCTCAAGTTGATCTCCAATGCTAGAGAATCTTACAATATTGAGAGAATAAGCATGAGAAGAGACGAAGGAGATGAAATTATGTGTTGGATATGATAGGAGGACGAAATCAGGGATGATATCTACAGATGGAGGTTGTACTAAAATTCATGATCTTCTCACGGGAGCATTCATCATCTAAAACTTCACACGTGCGCGCCTTAACATTGAAACCTTGGCTTTGGTGAGAATGGTTGTATCTTGGGCATCCGGACACCTTTTTCAACAAGACAAAAGGAGTTTCTTACTGGAAATGACCCTTCGGATGCAATGGAAAAGGTATAACAACCCATAATTCCTCACAAGTGCTGAACCTAGAAGCTACATTTCATCCCTTCCACATTCTTCCCATCAAATGAAGGGAATGAGTAGAGATTTCGAATTGGATGCTTGATATTCATTCTTCTGACTCTCAAATAATATTGAATGGACTTCAGGACCTTAACATTAGAATACACGTGGCTGAAATATGATCTTCAATGGATGTACAGTACTCTTCACTACCTGTAAGAGAGAGTGGAAGAGATATTGGAACAATAATGGCTAATGGGAGCATTGCCGAAAGCAAGGTTGAGGCACATCACCCAACAAGATAAGCTAAAGCTCTCACATTCAATTAAAAAATGGTCAAAATATGTGAATTGGAGTTGGAATCATTCTTTTATAGAATTTTAGGGTGACCTGCTGAACAAGTTGAATAGCTTGGTGACCTGTGAGAACCCTTCCACATGGGCCACCCATGAGTGGATATACTTGCCTTGATTTTTCCTTACAAGATTTTCTTTCCTTTAGAAACTGCCCCCCCCCCCCCGGATTTGTCTCAAGATGTTTCTTTCTTTATTAGAGTTTCATGCTTTGTAAACTGAGCTCCCTTTTAGAAATTGCACCCTCCTTAACTTTTTCTGGATGTTTCCACTTTTCTACTTTTGGCATCTTCTTACACCTTCCCTGCTTCTCCTCGTTTGCTATTTTCTTGCCTCCAGTTCTATTTTAGCAACCTTATCCTCATGAGGGTTCCATATTGGCCCACTTGCTCAATATTTAGGAATAATTATTCATAAAAATAATTAAAATTAAATAAAGTTATTGTTTATACTAGACTTAGGATAATTTTTATTCTAAGTATACAAACATGGAATAAATTTATCTCCTTAGGGGTTATTTTTTCCCCTTTACCCATGAGAACTAAATGAGCCAAAATTGGGGACATGACAGGAATCCATGGCACCCAAGAGACAATGCAAAACAAAGAATCCATTCATAAATGTGCAGGAAGAAATTGCAGAAACACCAGGTGCCTCTTCATCAAAGCTGGTAAATATCTCTCATGACTACATTCCATCCATAAAACCTACTGCAACACCTGTCAACTTGTCGGATGTAGAAGAATCGTATATACCAGCACATAAGGCTCTAGAAGGTGTGATAGTTGAATAAATTTTTTTCGGCCAACTGCACAAGTTCCAGCGAAGAAAAATTTCCAGAACTGGTTATCGATAACGACATGGATGGGACGGTCAGTTCAGATCCTTTGGCACTGGTTGTAATGGAACTACAGACACGAGAAAATGGAATGCTGAAATCAAGGATACTGAAGTTGTTGGAGATCCCTCACTTTGGAAGGTCCCCATAGGTGAAAATGTGTGCAAAAATGTTGCTATCAGGAGTGCATGGTGGGTTCTCGTGGCTGACCATGCGCATATCCATTGATGCTAAGATGATTGAATTAATCACAAGACTTCCTACCATAGGAGAAGATGTAGGTCGTCTTTTGGATAGAAGAAACGAGAAATCCTTTGGAAATAAGATGGCTGAAAGGTATGGAACCCAAACGGCCAGCAGAGGGTATTCAGTCGCATAGATAAATGACAAGGCTATGAGATTTGCATTCCAGATGCTAGCATGCAAGATTTAAAAAGAGTCGTCAGGACCAAGTCTTAGAAACAATCGTTGTATCTGCAGCACAATGTGTGGAGGGAGTGGAGATGAAATTGCCGACATTTTTGCTGAATGGATTTCTAGAGGACTGCAAGGAAACACAAGAAAAATTTACACCCTTCCATTATACTTGGTTTTTAATATGTATTGTCCTGATAGGATGGAAGGAACCAAAATACAACCAATTATTTAACAGAAATAGGAAGTTGTTCTTGGCATCCAGGTATGCAAACTTGTGGGATACTAAAGTTCCGCGCAGACAGACAGACAACAACATCAATTTCTATCTATATGGTGAAGAGCTTAGGGTTATTTTAAGTGATACACCACGCATAAAACCTCACATAGATGAAGCATACAATGGAATTGCACGCTTCAAGATAGGAATGCATCATACCTACATACAAGCTAGAAGAGATCTCGACATGCAATGGCTACCTACCATGTTCATTTGTTTTGAGGATGACATTGCACAAATTGTAAACAAGTGGGATCCAACATGGAAGGTTCCATTAACAGAAGAAGAAGAGGTTGCACAGTAGAAAAATCCTAATATTCCAACATTCAAAGACAAGGAAACTGATGGTGCAAAAATTCTCCCTGAAACTACACAACAATTTGCGGAAGTTAAGAAGAGGACAAAAACGACTCATCCTGAAGAGTCATCAAGGAAGAAAATAAAAATGTCCAAACCTATTATTTTTTAGACGCTGGAAGTGAATGATATTGATCAAATTGGCCTGGAGGTCAAAAATATTACTGAAGAAGCAATGGAGAATGTGGCTACAAAGGAAGAAAATGAAGATGTTGCAACAAAGCAAGAGGAGATCTTGTTGAATATTGAAGAAAATATTGCGACAATGGAGCAACTGATACTGATGAACAAGGGAGAAGGACATGATGCGGAGGCACAATCAGACATAAATTTGTGTAGTTCACAGAGACACCTTGTCATGCATATAAAGGAAACGACAGATTCACATCAAAGACTGAAAATTCCATCTGTAGCTCTGGTGCTTCCCACTTAAGAGATGCAAGAGTCTTTAAGTCATGTAGAAATGATTCTACTGCACTTACCTATGAATGAGATACATGCACTACATAGGTCCATTGCACATGAAATTGGATGGATCCATGAATTTTTTATAGCTGACTGGTACGAAAGCCAAAATGAGAAGGAAATTCTACAGGGAGAATGTTCCAGGATGAAAATAGAAAAAGATAATATTGCGTAAAAGACATAAGAGTTAGAGAATAAAGTAGAAGAAGTAGTCACAAAATGTGATCAGGTGAAACAAGAAGTGGAAGAAGTACAATAGAAGGCCTTAAAGCTACAAAAGGAAGTAGAAGAAGTATACAATGCACTTCCAGAAGTTCAAATAGACGAAGATAATTCTCTAGAAAGAAAAGTGTTGAAGATAGGCAAGACCATTGAAGGTATACATGCTAAAATTGAAGAACTGTTAGTAAGACAACAACCATGAAAACCTCTAGAGGTTAGAGCACAACGCGAAATTTTTTTAGAAAGAATAAACATTGCAATAGAAAATATCAGGACCTTGGAGTTAAAATGTATAGAGTTGCATGAAGAAGGTGCTCAACTATGGGGAAAGTTGGTCACAAATGAACAATTGAAGGAAGTAGATAAAAGGCTACAGGATTCATAAGAACTGGAACAAAGGATGTGTGACAACTTAAATTTCCTTCCAGCTATTGAAAATATGAACAAAATGGGAGAGTACAGAAAACAATAGCAAGAAGTAGGCAGGACTTGAGATGAATGCAAAAGGATAGCTAACAGTATTGAACCATTACAAGAAGAAGCCATTAGCTTCACAGAATGTTTCCCATAGTTACAAGGGGATATCAAGGAATTAGTTGATGAATGTTTAGCAACTCTGAAGTCAACTTTTGATGAGCAAGTGGAAGTAAGCATTTTTTCCAAAGAAGGAGAAATGAAAGAAAAGGTTGTAGCTGCAAAGGTAACTCTACAGAAGTTTTCAACTACAGTTCAACCATGAACATTAGCATAAAATATTACTCCTTATTACAGGAATAAAGCACGAATCCATGGGAGTAATCGAAACAAACAACAACATGAAATCCAGTGCAAAGTCGAAGTATAAGTTCAGAAGAGACCCTGAAATTGTGCATGGGAATCATCTCTTTGCCATTTATGTCAAAAGGGGAGAGATACCATGAAGCATGTATCAGTGACAGATAAATGGGCAAAAAGCAAGAAGAAATGAAAAAAAACTAAGAAGTACTGATCGAAGGTTGCGTAGTAGAGAAAAGGTTCAAACTAGAAAGAACACATGGGGAGTACTATATTGTGTGCAAACATAGTAGAGGAATTCATGATCAGGAGGAGCACAACTTCATAAGGTGTTGAAATCAATGTCAAAGGAGTATATTGTTGAAATTTGGTTGTCATTGATGTCAAAGAGGACTTAGTATCCATCTGCTAGTTTGAATAAGTACATAAAACTATGTGCGCAAGTACTTAATCCCATATAGTCGTGGTACTTCAAAGTTAATTTCAAAGAGGTGGTTGGACATGATATGCAAGTCTTGGAAGTACGAAAGACCCACCAAGCAATGGTACTTCAAGGGAGCAAGACCCAACCCATAGTGTTTCCCAAGTGCACAAGTCCCACTATGCGAAGGAACTAGGGTACGCAAGACCCACAAGTCATGGTACGTCAGTTGCATAGATCAAGACAAGTGGTAGATGCGTGAGTAAGATTGATCGTGAAGAAAGGAAGAAGGTATTTTATTGTCCAACTTGTGGACACATTTTCTAATCAAGTTGAGTATAAATAAGAAGCAAAGTTGATGAGTGAAAAGTAAGATTGAAGATGAACAAGAGACTAGTATCCTGAATTGGCAAGCTTCAAATTATTAGGGTATCAATGACACGTTGATCTAGAACAACATGATCTAGAAGAGATCCAAGTGTGCAAGAATAGAAGAGTATTACAATAGATGATGCGCATGATGATATAATATGTGAGACAAATGCGCAAGAGCAGAAGAGAAGTACAATAGACGATGTGCATAATTGGATGAATATGCAGATGCATAGAAACATAATAGTATGTTGAAAAACACACAGATTGCAGAAGCATATGAAGTATGAGAACCAATGTGCAATACTGAAGAAAAAGGAATGAAGTAAGATCAGAATTGATGATAAAGTACAGCAGTTGCATAGATCAAAGTATATAGCAGGTGTGCACAAAGGAAAGTAATGTAGCAAGTATGAGGTGTACGAAGATCAGTAGACAACAAGAAGAACTTCTATAGTTATATCAAGGTGGAAGTAAGGGGTAATGACAGGGAGTTGGTGCTTCCTTTAGGTTGGATATTGTATATCAAGGGGGTCGGTGACTCCTTCCAGATGGTGCTAGTAAATGAGGGAGTTGGTGCTTCCTTCAGGTTGAAGCCTGTAAATCAGGGGGTTGGAGCCTCCTTCCTGTTGGTGCTAGAGAATCTTGGAAGTTGGTGCTTACTATGAATGTAATATTTATTATATAAGAAATCATTATGTGTTTTTCTCCAATTTGGGCTTCCACAGTAAATCTTTGTGTTCTGTGTCTTATACATGTATTGATGAATGGCATTGTTTATGATGAATACACAATATAAGTACTATTTGAATTTGGTAGAAGTGAAAATGGTTTAAACTACGCTTAATACTGATCCACCCCCTCTCAGTATTAATAAAATTTTCAACATTTATTCCTTGAGGATGCAGCTTCAAATGTTGATAATAATTTGTGGTCCTAGGGATGGATTATGGTAGAATATTGGGATTTGTAGGAGAAAAGAGTTAAGAAATGGAAATTGTATGTTAGAAGTTTATCTTCCAGTTCCATAATTTGTTTTGATCGAGATGATTTGATTAAATGGTTCAAAGATAAGGGGAATGGATCAAATATTGCAAAATTGGGTTACAAATAAAATATGGAAGAAGGATTTGTTGGAGAAAGCTCATGGTGACCCTTAGTTTGGAAGTTATAAAGTCCTTTGGTTATCTTTAGACAATGAAATTGTAACTAACTTGGGACAATTGGAAAAAAACAAATATGCAAGGACCTGGAAGATGCATTCTATACAAAACCAATGAGGAATATATGGATCACTTCTTTTATCTTGGTCCTTTTATGAGATATATATGCTTAGAGATTCTGCATATTACAAGTGGGAGAAACAAATGGTGGCAAAGGTCTCAAATATCGGAGAAAAAATTATAGGTATTTTTTTCCATGCCTTGTTGTAGGTATTTCCATTTCAAAGTTTAGACTTCAAGTAGGCTTAAAGTAAATTTTTTATTTGAAACCAAATCATTACATAAAGAAAGATTGGAAGTGGATGGCTAAGAAAATATAATAAAGGAATTAGTAGTGGTGCAATCATTAGATTTCTTTGGGAGGTGAATTGACTTTGGTCAAGTCAGTGTTGGAAACAATTCTAGATTACTTGCATACTATGAACTTCAATCCATCATTGAGGATTAATGACTTGTTGTATCA
Source organism: Larix kaempferi (assembly GCA_027924585.1). NCBI lineage: Eukaryota > Viridiplantae > Streptophyta > Pinopsida > Pinales > Pinaceae > Larix > Larix kaempferi. Next base: position 6,260,192 of record BSBM01000619.1, read on the forward strand.
ACTACAACATGATGAGTACTTCACAAAGGTAGACCACTATTCAAACTATTACTGAGTGTGATTGAAATAAGAGGACACTTGGAAGACAACATTTAAAATGAGATAGGGTTTTTATGGATGGATGGTTGTTCCTTTTAGATTATGTAATGTAGTTGAAACTTTTATGCATTTGATGGGTGATGTGTTTCTCCATTTATATATTCTTTTGCAATAATTTATTTGGAAACATATTGATATTCAAATCTACTTGGGAAGAACATATCTGACATTTGAAACAGGTAATGGGCACACTCAAGAAACATCAATCATTGGCAAATTTTAATGTCAGTTTATTGAGTAGTCTTTGGTTTACCTTTGGGGTGAATCCATGAAGATGGGTAGCACTTTTTGGCCAAAAGTGATGATGAAAATTCAATATTTTACTCATTCATTAAATTGAAGCACTCAAAACTCATATATGTCTTATGAATTTTGACATGCAACAAAAAACAAATTGTAGGGAATTATGTCATCTTTCCACCTATATTTTTTTTTTAAATAATAAAATTATTTAATATGCCAAATTTTCATTTAATGATAGGTTTGTTCTTGTAAATTTCAGCAAAAGTTTACAAGTGCCTTGTGCGCACGCAAAATAATTTAGTGATAAATGCATAATTTTTGAATATATATATATATATATATATATATATATATATATATATATATATATATAGACATAATCTACACAAAATGCAATGGCGTGCACATATTTTTTCTAGTTTATTTTGGAAAATTATATTTTTTATTAATTTTTGAAACTGACTATTTCAGATTTTAATCATATTTTGTACACATGTGTGCGCACGTATAATTTTTACTGGTTACCAAAATTGGAAAAAATACCATTTTGAAGAGGACACGTTGATGTGGGGCATATATATTTCTTGAAATTTTTTGGTTGTGTTCTTTTTATGTTGTTGGTTTTTCTTTGCGTTGATTCGAAGTTGTGGACGTGGTTTTTAAGTGTAAGTTTGAAAAGGAAACAAAAAAAATTATCATATGAACTCAAAAAATTGTAAATTATATGCCAATGGATAGATGATTCATTGATAGGGGTTAAGTTTTCCAAAGATGTTAGTGTTATCACTCCAGGAAACTACCTAGGGTTATAAGCTAGGTATGCCTGGTAACTTAAGAAAATATGTTTTTGTGTCTTTTGAAAAAAGGTGGATCAATGGGATGACTAAATCAGAGTACAGTATTTAGACATTCAACATGTAAACAGATGAAACAGTGCCCTCAAGAAACGATTGATCAGCATATATAATATCAAAGGTGGATGAAGAAAACATGTAACCAAACCAATACGAAGTAGGGCTCGAGATACATTCAAAGAACTGGAATCAAGCTGTGAGCTAAACAATGTAAAGAAACATTCACATTCAAAGCTAGACAACGCTGATACAGTGAAAGAGAAAATGACAACTGATATCAAAACTAAGGGAAACCTGTGATCTATATTAGCATAAGAAAACTGAATAAAGTAGCCAATTATTCCATCCAAAATCGAACCATCTAACAGTCTTGGTTCTGTGGCTTTATAGCCATTACAAAATCGTTTTTTCCAGATCCTAAAAACATGGATCTGTTTAATGAACTAAAGTACTAACTGAAAGTTAAAAACAAAAGATAGGGACTAATCCCTAAAATCATGGACATTCAGATATGGAGATCTCCTTCAACGACTCGATGGTTGGCGAAGTGAAGCAGCCTTCCAAGGCTCGGTGAAATGGGTTGGGCGCGCCACAGATTTGATTTTCGTGATATGGTAGTCGGCCTTTGCAAAAACAGGCTTTCGGCAGCTAACTATTCTGCTGATTTCGTGCCTTAGCTGCCGGAAGTCAGACCTTTCGGCAGCTAATGAGCTTTGGGGGCCTCGCCTAAGCTGCCGAAAGTCGTAACTGTAAATTTGTTATCACTCCAGGAAACTACCTAGGGTTATAAGCTAGGTATGCCTGGTAACTTAAGAAAATATGTTTTTGTGTCTTTTGAAAAAAGGTGGATCAATGGGATGACTAAATCAGAGTACAGTATTTAGACATTCAACATGTAAACAGATGAAACAGTGCCCTCAAGAAACGATTGATCAGCATATATAATATCAAAGGTGGATGAAGAAAACATGTAACCAAACCAATACGAAGTAGGGCTCGAGATACATTCAAAGAACTGGAATCAAGCTGTGAGCTAAACAATGTAAAGAAACATTCACATTCAAAGCTAGACAACGCTGATACAGTGAAAGAGAAAATGACAACTGATATCAAAACTGAGGGAAACCTGTGATCTATATTAGCATAAGAAAATTGAATAAAGTAGCCAATTATTCCATCCAAAATCGAACCATCTAACAGTCTTGGTTCTGTGGCTTTATAGCCATTACAAAATCGTTTTTTCCAGATCCTAAAAACATGGATCTGTTTAATGAACTAAAGTACTAACTGAAAGTTAAAAACAAAAGATAGGGACTAATCCCTAAAATCATGGACATTCAGATATGGAGATCTCCTTCAACGACTCGATGGTTGGCGAAGTGAAGCAGCCTTCCAAGGCTCGGTGAAATGGGTTGGGCGCGCCACAGATTTGATTTTCGTGATATGGTAGTCGACCTTTGCAAAAACAGGCTTTCGGCAGCTAACTATTCTGCTGATTTCGTGCCTTAGCTGCCGGAAGTCAGACCTTTCGGCAGCTAATGAGCTTTGGGGGCCTCGCCTAAGCTGCCGAAAGTCGTAACTGTTTCACAAAATTAAACCCAAACGCTGCTTAACTGATTTTGTGCCTTAGCTGCCGGAAGTCAGATTCTTCGGCAGCTAATGAGCTCTGTGGGCTCGCCTAAGCTGCCGAAAGCTGTTTCACAAAATTAAACCCAAACACTGCTTAACTGATTATGTGCCTTAGCCACCGGAAGTCAGATTCTTCGGCAGCTAATGAGCTCTGTGGGGCTCGCCTAAGCTGCCGAAAGCTGTAATTGCTTCAAAAATTAAGACCCCAAAACGCTGCTTTCCAGCATGTTCGTGACCAATCGCTAGGACTTCTTTGAAACTGCTCTTTTCCCTCTAGTCACTCGTTTAGTCTGTCTTTGCTGAACCTTCACAGGCTGTTCTTGCTGAGCTTCCACAGGCCGTTCTTTCTGAGCTTTCATAGGTGTTGCTCCCTCAGGGATCGTGGCCACCTCAGCCAACGTGTTTAGATCAGATGTTTGTGCTCCTGTCACTGCTGGTTGTACTTTTGTCCCCGACGATTCCTTCACCTTTAACCTGAGCATCCTGAGGTTACGGTAAAGTTTGACATTGTCTTTTATCAGCAATGCGTTCCTCTCGGTTGTTTTCTGGAGTTTTTCGAAGAGTTCCTTGCTCCGATCATGCATTGCCATATTCTTTTCAATTAGCTTTGCGTTGTGCAACTTAACCTGTTCCTCATTATGTCTTGCCTGGGAAAGTTCCTGTAGCAGCTCATTGACTTTGTTGGTCTCTGGTGTGGAAGGTTTGGGATCTGGTACATCAGTCAAGGGAGGGTCTTTACCTTTCTCACTCTCCATGGGCTGCTCTGCTCCTTGTTTTCCTTCGTCTTCAGATTCAGATCCTGAGTAGGGGAGATTTAGTGGGTTTTTTCCTTGAGGAGTTCCTTCAGCTTGTTCAAATACCAATTTTTTCTTTGACCTTCTCCTTTTGCTGGATGAGGAAGGGGATTCCATTTGGGCTTGAGGAGAGATGGCTCTCCTCCTTCTCTTGCTGATTTTGGGAGTGCTGCTCTTCTCGCCCTTGCCCTGCTTAACTGCCTCTTCATTTACAAGCTCTGTGGGAAACTCGTGCCAGAATAAAAAGTAATTCCAGTTCACAGCTCTCTTCTTCAGAAGCTCCTTGATTATCAACGTTATGAGACCCTGGTGAGAGATCCTGCTTGCAATCTTGCTTGGCTTAGCCTGGACTTGCTTTGCCATTTTAGTGAGGGTCTTATGGAAGAAGTATGGCAGATTAATCTTTTCTCTCCCTATGAAATGATTCAACAATTTGAAATGGTAGTGCAGCACCCTGTGATAACGGCCTTCACAAGTTATGTAAACGATGATGGCCTTTACAAGAGCCTGCCATTGAGGTTCGAGAAAGGCGATGGGAATATCCTTTCTCCACCTGATTTCCTTATGAGCTGGTAGGAGATATGACCTGAATTCAATGTCTGAAACTTTAGTGGTCTTAAACCAACTCTGTCCTGTTCTGGGAAGACCCGTACATTCGGCTATAGCTGCCTCATCCACATGAAATTCTTCTCTGCCAAACTTCACTGTTCTCCCGTCGTATCTCAGAGCAAACGCCTCAGCAAGTGGCTGGATGAAACTAGTGAGTTTCTCACAGTAGTCAAAAACTTCTGCAGACTTGAAAAACTCGGCCACCTGTGGATGGGACTCGAGATACCAGACCCCGTCTAGTTCTGTCCTGAGTGGCAGATTTGTTTTTGCCATGAGTCGAGCCCTTCATTTTTTTTTTTGCAGCAGAAGATTAAAAAGACACTGTGCTAGAGTCTCGTCCTGATGGGGGCGTCCCTGGATAGATGATTTGCTCTGATAAAAACTGCCTGAACGGAATAAAAACTTCAACTGAGTGATAAAATGAAAAACCCCATGGCCATGGCCCTGCTTACAACGTTTTGGGAAAAAGATGCCTTCCATCTGAGCCGAGCGAGTGATTACTTATGATATCGTCTAGCTCGTGTGAAATTATGAAGCGATCAGCTGCGAATGATCCTCAGATATGCATTAAGAGTTCCTGTGTTACCCTGCGCAGTCAATGATGTGGGTGTTTAATGACTCGCCTTCGGCAGCTTACCGGCATTAAACCTCATGATGGTCATATGAGATGCGTTCTGATCTTCCCATGCGTTCTGATCTTCCCTTCGGCGGCAAAACATACAGGCTCTCTTGATGTGAAGTCCTGTGTTACCCTGCGCAATCAATGATATGGGTGTTTAATGACTCGCCTTCAGCAGCTTACCGGCATTAAACCTCATGATGGTCATATGAGATGCATTCTGATCTTCCTTTCGGCGGCAAAACACACAGGCTCTCTTGATGTGAAGTTTGAGTACGGACACGTACTCTCTTTTTTTTAATTTTCTGATAAGATCATTTTCGGCAGCTAACATAACCTTAGTAATTTCATTTAATCCTTTCAGCTGCCGAAAGTGAGCCTTTTCGACAGTTAACTGGCCTCTGCAAAACAGAGTTAGCTACCGAAACTTGTCCTCCCAAAATTTGAAAACCAAGACTCGAATAAATCGGATTTTTGACTCAGTAATAAGAATGAGGACCTCCTTATGGACTCTAAACATTTAAAAAATAAATTTTAGATTCAAACCTATCACCTAAAATAATGAAAAACTGACTGGTTATTTTAGGAGATAACAGTTAGTAAAATTAAGTTTTCATAAATGGTCTCTAAAAGTCTATTTTTAAGCCCTTGGGCGAGCTATAAGATCAATCGAGGGTTATAAAACCCTCGATTGAGATTTTACCCACGTTTTTAAATACCTCGATTGAGGGTTTGTGTGCGGTTAAACAAAAGATCGATCGAGATATTATCTCGATTGATCTTTCAAAGGTAGCTCGATCGAGCTTTTAAACCCTTTGATTAAAAAAAATTCGGGTGCTCCTATTCATGTGTGCACACAAATAAGGACACCCGAATTTTTTTTTAATCAAATATTTTACAAGCTCATGTCAAATATATGTTCTTAACATAGATTCTCTTCAAATTTTATTAAAATCGAACATACAATTATAGAATAATCAAATTTAATAAAACATAATTTCATCAATAAGGTTGATATTTGCGGGTAATAATAAATACCTTGAAGACGAAACAAATAAAAACATTGCTATCGCAACTTCATCTAGATTTTATTTGTAAATAATAGTCATGGAGTAATTGGGGTTATTGATGTGTTTGATCGCATCTATAAATCCAATTACTCTGCAACCCATATTTACAAATGACTATAAAAAAACCCTCCATAATAGTCATTTTCTTTGTTTCTATGCAACAAACACGATGAAATAAGCTGTGGTATGTTGCTCCTTTATACTTATAACCATTGCAAGGTCCCAATCGAGCATTTTTACAACCTCGATCGAGCCTTTAGGCTCGATCAAACCTTGGAAATGAAAACCCTCGATCGAGCTATAAATGCTTGATCGAGCTTTTGAAATCTCGATCAAGCACTTAACAAAATCTTGATCAAGATCATTTTTCAGCATACTCGTGCGCTCTGCTTGCCAAAAAGTGTTACCCATCTTCATGGGAACACCATTTGATATTTTATTGGTGGATGAGAATCGTAGATATATCCAACAAAGATCGAATTCACAAGTAATTTTTCGATTCCTATTGGCATGATAGAGGTAAAGAAGTTTCGTGGGAGTAACACAACTCTTGTGAAAATTTATTACATTGTTTTCAACAATAGATACACCACTTGATGTAGTAACAACCAAAGGGAAGATTCTTAATTGGGGAAAAAAATAGCATATGTATTTTCATGGCTTGAATTTAGGTTAACTACTAAAGAACCCGTTTCGAAAATTCCCAATTTGCAGCAACCATTTAAGATCGATACCAATGCAAGTGCATAAGTGATGGGAGTAGTGCTTTTGCAAGGAGGAATACTTGTGCATTACCAATTCGAGCTGGTTAATGGGTTGGTGCTAAAATACCAAGTTAAGGTCAAGAAATATATGCCCTTATACAAGCAATGGATAAATGTAAACATTACCTCGTGTGGAAGGAGATCATTATTCACACCGATTATCAACCACTTTAGTATTTGCGAATTTATACTAGGTTGCAACAAGAAAGGCATTACAAATGGATGGGATATTTGTAGCAAATCCATCTAGTTATAAAATGAAAGAAGGGTGAAACAAAAAGAGATGTAGACAAAGGGTAACTTTCTTATGGAAATATGACCGTGAAGGAATGGTACAAATGGATCTATCTAATTTGTGCGAGTTGTAAACCTATGCACTGGAAAAATGGGTCCTTATACCTCGTAAGGATTTAGGGCATAGAAACACTTCCCATATTAACGATCAAAATTAAAATATAGAAGAAGTTGCATGTTACATTAATGTGTACATAGGTAATACAAGGAAAAAATGTGGCATTCCCCTATAGTTTTATGTAGATTTTGTAATAAACCTAATGAGTAATGGGGGTTCTTATGAACCGTAATTATATTAACCATTGACCATAATATTGATTAACAATGAGAATGCATTCCCATAAAAAGTTCCATGGAGACTTGAAATTATATGGTGGAGGGGCTATAGGGGTTCATTGGAATGTAATACTCCCAATTTTGACCCTTGGAATGTATTAGATTAGATTATGTTAATGATGTAAATATGCTAGTATGGATTCCTAGTGTAGAGCTCAAGGCCAAGGCTTAACTAGTGAATGTCTAGGCATGTATAATGTAAATATTTCTATATAGGCCATGTGGTTGGATTGACATAAGGAATTAAAAGCTATGTAAATATTATGATGAAAAATAATAAAATGGTCCAAGATGGCTATGTAAAGATCACTAGAGGGGCTATGATGCCACTAGAGGGGATTCAAGAGGAAAGGGGGACTATGGGAGATTAAATTATCTTTTATGAAGTGTTATCATTAGAACTCATCCATTTGCTTCCATGTGCCTCAAATAATCCAATTACTTAATTTTGACATATTAAAATCAATCATAGAATGCCAGTGTGTGAGGTTGGTGGGAAAAGTCTTCTCATGTAGTTATGGAGGCATGGGACAAATACAATTCTATGAAAATTGTAAGAGTCCTTCCTTCTATATTTAGAATTAATGTCAATTGTATTTTCACCATTCCTCTTATCTCGTTTGGATTCTATAACCCATTTTCCTTGCATATTTTTACACTATGTAGATCCTTCATGTTGTTTTCTCCATGGATAATTACCAAACTATGGAAATAACCCTGAATTAGAATTGTGAAGAGGAAATTATAGACATTAGAGGGAAGAGGATGGTTGTATCTAATACTAGAGTTTGGGAAAGATAGGAACCTTTACAAACTCCATATTTATTGATCATTGGATGCTTGGGAAGCCATGAACTGAATTTGCAAGCAATCTTCTAATAGCATACAACACTGGTTGTAATATTTTTGCACACACTGGTAAGCATTGTAAAATTTCGATTTCCTAAGCGACTATAAAGAATTGAAGGTAAATTCCTTCCTTGTGTTGTATCGAGTAGTGAAAGAGAGTGCCATGTCTGGGATGTCTTAGTGAGATTCACGTAATTGCTTAGTGGTGAGAATATTGGCTAAGAATGAGAGCAAATGGTTTTTGGGTCGAGAGAGAGAAGCTTATAGGTGTTTCCTTTGCCCTAGTGGCTTCATAGCTCAGCTTGGGGGTGATATCTGCAGTTCAAACCTACAGTTGGGTGGAAAATCACTCTTACGCAACCAATTTCTTGGATATTCTTCTATTAAAACATAAGTATTCTTTGTCTATGAATGTGAAATGATTCTACTTACTTCATGTGATGAATATGTTTGTTTATACATGATGTTTGTGTGGATATGGATTTGATTCCATTGTGTTTTTATATTCATGCACATGCACATGCATTTATTAGTTTATGTTTCCCATGGATGGCTTAAATTTGACATGAACTTGAATAATGTCCCATGGGGAAGAATTTGGAAACATGAAATTCGTATCTCCCTCCTATGGTTGGAATGATGGATGGGGATTCTACATGGACCTAGACTGAATCTTAATAGTTGATTGGTTACGATTAATGGTGGAGATCATTTGTTGGTAAAGGTTAAACCCCTCTTGGTGGATGACAAAGGAACATGTGGAAATCCCTTGTTGGTACATGTCTAATAGTAGTGGACTAGTATATAGGAGTTTTACAGCCCGCAAGAATCTTGAATATCAATTATTTTTCTTCTATGGTTAGGGTTAAACATGTGATGTAATAGATTGATTAATAAAACCTTTGGATTTGGAGAGAAGGGGACACTTGGCGACATACTATTATTATAGGTTTTATAATTTTTCACCACATGGGTACTTTGGAACTAGGGTTATCCTAAACATCGATTGGATATGACATCATGCATAGTGGGGAATGCACATGTGGTAAAGAAACTTGAGAATTAACTTATGTATCTTCCCTCTTATTCAAACATGCTGAAATGTAGCAAGTCCTACTATTTCAAAAAGGGACATGGGAAAATAAAAGAAAATGGGAAAATTATTGCGAAGGGATGCGAGTGTGGGTACATGGGATTTGATCCCAAAATCATTATGATTGTGTATTGTTAATCCTAGCAATCACTAGGACTAGATAGGATTAATCCTAGTACAAGTGTGAATTAACTTTTTAATCCCAAAAGAATGAATACTCTTGATGATCCCATTTCCCAAAAACATGAAGAATGTGTACATTCCTTCCAAAAGCATGGTGACTCTTGTGCTAGGATGAATCCTAGCAGCTATCAACATTGGCTATGATTCTTACTATCACAAATATCTCTTTGATATAGTTATTAGTGAATGTATTCTCACAAGACCTACCACCCAAGCATGAGAGGATCTTATGCTAGGATAAATCCTAGTGACCGCTAGGTTTGCCTAGGATTCATCCTAGCATAGTAACCTCTTTGAGCTTAATGACATATGTAAAATAAGAAAGTGTGCATTGTAATGTTTATACCAAGTGGGTTAAGGTCAAACAAACAATGAATTTTGTTGATGGATGAAAGCCTCAACATGATAGGGAGGAAATATAATTGTTTCTAGGGTTCATTATGGAATCCTTCCTTTTATCTTTCTCTAACTTGCTTATTCATCATTAATCATTGTTCTTCCATGACATGTTGACAAGAAATGAAATCATGTTTTATGAATTTTTGATAGGATGTGCTTGTTAGGGAATGCATCAAGAGATTTATGATTTGGCACCAAAACTACATAATCCTTGTTCTTGTGCTAGAAAAGTAAAGCATCCTTGTTCTTTTGCTAGAAATAAATCTAATGTCCACTATCGTTTTTTCTAACACAAGAAAAATGATGCACAAGGCATGATGAGACATACTCTTAATAAACCATATGAGTCAATTAGTGGGGAATTAGGAGTATCATTTTTTTCTAATTTCTATGTGATCCATTGGTTCATTCTAAAATCAAAATATGAAGGATACTATCAACATTGGATTCGTATATCTCCAACTAGCCTTCATTCCTATCAAATTTGTTTCTATTCTCTATTTAGATGCCACTCAATCAAATCCAGAAGGCTAGTGCTAGGATTATTTTCGAAGCATTGAACTTGTGTGATAGAATTTGGTTGTGGTCTCTAAACCCACTAAAGACAGTAACACAGTAACTCTCTTTTATCACAACAACATGATGATTATGTACTTTGAATCTTATGGGTCCCTACGGTTGGCTAAGATTCATCCAAGCATCAATGTCGATTTTATCCCAAAACCATGATATTGTAGTTTGATCATTCTATATTTCAATGCCACCCAAGGCCTCACATGAGGATTCACTTCAAAATATTGATTATTCATAATATTTCATATATTGATTAAAGATATAATTAAAGCGAACCAATGGAATGATCAAAATAATGTGTTGTGAAGCTATAATTAAATCTACTTAGAAATTTTCATGTATTTTTTGGTAAATATGGGACCTCCTTCATATTAGGACTAAGAAAAAATTCACTTCAATACTTGGGAGTGGGCTATAGGTGAGGTGTCTCAACCTAAAACCCATGTTTTGTCATAACAAGCTATAGGATTGTGCTATTATAAAAACAAAAATGAAAAAATGGAAACTATACTAATGAATCATGGCATGTTCAAGATAGTGGCCTCTAAATTGTACTATATACAAAAAAAAATGACAAGAGCTTGTTCCATTGCTTAGGTTAATTACATAAAAACATATAGAATGTATGGGAATTTGTGCGACTAGGGTCATGCCTCTAATGCCTAGTTTTTGCATCTTCATCGAGTGATATGGGATGTTGTGGGTTGATACCTAGTGGTTGTTTTTCTTTGATATGCATGAAAAATAAAGGAGATAAAAGGACGTCCTTTTCTAACTCATCTACAAGGCCTAAAAAACCTAGAAGTTGATCCATTTATCTTGTATCATGAAATGGGATTTCCTTTCAATGTTACTCTCATTGTATTTCATTTCCATTTCAAGCAATAGATCCTCGAATATGAGTGAATGGTAAAATCCATTTAAGCTTTGCTATCATTCAAGATTCAATTTTAATTTTTGATCTTAATGAATTCTAGTGTGAAAAGAGATATGATTTCAGTAGCTTATGATTTAATGAAAAATAATTTTTTCTGGAATGAGATATCCTATCGAGCTTATGAAATGAACATTAAACTTTCTTCATTTGTCTAGGTATAGAATCTTGTATTGGTTGTTTTTACACATATTTACATTTGAATTTTGGTATATAAACCAGGAGTTGTTTATTTATAATCTGAGAGTTGTCTCTTTCCAAAATAAAATTCATTTGGATGTATCTAGTGTCTAAACATGGACCAATAGACCATACATACAAATTTATACTTTGAATTTTAACATATAACCATAAGTTGTTTCTTTACAATTCAAGAGTTGCTTCTTTCCCAATTCAAACCTCTCATGCTCAAGGGGTATAAATATAACTGTAATGGGAATATGGCATCCATAAAATTATTCCAATTTTCTAGTTCCACATGACATATATTTGATCCATTTAGGAATATACATCCAACCTTTAACATCAAGGGATAAAATTCATTGAATTGTATATGGTATCCATTATTGAAGATGCAAGCTAGTCGCTAAAATGCAAGATTGTCTTGTCAAAAGAAGAGGCATGGAAAAAAAAAATCTCATTCATCGAAAGAGTGATTGTATAGTTGTTTTTTTTGCTTTACAATCTAAACATTCTCCGAAGCTACATTGGAACAATAAATTTCCACATGAAAAAAGGAAAAAAATCAATTATTATTTTCCCCAATTAAGCACTTGGCTTGTCTAATACTTTGAATGGAATGGTAAAACACATGATAGTACATATACTTCCAATAAAATTATCCACTAGAAGAGAAATAAAAAGGAATTTTTTCCTTAGAATTAGGAACTTCTCCTCCATTATGCTAATTTCCATGGATTTTTCCTCCCATAGGGTTCCTATGAACTTTCCATTGGAAAAGGAATTGGAAGGAAGTTATTCCTTCAAAAGATGAAACTCATATGGAAGAAGTCAAATAAATCAGGGAAGAGGAAGAGGAAGCCAAATGCCCCTCCCACATGCATGCATGGCATGAGGTTTCATGACCAAATTCCCAACATAGAATAAATCATGAAGAGTGGCAGTGGCGTGATGGCATGAATGTATGAATTGGTGGATATCACAACATGATGAAATCGTTAAGAGACTAGTGGTAGGCGGTGTTGTGAAATGAATGGTTTGATGGATATCCCAACCCGGATGAGATCTATATATCTACATTCAATATACTCTGAATTGATTTAAGTGTATATTTACGCACACATACAATCATTTTATTTAATCTCATCACATGCCCTTCCCACTTTCCCTCTCACATGCATTCCTAACTTGAGCTTCCATTTCTATATTTTCAACGTGAAAAACATCATGAAGGGTGGTGATAGAGTGATGGAATGAATTGATGTATCCCAACTTGAATGAAATCTAGATATCTAGTTTGAACACACATTATATGGATTTAAGTGTAGCTTTACACACACATCCAATTGATTTCTTCAATATCGTCCGTCATTGACAATATGAACTGACTAGAAAAATTAATGGCATTGTGATCAATGATGGGAACGAATATATGGTTTTGTCCTAGTAGAAATGAAATCGAGATATGGAGATTCAACCCTGGATTTAAGAAGATTACTTTATATTTTTGAGATAGTTGAGATATCTTTAACACATGAAATGCTGCGCCAGATTTAAAGTCATTAACTATGGACATTTTCCAGGAAATGAGTTGTCTTTCATAGGAAAGGACATGAAAACCTAATTAATGCACCCAACGTTATATAATTGTATCTTGTCACATACCCCTAGTTTGATCCTTGTAATGTATTGAATTAGATAATGTAAATGATGTGAATATGCTAGTATGGTTTCCTAGTGAAAAGCTCAAGGCCAAGGCATGACTAGAGAATGGCTAGGCACGTGTAATGTAAAAAAACAATTATGGACCGTGTGGTTGGATTATTATGCCAATTCGGATGCTATGTAAATATTATATTGGAAAATAATAAAATGGACCTAGATGGATTTGTAAAGAGCACTAGAGAGGCTATGATTCCACTAGAGTGGAAGAGGAAAGGGGGGGATATGGGATATTTAGTCCTATATTTCTAAGTGTGATCCTTAGAATTCATCTATTGCTTCCAGGTTCCTTAAATGAGCCAATTACTTCATTTTGGCTATTAAATCCAATCATTGAATGCATGTGTGAGGTTGGTGAGGAAAGTATTATCATGTAGTTATGGAAGCATGGGATGAATATACTTCTATGATTTCTATAAGAGTCGTCTCTTCTATAGTTAGAAGTTATGTCAACAATCTTTTCCACCATCCTCTCATCTCCTTTGGAGTCAATTATCCATTTTTATTTATGCAAATTTTTGGGGTAGTAGATTTTTACTACCCATTATTCTTCGTTTTGTTGTTCATTCCATTGTCATTACCAATTATTAGACTATGCATAACCAGAAATTCAAATTTGGAAACAAAGTTGTAGATTTGAGGGGAAAATAGATGGTTGTAGGTGAGCATAGAGGTTGGACAAGCTAGGATCTTATACCCATTAAGTTTTTATACATATGCATGCTTGATAAGCCATGGATTAATGCTAAAAGGGGTTCTCCAACATCATACAACATGTTGGAATCTTACTACACACAATGGTAAGCACTGTAAGGGTTGGATTTCCTAATGGAACTATGGATCAGTGAATGGAAATTCCTTCCTATTGTTGTTTGGGGAAGTTGGAAGGAGTGTCGTGGCTGTGATGGATGCATGAGATTACTGTAGATATCTGGATGAGCATTTGGCTAAGCATTAAGAGTATAATGGGTTGTGGGATGAGAGAGAGAATCCTGTAGGTGTTTCCTTCACCCCGAAGGCCTCATAGTACAACTTGGGGGTCGCATTTCATCATAAAGAATATATGTTGGACATAGTGCCTATATTTGGGTGGAAAATCACTCTTACACAACCAATTGCTTGGATATTCTTTGTCTAAAGTAAGTATTCTCTTTGTATTCGAATGTGAAATGATTTTATTTTATTCTTGTGATGAATATCCTTGTATATGCATGCAACGTGCGTAGATAGAAACTTATTTCCATTGTGTTTTGCAATTATACATCTGCACACACATTTTATTGTTATGAATCCGTAATATGGGCATGTGGAAAAATTTAGAAGGACAAAATTTGTTCATGTCCCCATTTGTTGGTTGGAATGATAGAGTGGTATTAGAGTTATTGGTTGAAACACTGGGATGTGTGGGCTAGAATCCATAGTCATAGGAAACAATCAGAGTTGCACAGAAGTATTGAGAAACATTTTTTAATTAAAATCAGAGTTTTAATTAACCGATGATGTTTTAATGGTGTTGAAATATTGTAACTTCTAAGAATATTCTATTTGTACTTTATTATCTGGATATGTTTCATTCCATCGTTGGGAAATTATTATATATCCAGAGATGTTTATTCCTCCGTCGGGATGTTATAACTAGGGTTATTAGACTTCCCTAGTGGGGTTGGCCTAAGTTAAGTTATTAGGGGTTATTAGACTCTCCTAGGATAAGTCGGCCTAGTTAGGGTTAAAAGTCAAGTGAAGTAAAGTATAAATAGAGGAGGTGTGTTCCTCATTTAACACACACTCACTCACTTGTGATTTGCGCATAGGAGAGAGAGATATCTGTGAAGGAGGAGAAGGAGCTCTTGTTTGGGGATTATATCTTTGTAATTGTTGGTCATCTATATTGAGGAAGCTTTGTTGGGTTTTCTACCCCATGAGGGTTTCCCAGGATAAATCTGTGTCTATCTTCTGATTGTGTTTCTTTCAGTGATCCTTATTATTCTCTTGTGAATTTTATGCTAAAATTAACATGGTATCAGAGCTAGCTTAAATAGGGAATCTTTCACAAGGTGAAAATATCTCTCTCTCCCCTCCTTTGGTGAAAAATTAGGGTTTCTACAAAAGTTGAAATTTTTGGAATCTGATTGGATGGCTGGATACTCCTCCTCAAAAGCGAAATTTTGAGCCCTAGATCGAATTTTTTGAGTGGGTAGAACCTCAGTATAAGTCAAAACCTAGTTTGACTTTTGGACTAGAAACTGCAGAAAACCAGAAAACTGCGAACCAGAATTCTACTGCAGGTCCAAATTTCACAGGTCAAGTTTGAAGGGTGAAAAGTTGGAGTTTCCAAAAACCAAGTGCACTAGTCAACTCGCCTCAGTCAAGCACATCTCCTAGTAAGGTTAGTTTTTCATTTTGAGAATTTTCAATTTTTTGTGACCTCCTGGATAAGAGGGCCCCAAGCACTAAGCTTGAGGATAAGCTAGAAGGCATAGAGAATTTATGGGAATGGAAATACATGATTGATCTCATTCTTGAAGAGAATGATCTTTCCCAATAAATCAAAGATGAAGTTGCAGAACCTGTGGAAGATGAAGCCAAAGAGAAGCACAAGAAGGACTTGATTAGGGAAAAGAGAATAATTGATGATTCTATCAAAGACCATTTGATCCCTCAAGTGTCATCAAAGAAGACCCCAAAGAAATATATGATGCCCTAGCCAGAATGTATGAAGGAAGGAACATCAATAGGAAGATGAACTTGAGAGCTCAATTGAAGAGCACCAAGATGAGTCAAGGAGAATCTATTCAAGATTACTTCACAAGGGTCTCCCAGTTCAAGGAACAAATAGAAACCATTGGAGACACACTTGATGAAGATGAACTAGTCATGACTGCTCTCAATGGTCTCTCTAGACCTTGGGATTCATTCATCCAAACCATGCGTGCCAGAAAAGAAAGCATGAAGTTTGATATTGTATAGGAGGATTGCATTCAAGAAGATGCTAGAGTATCCAATAGAGAATCCCTACTCAAAGAAGATAATTAAGCATTATCTACCCATACCAAGAGAATAAGAAGTCAATCCAATTTCAAGAAGGAAATTCACAAGGAGTATCAACCTCCACAAAGGTTTCAAAAGAAAAGAAGACCCAATCCAGAAAGAGATCACTCTTCATTCCAATGTTTCAATTGTCACAAAATAGGACACATTGCTAGAAATTGTCCTTCAAAGAAGAAGAAGGGTTTCCACCATAGAAGACATCAAGCATATCTAGCAGAAGATGATATTGAAGAAGAATAGGAGGAAAGACCTCAAAAAAAGAGAAATAAGCTGGACCCTTTTGGAAATAAAGGAATATTTGTTGGGTATTGTGAAGCATCCAAAGCATCCAAAATATACATCCCAGGATTCCATCACATGGAAATTAGTAGAGATGTAACATTTGATGAAGAAGTTGCTCTCAAAAGATCTAGAAAGAGCCAATGTGAATAAGTATATGAAGAAGATATACCTCCGAGAAATACAGAAGTTGTTTCCTTTCCTGAAGAGGAAACACCAGAATACCATGATATGATAGAACCTCAAGGCCCCCCACCTATGAACATATCACGGAAGAGAAAGCCAACATGGGCAAGATAAATTATACAAGAAGCATAAAGATATGGAGCTCCAGAAGGATCCACTAGAGCAAGCAACAAACCAAAGCCATTTTCTAGCTATGTGGCTTTGATGTGTGATCTTGTAGATCAAGAACCCACCGGTTATGAAGAAGCAGTTCATAAGAAAGAATGGGTAGAGGCAATGATGGAGGAGTACCAATCAATAATGAAGAATGATGTTTGGGATATAGTTCCCAAACCAAAAGACAAGAGTGTGGTATCCTCCAAATAGACATACAATATAAAGCATGATGTGGATGGTAGCATTGAAAAGTATAAGGCAAGGTTTGTGGCTAGAGGATTCTCTCAGAAAGAGGAAATTGACTATGAAGAAACATTTTCACCAGTTGCAAGGTACACTTCCATTAGAAACATCATGACACTTGCATCCATGATGAAGTGAAGATTACACCAGATGGATGTGAAGATAACCTTCTTGAATGGTGTAATTGAGGAAGAAGTGTACATAGAACAACCACAAGGATTTGAGGTTGAAGATAGAAGAACTCACGTATGCAAGTTGAAGAAAGCTCTGTAAAGATTGAAACAAGCTCCTAGAGATTGGTATGGAAGAATTGATAGCTTCTTGACAAGCTTGGGTATTACCAAAAGTAAAACTGATCCTAACCTTTACTTTAAGGTTATGGATGATGAACCTGTCATACTATTACTGTATGTGGATGATCTCTTTCTGACAGGGAATGAGAAATAGATCATGGAAAGCAAGAAGAAGCTAGCTACATAATTTGAGATGAAATATCTCAGATTGATTCATTACTTCCTAGGTCTGGAAGTATGGCAAGGCCTAGAAGGAATCTTTCTCAACCAGGGAAAGTATGCTGTGGAAATCTTGAAAAGATTTGATATGTGGGAATGTAAAGCCATGACCACTCCCATGGATTCCAACTTGAAGTTGTTGGCTGATGAATCGTCAGAATTAGTGGATGTGAATCAGTACAGACAGATTATTGGGTCGCTAATGTATTTGACGAATACCAGGCCAGATATATGCTTTGCTGTGAACACCTTGAGTCAGTATCTAGTTGAGCATAGACGTGTTCATCTGATAGTTGCAAAGCATGTGATGAGGTACCTAAAAGGTACGATAGAATTTGGTCTATATTATCTTGGAGATCATGACTTCAGATTGTATGGCTATACAGATGCAGATTGGGATGTAAGTGTCTCAGACAGAAAGAGCACATCGGGTGGATGTTATTGTCTGGAATTTGCTATGATCTCGTGGTTTAGCAGGAAGCAGTTCAGTGTGGCTCTCAGCACAGCTGAAGCAGAATATATAGTGGCTTGCTTTGCTAGTTGTGAAGCCATATGGCTTTGGAAGTTCTTATCAAGACTATTTGACTTAGAGATGGACTCCACTGTGATCCTGTGTGACAACCAGAGTTGTATCAAGATGACGGAGAATCTAGTGTTCCATGATAAGTCAAAGAAAATAGAGATCCGATATTTCTATATATAGGATATGGTGCAGAAAGGAGCTATAAAGCTCGAGTATGTGAGCGCTGATGAACAATTTGTTGATTTATTGACCAAACCTCTGTCTCGAGTAAAGTTTGAGTATTTCCGAGACAAGCTTGGTGTAGTTCAAAAGGACCCTCCTTGAAATGGGGAGTGATATGGTCGATGATGATATTTTGATTGACGATAACGTCGATGATGAGGATACTTGTATCGATGATGAGGATACTTGTATCAATGATGATGATACTTGTATCGATGATGATAATACATGTTCCGATGATGAGGTCGATGATACCGATGATGAGGTCGATGATACCAACGATGAGGTCGATGAGTGGTCCTTAAACTTTGTCTAAGTAGACAAGTGGATTGTATCATCCCTAGAATTTAGTCCTAAATGGATCCAGAGACCTATGTCTTCGAGAAGTGGTCCTTAGAATTTGTCTAAGTAGATGAGTGGATCTTATCATCCCTGGAATTCTGTCCTAAATGGATCCGGAGACCTATGTCTTCGAGAAGTGGTCCCTAGACTCTATCTAAGCAGACAAGTGGATTGTATCATCCCTGGACTTCTGTCCTAAATGGATCTGGAGTCCTATGTCTTCGAGAAGTGGTCCTTAGACTTTGTCTAAGTAGACAAGTGGATTGCATCATCCCTAGACTTCTGTCCTAAACGGATCTGGAGACCTATGTCTTCGAGAAGTGGTACTTAGACATTGTCTAAGTAGACAAGTGGATTGCATCATCCCTGGATTTCTGTCCTAAACAGATCCAGAGACCTGTGTCTTCGAGAAGTGGTTCTTAGACTTTGTCTAAGTTGACTAGTGGATTGAATCATCCCTAGACATGATATGGTGTCTTAAATTGATATGGATTGATCATCCTGTAAGTGGATCGGGATTGCATCATCCTTGGCTGTATGTCCTAAAGTGAGAGGGATTGATCATTCCGTAATTGGATCATGTGTGTTGCAGATGATGATGTTGTTGATCGAGAGATCCAGATGATGATGTTGTTGATCGAGAGATCTAGATGATGTTTTTGATCGGGAGATCCAGATGATGATGTTGTTGATTGAGAGATCCAGATGATGTTGTTGATCGGGAGATCCATATGATGATGCTGTTGATCAAGAGATCCAGATGATGTTGTTGATCAGAGATCCAGATGATGATGTTGTTGTAGCTGATTGAGTGCTGCAGAAGATGAAGACTCAGTACTGAAAATGTTGATGTTCCAGTATTGAATATGTTCCAATAACTGTTTGAGTTATTGATGATGATTGAAGAAAGCTTCCAATGATTTATAGATGTATCATGTATCATGTTGTTGATGACTCCTTAATCCTAAAGATGTTGCTAGAATATCTTTCTCGTTAAGGGGGAGTGTTGAAATATTGTAACTTCTAATAATATTCTATTTGTATTTTATTATCCGGAGATGTTTCATTCCTCCGCCGGGACATTATTATATATCCGTAGATGTTTATTCCTCCGTCGGGATGTTATAAATAGGGTTATTAGACTTCCCTAGTGGGGTCGGCCCTAAGTTAAGTTATTAGGGGTTATTAGACTCTCCTAGGAGAAGTCGGCCCAGTTAGGGTTAAAATTCAAGTGAAGTAAAGTATAAATAGAGGAGGTGCGTTCCTCATTTAACACACACTCACTCACTTGTGATTTGCGCACAGGAGAGAGAGATATATACGAAGGAGGAGAAGGATCTCTTGTTTGGGGATTACATATTTGTAATTGTTGGTCATCTATATTGAGGAAGATTTGCTAGGTTTTCTACCCCATGAGGGTTTCCCAGGATAAATCTGTGTCTATCTTCTGACTGTGTTTCTTTCAGTGATCCTTATTATTCTCTTATTGTGAATTTTATGCTAAACTTAACAAATGGATCCCATGAATTAAATTCACGATCTACCAACATGAATGGAAGATTGGGTTAAATTAGGAAATTTGTAAAATTTCAAATGGTAGATTTATTAGCAAAACAAATTTCAGATATGTTCTGCAACATAGGTATTCCCATAATAGAGAAAATAGAAATTTAAGTAAATTATGAAAATGTGAAAATTTTAGGAAATTTGAGAGGATTTCTCCTATGCCATGTGAATAAGGGGTATGCCATGGACCAACCACATTGGATGAATGTGCAGGTAGACGATGCCCAAGGTCCAATAATTTTTTCAAATAGCATGTATCAAGGATGAAATATTTCATCTGCTGGTTTAATGCGGGAAGCAATAACAACCATCTGATGAGATTTATGACACAATCATATCCATTTGATCGGAAGAGCCACATTAGTGATACGTCGTTGGGAGAGTTTATAGATGGTGCATCAAAGGAAATTCCGAAATGCATCAGAGGAAAGTATGACAATGATCAGAGTAAATTCTGAGAGTGATCAGAGGAAATTCCGACAATGCATCAAAGTAAGGTCCAATAGTGAATCAAAGAAAAGTCCAACAGTGCATCAGAGAAAAGTTCAAAAGTGATCGGAAGAAGGGTTTCATGGGCCAATTCTGATGGTGTATTGTAACTATGGCACTGGATTTCCATGAAATAAGCATCGAAATAAGGCCCAATAGAGTGGGTCTGATGGTGGGAAAGTGCATGCGTGCTAAGAGAAGTTGCAGGATATGAACTGACAACTTATGTGTAAGTAATGAGAATGGGTAAGGAAATTCCATTCACTTAGAAGTTGTCACTAATAGAATAAATAATTACATAGAGTGGACCTGTCATGTGGTTTATGACAATGATAGAGTGGCCATACAAAGGCTGCTAATTACGGAATGAGGCATTCCCATGTGTGAATCTGTTGTGTGGTTCAGAATTGTGGAAAATATTTCATGGAAAGAAAAACAAGTCTTATAGTTGAATGAGGAATAAGGACATATAATGGACCTTGAAAAGAATCCATATGGACTTGGAATGGAATCAATTGCAGCATCGTTAAGTGCTAGGAAGTACAAGAAAGGGAAATGTGGATGTGGCTAGAGTTTTTCATGGTGATTGGAGTAGGAATACAATGTGAATAGAGTGCGATGAAATATTTTGTAATGAAAAGGAAATCCATATAAGGATGATAGGATGGTTGTAGCATAAATTGGAGAATAATCTCCATAAGGCAAAACTTCTCACTTTAAACTATTTTTGTTTATAGCATAAGAATTGCATGCTTGGAAAACAACAAGTATAAATGTATAACATAGGAATGGAAAGGGAGAATTCCTTAAATCATATCTTCTTGTTATATTTATATTTTCTGAGTTTTATATACAAACAATTATAGCATAGGAATGCTGGAAATACAAGAGTTAGATAACTTGAATGTATATGCACTGGTGTTCATATTAAGATATAATGCATAGTGCATGTGAATATGCTTGTGTATAAATATGATGTTGCAAATTGGTAAAAGTAGTACGATTTTTCATATGAATATGGTTGATGATGCTTTTCTGACCAGAGATGGTTGAAGCATAGATGAAGATGTTGATGATGTTGTTTCATGTGACATGCAGCCGTGTGAAGAAAGGCTAGGACAATAAACCTACAACCAAGAGGTTGGTGGAAGGATTGTGTAATCCTTTGTAAGAGACCAACTGATCAGGTAACATCAAAGATGTTGATGGAAGCCATGTAGGTAATGGTTTATTTATGCTCATTACATAAGTGATAAAGGGATATTGGGTCACAAGAATCCCTTCAGCCATATTTTAATAAGCATAAATTGGTATGCATGTGATATTAAATGCATTTATGTGAATGATATCGCACTAGGTATGGTGAGGTATGGGGTAGTAAGGGATCAAAATGATTCTTATACCATATGATTTTTTAATATAATTTAGAATGAATTCATATGACAGAATATCATGGCATGTGTGTATGTTGGTTATGTTTTAATAACCAAGGAAATTGAGGGCTTATAGTCCTGTTGTAGTAGAAAATACCATGTGAGATAGCCATGTGTAAGGCCATAACATTGTTGGATATGGAAAATCTATAGTTCTACATGAGTGTCCAATGGTATTCCCACTTGTTTTGGTGTCCTCAACTGTAACTCTCTTGCCAACACATAGAGACCATTATAGGGGGACGATTTCTTGAATGAACCATGGATCGATGAAGGGAAATGCCTTCCAATATGCTTGAGGATCGTTGAGTTGAGAAGGGGTATCTCGGTATTGTGTTAGGAAAAAGAAGAGGGTGTTCAGATGGTCATGCAAGTATTGGAGAGGTGGTTGGATGATATGTCAAGGCACTAGCTAGACCTTCCAAATCATCATGATGGAATACATGACATGGAAATATGGTAATAATGAATTAATGCATGGGTGAATTGAGTGAATGTGCATTAAACGATTATGTAAATCTTGTTGTTATGCATGCATATGTGTGGGTACATATCTTAAGATCCATTGTGTTAATGCATAGTTGTGATATATATTTCACTGCAATTATCTAATAGCTAAAATGTGAGAATTATTGATAATTCTGAGATCATTTCATGAGTTGCTATGGATGGAGTGGAAGGATTGCATGAAGAAGGTAGTCAGTTTTTGATGGACTATTAGAATGCTCTGTTGAAAGGATACAGTTCCATGGAAGGATATGATGGTATAACCATGAGTATTGAAATATATGTTTGATTTCATATATTACTTGGTTGTGTTATGCTATTTTTATTGTGGTAATGGTGCATAAAAATTGGATGTATTTCATTGCATTTGAGATATTGATAGCTGATAGTGTTTGAATTATTTGTCTGTTATAATTTTGAGATTACTTTAGGGGTTGTTTTAAATGTTGCAATGAAAGGATTATATGCATGGATACTCACAACTTTTTTTGATGATTGAAAATTTTAGATTGCATGTAGAATTGTCTTGGATATGGAAATGTGTGTAAGTCCATAATAAAAACTGGAAACTACCATGTGCAAAATACAAACATTATGAGAAGGATCTCATGTTTGTGTAATTTGGTTTCTGTATGAAACATATTTGAGAAATTTCTAACTGAAATTTATGAGGAGGAACTCATGTTTGTGAACTTTGGTTTCTGTATGAAATAGATTTGAGAAATTTCTAATTGAAATTTATGGGGAGGACCTTATGTTTGTGAACTCCAGTTTCTGTATGAAATAGATTTGGGAAATTTTTAATTGAAATTTATGAGGATCAGCACCTCATGTTTGGGAAATATGGTTTCTATATGAAACATATTTGAAATTTTTTGATTGAAATTATGATGATGTCATCTCATGGTAATTGTATGTGTGTGATGCTGGTGAGATGATAGATTTTTCTAGTGAGGACATATAAAGGTTTTTGAAATCTAGGGGAGAATACTAATATAATAAAACCAAAACCCTATGAGATTCCTTCATCACCATGATATATGTTGTATTAAGGGTTGTTAGTGGGATGCCCTAACAGTAAGGCCTATGAGTTGGAACTCTTCTTGTGCGATAAATCTTGGGAAAATGATGGGTCTCCTGAGGGAACTATGAATTGGTGAAGGGGATTCCTAAGCCTGAATGGAGAGTGAATTCAAGGAAGAGACAACTTAAATGAATCTAAGTGATAAAATCATGTACTAGCTGGGATCAAGAAGGAAATATAGGTATGTGTATATACCTTGGGTGTGTCAAATAAGATAATAAGATGGGTCTCGCAAGCAAGCAAAAGTGTTGATTGGACAAGGGTTTGGGAATGCGTAACCAAGACAAAGCGTTGATTGGACAAGGTTCAAGAGTGTGCAAGCAACATGGAACAAGAAGTGGTCAAACAGTTATGAAGATCCTGAAAGCGCACAAGTCTCACCAATTGGAGGAAGCTTTTAGTTGTTGAAGCACACACAAGTACCAAGAAGGGTGGGGAAAATGAAGATATCATATATGTAAATTCCACAGGAAATGGTACATCAAGGGAGAAAGACCACACCGCAAGGGTGAAATTCCCATGAAGTCAAGGACAATATATGTACAAATTCCACAGGAAATGGTAAATCAAGGGTGCAAGAAAACACTACAAGGGTTAAAGTCCCACTAAGTCAAGGACCATGTATGCATAAGACCCACAAGAGATGACACATAAGTGGCACAAAAAATGACACGTGGCAGAGTCATGAACCGTGAAGCAAAGAAGAAGGAAAGACACAATCAACTTGTGGACATACAATCTGTGCAAGACATGTATAAATAAGAAGCAAGTTGGAGATTTGAAGTAAGCTTGATAGCAAGGATGAAGAGCTTGTAAGTAGAAAGCTGAAATATACAGATTTATAATATTTGGGGCATCAAGGGCTTGTGGAATCAGAACAACATGATCTAGTAGAGATCCAAGTGTGTACACGCAGAGGAATTGAATATGCGACAGTATGCAAAATGATGGTGTGAAACTCTGATGATTGTGCGAAGATAGAAAGGAATAATTATAGAAGTATGTGCAAGTGCGTGAGGAATGAATGACAATATCGCAGATAGCACGAAGAAAATCACAAATGCTATATGACAAAGTGTGTAGAGACAGACTTGACGTATATCGTGTAATGCATGATGCGAAGAATTTTTACTAACGCACAAATACTAAGTTGATGTGTGCAAAGTAAGGCAAACTGTCAGATGTGCAATGACAGAGCTGAAGCAGAATCAAAGATGTGCATCATGATGAGGATGATCTGAGACAAGTGCATTAAATCGAAAGGAAAAATCATATAATGCAAAGAAGGTTGCATATTTTCTAAAAGTTGTAGCACCTAAATAGAATGGTCACACCTTAGAAGGTGCGCAGTTCCATCTGATACTAGTGCACAAAGTCAGAACAACAAATTATCAGTAGATGCACAATATCAGTTGAGAAAGCAAATGTGCAGTTGTAAAACGAAATATTGAATATTGGAACAAACTACAGTGGTTGAAGTAGCACACAATATATGAAGTGCAATGTCAGTTGAATTTAAGTGTTGATGTTGAAGTGAAAGTGTTGAGGTTGAAGTGAAGAAATGTATGCAGCATGGTGAGAGAAATACTACATCATATAGAAGGTGTGCACATAATAAAGAACTGTAGTATCTCAGAAGTGTGCGTGGATCATAATTTCAACATAGTAACATATTATTCTTATATATCTAGGCGGCAGGACATGGCAAGGAGAAGGGGGTCATAGCCTCCTTCCAGTTGGTGCTGGAGAAATCAAGGAGCTGTAGCTTCCTTCAGGTCGATGCTTTTAAAACTAGGGGTTCGGTGCCTCCTTCCAGTTGGTTTTGGTAAAAATTAGGAAGTTGGTGCTTCCTTGAATGTAATCTTTTCACTATAGAATATCATTATGTGGTTTTCTCTTGTTTGGGTTTCCACGTAAAAATTTGGTGTGTTTTGTGTTCCGTGTTTTGGTGCATATGTGGATGAATGTTTGATTTATGGATGCATAATTGAATATCAAGATTAAGTTTAGATTAATCTATTAATAAGTTAAAACCCGTTCATAACTTTGATAATGCTCATTCACCCCCTCTCTCAGTATTAAATAGATTCCAACAATTGGTATTAGAGAAGGTGTCTTTAGTAATAACTTAAAATATGGAAGATAGATCTGTGCGCAGTTATGGATAAGAAGGAAGGTCTCTCCACCAAAAGATCACCAAGGTTTGATGGCACCAACTATACCTTTTGGAAGGTCAGGATGGAAGTGTATTTTCAATCACTAGGAGCTTATGTTTGGTAGTCCATTGTTGATGGCTACAATGTCCCAACGGTCTTACCAGTTGACCTAGCTGAGAAGAGGCTATATGAATGCAATGCAAGAGCCAGAAATGAATTACTGTGTGGGTTAACATAAACTGAATTTATTAAGGTCATGCATTGTGCCTCATCCAAGGATGTATGGGACCAACTCAAAGGTGTCTATGAAGGTGATGAGAAAGTAAAGAAGGAAAATCTACATAATTACTCTGGGTTATTTGAATCCTTGAAATTGAAATATGAAGAGAACATTGCCTCTTAATTCTTGAGAGTTGATGAGATAGTTAATGCTACCAACAGTCTTGGAGTGACTCTAGATGAAGAATCAGTACTACATAAGATATTGAGAACTTTGCACTCACGATTTGATGCAAAGGTATCCGTGTTAGAAGATAGAGAAAATATTTCAAACTTGAAGAAGGACGAGCTTCAAGGTATCTTTACATCATATGAGATGAGAACCGAGAAGGAGAATCCCTTTAGAAAAGAAGAATCCTTTAAAGCCACGGTAAACGCTAATCATGAGCATGACAATGAATCTTTCAATGATTCAGATGAAGAGGAGTCAAACTTGGTAAGGAAGCTGGAAAGAGGACGAGGTAAGTACAAAAAAAAGTTTCCTTTAAAATGTTTAAAATGTGGAGGAATAGGCCACTTTACCTCTAAGTGTCCATATAGGGAAGATGGATATAGAGTAAGTGAGGAAGAAGTCAGTTCCCATGAACGAACAATGGTGCGCACTCAAAACAGACTAGAGACTAAAAATAAAATTATAAAGCAGAGGAAGATTTTGTATACTAAGGAAGATAGAAACGTGTCTAAAGGAATTGACTACGTCAAGTGTGAAATTTAGTTCACATCAATATCTTGTCAAGATATTTCATCCTCTCACAAGTTATCTCACACAACTAGTCAAGAACACTGAAAAACAATCAAGTGTGATGCAAACAAAATTTCTCTATTGAATTAATTTACATCAGCCAACCTTGGGCAATTAAGTGGCTGCAAATATATAACTTTACATCAGAGATAATCAACATATAACACAATAATCAATATTGAGCCATCAATCATCTTCATTTAAACATTTGGGTCAGATTTGCATCTAGCAGAAGATTGTGACAAGAGAAAGTTGTCCATTTTGGCATACCAAGCCCTGGGGGCTTGCTTGAACCCATATCAGGACTTATTCAACCTACACACATAGTTAGGATCAGATGTATAGCCTTCTGGTTGCTACATACATACATATATATATATCCTCCTCAATATCCCCATGGAGGAATGCACTTTTGACATCCATGTGATGCACTTCCCAGCGCCTGGATGCAGAAATTGCTAGAACTAGTCTTATCAAATCCTTCTGTGTAACTGGTGCAAAAGTATCATTGTAGTCAAGGCCATGGACTTGGGAGAAGCCATTTTCCACCAGCCTAGCCTTATAGTTCACTTATGCACCATCAGCTGCAAATTTAGTTTTGAAGATCCACTTATAGCTTACCAATTTTCTACCTGGGGGGAGCTTGACTAGCTCCCATGTCTCATTCTTTTGTAGTGAATGAAACTCCTCATCCATGGAATCCTGCCATCTTGGGTCATGTGAGGCTTCCTAATATGTATCAGTACTCAAATACACTATAAAAAAACATCTCTCAGATAGATAAGGATCATTCACATGAGAGCATTCTCAAATTGTGATCTAGTCCTTCTAGGATCGTGAGGATTTTCCACTAGTTCACCAGCTGCTTGAAGAGTCTTAGCATCCCACTTAGGAATTTTTGTTGAATTAGGATCTGTAATAAAATGGTATTCATCATAAAAAATATCAGAATCAGAAAATTCAAAAGGAGCATCACTTACACTTTCAGGGGTTGGTGTGGAGGGTTCTCCAATTTCAACACTTTGCGAGGGCTCTTCTTCAAATTGAACACTCCTCTCAATGAAGGATTTTTAAGAGGGAATGCTCAACAACTTGTATCCCTTGGATTATTCTGAATAGCCAACAAAAATACATGGTTGTATTTGGTGCTGCATGGCCCTCCTCTTCTGAAGTGGAATTCTAACCCAAGCCTTGGAGCCAAAAATCTTGAAATGAGAAACATCAGGTTTGTGCCCAGTCCAAGCTTCAAAAGGAGTGATTCCTTTTAATGATTTGTGAGGAACTCTATTCTATATGCATGATGCACAATTTACTGCCTTAGCCCAAATTTTTGGAGACAAATACTTGGACTCAAGCATGCATGTGGCCATCTCCTTAAGAGATTTGTTCTTCCTCTCAGCAACACCATTCTGCTGAGGTGTGTAGGGAGCAGTGTGTTGCATCTGTATTCTAGAAGAGGCACAAAATTGGTGAAACTCATATATAATGTATTCCCCACCATTACTAGATCTAAGGATCTTGATATGTCTACCACACTGGTTCTCAACTGAGTCTTTGAAAAGCTTGAACAAATTGAACACTTCTGACTTTAACTTGAGGAAAAAGATCCAAAAATATCTGGAAAAGTCATCTATGAAGGTTAGGATGTATTTGGCATGGTTCAAAGACTCATGGGGGAATGGAACTGATGTGTCACTATGAATAAGCTCCAAGGGTGCTTAGGTTCACTCAATTTTTTCTCTTTCAAACTTATGCTTTGGGTGCTTTCCTAGGATGCAACTTTGATAGACACCTTTAGAAAACTTGATATTAGGAAGCCCTATGACCATGTCTTTATCATGGAGTTGGGAAAGATATTTGTAGTTTAGGTGACCAAATATTTCATGCCACAATTTGCTTGATTCACTGGCATGGGTAAGCAGAGAAAAAGGTGATGGGAAAGGCACAAAATGAGAGAATTTATAGATTTTCGAGCTATGGTCAGTAGTACCTAAGGAAACAATTCGACCTGTTGACATTTCGCAGATTTCAACATCATTAGGTGTGAAGATCACCCTTTTGGGAGACCCAGTGTGAGTCATCTAGTAAACTAAAAAAAGGTTTGCAGCAAGTCCTGGAACATACAACACATTAGTGAATGGACCAAAATCTAGATCAATATTGCCTTTACCTTTGCTTGAAGTTTCAAAATCATCACCCAACACAATGGTTGGACCACTAGAAGAATCAATAGAGGAAAATATATCTCTTGTAGACACCATGTTCCTTGAAGCTCCAGAATCTATGATGAAATAGGTAGGCTTGGATGTGCTTTCCATCAAAGCATGCACTCGCTCCTTGTCTTCAGAATTATGTCCTCCTTCCTTCCTTCTTGTGCTCTTAGGAAAAGGAATATTTTCTTTCTCCAAGAGTTGAGCCATTTGATCAATGGTATTATTCATGCAGGAGATCTCAGGATGAAATCCCCTATTGCAATAGGTGCACTTTGCCTTCTCTTGCTTCTTATTTGGATTTCTCTTGAAGTTGGAGGAGTCTTCATGAACTTTATGTTTGTCTTTCTTCTGATTAGTGGGTTTCTTGAAATTTCCCTTCTTCTTGCCTTTCAAACTCTTTGAATATCCAGCATCCAAGCAATGATCTTTTGATGGATTTTTTATTACTATCATCAAGAACAACTTGTCTTGTTCTTGTGTAAGGGATTCCATGAATTCTGACACAGTAGAACTCTTCCAGTTTCAAACTGCCTTCCTTGTAGCATGGAAGGTTGAAACAAAGACTGAATAATATGGGCCAAGCTTGGAGAGGATGGCCAAGATCAATTGCTCATATTTTTTTATCAATTCCACATTGCTTAAATTGTAGAACAAGTGACTTGAAATTTGAGAATAAGTCTTAAAGGTTCTCAAAATTCCATGGACTCAGTGAAACTAGTTCATTATCTAGTTGGTGGCCTCTCAATTCATTTGTCTTGCCAAACAAGTCTTGGAGCTTCTCCCAAAATTCACTTAGAGTGGTAATACCATCTAGATGAAATAGAATATCCATGCATGTGCTGAGACATAAGAGACCATAGGATTCATCTCTTCTGTTGTGCCACTTTTCCTTCTCAATTATTGTTGAGGTAGGCTTAGTTTCAGTTGCCATAGTCACTCCGTAGAGGCCTTTGCTCCTCAACATGATCTCCATTTTCACTTTCCAGTCAAAATAATTGAATGGAGTGAGGATTATCTGATGTGAATAATCCATGGCAGCTTTGAAATATCTTTTGGACTGGTTTGGGTGTGCCCCTAGATGCTCAGTTGCGCCCTCTGGGTGAATAAATGCGCCCTGTGGATGACTGAATGCGCGCTTCTTGAGATTGGTTGGATACTGCAAGAAAATAGAAGGAGAAAAGAATAGATTGATAGATCTGATACCATGTTAAATTTATTTCACACCAAGATCTGATCAAGAAATTTCATCCTCTCACAAGTTATCTCACACAACTAGTCAATAACACTAAAAAACAGTCAAGTGTGATGCAAACAAAATTTCTCTATTGAATTAATTTACATAAGAAAACCTTGTTAAATTGAGTGTATGAAAATATATAAATTTATATCAAATATTCGAAGGAAAAAGGTTGCCATTCGAATCCTCACAAAAGCAGGCTTGCTAAAAATATGCAAACCCCCCTAGGTGGAAAGTGTGCTTTCCAAGTCACCTCTAAGACTCACGAATTTCTGAAGCAGTGATCAGATGGTGATGTAGGATCAAAAATCATGCTAAATCCATAATTTGGAAGGAATAAACATCATGGATGATGAGTTGGCCAAAAAACTGCTAAGACTAGTCAACTAGCTTTCACCTTTCACCAAAAAGTGATAAAAATCAGTAAAAAGAAGTAACATGCATTTCTATTCCAGGATTAGATAAGATTAGCCAGAATCAAATCAAATCTTATACAGAATCTTCAGAAATGTGCCTAGGTGAGTCTAGGGTTCTTTTGGTCCACACAATGATGATTTGTGGTCCACACAATGTGTATTTTATCCAACTACCTAGTCTGACACCTAGGAATTAATAAAAAATGATCAATAATGCTATCCTAAGGTATTAAATGACATGGATGGGTTTAAATATTCCAACATCGAGAAGCAAAACTAGGTACTATTTATGGCCTTTGTGGAAGAAGAAAGCAATGATGAAAAGAAGAAGATATTTCCGTCAATCAAGAAGAGTACACCAGTTGCACAAAGCAAGTAAGTATGGGTCATTGGATAAGTATTTATTTAGCGGTTCTTTCAATACACCTTCAAAGTCTGTTGAAAAAATTAAGACTGACAGTCAATTTGAAGAAGCTACATAAGTTGATTGGGAAGGTGAGATGATCAATCCCCTGGATGAATGACGAAGTCAAGAAAGAAGAGCAAACTCTTGTAGGAATAGTTGTCAAAGTATGAAGAATAATACAAGCTAACTAAAGAGTTTAAAGAGTCTCTTGATACACAAGTATGTGAAAAAGTGATCAACTATGAGAAACAGTTGATTTGCGCACAAGACAAGGTCAAAGTGCTTGAAGAAGAGAAGCTTGCATTGAATGATTCTTTGGAAGATTTAGTGCAGAAAAAGAAGATGTTGGAAAGTCATATTGAACTAAAACATGGAGAGATATCTCACCTAGAAGCAAATAAAATTTGAAGAACCCCCTCGTAAATTTCTATGTATAATAAATGGGCGAATCTCCATGTTATATAGGAAAATATGAAGTTTATTTTATCAATTTTATATCATATATATATATATATATATATATATATATATATTTGGATAGTATCTCATTGAATTATATAATCTTGTAAAATCTTTCACTAAATTATAAAACCTTGTAAAATCTTGGTGAATCTTTCACTAAATTATAAAGACTTTTGAAGTCTTGGAAAATATTTCAACAAGTTTCTCCTTGGAAATTCATGGCCCCCTGCATGCTCAAATACGTGGCTATGAATGAAGTCCCACCCCCAGGCATGATTCCCCAAACACCCACAAAAACATTATTGTCGCATTGTCGATCTCAAGCTTCACAATCCCCATGTTCCTCGGGAAAACTTTGTACTTGAGGTGATAAGATTTAGAACTCCCCTAGATGCTAATGGGTCACTATAAGACCTGATAGTAAATATCAACTTCCCTTCTCGTGAGGACATTAAGCAACTTGAAAAACGATATTCAACCCATAAAATATGAATGAATGTAACTTTGACTTCAATTTCCATGATCAATAGAAGGCAAAAGAACCCCTATCAACTGCCATTTCTTGAAATTGGGGGCGAATGGGATCTACCTAGCAATTTTTATGGATGAACAGAGGTTTAAATCCATTTTTAGAGGGAAAAATTATTTTTTCTTGGATCCCCTTTTTAAATTCGACGAGGCTAACCTCCTATTCATTAAAAATAAATAAATAAAATGTGGGCTAATCGTACCTAATAGGTTCTTAATAAAAAATTAGGCCACTCAAAATTTAAAACCCCTAAAATTTATCCCATGGGCTAAGATTAGCCCCTAAAATTTTCCATGCCTAGAAGACAAGTTGATCGAGATAAAGGGGAAGAAACAGGTTCAAGATCACACCACGAGTGATACTCTGATCTGTGCATATATAGAAAGTGACAAAAAGAGTATTGAAGATGAAGTAAATAATAAATTCAAAGGCAACACATCAATTCTAAAAAAAATCCTGAATGATCAGATATCACCTGAAGACAAATCAAGTCTTATTTATGAAAAAAATCAAGGAAGGTCTGCAACAATGAGCATTGTCCAAGGAAATTGAAGTCATTCAGGCATGACAATTCCTTCAATGATTACAACTCTTTCTACTAAAATAATCAATGAAGGATTAATATAATGAAGTGTGCAAGGTGCAATCACATTGGTCATATTGCAAAGTATTTCCAAAATGTGAGATGCTATGCATGTGATGGTTTTGGACATAAGGTTGTGTATTGTTGAAGAGTATTAAAATGTCTTGATGAAAACATGTTGCTCAAGGGAAATCACAATACAAGTTTCAATAGGGAAGGTAGTCAAGCAGACAATCAGAATAGAAGTGCACACTTGAAAACTTGGGTAAGGAAGTCTCCTAAAAAATACATAGACGCTGAAAATCCAAGTACATCCAAAGCAATAAGAAATTGTTGCCCCTCTTGGTTAACTCCAAAGAGATTGAGTGAGATCCTTGAATTCAACAAGATGCATACTGGGAATTCAAGGAATATGTTAGTGAAGGTTATTGTTTGAAGATGTTTGGTCAATAAATGTTAAATGTTGAAAAATGTTACATGTGTATGTGTCGCAAAAAATGATCTTCATTATTATTGATGAACAAAGATATGTGCAGATACATATTGAGTTATGTTGAATTTAAGTCATCATACAAAAGCACTTGCATATGACATAATGAAGAAAAAAGTACAAACATATGGTACTGTGAAGTAAAACATATGTTTGTGCAGAAACACAGATACATAATTGTGTATTGTATTATATTCAAAATCTATGTTTTTACAAAATGCATGAGTCATCTACAAAATTGGACATCAAAAGAGACTTCATGCCAAGATAAAAAAGGCGAGCAATATCAGGAAAAATTATGAATCACGGAGTAAATCAAAGCCACAATTCAAGGTCTAGCTCTGCATCTGGTTGTTTCACAAGACATAGCTCCAAATCCATAGTTACCAGCTCATTGCATTCAAAAGTTGGTTGCAAGGGATACAACTGCAGAGTTTCAGACAACGATGTTGTTCTACAGAATGTTCAGCTCGAATTGAAGACATTTAATTCAAAATTCATTGTTGTTGCTCCTCCAGTATGTCGACCTGGTTTCTCAGACTATTTAATCATTCAACATGCCCATAATTCATTTTTGAATGAGCATACTGGTGATTGAATTCTCATTCTTTCATTCAGCCCTGCCAGTTTCCCATGTTCAATTTTAAACGAGTGAACTTAGATTGATGGGATTGGACATCAAGGTGCACATTGTTAAGGGAACCATTCAGCTTCTTGTAGAAGGAATCCATGGACAAGAAAGATGATAAATCAGGAGGAAATGTGACACAAATCAAGATGGAAAGAGAGCAGATGGTGATGAACTAGGCATCTCGCAAAGATATTATAGAATTGAATCGGATTTTTTTCGCGCATGTGGAATTAAGTTGAATAGATGTGAATTCAAGACCGCGTGATTCAAACAAGGTGATGGAGTCACCAAAAGTAAGTGTTGGAGTTAATGAATTTGGGAAGAAGTAAAAAAGGCGGAAATCTAATTCATTACCAAAATGGCGTTTCCCAAAAGCTCAAGTACGGATGTGGCACGTCATGGTTTCCAAACGAACTGATTTTCTTATCCTTTTTAATGTCGAGCTGGATGGTTGGTGGAAAAAAAGTGACCAATATTTTGTTGTCATGGAAAGGGATGCAAAGTCATAAAGGCAATGAGGTTTGGTGACATCAAAGTGAGTGCGACGAATGGGACAATTAGATGCACAAGGAAATCAACAGGAAAAATAGTATGGAGATCTATGCAGTTCGAATGACAGCAAGATTGCATGAAGTTCTATGCAAGGAATGATGAAGTATTGTGATACGAAAAAAAGATCAAGATAAAAATGAAGATAACAAATGTATAGGGGGAGAGTTATCTGGTATGGTTATGAAAAAAACGTACAGATTTTAGATATCAACACAGAAAATTTAGCAGAAGGATGAAACATGAACTTAGGGGGAGTTATCCCTATAAGCAGATGAATGAAGACTAGTGCAAACATAATAAACAATAACATATATTTGCGTAGTTGATCCGCACACGCCCAGGTGCACAAGGGGGACAACAATTTGACTAAATGAGTCGGCTCTGTTATGGCATAAGCATAAGAATGAGAGTAAGCAAAGCAAGAATACACTACACACATAAATATATAAGCATACAGACAAATATGCAGGAATGTGAACTGATTTGTCCATTACTGGATGTAAAGATCATCAAGCTTGTATATTACAATATTTTACATGGTTATATAGAGTGCTGAGACGCTTGGGTGCCTTCCTGTTACGTTCAGTTACAAGAGAAGTTAGAACAGTTTCAGAATTTCAACCGTTATAGTCGACTGGAAGACAGAGAGACAATCTATCGAAGTTCGACAGTTGCAAGTTGCAAGTTGCAAGTCGATGCTGCATGTCGATGTCGCGAGACTGTTGAGGTCGTTGAACTTGTCGAAGTTGTTGAGTTTGTCAAAGTTGTGTCGAATTCGATGACTTGTCGCAGTCGATGTTAGCATCCGACAACAATGCTAACTACTGGAATGGATCAGACCTCCTTCCTTAAGAAACAATGGTACCCATTGTTTGTTCATGAAGGTGAGGAAACTTTTCGGTCAGTTCAGTAGCAGAGTACCACTTTCCTTGAGATGGGAGCTATTTGACTTTAGCAACCTAAAACAATGGAATTGTGTTTGTTCTTGTACGGCGTACTCGTCGTCCCACAATGGTGTCGCAAGGAAGAAGCTTGTGAACATTTGTATGGATGTCTTTGGGTTCTACTCTTTGCAAGTCGTTCTATTCCAACAGTGGTGCATGGTATGGTCGAAGTAGATCCAAGTTGAATACTGGATGCAGCCCCAAGCAGGAAGGAATGTCGAGCTGGAAAGCATTTTCGCCAATCTGCTGAAGAATACTGTATGGACCATATCACAAAGGTTCCAATTTCTTGTATGGGACAGTGAAGAGTTCCTTCTTGAGATGTAACCAAAACTTATCCCCAATTTGAAATGAATTAGGAATATGATGTTGATTGTTTCAAACCTTAGCTTTCGAGTTTGCTCGTTATAACATTTCCTATGCTTGTCGCTGGATGTTGCAAATATTATCTCGAAACTTCAATGCTTTTTCAACTTCTCGCTGGTTGTAGCCGGTGTCGTTCGACTGTGTCAAGGAGCTGAACAAGTTGATAGGTGCTAAGGGTTGAAATCCGTAACAGATCTCAAATGGAATCTTTCTCATCGAGTTGTGCTAAGCATGATTGTAGATGTGTTGTATGTAGGGAAGACTATCATCCCATGTTCGTTGATGCTTGTGGTTGTACATGCGAAGCATTTTTATGACCAAGCGATTCACAACTTCCATCTGTCCGTCTTTCTGAGGATGGAAAGCTGTCGACAATGAGAGTCTTGTGTCTAGCTACTTCTAGAGAGTCATCCAAAATATACTGACGAATTTGGCATCTCTATCAGAAATGGTGGTTGTTGGTAAACCATAGTGTTTCCAGACATGTTCGAAGAAGTGCTGAGCGGTTTGTTGCATTGTCGTCATCTTCTTGCATGGAATGAGAATGGCCATCCTGGAAAATCTGTTGACTACTACTAAGATCGTGTAATTATGATGTTTGATAATAGGATATCCCATCAATTAGTCCATAGAAATAGATTCCCATGGTCGACTAGGAACCGGCAAAGGTGTGTACAATCCCTGTCGTCGATTAGGTGGTTTAGCAATGGCACAAACCACGCATGATCGAATGTACTTATTGACGTCAGTTTTAAGTTTAGGCCAAAATAAATAGTTATGGATAATAGAAAGGGTCTTTGTTACTCCAAAGTGTCTTGTAGTCTTGTTGTAGTGCATGTCCCAAATGAGCTGCTGGAATTGCTCACCGGTTGGTACATAAAGTTGTCCAAGCTTGTATAGGAAGGTGTCTTTTAGGAAATAGTCGGAGGTCGACGACTTGTCAGTCTGAAGTTGTCGATATATTGGTGAAAATTCGATGTCTTCCTGATACAACTGAGGCCAAGTAGTGGTGTCATATACCTACATACGCATCACTGTAAAAATGACAGTAATGGGTTAATTAATCCACTTGAGTTGTCGAGTTGTCTATATCTTCGACTGGGATGGGACGAACTGTAAAGGTTTGTGTTAAGTGAGAACGATTGTTTCCTTGCCAGGGATGTAATGCCTCCATTGCTTAAGAGCTTGCACAATGGAGTACAATTCTTTTTCATACGTCGAATATCTTTTAACAGTGTCATTAAAAGTTTATGAATGAAAAGTGATTGGGTGACCAGACTGAGTGATCACTGCGCCCAAGGCATAGTCTGATGCGTCCATCTCAATCTCGAAGGGATGATGCAAATAAGGTAACATAAGTATTGGTGCAGTGCAGAGCTTGTGTTTGAGTTGTTCGAAAGCTGTTTATTGTGTCGATGTCCATTTGAAGACAGTTTTCCCATTTCCTTTCGTCAACTGATTCAAGGGCCATGCTATGTGACTGAAGCCGAGTATGAATCGTCGATAGAAATTATCCAAACCAAGAAAACTTCTTATTTATTGAATGCTTTAAGGAATGGGCCAATATTTGAGAATTTGTACTTTGTCTGGGTCGACGTGAATGCTTGCAGAGTCAATTACAAACCCCAAATATTTGATGTTGTTGATCGCAAAGGAACACTAATCCATGTTCAAGTAGAGTCGATGTTGCTGGAGAGTGTCGAGGACTTGTTGAAGTCGTCTGACATGTCTTCCCATGATCGATTGAAAATCATAATGTCGTCAAGATAGACAATGACCCATTTGCCGATGAAAGGTCGGAGAATGTTATCCATATATCGCATGAAGGTCGCAGGTGCATTGGTTAAGCTGAAAGGCATGACTAACCATTCAAACAATCCTTCCTTGGTCTTGAAAGCAGTTTCATTAGAGGAAATTTGAGGTCTAAAATGGGCCTCCTAAGGAAAATAATAAAATAATAGTTAAAATAATGAAATAATAGTTAAA
This sequence comes from Larix kaempferi, assembly GCA_027924585.1. Lineage (NCBI taxonomy): Eukaryota > Viridiplantae > Streptophyta > Pinopsida > Pinales > Pinaceae > Larix > Larix kaempferi. The sequence goes on from BSBM01000619.1 coordinate 6,298,018, forward strand.
ATAATAAAATAATATTTATTAATTTTGGAGGAAGAAAGAAAAAAGCTACTTTTTTTGTTCATATTTGCAACATATCTCCCTGTGTTTTTACTCAAATTTCTATCGGGAGCACTCATTGGATGCGAAATTTTTACTCAAATTTCGCGTGGGAGCACTCGTTGGATGCGGAATTTAATTCCACATCCAATGAGTGCTCCCGATCAAAATTTGAGTAAAAGCACAGGGAGATATGTTGCAAATACGAACAAAAAAAGTAGTCTTTTTATGACAAATATCTCAAGTCAACCATTATGGTTGAATCATTTTATTGGTTATTGAATTCCAACTCATCAACCAATTATGGTTGGCTCGTTTTCTTATAAGGCCCATTTTAGACCTCAAATTTTCTCTAATCTTCATACATTCGAGGAATCGATTGGAATTTGATGATATCCCAACTTGAGGTTGAGATTAGTAAAGAATTTAGCAACTTTTCAGATAGTCGATGAGCTTGTCTATCCGTGACAAAGGGTACCGATTCTTCACCGATATTTTGTTGAGTGTCCTGTAGTCAATGCACATGTGCCAAGTCCCATATTTCTTCGGAACGAGGACGTTTGGACTTCCACAAGGGGAGGAGCTGGGTCGGATATGACCTTTGTCGATCAATTCTTGGATTTGTCTGTGAATCTCTTCATTTTCGAGAATGGATCTTCTGTAAATAGATGCGTTAGGTAATGAAGAACCAGGAGCAAGTTCAATAGAGTGTTTTACCTGGAAATTTCAAGGTATTTTGTCTGGAACTTGGAATAGGTTCTGGTACTCATCAAGAATATTGTCGATCTGCTTCTTTTGTCGGGATCTGCATTGGTTAGTGACTCGACTGGTTGTTGCAGTCTTCCTAGAATGTTGCGGCTTTATCATAATCAATGAAAACTTATGAGCATGATGGATGAGCTTCTTTTCCTATTTAGCAGATAATAATCATTGCAACCGTTGGTGTAGGTCGTCACTCTAGTGTAGGTCATCGCTCTGATACCAATGATCCGCACATTCCTAGGTACACGAGGGGAACAACAGTTCGACTGAATGAGTCGGCTCTGTTATGCCATACCATTGATTCTGAATTCTGACAATCACCTTCTGTAGCCATGACTGGTAACTTCCATGGTGATCCCATAGGTAAGGCTTTTCAAATAGGGCGTCGTCTATGGAGAGTGGTGCCACGTCACAAAGTAATTCATCTTCAAAAGGATTTATGAAGTAGGTGAGCTTTCATTGTCGAGTGATCCTTAGCTCTTGTCCATCCTTCATTCAACCGATGTTGTAAGGCTGAGGATGCGGAGTGGTAACAAGACCTAGTTTCTTCACAAGTTCTTCAGAAACAAAGTTCTTCTGGCTTCCGTTGTCCACAATCACACGTAATGGATTGTTTTGAACCCATATCTGTGTATGGAACAAGCACTCTCATTCCTCCTCTTCGATGATAGTTGAGGATTCTGGATTTGTCGATGTCGATATCAAAAGGTTTGTTGCTTCTGGGTAATATTCTACCACAGTCTTGTCGAACGCAACTGATGTCGATAGATTTGCTGTAATACCCCATTTTAACCCTTAGGATATATTGACTTTTAATGTAAATATTATATACATGCGATGTATGTTTTCCTAGCATGGAGCTCAAGGCCAAGGCCCCGCTAAATGATGCTCAGATTTTTATTTAAAAGTCAAGTATTAGATATTATGTTACCCATGTGCTATTTAGCCATGGAACATTGTAAAATGATGTAAATAAACATCATGCAATAAAATACCAAAACTGGCTATGGAAGCAACTAATGAGAAGGGGCCATGTGTATCCACTAGGGAGTGGTGAGGGGGTTGTGGGATTGAACCATAGGCTGTCAAATGTCTTTGTGAGAATCCATTTGACTTTCCTTGCTGACATTTAATTCTGTTGTAAGGAAGTTGTTTAGGAATTTAGTCCATGGCTTCAATGGAGCATGGGAAGCCCAGAAAATCGTATGGTAGGTATAGACTCTGTTTTTCTTGTACCACAAGTCACTCTACCTCATGGGAAGGGGTACTTCCTTATTCCCATTCCATTGTTGAAGATCCCAACATCAGTTTTCATCCATCACAAATGCCCAGCAGTGAGAAAAACCAGAAATCGCAACTTTGCAAGAACCCATGTTTTGAAGAGCCATAAACGCCCAGAATTAGTATTTGACAATGAAATCCAATGGGGGATCCATATATATGAACCTTGGGGTGAAATTGAGAGTATTAGATACCCCGAAATCCATTGGAAAACCCAGTTTTTATAGCCTAGAAACCCAGTGACGGAATTGAGTTATTTGATGACAGATTTGTGAGAAATCCAAGTGTGAATGTTTGAACAGAGGATTGGATTGTTTGAAGTTAGCCTGAGGTGTCTGTAGCTCTGTGGTTGAGCTCACTGGCTTAGCACCCTCCTCCTCTGATTATTGCATGCTTGATAAACCCAACTGAGTGTTGGCTTAGCATGATTGTTTGAGTGAATCCATGGCTGTGAATGAGCCCATCTAGTTCCTCCTTAGTGGATACACAACCCAGCTCGGGGGTGGTCTCTCAGCTAAAAGAATACAGGCTAGACAGAGACCTATGGTTGGGTGGAACGTTGCTCTCACATAGCCAGTTGTTAGACAGGTTCATCACAAAGATAAGTGTTTCTTGAGGTTAAATCATGCTATTCTGTGTTCTGTAATGTGTTAGTTAATGATGGTTAATTGTATGTTGAATGTATGTCTTAGTATGGTTGATATGAAGCCTGCGCATAGCATGAAGAAGCAGACTGATTCTCTACGTTAGATTCATGATTTTCTTGGGATAGATATGCTGATGCATTCCAGTTTGTGTGTGTGATAATATGTTTAAATTCTGCCGTGTTTGCTTTAGTTTGAATCTGCACATATGAAGTTTAATTTATTTATGAAATTGATGGTTAAGAATGGGACTGAGATAGTCAAATAAGCTAGGTATATTTGGTCATGCTCCCTTCCTTGCATATGATTGACGGGAGGGGACGTGACAGAGTGGTATTAGAGCCCATGTTGTAGCACTGGGGTTGCTTGGGCCAAACTCTGAGTTTGTAGGTAGATATCAGAGTGTTTTTAACACAGTATTGATGAATTTTGGGCAAAATTTTGATTGAAAAAAATGGCAGAATCAGAATTATTAGGTGTGTCATAGAATCACACCGTTGCATAGATCTCGCCAAGAGCTTTCCAACGGTACTAGACTTGCCTTATTTGGTTAAGGGACGAGGGAGATATGAGCCCCGCAAGCGCACAGGTTGTGCACAGGTTGCGTAGGTGGCGCACAGGTTATGCACAGGTTGCGCAAGTGGCGCACAGGTTGTGCACAGATTGTGCACAAGTTGCTCACAAGTTGCGTAGGTGGCACACAGGTTGTGCCCAGGTTGCGCACAGGTTGTGCCCAGGTTGCGCACAGGTTGTGCACAGGTTGTGCCCAGGTTGCGCACAAGTTGTGCACAGGTTGCGCAGGTGGCTCATAGTTTGTGCACAGGTTGCATAAGTGGCACACAGGTTGTGCACAGGTGCACAGGTTGTGCATAGGTTGCGCACAGGTTGTGCAGGTGGCGCACAGGTTGTGCACAGGTTGCGCATAGGTTCCGCAGGTGGCGCACAGGTTGTGTACAGATTGCGCACAAGTTGTGCAGGTGGCGCACAGGTTGTGCACAGGTTGCGCACAAGTTGTGCATAGGTTGCACAGGTGGTGCACAGGTTGCGCACGTAGCGCACAGGTTGAGCAGGTGGCACACAGGTGGTGCATAGGTTGCGTCGATGGCGCATAGGTTGTGCACAGGTTGTCCAGGTGGCGCACAGGTTGCACTAGTGGTGCACAGGTCGTGCACAGGTTGTGCACAGGTTGCGCAGGAGTTGCATAGGTTGTAAAGGGAGTTAAAAAGGAAAAGTAGTCAAATCCAGAAATTCATAAAAGATGAATGGTGCATCGGAATAGAGATCCGCAAGTTGCCGAGTGTTCCTTGTTATATGGACTAACTTTTTCCAGTAGAAATTTTTTCTTTAATCCTTCTAGATTTACTTCTACAAGTGGTTGAAGTTGGTCTTCCATGATGTTTTACAACTGTGTAAAAGTGCAAAATTTTTGGTAAAAATTGTCATTTTTGAAGTAATGTAACTTCCACACCCGAAGTCAGAATGGAGCATGTAGATAGGCATTGGAAATCTTATCCAGCAGAGAATAGTGGTTAATCACCAGAATTTGAATGAGGTTGTCATGCACCATAGATTTGCGGAGCAGAAAAGTGCTAGTGACTATTTTGACAAATTGTTGTCAATATGGGCAATTTCTAGAATTGCATGCCTACAAGTAGCAGAGACCATGAAATCGAACCAGCTATGATGTGGAAGAGGAATATCATGCAAAGATGAAGGATTGAAAATGAAGAATTCCTTAACCCCTGTCTTGCTAACTATATTTTATAAGCTTTATGTACATAAAATTATGGCATGGAATTCTGAAAATGCAAGAGATTAGATGAGGCATGAATATGCATTGGTTGGCATATTAATAAACATTGCACAGTGCATGAGCATATTTTTGTGCACACATATGATATTACATATTAGTAAAAGTAGTGAGGTTCTACATATGCAATGAACCATTAATGGTAAATATTGTGGTTGATAATCACTATTGGTGTTGGTTTTGGTTGTAGGACCAAAGACAACAGAAGCATGGCTAAAGATGTTGATGATGTTGTTTCATGAGGCCAACAACCTTATGAAGAAAAGGTTAGGGCAGAAAATCCATGATCAAGAGGTTGGTGGAAGAATTATGTAATCCTCTGCAAGAGACCAACGGATCAGGTAACATCAAAGGTGTAAATGGAAGCCATACAGGTAATGGTTTACTTATGATGATTGCATAAGTGTTGAAAGAGGATTGGGTAAGAATCCCTTGAAACATATTTAATAATCATAAAATGGTATGCATTTAGAGTTGAAATGCATTCATGTGAATACCATACTACCATAGTGTGGTGGAGCATGGAGTGGTGAAGGAAAGAGGCCTCATACCATGTGACAGTTTAGAAATTTAGATTGCATTCATATAAAATATATCATGCCATGTGTATGTTGGTTATGAGCTTAATAATCAAAGCAAGTGAAGACTGGTGGTCCTGATGATGGTAATGCATGCTATATGAGGTGGTCATGTTTCGGCCATAATATGTTTGAATGCATAATATTCATGAACCAATGCAAGGTAGCATTGAGTGAATATGCATTAAGAAATTTTATAAATCTTGTGGTTACGCCTTGAATGAATGCACTTGAAAATCTTGTGTAAACATTGTAGATGTGCATGCATGTGTATGGATGCACATGTTGTGATGCATTGTGCGAATGCACGGTTGTGATGTGTATGATTCATTGCAATTAGACAATAGATGAAATGATGAATTGTCGAAAATTATGAGATCATTTCATGAGTTGCTATGAATGCAGAATAGTAAGTGCATGAAGATGGCAGTCATGATCAATGGGCTATCGGAATACTCTGTGGAAGGGTAGAGTTGTATAAATCATAGGACTGAGAAATGATGAGTATCTAAAACTTTCATTTAAATTGCATGAATGATGTGACTGTACCTTGCAATTTTAGTATGATAATGATGCACATGAAGTAAATGAGTTTTGGTGATATTGATATGTTAACAGCTCGAAGTGTTTGAATTATGGAATGCTATAATTCTGAAAACGCTTCAGTGACTGTTGTAGCAATAAAATATTCTATGCATGGAGACTTACAAGTGTTTGGCTAGTTGAAGTTTCTGATTACAGGTAGATTGTTCAAGGCATGGCAATGAGGGTAAGACCATGATGAAGGCTGGAATCTACCATGTGAAAGAGCCAAACCTCATGAGAAGGATCTCATGGCTATGAAATAGTTTATGAGGACATGCTGTAAGTGGATGCTCATGTATGGAAGCGGGTGTAAGACCATTATGGGCAGAGTGGTGTCACTTACAGGAGCCAAACAATATGAGTCTGACCTTATGGTTGAAACAAATCAATTTCTGTAGGAGACAGAACTGTAAATTCATATTGAATTTAATTATTAGTGCCATTGATTGGTTATGAAACAATCAGGTTTGAATTTTAATGTTAAATGTTGCTGACTGTTTGGCTATTTAATAATTGTGCCAGGAAGACACATTGCAGTAAGACCAAGAGAGAGGGCCTGTAGAAGCCAAACTTCATGGGAAGAGATTCCATGATTTGGAAATGGGTTTCGGGTGAAACACCATTAGACATTATTAATGTCTCATCCGCACTGCATGATTGGTGAACAACATGAGTGAGATGGTGAATACTATGTCAGGAGGACATATGAGGGTTATGGAATATAAAAGGAGTTGGGATGGAAAACCGAGGGACTGTCAACTCAGAGAAGGAGCCCCCATTTCTCATTAGTAAAGAGAAATTACATCTGCAAAATGGATAAGTGTTCTGTAAACCCAGACTGATATATATCTATATATATGTATATGGGCATCTCTAATTGTTAGAATTACTATGCAGATCATATTCCATTTGTTTATATTATTCAGACTGCTTGAAGTATGATTAGGACCTACATAGTTCACATCAGTGAGGAGTGCACACCTTTCTGGTGCTGAGTTATGTTAGGGATGCTAATATTAAATACACTCTAAGGGAATGGACGCATTCCTGGTGTTTCAATGTTGGATAGTGAATGTTATGAAATATGTTTATAGTTTTAGAGCAACAATACTGATGAGCTTTCTTATCCATCTTGTGTTGTCAGCTTATACATATGCAAATTGGTGCTGCACATTAAAGGGAAAAGTGAAGAAAATGATACTCAAGAGGACTGTATGAGTAGTGGTAACCTTTGTGTAGTGTGAGTAGGTATCATGGGGCCATGATAGCCTGCAGTTAAGAAAGTCACCTAAAGAGTTCCTAAAGGGAACCGCTGGTTTTCCAAGAGAAAGAGTGCCATCCTTGTGTGGGTGAAGAATTGTTATGCGCATGAAGGGTTGTGACACGTGTGGAAGGATGATGCAAGCCTTAGGCAGAGTAGTAGAGCCTTGACTTATAATGATTGGTGGCGTAGTTTTCTTCCATTGGCTGATGACCCAGACGGATGTGCTGGCTCGGAAATGGAGAGGGCCAACCAGGTATGGGACTGGTTGGGCACCACTAAATGCTTGGTAAATCCAGTCGGCATGAAGGTGTACTAGTAGGGCATTAATTATTTGATGTTGTGGAGCAACCTGCGTGCTGGCCAAACATCCCAGTCCGCAGGAGGATCCCAAGGCTTGTAAATTAAAAGCAGGACCCTATGGACCAAAGAGGAAATGTCCAATACAAATAAGTATTCATTTTCATTTAATTCTTGTTTGGAATAATGAAGATTTTAGCTATAAGTCTTCTAACAACTAAGCTGATACACTATTGTTTCTTGTTGGAAAACTTGGTCATTGCAGGAAAGCAAGGACCCTGAAAGAACAATAAATGCTAGGTAAATCCATAGAGTAACTGGTTGGGTGCTATAAATGCTTGGTAAATCCAGAGAGTAATTGGTTGGGCACTACAAATGCTTGGTAAATCCAATCAGCGTGAAGGTGTACTGGTTGGGCACTAATTACTTGAATGTTATGGGGCAGCCAGTGTGCTGGCCAAACATTCCTCAAATACTTGATAATACCCAATCGGAGTACTAGCTTAGCATATTGCTAGATGGGATGTCTGATAAAACCAGTCGGCGTAGTGACTTAGCATTGACTATACGAATTGTTGAGGAGTAGCTTGCGCGCTAGCCCAACATTCGTTATTGTATCCATAGGGAATCCAAGGCTTGTGAAGCAAAGAAGGATCCTGTGGAATAAAGTGAAGACATCCAATGCAGATAAGTATTTGGTTATATTGCAACTTCTTGCTTATTTAATGTGAATATACATGTGTACATGATTTGGTTATGATTTCCTAAACTCTTATTTAGAAATAAAACCTATGAAAATAAACTAAACATGTGATTGATTCGATGTTTGAGTGTAGGTATTGCTGGAAGCAAGGACTATGAAAGCATCTTAAGGATGCATGTGGACATGTGACTGTCCTAAAAAGCTCAGCTTGAGCAGAAATGAATGATGGTGCTAGTGGACTTGTGGGGGTCCTAGCAGCCAAAGGTGTTGTGGATCGCCATGTGGAAAGGTTCCATTTTTTAGAGATTCGAGGTAGACCATAGACACTAAGTGTCATAGCCAAGAAGGGAAGGTCAAGCATTCACGTTAAAGTGAAAGAGGCTAAGAGCATGAAAACCATAGTGGTGGTGTGGGTTCCAGAATGGAACAAGAAAAAGAGGAGAAAAACTCTTACTGCTCTCTCTTTCCTTTTTTATTGATGCATTTATAAAAACAGAAAATTGTTGAATGCATGTATGGTTGAAAGTAGAGTGTGTTTATTTGCTTGAAATAAATTGTGAATGTTGAAGTAGTTAATTCCCTGTCAAATAATGGACATGAATGAGATCATTTTCCTGTTGGGCCAGCATTAAAAGTATGAAAGTCTCATGGATAAAGCACGGACTACCCATGTCAATTGGGTAATTAATGACTGATTTTAATGTTTATATTATGCTTGGCATAACATAATTATAATGATGAATTTCACAGGTGGGGAAGTGAAACTAATTTGTGGTAGCTGTTGCAAAGCAAGTGTTGCTTGTAAGCAAAGTGAGAACCAGTTGCGCACAATGACCATGGAAGCAGACCATAGGCTATTGGAATTGGCTGGAAGTCTCCTTCAAACAATTTCCAAGACCCAAGAAAACCTTGGAGAAATGCTCAAGATATAGAAGAAGCAGAATGAGATGAACCACAAGGTTTTGCAGGATTCTAGTTGTCTGCAAAGGGAGATAAAAAGCATCTTGGAAGCAATCATCAGTAAGGGGATCAATGATGAGGCAGTCGTCCAATCGGTCCATTAAGAAACGTTCCAGGCATGAAGACTCAAAGGAGATTGAGCAGGTAAAGATGAAGCAGCCAGTGAAATGTTGGAAATGTGGAGGACATCATTGCCCCCGCAACTTCCCAACAAGGGAACATCAAGAGGGTAGCAGCCATAAATTTTTCAGACTTGTGGATGAGTTGAAAGGTCAGAACCAACAGGAGCAGTTTGTGGTAGCCAAGGGACTTGGTCCTAACAGTTCAAAGTAAAGGATATAATGCAAGGCAGACCTGCAAAATGTTTTGAAAATTTTAGACGTGTAAATTGTATATGTATTCCTAAGTATTGGAACACTGAGGATGGTGTTATTCTAAGGGGGAGGGGATTGTAATACCCCATTTTGACCCTTAGGATATATTGGCTTTTAATGTAAATATTATATACATGTGATGTATGTTTTCTTAGCATGGAGCTCAAGGCCAAGGCCCCGCTAGTGGATGCTCGAATTTTTATTTAAAAAGGCAAGTATTAGATATTATGTTACCCATGTGCTATTTAGCCATGGAACATTGTAAAATGATGTAAATAAACATCATGCAATAAAATACCAAAACTGGCTATGGAAGCAACTAATGATAAGGGGCCATGTGTATCCACTAGGGAGTGGTGAGGGGGTTGTGGGATTGAACCATAGGCTGTCAAATGTCTTTGTGGGAACCCATTTGACTTTCCTTGCTGACATTTAATTCTATTGTAAGGAAGTTGTTGAAGAATTCAGTCCATGGCTTCAATGGAGCATGGGCAACCCAGAAATTCGTATGGAAAGTATGGGCTCTATTTTTCTTGTACCACAAATCACTCTACCTCATGGGAAGGGGTTATTCCTCATTCCCATTCCATTGTTGAAGATCCCAGCATCAGTTTTCATCCATCACGAATGCCCAACAGTGAGAAAAACCAGAAATCGCAACTTTGCAAGAACCCATGTTTTGAAGAGCCATAAACACCCAGAATTGGTATTTGACGGTGAAATCCAATGGGGGATCCATAGATATGAACCTTGGAGCAAAATTGAGAGTATTAAATACCCCGAAATCCATTGGAAAACCCAGTTTTTATAGCCCATAAATCCAATGACGAAATTGAGTTATTTGATGACAGATTTGTGAGAAATCCAAGTGTGAATGTTTGAACAGCGGATTGGATTGCTTGAAGTTAGCCTGAGGTGTCTATAGCTCTGTGGTTGAGCTCACTGGCTTAGCACCCTCCTCCTCTGATTATTGCATGCTTGATAAACCCAACTGAGTGTTGGCTTAGCATGACTGTTTGAGTGAATCCATGGCTGTGAGTGAGCCCATCTAGTTCCTCCTTAGTGGATACACAACCCAGCTCGGGGGTGGTCTCTCAGCTAAAAGAATACAGGCTGGACAGAGACCTATGGTTGGGTGGAACGTTGCTCTCATATAGCTAGTTGTTGGATAGCTTCATCACAAAGATAAGTGTTTCTTGAGGTTAAATCATGCTATTCCGCATTCTGTAATGTGTTAGTTAACGACGGTTAATTGTATGTTGAATGCATGGCTTAGTATGGTTGATATGAAGCCTGCACATAGCATGACGAAGGGGGCTGATTCTCTGTGTTAGATTCATGATTTGCTTGGGATAGATATGCTGATGCATTCTAGTTTGTGTGTGTGATAATATGTTTAAATTCCACTGTGTTTGCTTTAGTTTGAATCCGCACACAAGAAGTTTAATTTATTTATGAAATTGATGGCTTGAGAATGGGACTGAGATAGTCAAATAAGCCCGATATGTTTGGCCATGCTCCCTCCCTTGCATGGGATTGATGGGAGGGGAAGTGACATTTTCCAAAAAGGTCTTCTGAGATTTGCATTCAGACGTATCATGCCAAGATGAGTGATGGTAATCACACCATTTCCCGGTAGGGGGTTGTTTTCTACGCTCCCTTTTGTGAAAATGATTTTTTCCATGATATGGCTTTGGTGGATTCAGATGAGAAGATTTCGACTTGTCGAAGTCGGCTGGTTCCTTCTTTTAGGGTGGTCGTCCTGACAGTTTAGTCACGGAGTGTGCTTTCCCCTTTTGTCTGGTTTCGAGTTTCCTGGCATAGTGGAATGCATCCGTGAGCGTATTGACAGTCAGAAACTCCATCTCCTCCTGAATGTACTGGGATAATCCATTGACGTACTTCAAAACTAGCAATTTTTCTTCTTCTTGAACGCTAAGTCTAGCCATGAGTCGATATAACTCATCGGTGTAACTCTGTATGGACTATTCTTTCCATTTCCTTACCTGCTGCCACTTCATATACCGTTTTTCAAGGTATTTGGGTGGGTAAAAATTCTTTCGAATGTATTCGACAAATTTATCCCATGTGTCGATGGGGTCTCCACTTTTCTCCATCTTTGTCAAAAGGTTCTCCCACTAGCAGTGCACAGATGTTGACATATTTAAGGATGCAATGGTGATCTTGTTGGCTTCCGAGAGTTGATTCACGGAGTAATAAGACTCCAATTGTTGTACCCAATTATCGATGGATTCCACGTCAATCTTACCTTCTAGATTCGGTATGTCCAAATTCATTTTCACTTTGAAGGGGTTGATTTTGTCAGAGTTAGTTCTCATTGGAAATCCTCCTGATGTCGAAGAAAATCGCATGAGAATATCATTGAACTGGGCAAACATTTCAGTTCGTTGTCAATCCAACGCTTTCTCTATGAGTTGTTGTGTCTTGCATGTCTATCTCATGTTTCTTCTGTCATTTTTGGAGGTAGTGTTTGCTTGGATTTGCTGAGTCTGCTAGCGTGTTTGCACTGTCATAAGTTAGGTAACTTCGATAGAAGTGTCTATGAAAAACTTAAGCACGAACAAAGATGATGCGCTCTGACGAAGCTCTGAATGAGCTCTGATACCAATGATCTACATGCGCCCAGGTGCACAAGGGGGACAACAATTCGACTGAATGAGTTGGATCTGTTATGGCGGAAGCATAAGAATGAGAGTAAGCAAAGCAGGAATACACTACGCACATAAATATATAAACATACAGACAAATATGTAGGAATGCGAACTGATTTCTCTATTACTAGATGTAAAGATCATCAAGCTTGTATATTACAATATTTTACATGCTTATATAGAGTGTTGAGACGCTTGGGTGCCTTCCCGTTACATTCAGTTACAAGAGAAGTTAGAATGGTTTTTGAAGTTCAACTGTTATAGTCGACTGGAAAATAGAGAGACAATATGTCGAAGTTCGATAGTCGCAAGTCGATGATGCATGTCGACGTCGCGAGACTATTGAGGTCGCTGACTTGTCGAAGCTGAAGTCGAAACTTGTCGAAGCTGTGTTGAAGTTGATGACTTGTCGCAGTTGATGTTAGCATCCAACATCAATTCCAACTACTGGAATGGATCAGTATTAATGGCGCCTCTTTGGCATTGATTTCAAAGGGGGATAAAAAGCATGAAGTTGATCATGAAGCACGCAACAACAAAGATGAGAAAGAGCATGAAAGTCGGTCATTAAAGTAGCATGGAGATGATATTAAAGCATGCAGTAGCGCAAATGAGAATGATCATGAAGCATGCGGTCCGCACAAAAGTAACAGAAAGTAGAAAAATAGTTGAGAAAAGAATGAACATATGTGAAAGGTTCAAACTGACAAAGAACAAAGGGGGAGTACTACGACAAGCATAAATGAAGCGCATAAATTCATGACAAAATTATGAACAAATTCATAAGGTGTTGACATCAATGCCAAAGTGGGAGATTGTTGAACTTTGGTTTTCGTTGATGTCAACTAATTCAATTTTCGTCAGTGATTTCAGCTGATGTCAAAGTGGTTTCAATATTCCCGTGCCATCTTGAAGAAACATATGAAAGCCACTTTGTAGAAGTATATTTTAGTGTCAGTTTGAAGAAGTATATAAAATATACTTTGAAGAAGTACATGCATAAGCAAGATGAATAAAGATACTGTGAAGAAGTATATGGATGCCAGTATGAAGAATGATATCCAAAAGTGCTTCCAGTATGAAGAAATATATCAAGAAGCACATCAATCGTATATAATTTGAAGTACATAAGGGATACATCCAGTATATGTTTTACATGTGCAGGTCTCAATTCCATCCAGTCATAGTACTTCAGGTACAAGCCAAATAATTTATTGAATAAAGGTTTAGGAATGAGCAAGAAAGAAAAATCGTTGATTGGACAAAGGTTTGGGAATTCGAAATCAAGAAAAAGCGTTGATTGGACAAGGTTTGGGAGTGCACAAGTAGCATGGAACAAGAAGTGGTCAAATAGTTATGGTAATTCTGAAAGTGCACAAGTCTCACCAATTGGAGGAAGCTTTTAGTTGTTGAAGTGCACACAAGTACGAAGAAGGGTGTGTCAGTTGAAGATATCGTATGTACAAATTCCACAAGAAATGGTACATCAACGGTGCAATACCACACTGAAAAGTTGAAAGTCCCACTAAGTCAAGGAAAATATATGTGCAAATTCCACAGGAAATGGTACATCAAGGGTTCAAAACAACATCGCGAGGCTTAAAGTCCTACTAAGTCAAGGACCATGTATGTGCAAGGCCCATAAGAGATGACACGTCAGTGGGCTAGAACATGATATGTGGTAGGAGCATGAACCGTGAAGTATAGAAGAAGGAAAGCTACAACCAAATTGTAGACATACAATCTGTGCATGACATGTATAAATAAAAATCAAGTTGGATATTTGAAGTAATATTGATAGCAAGGATGGAGAGCTTGTAAGTGGAAATATGGAAGATACATAGTTATAATATTTGGGGCATCAAGGGATGGTGGAATCAGAGCAACGTTATCGAGCAGAGAGCCGAGTGCACACAAGCAGAGGAATGGAATAGCTGACGTTGAGCAGAATGCTATTGTGAATCTGTGACAGTTTCACGAAGATGGAAAGGTAGAATTACAGAATTATGTGCCAATGCATGAGGACCGAATGACAATATCACAGACAACATGAAGACAATCACAGATGTTCTAAGACATAAGTGCATAGAGACATACTTGACGTATATATTGTAATGCACGATGTGAAGAAGTTTACGCACAATGACTAAGTTGATGTGTGTGAAGTAAGGCAGACTATGAGATGCGCAACAACAGAGCTTAATCAGAATCAAAGATGCGCATCATGATGAGGATGATCTGAGACAAGTGTGTTAAACCGAAAGGATGAATCATATGACGTACAAAAGGTTGCAAATTTTCTAAAAGCTGTAGAACCTAAATAGAATGGTCACATATTAGAAGGTGTGCAATTCTATTTGATACTAGTGTGCAAAGTCAGAACAAAAAATTATCAGTAGATGCACAGTATCAGCTGAGAAAGCAGATGCGCAGTTGCAGAATATAATATTGAACATTGGCGCAGGCTTCAGTGGTTAAAGAAACACATATTATATGAAGTGCGACGTCAGTTGAAGTGAAGTGTTGAGGTTGAAGTGAAGTGGAGTTTGAAGTGAAAGTGTTGAGCTTGAAGTGAAGTAATGTATGCAACATAGTGACAACAATATTACAACATAGAGAAGGTGCACACAACATAAATAAGTGCAGTATATCGGAAGTGTGCGCAGACCAGAAGTTCAATAGAGTAACATCTTATTCTTATATATCTAGGTGGCAGGATAGGGTAAGGAGCAGGGGGTTGTAGGCTCATTCCAGTTGGTGCTGGAGAACTCAAGGAATTGTAGCTTCCTTCATGTTGGATCCTGTAAAACTAGAAGGTTGGTGCCTCCTTCAGTTGGTGCTAGTAAAACTTAGGAAGTTGGTGATTCCTTAAATTTAATATTTTCACTATAAAAGAGCATTATGTGGTTTTCTCCTATTTGGGTTTCCACGTAAAAAATTTGTGTGTTTTGTGTTCTGTGTTTTGGTGCATATGTGGATGAATGTTTTATTTATGGATGAATAATTGAAGATCAATATTAAGTTCATATTAATCTATTAAGAAGTTAAAAACCATTCATAATTGTGCTAATATTGATTCACCCCCCCCCCCCTTAGTATTAAATATATTCCAACAATATATGCCTCGGTTATGAAACTTGAATATTTGTTAATAGATCAAGTCTTGCTTAAAATGGCTATGACAAGCATGTGTTTCATTTGATGACTGTAATAGGTATGTGGAAAATGTTGAAGGCCTTGGAGGTGTTCCAATGTACTAGTCCAAAGAAATGATTGAGCATTGTTGTCAAAGATAGCTACAAACAAGAAACATTGGCCTTAAAGAGAAAGGAATTGCAAATGCAACTGAAAATAAGGACATGGAACCTTGTTGAAAATAAAGTGAACACCGAGGACAGTGTTATTCCAAGGGGGAGTGGATTGTAATACCCCCAGTTTGACCCTTGTAATGTATTGAATTATATTATGTAAATGATGTACATATGTTAGTATGGATTCCTAGTGCAAAGCTCAGGGTCAAGGCCTCACTAGCGAATGGCTAAGCATGTATAATGGAAATATTTTTTTATGGATCATGTGGTTGGATTATCATGCCAATTTAGATGCTATGTAAATATTATTTTGGAAAATAATAAAATGGTCCAAGATGGTTGTGTAAAGAGCACTAGAGGGGCTATGATTCTGCTAAAGGGGAAGAGGGAACTGGGGCCTACGGGAGATTTAATCCTCTATTGTCAAGTGCCATGAATAGAATTCATCTATTGCTACAATGTGTCTTAAATGGACCAATTAATTCCTTTTGGTTGTTAAATCCAATCATTGAATGCATGCATGATTTTGGTGAGGAAAGTCTTCTCATGTAGTTATGGAAGCATGTGATGATTATACTTCTATGAATACTGTAAGAGTCCTCTCTTCTATGGTTGGAAGTTATATCGGTTTTATTTTCCACCATCTTATCATCTCCTTTGGAGTATATTATCCATTTTCCATTATGCGTATTTTGGGGACAACAATTTTACACTACGCAAAATTCTTCCTTTGGTTGTTAATTCCATTGTCATTACCAATTACTAGGTTTTGCATAATCACAAATTTGAATTTTGAAATAGAGTTGTAGGTTTGAGAGAAAAAGAGATGGATATAAGTGAGCATAGAGGTTGGGAAAGTTAGTAACCTTTTCCCATTGAGTTTTCCTACTTCTGCATTCTTGAGAAGCCATGAATTAATGCTACAGGGGGTTCTCCACATATAGTAGGTTGGATTCTTACTGCACACACTGGTAAGCACTGTAGGGGTTGGATTTCCTGAGGGAATTGTGGATGAGTGAAAGGAAATTGCTTCCTTGTGTTGTGTGGGGTAGTTGGAAGGAGTGTCATGACTATGATGGCTGAGTGGGATTCTTGTAGAGACCTGGATGAGAATTTGGCTAAGCATTGAGAGAAGAATGGGTTGTGGGATAAGAGACAAAATCATGTAGGTGTTTCCTTTGCTCTAGTGGCCTCATAGACCAGCTTGGGGGTGGCCTTTCAGCATAAAGAGTATACAATTGATAGAGTGTCCATGGTTGGGTGGAAAATCACTCTTACAAAGCCAGTTGCTTGGATCTTGTTTGTTTAAATATAAGTATTCTCTTTGTATTTGAATGCACAACGATTTTATTTTATGCCTGTGATGAATATGCTTGTATATACATGTGGTGTGTGTGGATAGAAATTTATTTATGTTGTGTTTTTCAATTATACATATGCAAACATACTTTATTGTTATGAATCTATTATATATCCATGGGGAAAAATTGGATTCCCATTTTTTTCTCATGTCCCCCTCTGTTGGTTAGAATGGTGGATGGGGATGTGACATATCATATTCTTTAAATCTCCTTGTTTATTCTTAAGATACCAGGGATAGATAAATTCATCTTCCTCTTCTCCAATTTATGTGACTTATTATTCCTTTATATGGAATTATATATGGAAGGCACACATACATCCAATCAATTTCTTCAATCTCATCCATCTTTGAGATATGGAATGATTGAAAGAATTGATGGTATTTGGCTCAATGATGAGTCTGAATATATGGTTATTATAGACATAGAAGAAATCAAAATATGGAGTTTCAACTCATAATTTAACAAGATTACTTTGTACAGTTTTTAGAAAATTGGGATGTCTTTAACACATGTATGCTAGGAGAGCCTTTACAATCACTTACCGTTTGGAAAATTTTGAGGTAGGTGTTATTGTTCACATGAAATGGAATGCATGTATGATGCATACAAAATTATCGTTCACATGAAATGACATGCAGGTATGATGCATCCAACATTATATAACTATATAAACTTCTTTGAATCTCCTCATCTATCCTTAAAATATCAAGGATATATAAATTATTCTTCCTCTTCTCCAAGTTCGATGACTTATTATTCCTTGATATGTGTGTTAGGATCCATTTTTTCCACATTTCCTACATAATAAGTCCCCTATTCATAAGTCATTTTCTCGCATTCAGTCTATAGTATATGAGCATTTTTTGTCATCAAGCCTCCATCTTAGACTTAATATGTCTTTGTGGTTAATATATCATATTTTCTAATTTTTTTAGTAATTAAAAGTGGATTATGCTAAAGTTTTACTAATGATGGTTGTATGAATTTTATTTATGTGTTTCAGTACCAATTTCTGTACCATTCATGAATGGCATACCCTCACACTTCCAAATTGAATTTTGCCACTTGAATGAGTCTTCTAGGTTTTTCTAGATGGTGAGGTGTACATCAAACCTCACCTATCTCACACGAGTGGCCTCCAAAATTTTGTCAAAATATTTGCCATTAATTCGTAGAATTTATTAAACTATCAACTTCGGGCTTAATTTCCGAGAAAACGTTGAGGTATTTTTCAAAACGATAAAAAACCCACTTGAAGAACATGCCAATTTAGATTACTATTGATTCATTTTTCAAGATTCGAAATAGTTCTGGATTTATGGCCATATATTTAATTCCAACCTATCCAAATGGACTGCTATGTCTAGGATTTTAATGAGGCCATTTTTTTCTAAATTTAGACATTTGTTTTGAACGGATATGGGTTGGGGGATTGGTGGTAATACATCCCTTCATTTCTCTGCATATGTAGCAGTAGTGATGGAGAGAAAAAAAGAGGGGAGGAAGAAGAGTAGAGTTGTGGTTGTACTGAGTGTAGGGTTCCAGTTTTACCCTTTTTGTTGCAAGAAAGGACCTTATCCCATAATTAAATTAATCGATTATCATCCTACTCCTAACATATTTTGCCTACTTGTAACCTATTAAACCCCAATAAATCCTTCAGCCTCTAGGTATCTCAATTTGTTCATATTAATCATTGTATTTCTCTTTAATGAACTGTAATGTCGGATTTCATGCAGACTAACATAATGACTTAGATGGAAACAACGAGCTAGTCTTGTAGCAACGAGCCAGTCTTGCGACAATGAGCTAGTCTTGCAACAACGGTGCATGTTTTGAAAAGTGTATTTTGTTTTATCATTACATGGAACCAATTGCTAGGATACGTTCATGTTATTTCCAGGTCATCCATGATTCAGAGGCTTCAGGCCTTGAAGACTCGATTTAGCAGATTGGTTATATTTTAGTTGTAGTCATCAATTCTGAATGTGTTTTAAAGGGCGATGCCATTCCTATCAGCATGGAATCTTCCCATTTATACTCAAGTTTAATTGGTATTAACTAAAAATAGACAAATCGTTAGGTTGTTGTTGTTATGAAGATTGATTGTGAAAAAAGAGACATGTATTGGATGAGGGGTTCGCCATTGAGATTCCATGCTTTTGTGTATTAGTCTACTTTAATTCAAACTTTTATTAATAGAAGGATTTTCTATTCAGATAAGTTTTGTGCTTGAAATTTAATTATATTACTGTGTCTGAGATTGGAGGAGGGCTCCCTTCACTCGTAGATACTCTGTTGTGTGTTTGTATTATTTTAATCCTTATAGTTTACTTTGATTTGGTAATTAGAATAAGAATGGTGAACATGGTATTTTCTTTTAATTGCAATTGATCTGATGTGTTTTTGAATTAGAATTGTTAAAATGTGTTTTCTTTATTTCCTATAGATGTTTTGATCAATTTGTTGAATGAATATATATTTATGTTATTTCATTTTCTAGAGTATGAAGCTTGATCTGTAGAATGTTTGAGTTTTCCTTTTAATTAATTTGACGAGGATGGTTCTCTAGGGTATCAACAGATCAAAGGTTGCAGGAAGTCTAGCACTTCACTATTCGAACCATGTTGGAGAATACTTCATTTTTAACAGAACTATGTCCATTTAGTTGTAGGATTGGTCTGTTTTCATAGGATTGCATTAGTTGAGGGCCCATTAGCGAATTTGGTTTGAATTAAGAGTTTAGAATATCTTTGAGCATTAGCATCAGCAATCAAAGGCACATACATGGATTCTTACCTTGTTGACATGGTCGTGCTAGATAGTGCCACTATTAGAGAATCTATAATTCCTGTGTGTTTTTATGCAAATTTTTAGTATGTGACTGAGTGGGATAGTGGTTAGTTGATTTTTAGAAACACTTTGGAGTTTAATTTTTGCATAGATTGTGCTGTGAAATTGCCCACATAAGATCCAAAGAGATTATGTAAACCTCACAATGAAAGAATTGAGGAATAATTGAAGAAGAGACAAGCAATAGAAGTTAGATCCAAAGAAACTTTGATTGAGGAAGAATAATTACACATGTTACTATTAACAAAATAATAAACTAGTAAATATACAATGCTGAGTATGAGGATTCGAATTCACTAGGTTGAATTCGAATTGGCCTTCATGCACAGATCCATAATTAGTGGAGAGTCATCAATGCCTAACTAGGAGTCCACCTTCTCATCAGTGAAGTCATCAATGCACACGTAATGGTCAACCGGGAGTCAAACTAAGTCTAACTGAGTGTGGTTGGTGTAACTGGTACATGGAAGCACTAATGTAGTGAAGGAGGCTCGGTGGAGGGCACATATGGAGCTAACCGGAGTCAGAACAGGCTGTCTGGTCACACTGGAGGTCCATTGGAGTGGTAAGGTCAGTTAGGAGTCAATTAATCCTCAAATCAAGGAAAGAACTGAAGATAACTGAACTAAACTGGACTGGTAGGTGAAGAAAGGTGCCCTTCTCATGCAGTAGGTGAAAGGAGGGCACACTAAGCTCTAGGAGAGCTAAAACTGATCTGAAAGAAGCTCCAGGGGCTAGTTTGTTGAGGGCTAGGTGCTGGTGCTGATGACTAGAATGCATGCAAGGTGCATGCGAACCCTAATTTTGCATGCATGACTGAAATGAAAATGACAGAAAAGCTAGGAGGACTAGGATGGAGTATAGGAATATCCTAACACCCCCCCTTAATCCATCCTGGGCCCTGGTAACTAGGACCAAAGGTCACCCATACAATCAATGAAATGATAAAAAAAAAAAAGAACTATCCATAAACTGAGGAAATGGGGAAAACCTCATGGGAAAAATACCCCCCCTCAAAAGAGCAGTAAATAACTCAAAGAACCATCATACTATGCAGAAAAGAAAGAAGCTTTCATAAGTGAAAACTTTTGCAAAAGACTTGGCAAGCTGATCCCCTGTAGGAAGGTCTCCCACTGTGTGGAGGATGAAGCAAGTCTTTCAGGAACTCTTTCTATATCTGGAGCGAATGGAACATGAGGAGTCTTCCCAAAAGATGGAAGAGAGAACCCCATCATCATGCTGCATCTCTCATGTAGAGGTGGATGGCATAATGCAAGGTTTGCATGATGCTGAAGTCTAGTAGTTCTGTGATCATATAAGTCATCAACTGTGTTCTCAGTAGTAGCAAGGTTTGTGTGAGCCCATATTGACCTTGAATCTGGACTGAGAATAGGTGTTGGTTTTGGATCTGAATCTTCTTGAACCATGATCTCAACATCAAAATCTTGATCTTATTCTTCATTAGAAGAAGAGGAGTCACTGTGATCTTCATCAGAATATGAAGGAATATTGGGAGAGAAAGGCATGAAGTGTGAGAACTCATATGATTTTGAGGCATTATTAGCAATCCCATTCGCTATAACCTTTCCAGTGGAGATTTCTGTAATCTCTACTATGTTTAGACCAAAAATTACTTGTTTTGGTGATCCTGTATGATTCATTTGATAAACTAACAACAAATTAGCTGTAAGAGAAGGAACAAATAAGACATTTTTTAACTTACCATGCTCCATATGAACTATTCCCAATCCTTTGGCAGAAATCTGAGAGTTGTCTCCCATGTGAATGGTAGGCCCATCTTGGAGATCCAAAGAGGAGAAGGATTCTTCAGATGCAATCATGTGGTTGGAGGCTCCAGAATCTATGAGGAGGGCTTTTGTCTTTGAAAAACCAGCCATCAATGCATGACAATCATCAGATCCACTTCCAGAATCAGACATCTTTGCTTCTTTTGGAACAACAATTTGGTTTTGTTCAAGAAGCTTGGTTAGAAGATCAATCTTCTTGTGCATGCAAGCACTTTCAAGATGGTTTCCTCTCTTGCAATAGGTACAATTTGGTCTCTTTTGTTTTTCATTCTTGTATCTTGATGGTTTCTTTCCTTTGTCTTTTTGCCTCCCCTTTGCATTCGCTCCACTTGCTTCACTAGCTAAAAGAGATAGATCTTTGGAGGTTTTGATGGCATCCATTTGAAACAGTTTGTCCTCTTCTTGACTGAGGGCTTGAGTGAAGGCTTCTAAGGTAGGAAACTTCCATCCAAGTATTGACATTCGCCCAGAGTGGAAAGTAGATACAGAGACAAAAAATTGAGATCCAAGTTTGCTCAAAATGGAAAGTACCAATTGCTCATCACTCTTAGTGATGCCACAATGCTTGCATTGTACAACCAAACTTTTAAACTTTGAGAAGAATGTTTGAATGCTCTCGAAATTGCTAGGTTGTAGGGAAACCAATTCATTTTCAAGAATGTAGCCTCTTAACCCATCTTGTTTTCCAAAAAGACTCTCCAGTTTGGTCCATAACTCTTTGGGAGACTTCAATCCTTCAGCATGGAACAATAGATCTTTGGACATATGAAGGCATATGAATCCAAAGGCTTCATCCAATTTGTTTAGATGCTTGATTTTGTCTCTAGCTATATGTGGTGTGGCATATCTTTCATAAACCAATCTTTCAAGCTATTTGTTCATCAAGTGAATCTTCATCTCACTCTTCCATTCGAACTAATTGAAGGGAGTGAGGATCATGGGAGAAAGAGAAGAAGAAAAAGAAGCATTCGAATTGCTCATCTTTGACTGCTGGAACAAGTGCAAATAGAAACTGCTGAATCTGTTGCTGCAACTGCTGGAACTTCGAAATACCTGCAAAAAACTCTCAAGAATGGAGGTAGAATATACTCTCAAATGGCTCTGATACCATGTGAATTTTCCCACATAAGATCCAAAGAGATGATGTAAACCTCACAATGAAAGAATTTAGGAA
Organism: Larix kaempferi; assembly: GCA_027924585.1. Lineage (NCBI taxonomy): Eukaryota > Viridiplantae > Streptophyta > Pinopsida > Pinales > Pinaceae > Larix > Larix kaempferi. The sequence continues at coordinate 6,320,494 of BSBM01000619.1, forward strand.
TAATAGAAGAAGAGACAAGCAATGGAACTTACATCCAAAGAAACTCTGATTGAGGTAGAATAATTACACATGTTACTATTAATAGAATAATAAACTAGTAAATATACAATCCTGAGTATGAGGATTTGAATTCACTAGGTTGAATTTGAATTGGCCTTCATGCACAGATCCATAATCAGTGGAGAGTCATCAATGCCTAACTAGGAGTCCACCTTCTCATCAGTGAAGTCATCAATGCACAAGTAATGGTCAACCGGGAGTCAAACTAAGTCTAACTGAGTGTGGTTGGTGTAACTGGTACATGGAAGCACTAATGTAGTGAAGGAGGCTCAGTGGAGGGCGCAAATGGAGCTAACTGGATTCAGAACAGGTTGTCTAGTCACACTGGAGGTCCATCAGAGTGGTAAGGTCAGTTAGGAGTCAGTTAATCCTTAAATCAAGGAAAGAACTGAAGATAACTGAACTAAACTGGACTGGTAGGTGAAGAAAGGCATCCTTCTCATGCAGTAAGTGAAACGAGGGCGCACTAAGCTCTAGGAGAGCTGAAATTGATCCGAAAGAAGCTCCAGGGGCTAGTTTGTTGAGGGCTAGGTGCTGGTGCTGATGACTAGAATGCATGCAAAGTGCATGCAAACCCTAATTTTGCATGCATGACTGAAATGAAAATGACAGAAAAGCTAGGAGGACTAGGATGGAGTATAGGAATATCCTAACATGTGCACAGTGCTTGATCAATCTACTAGACCGGATCGATAATTTAAATGCAACAAATTATACTATATAATTTGCACTACATTTTGGCGGCATTGATGGGGAGGCAATAAATTTTTTTTACTAAGAAGTGTGTGTCTGTCCAACATTTGAGATCCGAAGGAGGGAGAATGATAATACTGCTGATGTATATGTAACTTCGGAATGTATTTCATCTGTGTATTTTATACATATTTATTGTACCCTTATAAGAGATGTGTTATTCCTCTATAAGGAAGTGTCGTCATGTGGATTGACAAGTGTTGCAAGTGTGTGTACTTGCCGATGGGTTATTAGACCACCATGTGTGGGGTCGGCCCTAAAATATATATTATATTGTGGATGTATCTAGATAGACAAGTCGGCCCCATAAGGTCACTGGGAAAACAGGTTAAGTATAAATAGAGATCAAGAGATCTCTATTTGCATCATTCGAAAAAGACACACTTCTCTCACTCAGAAAGTGGCGCACTATTGAGGAGAAGGATCATCTGCTCTAGGAGATTATCTCAAGTGTATTTTGGTTGTACTTTGGTTGAGCCATTGCTCTCTCTATCTCTGAGGAAGTTGTGGGGTTTTTCACCTTAGGGTTTTCCCCACGGAAACTCTGTGTCTCTTGTCTCTCAGGATTTTGATTCTTGTGATGCTTGTCATGCTTATTGTGATTGTTATGCATTGATATACTGTATATGTTATTCTCTCAGTAAAGGTCCAAGAGTATTGTGAATTAATGCTCAAAATTTAACATGGTATCAGAGCTAACCTGAGAAGAAGACATTTTGCAGTGATGGAAACTTGAGTTTCTTGTTTATTGGGTTTCTCTCCACAGTTTTTGGAAAAGCAGTATAGTAGATTGACTCTACTCATCAAGGAGAATCTATCTGTGCATTTTTTAGATTTGGCCCTAAAAATTAGGGTTTCCACAAAAATAGGAATTTCTGAAATCTAAAGCCATAGCTGGAAGCTCCTTGCAAAAATCAAAGTTTAGAGCTTTCTATCGAGATTTTTGGCTGGGTAGATCTTCGAAAAACTCAAACCCTAATTCAGGGCTCTCCCAATGAACCCGGGAGGACAAAAAGGAAAATCTGAAGGGTAAAGCTTTGCTGATCTCAAATTCTGAATACACAAGGCTGATTAGCTCATCAAGGCGCATCTTTATATCTTTTCAGAAATTTGAAATTCACATTTTGAATTTTTAGGGTTTTTCTGACAAACCCTAATTCAGGACCAGATCCAGTTTTCAGCATTTCAAGTGGTAAGACCTAAATCTTTTCTATTTCCATTTGAAGTACTCTTTAAGATGTCTCACCACACCAAGCTTGAGGATAAGCTTGAAGGGGCTAATAACTTCTGAGCTTGGAAGTATAGGATTGGGTTAATCCTGGAAGAGAATGTGTTGGACTCATATATAAAAGAAGACATCCCTATCCCAGAGGATGAAGGGGCTAAGGTATCACATAAGAAGAACTTGGTCAAGGAAAAGAGAATCATTGCTGATTCTATCAAAGACTATCTCATACCCCATGTGACTTCTCTAAAGACACCTAAGGCTATGTTTGACTCCTTGACCAAGCTATTTGAAGGAAAGAACATAAATCAGAAGATGACCCTGCGGAATCAATTCAAAGGGGTCAAGATGTCGAATGGAGAAACCATTGAATCCTATTTCTCCAAGGTCTCTCAGATCAAGGAACAACTTGAAGCTGTAGATGAAATGGTGGAGAATGGTGAAATTGTTATGACTACTTTGAATGGCCTACCTAGGTCATGGGACTCTTTTATCTAGGGGATCTGTGCCAGAAATAAGTTAATCTCCTTCAACAGATTATGGGAGGAATGTTCTCAAGAAGAAGCAAAGCTTGTGGCAAGAGAAGAGAAGATAGGAAATGAAGATCAAGCTCTCACAGCTCACACTAAGAAGGGCAAGTTCAAGAGGGAGCCATCCCATCACAAGAAGAAATCTTCTCATCATTTTCACAAAGACAAGAAAGATCTAAGGTGTTTCACTTATAATGAGAAGGGTCACTTTGCTTTAGAATGTCCCAAGAACAAAAGGGACAAACACAACAACAACAACTCTAGCAAGAAGAAGAAGGGTAACAAAAGAAGGTACCATGCTCATGCTGCCGAAGATGATGAACCTCCAAAGAAGAAGGCTAGGGCAGAAAGTGATGATAGTAATGATGACTCATCAAGTGAAGAAGAGTATGTTCTAACCTCTGCTCTCACAGGTATTATCTCCCATGGTTTTAATGATTGGTTGATTGATAGTGGGGCTTCCAAACACATAACTGGGTTTAAGGAATCTTTTGTGAATCTATCTGAACATGAATCACCCCATAAGGTGAAACTTGGGGATGATTATCAATACCCAATCAAAGGAAGTGGTGAAGCCTCCTACAACCTAGATTCTGGAAAATCTTTGAAGATGAAAGAAGTCCTTTATGTACCTGGGCTCAAGAAGAACTTACTCTCCATCTCTGCATTGGATGCAAAAGGTATGAGGGTTGTGTTTGTGGATGGCCAAGTCCTAATGTGGCCAAAGGGAAAGACCATAGATGATGCAGTAGTGATTGGAGAGCAAGAGGGAGGTTTGTATAAATTAAAAGGACAACCTGAACATGCCATGGTGCATGAATCCATGGAGCCAAGTGAACTTTGGCATAGAAGACTTGCTCATATGCACTATAGGGCACTTCCAATTGCAAGCAAGGTTGTAGAGGGTCTTCCTGAAATCAAGACCAAACATGAAGGTGTTTGCAAAGGATGTGCAAAAGGTAAGAATATTAAGAAGGATTTACCAAGCAGTGAAAGCAAGGCAAAAGATATCCTGGAAATCATCCACTCAGATGTATGTAGTCCTATGTCATCCAGTTCTCTAAGTGGGTATGTTTACTATGTCTCATTTATTGATGACTTCTCCAGGAAGACTTGAGTATACTTCTTGAAGAACAAAGATGAGGTGTTTGATAAGTTCAAAGAATTCAAAACCTTGATGGAGAATCAAACTGACAAGAAGATCAAAACATTCAGATCCGATAATGGTGGAGAATTCACCTCAGGAGACTTCAAGAAGCTTTGTAGTGATTCAGGGATTAAGAGGGAGTTGACTACTCCTTATAATCCTCAACAGAATGGAGTTGCAGAAAGGAAGAATAGAACAATCATGGAAGCAGCAAGGGCAATGCTGCATGACCAGGATCTACCTATGCATCTATGGGCTGAAGTAGCTAGAACAGCTGTATATGTGCAGAACAGAACACCCCACAAGATATTGGACAGCAAGACACCAGAAGAGGTCTTTTATGGTAAGAAACCTAAAGTCAGCCATCTCAGAATATTTGGTTGTCCAGTATACACTCATGTCCCAAAGGAAAAGAGGACCAAACTAGATCCTTAAGGAAAGAAAGGTATCTTTGTGGGTTACAGTGAAAGCTCGAAGGCTTACATAATATACTTTCCGGGGTTCAAGAAGATTGATGTCAACAAGGATGTAACATTTGATGAAAACTTAGCATTCATCAAATCAAGGAAGGCACCTATCGAAGTTTATGAAGAACCTAAGGAAACTAGATTTCAAGACACTACCATGACAGAAGCAATTCCAGAAGTTGTTCGTGAGTTTGAAGATCCGCAAGAACCTGTAGATCCACCCCGTGAGGATAACTCTCACAAGAGGAAACCTGCATGGGCTAGAGAGCTCATTCAAGATGCAGAAAGATTTGGCATTCCAGAAGAAGAACACGGAGCAAAGAAGAGAACCAGATCACATACCAGCTATGTTGCTTTACTCTGTGACATTATGAACAAAGAACCTTCCAGTTATGAAGAAGCAGCGAAAAATAAAGAATGGAAGGATGCCATGGTTGAGGAATACCAATCAATAATGAAGAATGATGTTTGCGATGTTGTCCCAAGACCTAAAGAGAAGTCTGTTGTGACTTCTAAATGGATCTACAAAATCAAACATGCTGCAGATGGCAGTGTAGAGAAATACAAAGCAAGATTCGTAGCTCGTGGCTTCTCTCAGAAAGAGGGAATAGATTATGAAGAAACTTTTGCACCTGTAGCCAGGTATACTTCCATCAGAACAGTACTTGCCCTGGCTGTAGCAATGAAATGGAAAATACACCAGATGGATGTCAAGACTGCTTTCTTGAATGGTGTAGTTGAAGAGGAAATATATGTGGAGCAACCACTCGGTTTTGAAATACATGACAGGGAGTCATATGTGTGCAGGTTGAAGAAAGCCTTGTATGGCTTGAAGCAAGCCCCTAGAACCTGGTATGGTAGGATGGACAGTTTCCTATCTAGTTTGGGCTTTACCAAGAGTAAAGTGGATTCCAACCTCTACTACAAGGTTGAGGAAGGGAATCCTGTGATTCTACTCCTGTATGTGGATGACTTATTTGTAACAGGAGATGACAGACTGATTGCAGATACTAAGAGGAAGCTTGTTGCTGAGTTTGATATGAAAGATTTGGGAATGATGCATTATTTCCTAGGTATGGAGGTGTGGCAGAATTCAGGTGGGATCTTCCTTGGTCAAGGGAAGTACACAGTAGATATCCTGAAGAGATTTGGGATGATGGATTGCAAGGCCATGGCCACACCCATGGCATCGAATCTAAAGCTTCTATGCGATGCTTCATCTGAGCCGATTGATGTCTTTATGTATCATCAGATGATTAGGTCCTTGATGTACCTGACGAACACGATACCAGATATTTGCTTTGCTGTGAACACATTGAGCCAGTTCCTGACGGATCCGAGGAGTGTTCACCTGGTTGTTGTAAAGCATGTTCTGAGGTACCTGAAGGGTACAGTGGATTATGGGCTCAAGTATGAAGCAAATCAAAAGTTTAACCTGCAGGGTTATGTTGATTCAGATTGGGTTGGTAGTGCTGCAGATAGGAAGAGCACATCTGGGTGCTGCTTCAGTATGGGATCAGGTGTGATCTCTTGGTTCAATAGGAAGCAGTCTTGCGTAGCACTGAGTATAGCTGAGGCAGAGTATGTTGTAGCCTGTTCAGCTAGTTGTGAGGCAGTATGGCTACGGAAGCTACTGTCTAAGTTATTTGATCTCCCATTGGATGCTACTGGTATATTCTGCGATAACCAAAGTTGTGTGAAGCTGCCTGAGAACCCAGTGTTTCATGATAGGTCGAAACAAATAGAGATCAAATATCACTATATCAGGGATATGGTGCAGAGAGGAGCCGTAAAGCTCCTGTATGTTGCGATGGACGAGCAGATTGCAGATGTGCTGACGAAGCCACTAGCCAGGGTGAAGTTCGAGTACTTCAGGGAGAGACTTGGTGTTCTTCAGATCGACAACACTTCGAGGAAGAAGTGATGGAAACATTTGCTGAAGCCATTCCAAGCATGTTGGAAGGAGGATCCTTCACATGGCTGTGGATGTAAGCGCTGGATGATGAGTATCAGGACGATGCTCCAGTTACTGCTCTGTATATGCATCATGTTGGATGCTGGATATGATCAATTGGATCATTTATATTTGTATGTATGTACGCATCGTGTTGATGCTGGATATGATCAGTTGGATCATTTATATTTGTATGTATGTACGCATCGTGTTGATGCTGGATATGATCAGTTGGATCATTTATGTATGTATGCATCATGTTGAATGCTGGATATGATCAGTTGGATCATTTGTATGTATTTTGTATATGCATCATGTTGGATGCTTGGACCATGTATATGTATATGTATCAGGTGGATACATTGTATGATCAGGTAGATCATGTATGTTGATATGTATCAGGTATGATCAGGTGGATCATGTATTTTTATTTGTATCAGGTGGATACACTGTATGATCAGGTAGATCATGTATGATTATATGTATCAGGTAGATACTTGGTATGCATCAGGTGGATGCATTGTATGATCAGGATGATCATGATGAAGAGCTTTAGGATGTTTCTCCAGATGATATGTACCAGAATGGTACACTGATGATGATCAGTATGATCATGGGCATTAGGATGATTCCTCGTGCGATGATGATCCATTGGATCATGAGTATTAGGTTGATACTTGGAGGTCAGAGATGATATGTGGCAGGTTGTGCAAATAGCATGTAATCAGTCCTGGGAGATCTTGTCGGTCGTGCTGCGGCACATAAATGTTCCTGGGGTACTCTTTCCGGTATTACTATGTAGTATGTAATCAGTCCTCAGATATCCGATAGGTTGAGCTGTGTGCTCGTAATCAGTCCTGGGATGAGGTATTACTATGGAGACATGTAATTAGTCCTGGAGATCCGAGAGGATGAGCTGTGTGCTCGTAATTAGTCCCGGGATGCTCTTTAGAGATCTTTCCGGTCATGCTGCGGCACATAAATGTTCCCGGGATGCTCTTTAAAGGTTTTGTATATCCACATGTAATCAGTCCTGGAGATCCAAGAGGTTGAGCTATATGCTCGTAATAAGTCCTGGGATGCTCTTTAGAGATCTTGCCGGTCGTGCTGTGGCACATAAATGTTCCTGGGATGCTCTTTAAAGGTATTGTGGAGGAGATGCATGTAATCAGTCCTGGGAGATCTTGCTGGTCGTGCTTAGGCACATAAATGTTCCTGGGATACTCTTTCCGGTATTGCATCCGCACATAAAACTAGTCCTGAGAGGCCACCTCTATCAGAGCGTTCGCATAGATGATGAAGACCTGCAGGTGGTGGGCCTACATCCACTATGAAAAAGGACTGGCTCTGTAGAACTTCCTATGACGAGTAGAGTCAGATATTGGTTGAGATAGTAGCAGCAGTGACGATGATGATGACGATGCATCGATGATGATGATCCCAAGAAGAAGACTTGTCTAGCAGAACTGTGTCGAGAAATACCTTCCTAGTTAAGAGGGAGTGTTGATATATATGTAACTTCGAAATGTATTTCATCTGTGTATTTTATATATATTTATTGTACCCTTATAAGAGATGTGTTATTCCTCTATAAGGAAGTGTTGTCATGTGGATTGACAAGTGTCGTAAGTGTGTGTACTTGCCGATGGGTTATTAGACCATCGTGTGTGGGGTCGGCCGTAAAATATATATTATATTGTGGATGTATCTAGATAGACAAGTTGGCCCCATAAGGTCACTGGGAAAACAGGTTAAGTATAAATAGAGATCTTGAGATCTCTATTTGCATCATTCGGAAAAGACACAGTTCTCTCACTCAGAAAGTGGGCCACTAGTGAGGAGGAGGATCATCTGCTCTAGGAGACTATCTCAAGTGTATTTTGGTTGTACTTTGGTTGAGCCATTCCTCTCTCTATCTCTGAGGAAGTTGTGGGGTTTTTCACCTTAGGGTTTTCCCCACGGAAACTCTGTGTCTCTTGTCTCTCATGCTTTTGATTATTGTGATGCTTGTCATGCTTATTGTGATTGTTATGCATTGATATAATGTATATGTTATTCAGTCAGTAAAGATCCAAGAGTATTGTGAATTAATGCTCAAAATTTAACAAAGACAAGAGGTAAGAAACTATGTATCTGTTGTAGATAGGTTTTCCCAATCCTTGATCGTGTTGGATGGTAAGTAGATTTCCTTTTAAGAATATTTTTTTTGTTTGATTGCATGAATAGGGATAATGATTAGATAGGTAGATACCATAGAAGGAAAACAGATCTCACACCTGTTAGTGTTGTAAGAAGTAGTCGTAATCCTAAGCTGGTAGGAAAATAAAATAAAGTGGGGGGGTACCAAAAGTGGATATTGAAAGGTCTAAGCAAGGGTCTACCATTTATCCTACACAAAAAAGGGATCCTGATTCTGAAAAATCCTCCATACAAAATTATGTAGTAGCTACTAATAATTATGCTCTCTCTAAGGGGACATAATCACATCTTAGTGGACAACCTAAGCTAGAATTTTGAGCCAGTCCTATGATAGAACCAAAATATAGTTCATTAACATCTAAATAATCCACATCACAAGATACACCTTTTATTCCTTGGTGCAACATGACATAACACGAGACCACGGGCTCAAATGAGGAGGAGGATATTGGTCCCTTTGCATTTCCCATAAGGGACCCTATTGGGAGCACATCAATGAAAAAAATCCCTCCTCCTGTCCTTCCTAACTTTCATGGCCTGGAAAATGAATACCCTGATGCTTTTTTGTTTGATTTTGATGTTCTTTGCAGAAGCTATGACTACACTTCTAATGCCCATAAGCTGAAATTAATTCCTGCCACCCTTAAGGGTGCATCCCTGCGTTGGTTCATGGGTTTGGGGGAGAAATCTATAGCAACTTGGAATGAAGTGTCAAGATTACTACAAAGCTAAGGACATCCGGGATGAAATATTTGGAATGACTAAGAGGGAAGATGAAATCTTGGAATATTACCTAGAGAGGTTCCAATATGATTTGCAGTGGTCCAAACATAATAATCTAGGAAAAGAAGCCCTGAGAACCATCTTGCTAAGGGGAATGTGAGAATAATCTATATAAGTTATGAATCTGATGGGGGAAGGAGACATATCTAAAATAAATTTTGATGGAATATGTGATTTGTGCAGAATTTATTCGAGGGGGAGTTCTAAATCAGGGAAAGGTCCCAAATAAATTCCTTCCAGGTTCACTAAATCTGCTACAAGCATGGGCATTACAAGAACTGAGATAGGCATTTTATTTGAAAATTTCAAGACTGATATTCTTAGTTCTTTGAGTTCACAAATTGATGATTTGTAGACAAAGAAGAGACATGAGGAAGAAAATAGGGCATTGGCCATATTCTTCCCTAATTGCCTAAAGAAGCATCTGACGAAGGAATGTCCACTAGACAGTGTTGAGGTGTGTTGTATTTGTGAATTAAATCATGCTACTAATGATTGTCCTTCTTTGCTAGGAATTAAATCTATATACCATGCATAACCTGATACCATTAGCTTATTATATGCAATGGAACATCAGAAGTCCTGGCAGCCTAGACCCCCAGGTATGACTCAAAACTCCAATATGCAGTTTCCTTATGTTCAAAACAAATGTGGAACACTCCTAGACCATGGAAGTCTTGGCCATCCCAACCTATTTCACATAAACCTTAATAGCCCTGGAAAAAAGGGTGGAGAGGTCCATATTATGATGTCATGGCCACCTTCCCTTACCCTCCAATGCAGAACTTTACACCCTCACAACCTATGAAAAAACAAGTCACTCAACCCCAATAGTTATAGTTACTAGCTCCACCCAACCCTCCACACCCCACAAAAATTCCTACCTAGCCCATTCCAAACCCCAACAATAAAGTGGCCCAGCCTACTTACAATGTTGGATTGCCCCCATACCCCACTTTCCCTACTTATTATATTGCACCTATTCCACTTCAGGAAGTCTGCATGTGTTGCAGGAAGTTCCTGCTGCATTACAAGAAGTTACACTCAGATCTGGGAAAGTGTTGGGAGCAAAAACTATAGAGAGAATAAAGGATATTGAGGAGGATGATACTCTTTATATACCAAATACAAATACTTCCAATGAATTACCAATTAATGTGGAATTAAACCCCCCCCAGAGGAGCATATTCCTTCCTACCCAATTCCACCTCCCTTCCCTGAAAGATTATAAATAAAAGAATCGGTCACTCCACCTTAATTTGATACATGAAATAAAGGATATACTAATTTATGTCAAATAAGTAAGAGAAATGTGCATCAAGAAACCTGGAAGACAAAGAAAAAACCCTTCAACCATCCGAGGAAAGTTGGCAAGTTTGATGTCTGCTCACATCTCCATAGAGAAATATGCAGACCCTGGAGTTCCAGTAGTAGCAAATTTCATCAATAATCACCCCAACAAACATAATTTGGTTGACTTGGGTGCATCCATTAATGTGATTTCATTAGATACATTTTCTTAGATAGGATATTACGATCTTCTTCCCACCCCTACTATTTTGGAAATGGATGATAGATCAAATATTAAACTAGACGAAGTGTTTGAAGATGTTATTATTTCCCTTGATTCCTGGGAGTACCCTATGGATTTCTATGTCCTGCAACCAAATACCAACGTAGGGGGGAATCCTCTCATCTTAGGAAGACCTTGGTTGGCCACATCAGATGCTTTTATAGACTGTAGGTCTGGGAACATGACTATCACACAGGGAACATGGACAAAAAAAATTACCTTTTACCCCCTTGCTAATCCTATCACTGATTAAGAATGTAACCAATGGCTTAATGATGATAACGATCATGTTGACGAAACAATCCACCCTGTTTTAACTATAGCTCAAACCATGAGTTTCAAGGAAAATTTTGAAGACAAACTAATTAACCATTACATTTCCAATCCATATTTTATTTAGCATTTTGGGGGGAAGTCAACTCATGGATATGAATTTATTGATAATCTCCTAAAAAAGAAACTTCAAGAAGAATGATCAGTAGAGGAGTTGAATTCTTCATTTCCATCACCATTCCCAGTATATTGAATGACTGAATTTGGTAGTAAAATAGTGGAAATTTTTCCTGTGAAACCTTTAAATATAAATTCTGCTTTAATAATACACAGGAAAATCAGTTAATTCAGACATTGAAAGAATTCTCAGATGTCTTTGCTTGGGAATACACTGATATGAGGGGTATTCATCCAGACGCATACATTCATCACATCTATGTATAAGAGAATGCTAGACCCATGAGATATACTCAAAGGTGGATGAATCCATCCTTAAGAGAAATTGTAAAGGGAGAACTTCAGAAACTATTGGATGTAGGATTCATTTACCCTATCTCAAATAGTCAGTGGGTGTCTCCACTAGTAATTGTCCCCAAAAAGAACGGAAAATTGAGGGTGTGCATATATTATAGGGAGTTAAACAAAGCTACAATGAAAGAACAGTTTCCCTTGCCTTTTATAGATCAAGTTCTGGATACTCTAGAAGGGAAGAAACACTTCTCTTTCCTTAATGGTTTCAACGGATATAACCAGATCTAGATTGCCCCAAAATACTAGGATAAGAAAACATTTACATGTCCCTGGGGAACATATGAATACAAGGTATTACCACTTTGTTTATGTAATGCACCAACCACATTTCAAAGGGAAGTACTTGGTATTTTCTTTGATCTTTTGCATGATTGTGTTGAAATATACATGGATGATTTTACTGTTATTGGTCATTCTTTTGAAGAGGCATTATCAAATCTTGAAAAGGTGTTACAAAGATGTAGGGAGACACATCTTTCATTAAGTCATGAGAAGTGCTTTATGATTATGACCGAGGGTATTGTTTTGGGCCACCATCTGTCTTCTGCAGGAATCAAGGTAGATTCGACAAAGATTGAAGTAATTATGAAGATGTCACCACCAAATAATCAAAAGGGAGTTAGAATTTTTTTGGTACACGTGGGCTATTACAGTCACTTTATAGAAAATATTACCAAGATAGTGCTGCCCCTGTTTAAATTACTGACAAAATAATATGAATTCTGCTGGAGTGATGAGTGACAATAAGTGTTTGATATACTAAAGGAAAAGCTTTCTTCAGCATTTGTGTTGAGAGGCCTAGATTGGAGGCTTCCTTTTCATATTTCTACGGAGGCCTCAAATTCTTCTATAGGAGCAGTATTGGGATAGAAGGAATATTTCTTGACCCATGCTATTTATTTTATAAGTAAGAATTTGGACCCGGCAGAATTAAATTACACAGTGATGGAGAAAGAATTCCTAGCGGTAGTTTATGTAGTTTATGCAATCAATAAATTCTGGCACTACATCACAGTATATGAGGTATTTGTGCACACAAACCATTCAATGATGAGGTACCTCATGAATAAGCCTATCACCAATGGAAGGATCACTAGGTGGCTATTTCTGCTCCAAGAATTTGACATCACTATAGTAGACAGACCTAGGAAAGAAAATCAGGTAGCCGACTTTTTATCCATTTGAAGTCATGAAGGTGATATCATTCCTATTGATGACGTTTTTCCCAATGAAAATTTGTTTGCTATTTCTGTTAAATCACCATGGTTTGCAGATGTGGCTAACTATCTTGTTGCAGGGAAATTACCACCTCATCTTTCACCAAAAGAGAAGAGTAAAATCATTAAACGCAGTGCTCCATATTCTTGGATTAAAGGAGATATGTTCTACATGGGCCCTGACTTGATCACTCGAAGGTGTGTAAGAGAATATGAAGCATATGGAATCCTAAAATTGTGTCACAATGAGCCATGTGGAGGGCACTTTGCAGACAAACAAACAACTCACAAAATTCTCCGCTTAGGCTATTATTGGCCAAATATTTTTAAAGACACAAAGGAGTATGTTCAGAGCTATGACAATTGTAAGAGGATGGGTCGCCTAGTTCACACATATGAGATGCCACTTCAGCCACAGGTCCTTATTCATCCTTTTGATGAATGGGCTCTATATTTTGTCGGCCCTATCAATCCTCCCTCTAAAGGTAAGAAATATATGTTGGTTTGTGCATATTATGTTACCAAGTGGGTGGAAGCGAAAGCGGTATGTAGGGCCACAAAAAGGTAGTAGTAGATTTCTTATTTGCTTATATTTTTGTTTAATTTGGAGTACCTAAGGAAATTTTCACTAACAAAGGTGCCCATTTTACCTCTAAGCTTATGCAAGAAATCAATAAGAAGTATCATATCATTCATCGAAATTCAAATCCATACCATCCACAATCCAATGGGAAAGTGGAACTGATAAATAAGGTACTGGAAGCCAATATTGTATAGTTGAACAATAAATATTGGTCAGATAGGCTCTTTGAGGCCTTATGGGATTATATAATTACATGAAAGGACACTATTGGTTTCCCCCCCTATGAATTGTTCTATGGGAAGCAAATCCTGTTGCCAATTGGATTTCAGATAAACAAATTTAGGATGGCAGCTGAATTGGGTATAGATCTCATAGAGGTAGCTTAATGAGATGGATGAAATTATACAAGATGTTGTTCAACATACAGAACTTGTTCAGCAGCAGTGAGCTAGGTGGCATGACAGATACATTAAGAAGAAACATTTTAAAGTAGGGGATTGTGCCTTGTTATTTGACTCTAAATTCAAAAATTTCAAAGGGAAGTTTAATACACACTGCTTGGCCCCTATGAGGTTGCATAGGTATTCGATAATGGATCTGTCAGGATAAAAAAAATTGATGATGGGAAGGTGACTTTCTTGGTTAATGGGAATAGGCTCAATTTGTATCAGAAGCCCAAGTCCAAGGAGGAATTTCTTAAGGGAATATTGGAACAGAATGATATGGAAATAGTGGATAGGGGGATGCCCCTCCTACGGTTTCTTCTTAATTTTCGTGTAGTAGATAAACTAAGATTACTTTTTTTTATCGTGCTCATTAAACAATGAGAAAATCATTTGTCAGGTATAGGATTATTCCTTTACAGGGGTGTTAATGCCTAAAAGTCACACACATACGACATTTAGATGAATCATCCAGTAAAGCATCATCAACATAAATAATGCATCTCACCAGAAGCATCCTCAATAGATCCAAAACATAGCATGAGTCCATAAGTGCCAAGAAAAAGTCAAAACAAAGGGTAGCATAGGTATTACACAGTTGACCAACACTATAGCGCAGGTTACTTGAAAAATTCCCATGCTACACCCGTGTGGCTTTTCTTTCGATAACCATTATACTATCAAAACGACAGGACCACTCATGTCCAGCGGTGCATTAAAAGCTAAATCCTCCCCAAGGATCAGAATTTGGCTCCTCACACACTTTGTGGCATTAATAATCCCCCTTGTGTACCTTGGAATTGGTTGATGAAGGACGAGAGTTCACATTTGGATCTAGTCGTTTGTTGGGCACGTCTTGGACTATAAAAGGAATCCATTTTCATGCATTTGGTAGAGAAAAATTAGAGTGAGGTTATGTTGTTGTATTTTAGTTGGAGCTTCCTCGTAACCCATAATTTCCTACCATTGTGAGCACTTCCAAGCTTGCTTTCCACCTACCATCAAGGGGAAAGTGTTTCTCTCCATTGTTCTTCCATGTACTTAGCATTTAGTTTGGACAAGAAAGACCTCCCTAAGGGATATCTTTGGCTTCCCTTGAATCCTTCACCTACTAGGTGTTGTACACCTATTCCCTTGGGAATTAATACAAGAGTGGTTAAGCATACCTTTTGTTGTTGTTGGAGTTGGAATCTTTCCCCCATCTCTTTCATTTTATTTTCATCAATATTTTCATGTTTTGATGTGAACTACATGAACAATCTCTTGCAGGATCACTAGGAGGAATACCAACCATAAAAAGGGGCTCCAAGGATTGAGGCCTTGTAGCAACCTACAAGGCTTAACCCCTCACCAAGTGGAAGATTGCACTTGTGCAATTTTTTCCATAATAGTTCTAATGGAGACCATACTTATTTTTGTTCATTTATTTTTAAACTAGGTTGTTTTATGGTAAGTATCTAATTATGGGTGTTTTTCACTTGTAGGAGAGCAGATATTCCACCTCTTGCTTCTAGAATTTGGCCCCATCACGACCATAGGACATTTTTTTTCACAGACGCGCGCTTCCCGACGTCTCTATCACAATGATAGCGTGGAATCGACTCTGATAGTCACACATACGTGCAGGTTATTAGTTCACAACCCATGCTACACTGCTCATTGCGACCGTGCAGAAGGTCAATGCATTACCCACACTACCCGCGCATCTATTTCGTATTTTCCAACGTTTTACGCACAGTAGAGTGTGATTTAACAACACTATTGTTGATTATTTGTTTTTTATTTGCATAGTTTAGTTTGGTATCCCAATTGATTCTTACTAGTGAACTTAAATTAAGGCTAATTCACCCAATTACTTAATGTTTTAGTAATCAGTGCACCTAGACCAATATTAGGAAGTAAAGCATACATCTCTCCGAAAACTTAACTAGGTAACCAAATTTGAGGCTTTCAATGGGACTCATTGTTGTCACTAATATTCAAGACCAATTTCTTGTTTATAAATCAATCGACATGTTGTTTTGTAATGTACCAACCAGGATTGTTGATACAAAAACTCACTCCCTTGGAAGACTCAATGAAAAACAATGGATTCGGTGGGCTAGTTTGACTGTAGGTAGGAAAAATCAAGTTTTGTGGATATGAGGAGGATTATGTTAGCTTATAATATATTTGCACAAAGCACTGGTACCATTGATGTTTCAAAGTCATCCAGGTTTAAATCTACTCCAATGCTCCTGGGCACCCCAACATATGCAAACTAGTACTTCAACTATACATTGACTGGAAGATATTGGTGAAGGATTCTGACTTAGGGAGGCTAAATAAAATCAAATAACATTCAGTTTTCACTCCATAAAGTTTGAGAAGGTTCTAAAAATTATCACAAAGATACAAGCAAAATTGACTTCTATGATTGCACAACTAGATAATTTTAGGATCTCCCAAATAGCCAGGAAGGCTCACGAATTTATGATATCATGCATGGATTGAGTTATTTAACATATTAAATAACATCATAAACATAAATAATCTAAGTTGGATCAATACTTATTCATTTATCAAATACAATCTGGAAACTAGCTGAAACCTATGCAAATTTAGTAAGGGTGTGGAAAACTCAGAATAATTCAGAATTATGCATTATAAAAGTTCATGAATGATATCAGAGGATAAATATAACATAAAATAAATAATATGGGATCCAATAGGATTCTCAAAAAATTCCAAATATTCAATCCTGTACAATACAATAGACTAGCACTGGAAATCACTGGAAAACTAGAGAATTCGAACCATAGGATTCATGACACTTTCTGTGAGCTTCATACTAGAATTGAATCAACTACAAGACTTACAATAAAATCATTGACAGTGGATGGATTACATAATCCTCTAATAGGAAGCAGGGGCACATCTCCCAACTTGGACTAGGGGCACATCTCACAAGTCTCTGAGGCACAATTGCACTCACTCCAATACTCAAACTGATAAAAGATGTGAAGGTGGTGCAGCCTCCTTACTTTTCTGCTTTAGCTTTTTACTGCTTTTTTTGGATTTTCTGCCTTATCCTACTTTTCTGACCTTTCCTGATTTTCTGATTTTATCCTAGTTTTTGCTTTATGTTGCTTTTCCTGAGTTTTTGTTGCTTTTTTTATTTGCATCCTCTTCCTTTCCTTTTTCCCGATTTTCTAGATTTTGACGCTTTCTCCTAACTTATTTTGCAATTCATCTCTCAAGTCAACCTTATCCACTAAGGTGCACTTGTGGAGTATTATTGTCTCTTATTTAATATAAAAATATTAAATAGATGAAAAATAATTATTTTCAGGTGCATAATAAACTTTAGGAAAAAATAATTCAAACCCCCTAATTAATTAAATGCCTGAATTTCAAAATTAACCCCAAGTAAATGAAGTTGTCTCCTCAACCCAAGGGATTGGTTGGGTTAGGAAATTCAACAGTAATCATTATTGAGGGGACATGCTTTTTCTCAAGCAATTTCAAACTGGGATGTTGTAATATGTGTTCTCCTTCCCAAGTAGCATCCTCACTAGGCAGTCCTTCCCATTGCACCAAAAATTCCTTAATGATTCTTCTCTCGGACCTCCAAAATATTCTCAGGAACTAGCACCAAATTTCCTTCATCGTAAAGGGGTGGCAAGTCTTGTGAAACCTTAACATTCTTCCCTATTTCTTTCTTCAAATAGGACACATGGAAAACATTGTGAATCCTGCTACCTGGAGGCAATTCTAGCTCATAAGCCACTTCCCCAATATTTCTCAAGAATTGGTAGGGACCATAAAACCTTGATTGCAACTTCTCAGCCCCCTTAGAATTCAATGAGGATTGTATATAGGGATTCAATTGCAAATAAACTAGATCCCCAACTTGGAAGGTTCGCTCAATCGTATGTTGGTCTGCATGCACCTTTTGCATGTTCTGTGCTACTTGCAAGTTGTCTTTGAGAGTTCTGAGTATGTACTGACTCTCTTGGATCCAATACTTTTCCTTATTTGTCTTACAATCACCAAATATAAGTTCATTAAAAGTGATTACATCATATCCATAGAGGGATTTGAATGGAGACATTCCAATCGAGAGATGAAAAGTAGTATTGTAACAAACCTCTCCCAAATGGAGCCAAGTATTCCATGAATTTTGTTGGCCTGTAACATAGTTTCTTAAGTGTTCTTCTAGACATTAGTTCAATCTTTCTATTTGGACATCATGTTGTGGATGGTAGCTAGTACTCATGTCCAAACTTGTCCCCACTAACTTGAACAATTCTTGCCAAAAATTGCTAGTGAACTTGCTATCTCTATCACTGATGATGGACTTGGGTATGCCATGAAGTTTGAAGACTTATTTGATGAAACATTCAGCCACTTGGATGGATTCAATACTAGTTGTGACAGTAAATAAATGTGCATATTTATTCAATCTATCAACCACAACAAAAATACTTCCTTTACCTTGGCTTTTGGGGAGCCCCGTGATGAAATCCATTAATACACTTTCCCATTTCTGTTCGGGAATCGAAAGTGGTTGTAAGAGTCCTACTGGATGAGTATGATCTACTTTGTTTTTCTGACATGCCACACATGATCTAATAGACTCCATAACTTCATTATTCAAACCCTTCTAAGATAACATTTCCTTCAATTTCCTGCATGTCTTCACAAACCCCGAATGCCCTGCTAGGGGTGCATCATGAGCAACGTCTAGGATCTTATTCTTTAATGAGGATTTTGAAACTAAAAAGATCCTATCCTTATGATAGATGATATCATTGGGAATTTTGTAAGTATCATCATGAATTAATCCACCAAATAAATCACAAGCAAACTAATTCTTTGTATACTCTACTCCAAGTTGTGCTTTCCAATCATCATGAAAATTTATCAATGCAAAGGTTGGTTTTCTAGAAATAGCGTCAACTAGAGTGTTAATCTTATCCTTCTTGTATTCAATGTCAAATTCAAATTCTTGAACCTTGCTCACCCACTTTTGTTTCCGATCATTCAATTCCTTTTGGGTCAAGAAGTGTCTCAAACTGTTATGATCAGTCTTGATGATGAACTTACCACCCACTAGATATTGTCTAAACTTGAACAACGCATGCATGATGGCTAGCATCTCCTTATCATAGAATGAATATAACCTCTTGTGGGGCTGCAAATTCCTACTTTCAAAGGCTATGGGATGCTTGTTTTGCATCAAGACTTCTCCAATCCCATTCCCTGAAGCATCACATTCAAGGACAAAAGGTTGAGAAAAATATGGAAATGCAAGAACAAGACAACTACTCATTACCTCCTTCATATTATTGAATGCTTGTTCAGCTTCTTCTGACCAATGGAAGGATCCCTTCTTAGTAAGGTATGTTAATGGAGATGTCAAATTTGAAAAATATTTGACAAACTTACGGTAATAAGTGCATATCCCAATAAATCCTCTCAATTCAGTGAGATTTTAGTACTTGGCCAATCCAAAATGGTTTGTATCTTCTCCATGTGAACCTTAACTCCTTCTTTCACAATCACGACCAAAATAAAAAATCTTAGCCATGTCAAACTCACACTTGGATAGTTTTTCATAGAAAGACTAATTTTCCAAGGTTGTTAGTATGACATCCAAATGGTGCAAATGCTCCTCCCAAGTTCTACTATAGATTAAAATGGCATCAAAGAAAACAAGAACAAACTTATGGAGCTTCCTGCTAAACACTTTGTTCATGCAAGATTGGAAATTTGTAGGTGCATTAGTTAGGACAAAAGGCATAACCAGGAACTCAAAGTGTCCATGATGACACTAGAAAGCTATCTTATGGATGTCTTCTTCCTGCATACCGATTTGATGGTAACCAAAGTGAAGATCAATATTTGAAAAGTGTTTGGACCCATGAAGTTCATCCATGAGCTCATTAATCCTTGGGATAGGATATATGTTCTTGATAGTCTTCTTGTTGAGATGTCTATAGTATATGCACATCCGCATGGTCCCATCTTTCTTCTTCACAAGGACTACAAATGATGCAAAAGGCATTGTGCTTGGTCTAATGAATCCCAAGTCAAGCAGTTCCTTGACGGTTCGCTCTATCTCATCCTTGAATATTTTTGGGTTCTTGTAAGGATGGACTCTGATAGGTGGGGTTCCTATATCCAACTCAATCCTATGCTCCACTCCTTTATCAGGTGGTATACCATGAGGAAGGTCCCAAAACACCTTCTTATTCTTTTGGAGCAATTTCTGAATGTCTTCTGGATATTGTGCTACTTCCAAAGAGGTTCCCTTAGTGGTGATTAGGCATTCTGCAACCCACTCGATGTCTCCATGCCTTAGTATGGATCTCATACAATGTGCACTCACCACTTGTTTTGGGTAGGTGTTGATCCCTCTTAAAACTACCTTCTTTCCATCTTCTCCTTTGAATTTCATCTCATGAATTTGGTAGTCTATTGAGTGCTTCCCATTGGAATACAACCATTGTACTCCCAAAACCATGTTAGTATCAGCCACATTCACAACATAAAAACTATATGTAATGGTGTGATATCCTATAGTAATCTGCAATTTAGGAATCCATCTAGAACAATCCGTAGAATGATTACCTGGAATGATAATAGTGAAGTCTCCAAATTTTTCAGTAGGTAGATTCATCCTTTCGACCAGAGTTGAATCAATGAAATTATGGGTTTCTCCTCCATCCACCAACACAGTGACTAGTTGTCCTTGAACCACTCCTTTGAATCTGAGTATATGGAAGCAAGGCACTCCTGACAGTACTGCAATATTTCTCACCTCGGGGGTAGGTTCTTCTTCTGCAGTCTCATAGGCCACTTCTGAATCTACTGGCCCCCCTTATGCTTCCTCCTCAGCTTCGTTCTCTGAGTAAAATTCAATGTAGTGTGATTTTTCTTTAGCACGTATGTGTCATGGAACCCATGGTTCCTGACAGGTGAAGCACAACTTCCTTCTTCTCAATTCATCTCGATATTGTGAATATTTGTCCTTCTTGAAATTTCCAGAAGGACCTTTCATGGGTGGCCTTTGATTCTTGAATTGAGTAGGACCAACAATTCTAGGAGGAAATCTAGTCCTTAGAATAGAGTCTTGCAAGTCTCTTGTTCTACTTAGTGCATCTTGCAAGGTAGAGGGTTTGTAAGCCTTCACCAAACCTTTCAATGGTTCTACTAACCCTTCAATTAACAACATAATCAATCTATCTTCTGAGATATCAGAGACCATCATAGCTAGTTTTTGAAACTCATAGATGTATGCTTCAGGAGTTCCAGTCTGCTTCACATGCGCTAGTTCTATGAAGGTGATCTCATGATCTCTTCTTTCAAATATTTCAGCCAATATTCTTGTGAACTCTTCGTAAGTGGTCACTTGATCATGCCTAAGTGTTTTCAGGCCATGAAACCACCAATAATTGGATTCCCCGTCCAAATGAAGAGTATCCAACTTAATGGCATCTCTCTCAGCCATTGGATTTAAGTGAAAATAAGTATCAAGCTTCTGAATCCAAGAGTTAGCAATGCAATTCGGTGCGCCATCAAAGTAAGGAAAAGTAATCTTACCAATAACATTTCTTAGATCATATTTCTGATTTGGAATCCGAAAGCTTCTTCTCGAATTGGTCTTGTAGTGAAGATCACATAAATCTTTGAATGGCAAGGCTCTTCTGCATTCTTCATTCAGTTTGAGGTACTCAACATATTTGTCTTCCCATGAAGCAAGACCTTCATTTCGAACCTCAGGTTCCTCTCTTGTTTCTTGAGTAAACTTGGGCATAGTAGTCCCAGAATGAAGCTGAGATTCCATATTGGATTCATCAGGGCAATTGTGAGGTCCAGTTCTTGAGAAAATAGAGCCACCACTGATCTTCCTTTCTCCATGTGGGGTACCATTGTTTCTCACCTCTCCATTTTTGCTTCTTAACTGTTGAGCTAAGAAATATCTGGTCTATTTTCCAGATTGAACAATATTGTGGTATATTTCTTGTAATCCTTTCATCATGCTTTGAACAAAGAGATTGAACTCATCATTTTCTTCATTGTGAGACATATATGTCTCTCCTTGTAGCTTTCCTTAAGTAGAATTGATCTCTTCTCCCTCTTCTTCCTTTGACAGAGGATCCTTCTTCTTAGAATCTGAGTATATTTTTGGACTCATAGAAATATGTTAAGAGCAGGTTCAGAGGACCATGCTCTAATACCACTGTAATGTACCAACCGGGATTAGTGATTCAAAAATTCACTCCCTTGGAAGCCTCAATGAAAAACTATGGATTCATTGGGCTAGTTTGACTGTAGGTAGAAAAATCAAGTTATTTGGATAGGAGGGGGATTATTCTATCTGATAATACCTTTTCACAAAGAACTAGGACCATTGATGTTTCAAATTCATCCAGGCTGAAATCTACTCCAATGCTCCTAGGCACCCCAACATATGTAAACTAGTACTTCAACTATACATTGACTCGAAGCTATTGGTGAAGGATTCTAACTTAGGGAGGATAAATGAAATAAAATAATAGTAAATAGATATTTAGGGTTCACTCCATCAATTTTTATATGGTTTTGAGAAATTCTCAGAAAGATACAAGCAAAATTGACTTCTAGGATTGCACAACTAGATAATTTTAGGATCTCCCCAACAATTAGTAAGGATTACTAATTTATGATATCAGGCATGGATTGATTCATTTAACATATTAAATAAAATCATAAACATAAATCATCTCATTTTGATCAATACTTATTCATTTATCAAATATAATCTGGAAACTAGCTCAAATCTATGCAAATCTAGAAGGGGTTTGGAAAACTCAGAATAATTTAGAATTCTGCATTATAAAATTTCATGAATGATATGATAGGATCAATATAAGCCCCAAGAGTTAGCTCAATCGGTCGAGCACCCGTAGTTAGGCCTCCCAGCATATGAGGTCGCGGGATCCATTCTCCTCGACACTCTTGGGGTTAGGTACGCAAAATGTGCCGAGGGTGTGAAGGCCCCTTCGGGTGGGCCCGCCAGCTATTATTCCGTGGATGTAGCGATGCCGGCCGGTGGGACCGGTACGTGAACCACATTGAAAAAAAATGATAGGATCAATATAAAAGAAAATAAATAATATGGTAGCCAAGAGGCTTCTCAGAAAATTACAAAGATTCAATCCTCTACAATACAATAGACTAGCACTAGAAAAATAGAGAATTCAAACCATAGGATTCATGAAACTTTCTATGAACTTCAAACCAGACTTGAATCAGCTATAGGGACTGCAATAAAATCATTTAAAATGGTTCGATTCCATCATCCTCTCACAGGAAGCAGGGGCACATCTCCCAACTTATACTAGGGGGGGCACATCTCCCAAGTCTTTGAGGCACAATTGCACTCACGCCAATACTCAAACTGACAAAATATGTGAAGGTGGTGCGGCCTCCTTATTTTATATATGTATGATGATTTGAGGAGAAATTCATCTAAGATAATGCACCCTCATGAGTGGATAAGGAAAGCTTGCTTTCCTCCTTTTTCTTTTCTGCTTTTCTTTTTTCTTTTTCTTTTATGCTTTATCTTTTTATTGCTTTTTGGCTTTTTTTACCTTTCCTGGTTTTTTTATTTTATCTTTCTTTCTCCTTTTGTGTTGCTTTCTTCTTTATGTTGCTTTTCCTGAGTTTTTTCCGCTTTTCTAATTTGCATCCTCTTTCTTTCCTTTTTCCTGATTTTCTAGATTTGGATGCTTTCTCCTGACTTCTTCTGCAAGTCATCTCTCATGTCAACCTTATCCACTAAGGCACACTTGTGGAGTATTATCCTCTTTTATTTAAGATAAAATTATTAAATAGATGGAAAGTAATTATTTTCAAGTGCATAATAAACTTTAGGGAAAAATAATTCACACCCCCTAATTAATTAAATGCCTGAATTTAAAAATTAACTCCAAGTAAATGAAGTTGTCTCCTCAACCCAATGGATTGGTTGGGTTAGGAACTTGATCCATTAATCACTGTTGAGGGGACGTGACATGTTTTTAGTAGCATTGCTAGTGTAGAAAACACTTTTTTCACACAAGCAAGGACCTAAAGACACTTGTCACCTGAAGTATGCTCTTGACTTCACACTTCATGCGAGCTTGGTGAATCAGAAAAAGGGTGAGAAGTGTGAAATACCTCCATTGCACACTTGTCTATTTAGTTAGAATAATTTGATTTTTCAAAGCGACATGAGAATCTCTTAGAATTAAAAGTACATATTGCTTGATATACTCTTTTATTTAATTTGCCAATAAAGTCATTTTTTTTTCTTTGATCACATGTGTTTTCTCCACTAGCACACAATAAGAGGCCTAAAAATTATTCCAATCCAAGTATGCTCTTCACCTCAGACTTCATGTGAGCTTGGTGAATCAGAAAGGTAGGGATTGTGAAATTCCCCTCTTACACTCCATAAGTGAAACATACAAACCCTTTAAAATCAACATTGTAATTATCTGAACCAACTAAAATCCTCCACAGGAGGTCACAAAAGAACATTTTATTTAGGTAGAATTGATTAGGCTAGGCATCCATTAATTCCCACCAATCTAGTTTCATTAAGAATATTTTTGAAACATAGCATTGTTGTCCTTTACGGTACTTACAAAATCCTGCTATAAGTAAGTGTTAAAAGAGAACTCGAATCAGAAGTGCACCGTGACCAAGGAGGTGAACGCCGAGGTATATCTTCCCTGCTCTCCCCTACAATACACTCAGCTTGTTGTAGGGAGACAACACTATATCGTGCAAGCCGAACCACTGATCCATACATAACGCAAGGTAACTTAGTGGCCCAACTTAGGATATCAGCAAGGAGCAATTGTGAGTGAAATTGACTCCTGAAGTTAGCTATTTCCAATGGGAGGTGTTGCCAAGTCTTTTTGATTGGATCATTGGCCTCATTGTCGATAGAACTAGCTCTTTGTTACCTCCACTAGTCGATTGGTGCATGCATACCATTATCACCATCAATTGTGCTTTTGGGAGTCCTAGTTACATTTGAGAGGAAGCACGTTAGGTCTTATAGGGAATTTAAATTTATTTTATTTTTAACTAGTTCACTAACTCGTAATAAAAAGAACCTACATGGGGGAACTCATGTGCTAAAAACAATATTGCACCTATCACTCACTTATCGCACCATTTGCATCTGTTGTGGTTGGCATATTTTTTTGCATTTGTTCAATTGTGTTTATTCCACTATAAATCTCATTTGACACAAATTCTTCACCATTGAGGAACATAACAACATCCTAATACAATCTCGTAGACTACAAGGTCTATCCCCTCTCTCTCGAGGGATTTCATTACACCTCCCCCCCCCGTATTACACGCCGAGGGAATTCAAGCTGGGTTGTTCCCGGGAACCATTGACATGTTCATCTGGTCAAGGCCATGCCTTGCTAGGTACATTTTGTCCCCTAGGAGAATCTATTAATTACACCACTTCTTCCCCCATCAGAAGTAGTACCCCGCTGACTTCTCCCCAAGGATATTCCTCAGATCCCTTTGACCCATCCTCGTTGATAGGAGGTCATCTATTGTTTACAACAACACCTGGGTCTCCCCCTCAAGGAAATCACATCCCAAACAAAATGGAAAGAACCGTCGCCCTACCTTACCATTTATGGCTAGTTTAAATCTACCTAATTTGGCCAAACTAACAAATGACCCCATCGATCATGATATGACATGGACGGCTATGCCAGAAAATATTCCTTTTGATATTCCCAAATTCGAAGGAAAACAGGGAGACAATCCCACCAACTACATTATGTCTTTCCACTTATGGTGTTCATGTAACATCATAGTGGATGACCCCATGAGGCTTCGCCTATACAAGCGTACCCTCATCGGAACAACAACAAAATGGTACGTAAACCTATATAGTGGCACCCATTCCACATTTGGGACATTGGAAACCACATTTATTACGTACATTCAACTGTCGATCCGACATGAACTAGGCCTCAAAATTCTCACTGAGTTTTGTCAAAATACTTCCACTGACATCACGGACCACATCCACGAGCGGCATAGATGCCACACACTATGCAAGATCAAAACACAACTTCCCTTTTTGTTGGATTGGTTTATCAAATCTCTCCAACCCGCCATAGCTAAAGATGTCGCCACCTCTATGCCACAAAGCAAGGAAGAGTCTATTCTGAAAGCACAACATTTCGACCTAATATATGCATAGTTTGGATATCTTTACACAATCCCTCCTGATGCCCCACAGTAATGGTCATTGGATCCTACAACTTCGGGCTCATCACATTCGACGGATGGGCCTATTGGGTCCATTTCCCATTTAGGAAAGGTTCCCCCCATCACATCGGAACCATTCAACATAGTTCTATATTACCCATCCATGACACCTGCATTGGAACCCCCTACACTGGTACCAACACCATCAGTTGGTAAATTACAGTACGGACCATATAGTCCTACATACCCAAATGTTATCCAAACAATGACGATTCCTACACTGCCATTAGCACTAGTTGCCCCTACCACCACCTCTTATGGAGCGCAAACAGAATTTATCCCACAGTCGAGATATAATCTGTATTACCATTTCCTATGCCCAACTGGTCAGTAACCTTCCCCCCTCATGGGGGTTAATCTAGTTCAACCTACTTATGTTCAACAATATTAACAATTTGATCAATTGAACATTGCAAACCCCCAGAATCCACAAAATCAGGGGAAGAAGAAATGTAAGAACATGCAGAACCAACAGTCAGGGAAAGGGGGAAATATCCCCCCAAAAAACCAGAACACAGGTGATCCAAATGCAGGGACTAACAATGCCCCCAAACAAGGGAAGAATCCTACCCTGAGAACCAATTATTACTGCTACATTTGTGGTGATTATGGTCATTACACACATCATTATCGTCTTTTCCCCGATTGTCAATAGTTAGTGGAAGCTAAAAATAAGATGGTGATGAACCCTCCTTAGGCACTGAATCCTCCCCAACCACAAACATCAGTGTTACAACAACCCTTTGCTAATCAAGGAGCAATTTCACAAGAACAAGATCCTCACCCACCCGGCAACGGCTCTTTCCAAAATATCTATACACTGGATATAAACCTTCAAACACGAGCCAAGGGTTATGATGGGCCTCCCAACCCCCAATTGTAATACATATCTATACCATCGGGGGGCCCTCTGCAAATACCACACCTGAATATTGAACAAATCCCATAGATTCCAAAATTTTCGCTTCGGCATACCCCTAATAAACCTCACATGAAAGATGCCCACAATTACAGTATTGTGGATGAATTGGCTTAGTCCCCTGTGGCTATGTCCACATTAGAAGTTCTATAGTCCTTCCCAACACAAAGGAAGTCATTACTCAGTGCACTCGGTGTGGTCGATCCATCCGACTCACACCTCATAACGTTTGAAGTTTACAAAGGCGATATGTGACTACCATCATCAAGCGCATTTCAAGTTCCAATCATGGCTAAAAACGTCATGATCCATCAATGTATCCTCGACGAGGGCGCATCCACTTGCGTTATGTCCGTAAAAGTATGGAAACGATTAGGATCCCCTGAGCTAGTCCCCTCATCTATCACTCTTCGTGCGTATGATGGGAGACCATCCCAAACAAGAGGATTTTACCAAGATGTCCCCATAGAGCTTGGGGAAAGATGGTTATGATCGATATCGAAGTAATCGATGTTGATCTTGACTACAACATCCTCTTGGGGCGTAGTTACATGTATGCCATGAATGCGGTATCCTACTCAATATTATGTATCATGATGTTTCCCTTAAATGGGAAGATAGTTACCCTCGACAAGATTAACTATTATGACCCTAATACCACAAGCAATCCTGACAACATCCTACCAACTATAATTGGTGATGATCAACCATATGTTGACATTGCCCCTGGTATGTACAAGGACTCCAATTTGTTAGGGCCATATTTGATACCACCGCCAAATATCCCTACATCTACCGATGGCCTGATGTGCACAATTTTCACCACTGAAAATGGAGTTGTCTCCACCGCAATACCATCATCAGCACCACCGTTGTGTCATGGCATTGAAAAAACGTTGAGTCCATCGGTACCACTGAATTTTCAAATCCCATTCTTGTATCCTCCCATGGGTGTACAAGGGACACCAGTTATGGCTCAGTTAACTCTACCTGGGCTAAATTTGGGAATCCCCATGTGGTACCTAAAACCACCCTTCCCAGAGATGGCTTCCAAGCCAGTATCCCATTACGAGTTTGTCCCTATGTCGGCTAGTACGGTTGCAAGGATAGTAACATGAACAGTTACGATAGGCCAACCTATGAAATCTACAACTACCCCACAATTGATCGTTGCTAAAAACACCAATGGGGGCACCAAACAACCAAAATTGAAAGGTCTCCTATTACCAAACCCTACATTCAATTTGGTATAAATCATGAAGCCTAAAGTAGTGGCATCAACAATAAGGAGTTGAAAGCTGCAGTAATGATCAATACTCCTAATCAAAGGGTCACACCGTTGTGTTCTCTTTGCGGGAAGCAAGGAAACGCAACCAATCTATGTCCCACTTTACTAGAGCTACAGAATCTGCTTAACACTCCCGTTAGTATTACCCACACTCCACCAATGGTGAAAGGGGGCACACCTTCCTTGCCCACATCTAAGGCCAAAAAATTACGTATGAATCATGCATGCTCCATTTGCACTCAACATGGGAACTATATGCACGATTACCTCGAACTCCCTCGATATTGAGAGGTGTTGGAAACAGTTCGTCTCACTCAAGTAACTGTTGGTTGTATATCACCTTCTTGAGGTTTCCAATGTAGACCCAGGTACTTCGCGGTTCAAGGAACCAACAAAACCTCTATTCACCGGCCCTTTCGACAATAGACTGCGTGCAGCCTGAGGTCTCACCTAAGGTGAATTACTGAAGGGGTGGATGCGGAATCAAGTTTCTGCAACTTGGTGATGTAAGAGTGGGGAGTAGGATTAGCAGCGCAATATCTTGCAGACTGCCACGGACAGGCAACTGCGCAGTGTCTTTGTCCCGTGTCAGATGCTTCTTCGAGCTTTAGGACTTGCACGACCAACGCGTCCAAGGACTACATGGTAGGGGCTATCTTCTGCCTAGTGCAGGTAAGCTATTGACAGCTTACCTCGTAGCACGGACTTGGAACAGCACGTCTACGGGACCACGCGGCTATTCGAGGCCATTCAACTTCGACCAAGCTACCATTCTTTATGCATTCAAGATACTTAAGGGTTTATCATTATTGTGTATGCAAATACGTAAATCATGCAAAACTATGTGCCCAAACACTGTGCTTAAGTTCAATGTTCCACTGTGTGATTAGTCAGCTTATTCATTCATTCATAGACTTATACTTGTTGAATACCTAGCATTCACCCATACATGTATCACTTAACATATCATTCCCATTCTCTGCGGCGAATACATACAAAAGTAATCACATGATAGTTAACTGTAGTACTAACCTTCATACTAAGCAAATGAACAATCATAAAAACACAACAATCACATAACACAGGAATTAACATGGTTCACCCCCCGAATGGAGGCTATGTCCACAAGAAAGGTTGTTAATATTGCTCTTAATGGGGAGGGTACAACCGTTCTTAGTCTGCACACTCAGCTGCAGACTCTCTTCTCTCTCAGATAGGTCTTTGCGCACTCAGCTGCAAAGCCTTAACAATGGCTTTCAAGCTTTTAGATCCTACAATAATCAATGCTTAATCAAAACTGAAGAGTAACCCTTCCCTTACAAAGTCATGCCTTCTTTATAGATCATGCCCGTAGGTCATGTCTTTACAATACGCAGGACAAAAACCCTTAGGTTTACCAAAAACGGTTACAGTTTCTAGCTCATCGAGCTAGTTGGAGCCTGGTAGCGAATCTTCCATCATGGCTTGCCCTTCATGTGTCCCCATGTCGCTATCGGCCTTCATGTCGCACGCATGCCAACAAGTCGCTTTCATGGAGCCGCTCTTCTTCTAACGGCTTCGTGCAACTGGTACAGGTGGTGGAATCTTTTGCATGTGCAACCAATCGCTTTCTTCTTGAACTACTCCTACCCACTGCTTGGCATTCCTGAACCGCTCCTCGCAGCTATCCATCACTATGTTGCGCGCAACTTCACAGCATCCCCAAAACTTATACAAAAGAAAGGAAATATTTAGGCCGAGATGTGATCAACTTCGAAGTTCCAAAAAGGTTCCTTGTTCAAAATTGCCCCACTTGGGCCAAGCCCAACAGGCCCCTAACACTTACATGTGGCTCGCCCCTAAACCACTTGCAACCTTGCCAAGCTGTTCCTCTTGCTACGGAGCTAACTTCGCAGCGAACTCATTATACGTACCGAACAGCTTGTCGACCACTTGTTTTGTGTCCTACTCGATTTGTCGGATTGTGTCCATTATTTCTAGTGTAATTTCTTCATTGACCTGACCTTCCACCTGCGCTTGATTGGCGCACAGCTCCTTTATCTTATCCTCAATCTCTTTCGAGATCGTGCTGGAATCTTCTAGAAAAGCTTGTGACTTATCTCCCAGCTCAGTTTCTTTTTCCCTCAATTCCTACACTTGCTTTTTCAGTGCATTGATTTCTCGGTACTTTGGCAGCCTATCCCTCGGTACAAGAGCTTTTACTTCTGCATCCAGCTGCTCCAGTGCAACCTGCTTTTCCTTTACGGCATCCTTTACCTTCTGTAATGCCGGGTCCTCTTCGAGAGTTGTGAATATTGCTGAGGCCACTTCCAACAACCCTTGACACTTAGCCACTTCCGCTGCAATGGTCTCCATAGCGGCTTTCACCTCCTTTGCTCTTAACTACTGCTCATTTGGTGGGTTCTGTGGGTTAACTTGTTCCTTCAAGGAAGCAATCTTAGCCTCATGGACAATCTCCATGTCCTGCATTTCTGTCTTAAGATTTGTAACCAGTTC
This sequence comes from Larix kaempferi, assembly GCA_027924585.1. Taxonomy (NCBI): domain Eukaryota; kingdom Viridiplantae; phylum Streptophyta; class Pinopsida; order Pinales; family Pinaceae; genus Larix; species Larix kaempferi. The sequence goes on from BSBM01000619.1 coordinate 6,351,259, forward strand.
GCCAATTTTGGCAATTGTATCCACTGGTTCTGCTTGCACTTCAAATTCATCTATGCCATCGGTGACCGCGGTGATCATGGCTTCTAGTCTTAGCCGACGATCCTCTACGTCTTGCAGCTGCATAACTCTCTGCAAGCTATCTTCCTCCAGCTACCTGTTGGCTTCCTGCAGCTCAGCTTGTCCTTTGAGTGCATCAACGGTTCCTTCATGCATTTCCTCCACACACTGCAGGTGTAAAAAGTGTAGGCCTGGTAGTGGTATTTTGGCTAAGTCAAGCTCTACTCGCTCGACATCCTTCGTGTCTAGCACCAATTTCTCTGGCATAGGCAAATTGACAATGTTCATATCCAGATGCATGATACATGACCTCATAGGGATGGTCATGGTTAGTTGCTGCTGCGAAGTCCCTCCGGACTTCCCTTCGAATTCTGAGTCGCGTGGCAGGGGTAACCGCTTCTGTACTTCATCAATCTTTAGTATAATCCCCTCCAACGTGACCAGATTCTTGGCTAAAGTATCTTGTATTTCTTTATCTTTTTTCTCCTTTCCAGTCATGAGATCTTCCATCTGCTCCTTGAATTTTACTGCGATCATGTCATAATCATCCTCCTTGAGGACTGTATCTAATTGGCCTTTATCATCTTTTTGCTTCTTGCGAGCTCCCTTTTTCTGGCCAGGGTTCTTCGGCTCCTTCCTTTTTGCCGCCTCCTTTTCTTCTACTATCGGGCATGGTCACAGAATGGGTTCATCCTCGTCGGAATCGTTGGGGACATCAACAACCTCAACACAGAACTCAGCAGGCCATTCCTTCATTATGTTGTCAATGTCGTCCTCATACATGTGATATTTTCTTGCATACCATTCTGCCTCCTTCTGCTGCGCTTTTGGTGAAATATGGATACTGCGCATGTCCGCATAAAAATCGACGATGCGAATATATTTACTAGTTACCTGCTTTTTAATCCTTGGAGTTTCCAGAATCGCATCGCACAACTGGCTATAATACTGGTAGAACACTTTAGCGGTTGCGTGCTGCCTTTGCGAATTCATATTTTCCCAGAGGTTTGAGTAACGAGGCCCTCTGCATTCATTGGCATCAGTGATTACTCCAATGTAATCCTTTGGTTCTTTCCATCCCACAAAAGTGATCAGCACTATAAGCCACGTATATTGGAAATTGCCTCCATTGATCTACATGTTGTTGAGTTCGTCCATGAACTGGTTCAACAGGTATTGCGACCAGTTAAAATGTTCCCCTTCTGTTGTCGCGGCGCCAAGCAGTACTGCACCCTCACTTACCTCTAGAGGCTTGCATTTTCTGAGGATCTTTCCTACTAGCAGCTGCGTGACGAACCTCGTCTCTCTATTGTCAATTTCTTCTATCGAAAAACCCCTCTTCGCTTTGACGATGGGGTGGGTTTCCTTCATTATGGCCACCGCTTCTTTATCTTTGCTATTTCCTTGAAAGTAAATTTTGGGATCTTTACCCCTCTTACTCAGTCTTGTAATGCGATGGATTAGGTCAATGTTAATGTCCACATTACGGTCCAACCATAAGTAGCCCTGATGCATTCGTGCCATCAAAGTTCTTATTACGGCATTCAGCTCCAGGGTTCTATCAAAGTGCAGGAGCCTTAGTAAGTTGAGTAGCCCAGATGAGACTATCCCTGCCAGCCAGCTCTCGGCGACCAAGTTAAGCTGACCCTTTGCATCTTTCTTCCAACACATGTACTAGTCGGGCTGGAACTATGGGAACTTTGGATCATGGGTCTCCTCCTTCTGCATGGACAGCAGGTCATAATCCTCCCACTTGCAGTCTTGAATTTTTCCCAACAGATTCTTGTCTAACTCCATATGCTTTGATAGCAGTGATAATGGGATCTCATACTTGGCATTTTTTAGCAACTTAAATACCGGTGCGTCTAGTGCTTGCGGTGAGATGTAATTTGGAGTCATAGTCAGTGGTATCTGTTTATCTGCTACTGGTGGTCTTTGTCCTGTGGAACCCATCTTAGGAATTTTTGTTCTTGGTGCTACTGGATTCTTGCCTTTGTCTTCCATAACTGGGTCGTGCCTTGGTGACCTTCTTGATGCTTGTCCTGGTTCGAAGGTAACGTTCTTAGCTGGGGTTCTCATTAACCCTTCGATCCCTTCATGCTCAAAAATCCCGACTATCTCTTGAACTGTGAATTCTTTTTGAATATACAACCTCTCAGACATGCACTAGCTACAAATCACAAGGTTTCGAGATGGTGTACTGTAAGTAGCTCAGATAAAAGAGTTCACAAAAAATTCGAAGTGTTTAGTAACGCCTGCGAGGCAATGTGCAACATTATTTATAGGCACAGCGGACCCCCTCCGCGCCCCTCAATGGCTAGATGAGCATTAATGGCTATATCCGTTGGCCAAATCCGGCGGATCCTTTGGTCTTGTCCTTCAAAATTCAGTTCAGAACGGCTATTTTTTCTTTAAATGTGTGAGCAGTTGCTGGCAACGGTTATATAACGGCTATTTTTCTGCACCGACTTGTTAACGGCTATTTTTCTGAACGCCGTGTCAAACTGTGCGGTAGGTTATTCTTGGTCTTGCGCAGTGACTTCGCGGTATTGGAACTCGACCTTCTGAATTAAGTCTCATCCTCATGTGATTTGCTCCTCGCAATTGCATTTTTGAGCTTCGCAATTGTGCTTTTTTCTTTCTCTTTTTTTTTTTTTTCCACAGCAGCACCTTGTGACCATGCTGCGCGGTATATACATACTCCACAATATACATCGCGTACAGATTCACACAAATTTCCAGTGCCCAATTTCAACTGTACTTGGCACTTAGAATTATTTGGTTGGCGATCATCACGGGTTCTGCGAAGCAGGACTATCCCGATAAGGTTTTAGTCTGCTTCCATTTATCAAAGTAGGCAAGGTATCTCCAGCTAATGTGGCTAACTGAACTACGCCAGCATTAGTAACATGCACTACAGTATATGGACCAAGCCAATGCATCTTAAACTTCCCAGGAAATTTTATGAACTTACTATCATACAGGAGGACTAGATCACTTGCCTAGAAATACTTGTTCTTGATGTGATGATCATGCCATGCTTTTTCCCTTTCCTTTTGTACTTGTTGGTGAAATCCTACAATGAAGTGATCCTCTTCCAGACCAATCAAGTGTAAAATTCTCTCTTCTAGTGCGTCACGCTCTGCCATGCCTGTAAATTCTGCGATTCTCAAACTTGGAACAATGTATTCCATTGGCATTATTGCTTATTGCCCATAGGCCAACCTGAAAGGTGTATGGCCAGTTATTTTCTTGCAGGTAGTCCTATATGCCCATAGTACAGATGGGATGTGCAAGTCCCAATCGTCCCGATTGATGTTGCATATATTGGTTAGCGCATTTTCCAACACTTTGTTAAATGATTCAATGGTTCCATTCGCCTGCGGATGATAAGGCGTGCTGCGCTGATGATGATGTGAAACTCTTCAGTCAAAGCTGCAATGGTCTTATTCAGAAAATGAGTGCATTGATAACTCATCAATATCTTCGGGCATCCAAACTGTAATATCCCGATTTTGATCCTATTGCATTAAAATTGTAAATGATGTAAATATCATTATTTAATCATGGTGAGGAGCTCAAGGCCAAGGCCCCACCATCGATTTAGCTTTGTATGTATCGGCAATTAAAAATAGATGCCTATGGTTCTTGTGCTAGACATGCACAATGTAAATTAATACATCATGTAAGTACGAATTTCAATGAAATACCCACAACTAGCTATGCAATGCAACAAAGAGATGGGGGCATGATTTTACAAGGAATGGGGAGGAGAAATTATTCAAACCCTTGAGCCAATAGTGTTAAGCCAAATTTCATGAGAAAACCCATAAACCACCAACTACCCATTTTGACTTATGCACCCAATCATTTAATTCTTCCAAGAGTTGGTTGAGGTAGTTAATGCCTTGGGAATGAAGAGGTATGGCAGCCAATTTCGTGCATGGGCAAGCCATCAACCTGGGAATTCGTATTTTTGCTTCTTGGGCAAGAAAACACCCACGAAATGGTGCCCAAAGCCATCTTTCACCCATGGCCTTTTCCCTCTCACGCAGTCTGAGCTAGCTGGGCTTTCCCCATCACGTTTTTCATCTTTTTCCTGCATTTTCCATGCCTGGGAACTCGTTTTTGTATTGCACAATGGCTAGGAGGAAGGGAGCCACGATTTTGGGGTTTATGGAGGTTGTTTTTGTCCCTTGAATTCCCATAAACATTTTTCTGGAAACGATTTTTCTCTCCCAGGGTTGATTCCCCAATTGCCATTTCGTTTTTGGTTTCCCCACATTTTTTTGAAGCTAATGGAAACCCCTTTTTGGACATCCCACTGTAAAAAAGTTTCCCTTCATGCCCAACACTTGCACTTTTGTTGTTATGTGCATCTCTGTTTTGGTTTGAACCTATGAGCAAGAAATTTGGAGTGGAAGTGGACCAGAATTGGCTTGATAAACCTAGTGAGGAAGGTAACCTCTCAAGAAGATCAAAAGGGCTGGTTACTCTTCTATGCATACCTAGAAGAACACTAGAATGGGAGGTATGGCCTGAGGGACTGTGCAGTAGTGAAGGGAATACTTCCTTGTTCCAGGTGTGTAGGTATTATGGGGACCAAGCTAGATAGATCTTGTAGAGGGCATCCATATCTCTGTGGTTGAGCTCACTAGCTTAGCAATTCTTCCTTTCCATTGCCTTAGTAGCTTGATAAACCCAACTGTGGATTGGCTTGGCTGATTTTGGTGTATCTTGGCTATGTGTGAGTCTGTTGTTCCCTTTTCCTTGTAGAAATCATGCCCAGCTCAGGGGTGGAAATTGAGCTGAGAGATTTATGAGCACAATCGGCCTATGGTTGGGTGGAACGTTGCAGTTGCATAGCCAGTTGCTCGGGATTACTTCGTTTCAAGATAAGTACTCCCTTTTCTAAATTCTGCAATGTCTTTATGTAATGGATGTCATGAAAATGTTGAATGTATGTTAGATATTAAACATGATTTTAATTCCGTTGTGTTTAATTACTATATGCATATGTATATGCCTTTTATTATCAATGAGTTTTACTTAATGGATATGGGGCTAGATGCCCGGTTTTAGTGCCATGTTCTCTCCCTGCCTCAGTCTGATGGGAGGGGACTTGACAGTGTGGTATTAGAGTCATAGGCTACAGCATTAGGCCTCTATGGGCCAAATCTGATCAGAGTTACACAGGGAAGACTCCTTCTTTATCACTACAGGTTACCATGTTGGACCTAAACAGGATAAGGCTTAATAGTTTGCATAGTTTGCAGAGGAAAAGTCATCTCCTGTTGAGCAATGAGCATCACAGAAAGAAAGAAGAAAGGAAAAAAATTTAAAATTTTTCTAAGTGTTTTTGGAAATTTTTCCTAAAGGCTGTGGCGGCAGAAATAATGTTAAATTTTGTGACGCGGGGGGCGAACTTCATGTTAATTTTACGACGCGCGTGCGTGACGAAATTAACGTTAAGATCCGCGAACACCGACAGCAATTTTAACCTTAAAATCCGCGACGCGCACGGTGAAGTTAAGGTTAACTTTGTGATGCCTACGGTGAAGTTAAGGTCAACTTTGCGATGCCCGTGGCGAAGTTAAGGTTAATTTTTTCGACATGCAGCGGCGAAATCAATGTTAATTTTGCGACGTGCGGCGGCGAAATTAACGTTAAATCTGTGACGTGCGCGGCAAAATAACGCTAAAATCTGCGATATGCGCAGCGAAAGTAATGTCAATTTCTGCGACGCCTGCAGCGAAAATAATGACAATTTTTGCAACACAAGCGACAATTTTAACATTAAGATCCGCGACACCAGCGACAATTTTAACATTAATATTTGCGCCAAACGAGGGAAATACAGCAGCTTTTCACTGAGATTTTCAGGTGCCAAAAATGGAAAATCGCCATGAAAGTTATGCGCCAAATTGCACGAAATCAAAAGAATTACAAAAAAAAAAATCTACAGTGGCACCACAAGGGGGCAAGCCCCCTTGACCCCCGTCATCCCCATGAGACCGTCGTTTATTGTGAGAAAGTCTATTATTGTACAAAGTTGTCAATATAGGATTTCCCCACATACATGCAAATAAATTATGGTATTATAATGCAGCTAACAGTTGTGTTTATAAACACATTTTGTAGAATTATAGTCACATCAAAGCAACATTCTAGATAAGTGCAGTTGGAAAGTTTTGGTCTTGGTTGGGCCAAAAATATCAACATCATGGATGATGCACAGGATCCCTATGAGCCTAAGACAGATGACATGGGGGAAAACATACATGTTGAGAATGATGAAACAGAATCCAATGGGAGAAGAAATCGAGAGACTCCCCCAGATATTGCAGCCACCACGAGGAGCCTAAGGGTGGAGTTGCAAAGTTGCAGAGAAGATAATGAAAGGATGAGTAAATCTCAGGAAGAACAAAATCAGTTGAATGCAACCATGCTGCAGATTTTTACAGATATCCAGAGGCAAATTAATCCTAAACATCAGTCAGAAAATCCAAAAGGGAGTTGGAATAGTTCAAGGATAAATTCCCGCAAGAGGTCCAATATCTCAATAAGAGTTTCTAGAGACAGAACATATACCCCAAAAATCTCTTCTAGTGGATCATCTGGATCTAAGAAATCCATTGAAGGTTCAAGCTCTTCATCTCTCAAGAATAAGAGAAAGAAGCATTACAAGAACAATTCACATGGGGAATTTAAGAAAGAAAAACCTCCTACATTTGATGGAGAGGTAAAGTCTGGTCAAGAAGCTGAAGCTTGGCTTCTTGGGATGAGAAAGTATTTCCAAGTCCAAGACTACTATGGAAATATGAAGTCAAGGGTCGCCATCTTCAACTTGAATGGAAGAACATCTATATGGTGGGATCACATCAGGCAAGTGAGTAGGATCAATGAAAGAAAGATTGTGTGGAAGCAGTTCAAGAAATACTTCAAGCAGAAGTACCTCTCTGATAGGTACTATGATGACAAGATCAAAGAGTTCCATGAGCTGAAATTGGGACACTTGACCATGGAAGAGTATGCAAACAAGTTCTTGGAGCTGCTGAGGTATGTCAGCTATATTTGAGATGATAAGGTGAAAATTCAGCGTTTTCTAAGTGGGCTACCTCAGTCATATAAAGATAGGATTGGATTTGATGAGCCTCAAACTCTATAAGAGGCAATAAGGAATGCCAAGTATTGCTATGATCAAAACAAAAGCAAACCTGATTTCCATAAGGCATGGAAGGACAAGAAAAATGAGAAGTTTGACCAAAGGAAGAAAGGTTTCAAACCTCCTCATATCAGAAATCAGCAAAGGCAACCATCACAGGTTGTGACTAAGCCAACTAGGATGATGGGAGACAATCCAAGAGAGCCACTTCAATGTTGGGGTTGTGGAGGAGACCACATGCTTATGAACTGCCCACACCGGAATGCGAATGCAAATCAAGTTCACAACATCCAAGGAGTTGAAACTGTGGGTAAAGTGGTGAGGACAATCCCTAGAATCTATGTAGCACTAGACAACCACCAGGCAGATCATCAGTCAACTGTGGTTGAAGTTGAAGGTAAGATTGCTGAGCAATCGATTTCTATTTTGATTGATCCTAGATCTACTCACAGTTATGTCACTCCTAAAACTGTTGAGATTTTTGCTTTTAAGAAATTAAAGCATAGTAAATCATGGTTAGTTCAACTAGCCACTGGAACCAAGAGAAAGGTTAGTGAAATTGTAGAGAAATGTCCCTTAGAGATGGATGGGCTGTTCACTTATGCAAATCTGAATGTTTTGTCACTGGGTTCCTATGATATTCTCATTGGAATGGATTGGTTAGAAGCACATAGGGTTAAAATTGACTGCTACAATAAAAATTTTGAATGCATGGACGAAGAAGGAAACCCAAGGGTTGTAAAAGGCATTCCAAAGGTGACTTCTATTAGGCAGGTTTCAGCCATGTAGTTGAAGAAGTTCTGTAGGAAAGGTTGTCAATTGTATGCAACCCCTGTTTTGGAGACAACAAAGGATGAAACTCTTAAGTTGGAGGACTACCATGTGTTGTAGGAATTCAGGGATGTTTTTCCTGATGAGATTCTGGGACTTCCTCCAAAAAGAGACATTGATTTTACAATTGAACTTGTGCTAGGAGCTGCACCAGTGTCTAAGACACCCTACAGGATGAGTAAACCAGAATTGCTAGAATTGAAAATGAAATTACAAGAGTTGTTGGAAAAGAAATATATCAGGCCAAGTGTGTCCCCATGGGGGCACCTGTTCTATTTTTGAAAAAGAAAGATGGAACACTCATGCTATGTATTGACTACAGGCAGCTGAACAAAGTTACTATGAAGAACAAATACCCACTGCCCCGAATTGATGACCTTTTTGATCAAATGAGAGGAGCAAAGGTATTTTCAAAGATTGACTTAAGGTCTGGTTACCATCAGGTAAGAATCAAAGAGGAAGATATTCATAAGATAGCCTTTAGAACAAGGTATAGACACTATGAGTTCGTGGTGGTACCATTTGGTCTCACAAATGCACCAGCTACATTCATGTGTCTCATGAATAGTGTTTTTAGCAAGTATTTGGACAAGTTTGTTCTTGTTTTTTTGGACGACATTCTCATTTATTCTAAGAATGAAGGAGAGCATGAAGAACATTTGAGAATGACATTGCAATTGCTAAGGGAGCATAAACTATATGCAAAGTTAAGAAAATGTGACTTTTATAAAGATAAAATTCATTATTTGTGTCACATTATCTCAGAAGAAGGAATATCTGTGGACCTTGAGAAGATTGAATCCATTATGAATTGGCAAACTCCAAGGAATGTGACAGATGTGAGATATTTTATTGGCCTTGCTGGTTACTACAGGAGGTTTATTAAAGGATTCTCCAAGGTCGCAAACCCGATCACTTATTTGCAAAAGAAGGGGATAAAGTTTGAATGGTCACCAAGATGTGAGGAAAGTTTCCAATGGTTGAAGAATCTTCTTACGAGTGCACCAATTTTGAAAATTGCAAACCCCGAAAAAGACTTCGTGGTGTGTACCAATGCATGCAATCAAGGACTTGGAGGATTTCTTATGCAAGAAAACCATGTGGTATGCTATGAGTCGAGAAAGTTGAAGGAGCACGAGAAAAACTATGCTACTCATGATTTAGAACTTGCAGCCATAGTACATGCTTTAAAGATGTGGAGGCATTACTTAATGGGCAGGAAATTTGAGCTAAGGACAGACCATTGTGGTCTGAAATACTTATTTGATCAACCAAATTTGAATGTTAGGCAAGCTTGATGGTTGGAATTTTTGTGTGAATTTGATTTTGAAATCAAACACATAAAAGGGAAAGAAAACAAGGTGGCTAATGCACTCAGCAGGAAAGTACATGAAATGCATGTGGCAGTGCTTAGCACTTGACAACCAGATTTGATGTAGCAGATTGTTAACCATATGGTTGAGGATGAAGTGTATGTGCAGATAAAGGACAAATTGTAGCAGCAAGACCTTGAAAAGAAGTATGAAGGATATCATTTGGAAGAAGATGGACTTCTTACTTATAAGAATAGAGCCTATATTCCAAATGTGGCAGATTTGAGGAGGATAGTTATGGATGAAATACATAAAGCTCCATACTTCGGTCACCCAAGATATCAGAAAAAAATTACTACAGCAAGAAAATATTATTTATGGCCAGGGATGAAGAAGGATATCGCTGAATACATTTCTAGGTGCATGAAATGTCAGCAGGTGAAGGTTGAACACCAACACCCAGCAGGTTTATTGCATCCATTTCCAATTCCAGAATGGAAGTGGGAAGTAATTTCCATGGATTTTATTACAGGTTTGCCAATGATGGTGAGACAACATGATTCCATCATGGTGGTGGTGGGCAAGTTAACAAAGGCAGCACATTTTATACCGGTTAAGTCCACACATAAAGCCGATGCCATTGCAAATATTTTCATGAAGGAAATTTTTAGATTATATGGATTGCCTAAGGCAATAATTTCTGACAGGGATACCAAGTTCACTTCCAATTTTTGGAAGGGTCTCTTTGCATATTTAGGTACATAGTTGAACTTTAGTAGCGCGTACCATCCTCAAACAGATGGGCAAACAGAAAGAGTAAATCAGGTGCTTGAAGACATGCTTCGCATGTATGTTATGGACAAACCATCTAAGTGGGAGGATTATCTACACTTGGTAGAGTTTGCGTATAACAATGGGAAACAAGCATCATTGGGAATAAGTCCATATGAGGCTTTGTACGACAGAAGGTGTAGGACACCAGTGAATTGGGATAATCCAGTGAACAGAATTGTACTTGGGCCGGAATTGCTTGAGGAAATGGAACAAGAAGTTGCAAAGATCAGGCAGAATTTAAAAGAATCCCAGGATAGACAGAAAAGCTATGCAGATAAGCTTAGATTGCACAGGGAATTCAGTGTTGGGGATCATGTGTATCTTAGAGTGAGGCCAAGGAAGAGTTCATTGAAGCTTGGGGGTTGTGCCAAGCTATCACCTAGATATTGTGGGCCATTTGAAGTGCTTGAAAGAATAGGGCTAGTTGCATATAGACTTGCATTTCCTGCTAGCACTAGAGCTCATAATGTTTTTCATGTCTCTTTGCTTAAGAAACATGTACATGATCCTAACCATGTGATTAATTGGGATGTGATCCAGGTGTATCCCAAGGGAGAGTTCCAAACCGATCCATTGCGCATCCTAGACAAGAAGGTAACATTGCTCTGGAACTGAGCCATCAGACAGGTAAAGGTGTAATGGAGGCACTACTGTCCCAATGAGGCTACATGGGAGCTGGAGGATGCCATGAGAGTGGCATATCCATTTTTGTTCAATTTTGATGAGCACCAAGGACAGTGCTAATGTAAGGGAGAGGGGAATGTAATATCCCGATTTTGACCATTGCATTAAAATTGTAAATGATGTAAATATCGCTATTTAATCATGGCGAGGAGCTCAAGGCCAAGGCCCCACCATCGATTTAGCTTTGTATGTATCGGCAATTAAAAATAGATGCCTATCGTTCTTGTGCTGGACATGCACAATGTAAATTAATACATCATGTAAATATGAATTTTAATGAACTACGCACAACTAGCTATGCAATGCAACAAAGAGATGGGGGCATGATTTTACAAGGAATAGGGAGGGAAAATTATTCAAACCCTTGAGCCAATAGTGTTAAGCCAAATTTCATGAGAAAACCCATAAACCACCAACTACCCATTTTGACTTATGCACCTAATCATTTAATTCTTCCAAGAGTTGGTTGAGGTAGTTAATTCCTTGGGAATGAAGAGGTATGGCAGCCAATTTCGTGCATGGGCAAGCCATCAACCTAGGAATTTGTATTTTTGCTTCTTGGGCAAGAAAACACCCACGAAATGGTGCCCAAAGCCATCTTTCACCCATGGCCTTTGCCCTCTCATGCATTCTGAGCTAGCTGGGCTTTCCCCATCACGTTTTTCATTTTTTTCCTGCATTTTCCATGCCTGGGAACTCATTTTTGTATTGCACAATGGCTAGGAGGAAGGGAGCCATGATTTTGGGGTTTATGGAGGCCGTTTTTGTCCCTTGAATGCCCATAAACGTTTTCTGGAAACGATTTTGCTCTCCCAAGGTTGATTCCCCAATTGCCATTTCATTTTTGGTTGCCCCACGTTTTTCTGAAGCTAATGGAAACCCCTTTTTGGACATCCCACTGCAAAAACGTTTCCCTTCATGCCCAGCACTTGCACTTTTGTTGTTATGTGCATCTCTATTTTGGTTTGAACCTGTGAGCAAGAAATTTCAAGTGGAAGTGGACCAGAATTGGCTTGATAAACCTAGTGAGAAAGGTACTATGTTTTGGTTTGAACCTATGAGCAAGAATTTTGGAGTGGAAGTGGACCAGAATTGGCTTGATAAACCTAGTGAGGAAGGTAAGCTCTCAAGAAGATCAAAAGGGTTGGTTACTCTTCTATGCATACCTGGAAGAACACTAGAATGGGAGGTATGGCCTGAGGGACTATGCAGTAGTGAAGGGAATACTTCCTTATTCCAGGTGTGTAGGTATTGTGTGGACCAAGCTAGATAGATCTTGTAGATGGAATCCATATCTCTGTGGTTGAGCTCACTAGCTTAGCAATTTCTCCTTTCCATTGCCTTAATAGCCTGATAAACCCAACTATGGATTGGCTTGGCTGATTTTGGTGTATCTTGGCTATGTATGAGTTTGTTGTTCCCTTTTCCTTGTAGAAATCATGCCCAGCTCGGGGGTGGCAATTGTGTTGAGAGATTTATGAGCACAATCGGCCTATGGTGGAACGTTGCAGTTGCATAGCCAGTTGCTCGGGATTACTTCGTTTCAAGATGAGTACTCCCTTTTCTAAATTCTGCAATGTCTTTATGTAATGGATGTCATGAAAATGTTGAATGTATGTTAGATATTAAACATGATTTTAATTCCGTTGTGTTTAATTACTATATGCATATGTATATTCCTTTTATTATCAATGAGTTTTACTTAATGGATATGGGGCTAGATGCCCAGTTTTAGTGCCATGTTCTCTCCCTGTCTTGGTCCAATGGGAGGGGACTTGACACAAACCTTGTAAGGATATTCTCATATATAAACTCTGTGGCTATAGTTGCACTACATTCTTTAACTAGCTTTTCTTTTGCCCATCTGCTGAGGTAATCGGTTGCAGTAATGATATACCTCGCACCAGTTCTTTTCCCTGGTGGGTTAATAGGACCCACAAAATCAATGTTCCACTTCTCAAAGGCCTACAATGTCAGCTGTGGATTTAATGGGATTTCATCTCTGCGGGATGGCTTCCCTGTCCTCTGACAGACATCACAACTCTGGCAATGTGCCTTCGAATCTTTATGAATTGTAGGCCACCATAGCCCTGTGCGCAATATCTTCTGTGCAGTAGCTCTCCCTACATAATGGCCTCCTACAATTCCTGAGTGCGCATCAGCTAGTATGAAAGGTTTCTCATGCTCGAGCACACATCTGCGCAGTACTTCGTCTGGTCCCAACTTGTATAGCTGACCTGCAATGATAGTGAAGTCTGTTGCGCGCACTACCAACTGCTTCTTCTGCTGCGTGGTGAAATCTGTGGGTGAAAATCCTGTGGTTAAAAAATCAATGATGTCCTGATAATAATCATTAGCAACCTATATGGCGAACAACTGCGCATCAGGCATATTGTCCTCCAGATTCATAGGCTCTTCTGCTGACTCGATTCTTAACAGATGATCAGGTCCCAAATTCAATCTTCCTGGCTTAACAAAAATCTCAAAGTCGTACTCCTGAAAGAGTAGTAACCATACGCATATGCGGCCCCCTAACACTGGCTTATTGACCAGGTATTTCAAGGCATAATGGTCAGTGAACATGGACAAATGCGCACCAAGAAAGTAATTTCTGAATTTCTGCAGCGCGTAGACCATAGCGAGTCTTTCTCTTTCAGTAGTGATATAGTTCTTCTCAGCGGATGATAGCTTTCTACTGGAAAAGGCAATGGGATGATCAACACCTCCCTCTCCTGGTTGAGCAAGAACAATGCCCAATGCTATGCATGAGGCGTCCACATGAACATGAAATGGCTTCTCCCAGTCTGGGAAAACTAGGATTGGCGCAGTGACCATTTTCTCTTTCAATGTGTCGAAGCCTTTTTCACAATCCTCATTCCAAATGAATGGTACATCTTTCTTTAGCAGATTTTCCATAGCTGAGGTTATCTGCGCATACCCTTTTATGAACTTCCTATAATAACCGGTATGCCTTAGTGTAGTGCACAGCTACTTAACTGAATTGGGTGTAGGCAAGTTTACAATGACTGCGATCTTAGCAGGGTCTACCATCAAGCCTTGTTTGCACACAATGTGTCCTAACAAGACTCCATAGGGAACACAAAAAACACACTTCTTCAAGTTTAATGAAATTTGATGTTGTCGGCACTTTTCCAGCATCATCCTAAGGTTCACGGCATGGTTCTTCAATAAACCAAAAATGGTCCAATCATCAAAGTAAACTTCTAAAAACTTATGTATGAAATCCTTAAATGCTGCGACGACCACTCTAGAGAATATGGTGGGTGCATTCTTCAAACCAAAGGGCATCACTGTGTATTGGAATGACCCCCATTATGTAGCAAAAGTCGTCTTGTGCCTATATGCGCAATCAATCCTAATCTGATGGTAACCAGAGAATCCATCAGTAAAAGAATATGCTTCATTCCCTCCAACATTATCTAGCACTTCAGCTGTAAAAGGTGTAGGAAACGGGTCATGCATTGAAGCATCGTTCAGTTTTCTGAGATCCACACAAATTTTGATCTCTCCCTTTGTTTTCTTGTCTTGGATAACCATCGGGCTTATCCATTCAGATTCTTCGACTGGCTCAATGATCCCTGCATCGAGCATCTTATCGAGTTATGCCTTAACTCATTCTTTGTAGCGCGGGTTCAGTCTGTATGGTCTTTGTTTCACAAGCTTCACACCAGGCTTAAGAGGGATTTTCATCACTCCTAAGTCTCCCAAGATACCCTTCATCTCTGTGAACTTAGTCGAGAACAGTTTTCTATACTCCTGTAGTATACCCACGACTTCCTCGACTGTGTCTTCGTCCCAATAATCTCCAATAGCTGCGAACTTTGGCTCTTCACTGGTACCAATGTTTACTTTCCTTGTTTTTACTGGTCCACTCATATCTAGAATTTCCAGTGGAGGTCCTTCTACCTCACGTGATCCCTCTAACTCAGGTATCTGTATACTGCGTGGGTCCTCCTCATCAATATTTGTTGTATCCTTGGTTTCTCCATCGATGTGATAACAATAGAGAGCATGCTCTAGCTGCTCCTCCCATTCAAGTTGTAGGTGCGCATGTATGCTTTCTGCGCCAAAGAATTCTTCTAGTGTCATGTTTCCTTGTGTACAATCTGGACTGAATAATTTTTTCTTAATGACCTGCAACATGTCATTGATACTTGGATGCTCATCTTCGAAACTGAAATCCTGCTAGAAGGTCACAGTCAGGCCTGACCAGTCCACTGTGCCTCTACGCAACTCCAAGTCTAGGTACCACTTCTTTGGAATCGGTTCTTCTAACATGTGCACAAATAGATGCACCCATTCTGTCTGTGGTCTCTGCTTCTATGCTTCGGAATAGACTCGAATATGCTCTTGTGGATCTGTCTGTCCATTATATTTCTCAAGGGATAGGGTAAGCTTATCAGGGAACCTGATTTGCATCTTAATTCTACACTGATCCCATGTTGTCAGTGTCTTCTTATGCGCATCCCACCATCTGGTAGGTATGCCGCGTAGTACCATGTCTAGAGCTGAGACACGGTATTCATTCGGAACTGCTGTAGTATATTCTTTGATGAAACAATAAACATTAGATAAACCATCAAAGGTAGCGATTGGAGTTACCTCTTTCCCAATCCAGCGGAGTGACTTCGTGATCCATGCGCATTTCCTGGCAGATACTTCGTGTAACCTGCTTTTCCAGTTTTCTAGTCCTGCATCAGAATCTGAAATGCAAGAGCTGTCACAGCGCCAACTGAGTGTGCCATCCACAGTTGGATTAATATAGTCAGCAGTATTGGTTGTCATCTTGTAGATACGGTCCAAGTCTTGAGCTTTGGATTCCTCTTGAATCAGTTCAACATATTGCTCGCCCTACAAAGGGTCCATGGTGCGATGACCTTGATATCATTGCCTTCAAATATCATTTTCACGGTCTTTAAATCAATAATGGCAGAGTTAGTTATTTCCCAATCGATACCCAATAGTGCTGGATAAGGATGGATGTCATCCACTATTTCAATTACTTCAAAATCAGCATAGTTGCGCACTCCATCAATGTCAACAATGGTGTTGGGTAATCTTCCCAAGGGTATAACTATCCCTTGATTAGCCATTCTCAACTGTAGAGGTCACCACTGTAGCTTGGGTTTACCCATCTGATGCCATGTCTGCTTGGTCAAGACATTTACTTCGGATCTGAGATCAAGAATGATCTCATCCATCTCATAGTCCCCAATCTGTGCAGTGAGTCTCATTTCCATTCTTGTTCTTTTAGGACTCCTAATATTGTGGACTGCGCCATCGGCAACCCCCTTGTCACTGTTTGGCTCATACTATCTTAATAGCTTTTCAAATTCCATAAAATCATCTGTGCTCTTTAGTAATTTCATGCAGCTGCATAAGAACTGCACAACAAAGGTCCTTGTATCTGTTGCGATGTTTATCTGATCTTGTGTTGTTGGCATGTTCTCTCTTTGTGGTACTTCACTGCGCAACTGTGTTCTGGGGGAGCCAGGTGGCGGTGCTCTGAACATGTCCCGCGCTTCCTCAAATGCTCTTTTATTTTTCTCTAAATCCAGACCCAGTGTTTTCCCAGGAGCTTTCCTAATCCATACCGGCTCTCCAGGATTCTTCCTAGGGTCGCGCATTCCAAAGGTCGAAGCTTCTGCACCTTCATCCCTTCCTATATCAGCGCCACTGCGCGTTACCACGTTTACACTTGGATCCGCAGTTCTGATTTCTGCTACAATCAACTGAATATTGGGATTCGGTGGTTCCGTCCTTCTTCTTTTCTGCATTTCCACCTCAAGCACATGGCAGTCTTCAATAACATGCTCAAATGATTGCAGTAATTGCACGTAGTGCATGGGTTGGTACAATCTCTAGAAACGTGACCTGGTTGGCCACAGTTATAACAGATTACCTAGCCGCGGCCTATTCCTTGCGCCGGGCAAGCATTTCTTCCTCTCCCGCGGTATCCACCACAACGGCCTCTATATCCACCCTGATCATAGTGGGTGTTTTCATGCTTTGGATGATTCTCCTCTTGGACGCGATACATCCCAGCACCTCGCTTTGCTTCCATATCGTGCTTTCTTTTATTCATGAGCTCATATGCGCGACAGTTGGATTCATCATGTCCCACTAATTTATAGAAATTACAATACAATCTCTTAGGTGTTCTTACATATTTCTGTATTAGGTAACAATCTTCAAGCCTGTGTCCTCTGGTTCTGCAGATTTCACACCATGGCGCCTGATTGTGATTCACATTGATTGGGTTTGGTGCGCCATTGTCAAGATAATATTGAAATATAGGGAAATGTTCTTTGGTATGGCCTTCTCCTTTGCATCCGGTGCACCAAAATTCACGTCTGTTTTCGTATCTTTGTTCTTTCCCGTTCTTCATACCTTGTAATTCTAATGTCAAGGTAGTTAACTGGCTCTGTATCTGTGACATCCCAGTACTACTCTCACCAATCGGTGAAGCCTCCAACTTCATTGCAATCTCTAAGGTTTCTGCCTGCGACGCAACCTTTTGCTACATCAATGGTTGTCTAATGTGGGGAAACAGCATAGCGATGAACCATTCCTTGTGCTGTTGCGGAGCTATCACAAAGCTTACTTGGTCTAACAATGTTTTAAATTTTTGGTCGAATTCCCAGACCGATTCGGTAGGCTTCTGCTTGATTTCTTTTAATTTCGTTATGCACTGCGATTCTGACTTTGGCTTCTTAAACTATGCGACAAGTGTAGCCTGAATTTCTGTTAGGGTTCTCGGCTGTGCCTGAGAATATTTCATAAACCAATGCAACGCACGGTCTCTAAAAGTAGTGATGAGCTGCGCTCTCTTCACAACATCATCTTGGATTTGCTTTAAACTCCATACTGCTTCACATAGAAACCAATGTTGATCAGGGTCTTCTAGACCCGTTCCTTTGAATATTGGTAGTTTTATATCATTATCTGTCATTCTCCTTCTTGGTTGTGCACTGCTCTGGGTAGTGCTGACTATTTGCGCGGAGAAAATAAAGGGAATATTCGGACTACTGGGATTCTGCAGAGTGGGCTACGCGACACTCGCAGCAGGTGTGTTCTGATCTAAGGGTGGTGCGATTTCTGCAACCAGCGGATTCTGAGGTGTAATAGGGTGGATAGTGGCTGATGGCAGCGCAGTCTGATTGTTAAGGTCACATGGAAGTTCGGTATTCACGCAGAGTCTAGGTCCTCCCAGATTCTTTTCTTTATTAAACTTATATCTCTTTCCACTTCTCAGATTATGTGTCTCTTCGTCAGAATCACTAAAAATGCTATTGACCATGACAGACGTAAAAATATTACTGCATTCTTAAAACTCCTTTCTCAGCTAAAATCATTTTAATGTATAGACTTAGATTGTTCAAGAACTTACCTATGAATCCTTCGAAAAAGTATGCTTAAGCTTGATTGTAGGACTTCAGCATGTCTAGAGCAAACTCGGTCACAAATCCTTCAAGTATACTATCAACCCAGAAGTCGACTGCTCATGTCAATGGGTTGTCTATTGCTTTGAGCTGTGCTATGAGCTTTGGAGTCCACTCTGTAGGTACTCCTCTTTGAAAACAAGTTTTCTTTTCTGTGAGTCACGAGATCCACTCGTGCAACTCGTTTCCAAATGAAGCCCAGAAAATCTCATGAATCTCTCTCCACAAGTATCTGTTCAACCACTCTACGTCAGATAGAAGTGGGTGTTTGTTCTCTTTTCTTGCAAAATCTCTTTCAATCTTGTCACACCAATCCCAGATATCTTTCTTTTCAGGATGCCAATTGTCTGAACCCAATGGGAACTGGTATTCTCCTTCACACATTACTTTCCAACACTCTATCGCATCACTGGTCTTAGCCAAGCAACGAAACCATTTGTTGGTTGTATATCACCTTTTTGAGGTTTCCAATGTAGACCCAGGTACTTCATGGTTCAAGGAACCAACAAAACCTCTATTCACCGGCCCTTTCGGCAACAGACTGCGCACAGCCTGAGGTCTCACCCAAGGCGAACTACTGAGGGGGTGGATGTGGAATCAAGTTTCCGTAGCTTGGTGATGCGAGAGTGTGGAGTAGGATTAGCAGCGCACTATCTTGTAGACTGCCATGAATAGGAAACCGCGCGGTGTCTCTGTCCCGCGTTGGATGCTTCTTCGAGCTTTGGGACATGCACGACCAGCGCATCCAAGGACTGCGCGGTAGGGACTATCTTCTGCCTAGTGCAGGTAAGCTATTGACAGCTTACCTCGCAGCACGGACTTGGAACAACGCGTCTATGGGACCGCGTGGCTATTCGAGGCCGTTCAACTTCGAACAAGCTACCATTCTTTATGCATTCAAGATACTTAAGGGTTTATCATTATGGTGTATGCAAATACGTAAATCATGCAAAAATACGCACCCAAACACTGCACTTAATTTCAATGTTCCACTGTGTGATTAGTCTGCTTATTCATTCATTCACAGACTTATACTTGTTGAATCCCTAGCATTCACCCATACATGTATCACTTAACATATCATTCCCATTCTCTGCGGCGAATACATACAAAAGTAATCACATGACAGTTAACTGCAGTACTAACCTTCATACTAAGCAAATGAACAATCATAAAAACACAACAATCACATAACACAAGAATTAACATGGTTCACCCCCTGGATGGAGGCTACGTCCACAAGAATGGTTGTTAATATTTCTCTTAATGGGGAGGGTACAATTGTTCTTAGTTTACGCACTTAGCTGTAGACTCTCTTCTCTCTTAGATAGGTCTCTGTGCACTCAGCTACGGATCCTTTACAATGGCTTTCAAGCTTTTAGATCCTACAATATTCAATGCTTAATAAAAACTAAAGAGTAACCCTTCCCTTACAAAATCATGTCTTCTTTATAGATCATGCCCGTAGGTCATATCTTTACAATATGCAAGCCAAAAGCCCTTAGGTTTATCAAAAATGGTTACAGTTTCCAGCTCATCGAGCTAGATGGCACCTGGTAGCGAATCTTCCATCATGACCTTCCCTTCCTGTGTGCCCATGTCACTATTGGCCTTCTTGTCACATGCATGCCAACAGGTCTCTTTCACAGAGCCGCTCTTCTTCTAACAGCTTCGTGCGACCGGTACAGGTGGTGGCATCTTTTGCATGTGCGACTAGTCGCTTTCTTCCTGATCCGCTCCTGCCCACCACTTGGAATTCCTTGAGCATATTTACCAAAATTAGACCGCTACTGGTTTATTCAAAACACGTGCCATCTTCCCCGTCCAGCACTCTTCCCTGCTAGATCCTTGTAGACTGGACACTTCGCGGTATTGCATCCTCGCAGCACTGAGCTTCGCAGCTATCCATCACTATGCTACGCACAACTTCGCAGCATCCCCAAAACTTATACAAAAGAAAGGAAATATTAAGGCCAAGCTACGCTCAGCTTCAAAGTTCCAAAAAGGTTCATTGTTCAAAATCGCCCCACTTGGGCCAGGCCCAACAGTAACCATTAAGAAAACCCCCCTTCTTAAACCAAGAAGTAGCATCCATTAATGTGATCACCACATCGAAGGCCCCATCAATCACCACTCCCACAGAAGTTGCGCCAACTGCAGACAACATGGTAGAGCCTGTAATGTTGCAAGACCCATCTAAACTTACGATGACACCATCACATAATAGATGCTCGTCATGTGGGCACTCTACCCATATGCTCTCTCCAAGTGCTATCGCATGCATAATGGAGCAAATCAACACCCAAGAATACTAAGAATGCTTCTGTCCTTGGGTACAAATACCTTGTCTATCTTGTGGAGAAACCACCCATTATTCCTTTTAGTGCCCCATTTTGCATGTCGAACAAAAAACTCGTCTTCAATTGATAAGAATGCAAGATCAATTACAAACACCTTATGTAACCCCAAAAGCGTCACTAACTGAGGAGGTAGTAC
Organism: Larix kaempferi; assembly: GCA_027924585.1. Classification (NCBI taxonomy): domain Eukaryota; kingdom Viridiplantae; phylum Streptophyta; class Pinopsida; order Pinales; family Pinaceae; genus Larix; species Larix kaempferi. The sequence continues at coordinate 6,372,102 of BSBM01000619.1, forward strand.
TGACCTTCCCAAACACCATCGATGTTGAATCTCCTTTAGTCGATGTCCTCGCAGTGATTCCTCGTCTTGCGACGAAGACGCGGACCACTTGCAAGAATTCCCAAAAAATTAACAACGAAAACAGGGGGTTTGTACCCCCCGAGCACAAAAAAGACACCCGACACCAACCGTTGATATTCTTATTTTGTGCCAACAAATTTACTTTCGTTTCACACTATCTTGAATTAAGAAAGTAAAACACATCTCCTCTTCAAATGCAGATGGCCTCACCAATGAACATCTACATCCGTTATGAAGACAATGCCAATCAATGGTCCAAACATCTTGAGTCCATTTCCTAGGTTATATATTCCCGCTCCCATATACTTCACGACATCAGCGGAGTATGCTTTGGTTCACTAACAAACAACCAAGCATAATACGATGATGTAATAGGTTTGTTAAGCGATGCCTTGCACTTGGGAATTTACCATATACAAGTGCACCTTGAATCCCAACTTGTTGTATCACAATTGAATAATGTATTTCATGTATGCAACTCGCTCCTCTTCCAAACGTTTTTTTGCGTGCATCTTCTCATCTGACAATTTGAAACCATAACTTTCACACATATACCGAGAAACGACAATGCATTCGTCGACTCCATCACCAATGAGGTATTGAATTGGCACCTAATACATCACCTAGCTGCTACATAACCCTGGATTCCAATCATACATAAATATATCTATGTGTATTGCCTACGACTAAGCATACATGTATTTCATCATCACAAGTCCTAAAATTCAATAACACATGCCAAAAAACAAATTCCAGTATCACCTACTACATATGCATCACATCAACACATAGGCAACATAAAGCCAAATACACATACATCACATACATAAAGAGATGCATACATCATGTGCCACCAAAAAGGTATATATATATTGGCCCTCTCGGGGTGTATACATTGTAGCCTTAAGGGGGATACATAAAAACTGCCTCCCATAGGCTCATCAAAAAATGTATATCTACAAAACTAGGGCCCATAACCCTACATAAGATCAAGCCTCCCCATTAGCTGGTGGATCTCAAGGTCTCAAATTGGCCAGTGGCTGCACATCCTCCCCTCGTGCGGGCTCTGGCCCCCGTCGTGGTCGTTATCGTGGAAGAGGGGTTGCTCTTCCCTGCACCGCTCGTGCCACATGGAAAGAAACTATGACCCATCGCATGATCGTTTTCTAGGATGGCCCACACTCCGCTGGGATATGAAGTGTCAAGGCCACCTCATCATCATCAAGGTTGGCCCAGTCTCTCTCATCAACCCTAGCTGTCATCTTGCCTAACCTCCTCTCCAAGTTAGTTACCAAAACCGCCATCTGTTTCCCAACAACATCCCCACCTACGGCAGCTCTAAATCCTCTCTCTTTGGAAGGGCTACCCTCAGCAACACCTACTCCTCCAATATCAGGCCCAACCTCGCCAATAGGTTGATCTCTCCTCGGTCTTGGTCTCTGAAGTGGCCTCACGGGACCAACATCTGCATCACAGAGGAGAAAACCATCATAAGTTTCTGATGAGCATATATATCATGAATGTGCATAAATAAGCAGTATGGACAAATATATATAGGCGAACAATACAAAACTATAAAAAACATACCAGTAGCATTGAATCCACCAGCAGGAACTGGTAGCTCTGGATCTCCTCAGAAATCCATCCCACTCCAAGGGTACCTCTCACGCCGGCCTATTCATCCCTCCCATACATCCAACACTTGTGGCGTAAAAAAGTCCCCCCACAGGCTCGCCACCAACACGGGGCATAATACACCCCCAGAACGCCATTCGTAGATCCTGTGGCCCCTCTGGGGCACCACGACCTATGGCCTCAAAAATGGATAACGCTCAAAGAAGTACGAGTACAAGATGCTTCCATATAAAAAGGTGCACCGCCCCACACCCCGTTGCAAATATGACATGTGTTGTGTCATGGATTGAAGCATCACCGAACCCCATGCCATCAGATGTCCATCCATCACTCTCTCCACCAGCTGGAGCTGGCCTCTTGTAATATGGTTGGGGGACACAGCCCCAAACACACACACAATGTCTTTCGCCACAACCTCCACCGGTAGAGACCTCAAATGGATCACCAACACACCACCACAGTAATGATCCACTAATGTATGGATCGTCTTCCCCACTAACTGTGGAGGGAGAGGCTCCCTCATCCATCACAGAGTCAACACCATCAAAAAATATATATCCTAGGTAGTGATACTCAGTTGCTCGCCACCCACATGGAACAATCTATGGTTAGGATCCCACATGTCCAACAACCACCATAGGAGGTAGTCGAACGACCGCATCAAAGGGCTCTTGAAGAAATTCAAGAGCCGAGTATCTCGTAGAGCATCAGTCACCCTGATCGGCCAAAATAATGGATTGGAGGTCATCAAAATATCTTCCCCCCCACTCAACATCTCGTATGCGCGCCATCACTAATAAGAAACCACCTACACAGAGAAATGATCAACCATTAGCCATATAAAAATCATTAGCATGGCCTTTCCTAAGAAGGTCTGTAGCGCAATTCTTTAAACCATATCCGTGCGTAGCATGACCGAAAATCTATTCGGCCATGTGGAACAAAAGTGCGGGAGATATACATTTCATCCGCATGAGTAGAGCGACTCTTCGATGAATAGTCACGATAAAACCCTTGCATGGCCAAAGTATATACATCCTGTTCTATGCACGCTACAATACATTTGTTTTGTGCTAGTGATCGCGCTATAATGCACACAATTTATAGAAAATCCCACGCTATGTCGACGGGATATTTTCTCAAAATGTCGTGCTACCGTGTGAGATTTTTTCAAAATCTCGTCTGGTAACCCCAAAAACACAAAAAGACCCCTAGCCACCTAGGGGACCCCTAAACCTAAGTCTACAGATAAAATAAAAAAGGACTAGGTTTAGGCTTACTTGGAACTCGTGGATTGATGAACGGTACATCGGATCTCCCAGAAACACTCGAAATGTATGCTAGGAGGTTGGTGGCACAAAGTACAAATGATTTCAAAAAGTGGGCCCCACCCCGCTTTTATACTCATCTAACCCAAACTTCCAACCAATGCCACAGAAAATCCGTAAATCCATTTCCAAAACCGTTTGCACCAAGACGACCAATGCTTCGAGCTCTTCGACATGGAACTGACCAATCTGAATTCCAACCAAAGTCACTATAACAGTACCCCATAGGTATGCAATGTTTTGGTTTTTACATTTTCAATACCTCAGTTATGTCGACTACTACACTTCGGTATGTGCATCATATATGCAGGGCCACTATCAGGACATTATGGAGCCTCTTGTTATCTAAAACTAGGGGTCACACACCCTACCAGAGGTATCATTTTGAAACTAACATATAGACATTATTTTCCCTCTGTTTACAATGCATATCCCAATATTCCCGTTGATAACCATAGGGTCCCCATTCATGGCCTTGATGTGCCATCAACATCATTTCTGTGAATAGCATGTTCCCCCATGGATGTGCGCACCATTTCCATCCCCATCATAAATTGACAACCATGATGTCGAGCCCCCACAAGTCCAAGGAATCTAACCAAAATTGAAAAGACCCCCTTAGAGTATCATTGTTGCATTTGGGCATTTACTCCACCTAGTAGACACTCATCAAACTCTTTAGCACATGTTACGAGAACAATTCATAAATCCCCCTCATACCTCCATGAGAAATTTACCATTCGCAATCCCCCTCATATCATCACCCCAACAAAGACACCTATGGGGCCCCTACCCTCAGAAATAACCAGTTATATCCAGTTATCCCGCAGGACTACACTGCATAATATTATTTCATGGGGCACCCATCTTTATGCCTGCAATTTCACCCTTACTTTATCATTGGAAAGTGTCTGTTGATCCAATCAAAACCATGGGGACTCCGCCCATCATAAAATCATTCCCCCAACACACACAAAATTGTGGAGACCCTACTAACATCCTTTATGTACAAACAATTCCCGCATCACCTCACATTGCGGGCACACCATATTATTTTTGCAGCAACCCATGGTCACGTTTGATCTATGTATTTGAGTCTCCATATGTTTAGCAATATTTTTTTGTTGGTCAACATTACTCTTCGTTTTGCATCTCCATCAAAACCCCTTTCATTTACAGTTTGTCTCCATCTGTTTCATCCTGTGTCATCCTAAACGAAAAGATTCCATCCTCACTCCCCATGTTTACATTGATCAAACGAAGTTATGAGCCCCACGCTTATCAGTCAGTCTTGTTTCAAGTCTGTCCATCCACCCATTGGTTACAATATGATCCGAGTTCTCACAGTAGTACTTTCGTCCTATCTGGTACTTCAGCTCTTGTTGATGTCAATACACTATATTCCGAGAGTCACAGTCGTACCTTGGGACCCCTTTCAATCACTATAAGGGATCACCCCAAACTTAGTAGGGAGATTCATTAGTGCTCCCTAACTAGGTGGTTTCTCCTATGCTCGATGTCAACACATCATCGCATCGGGGGGAGACGTACTTTTGAAGGTATCAGTGTTCACATTTGGAAATCATGATAGCAGTCTATTTGGTACGGTACAACCCTTAGAAAGAGTTACATACCAAGTTTAGTCCCCCACCACAATGGGTTCATCATGGTCACTAGTCATTCCACTTCTTCAATATGTTGCAGCAGCTCCAGGGTAATTTACTCTAATATGGATTGAAGCCACCTTCATCCATGTTCCAACAGTATAATAGAGTCGACACCTTTGTCCTCTCTCATTGTAATCACTTTGACAACATTTCACGAGCATGGGTATGCCCACCTGGTTTGTATAAAAACTATTCTTTATTGCAGCTCCAACGGTTGTCACCAACACTCTTCCCCCATGGGAGAACCTTATTTTGTCCAGATATTCTTCTTCCTACAGAACAAGAGAGAAACAACAAAAAACATGATGCATTATCGGCTCTACAGTACCCTCTGAACCTCATACATAAGGGGGCATCTGTTAACGCCTAAAAGTCTCACACATGCGACATTTCGGCAATTCATCCAGTAAAGCATCATCAACATAAAGAATGCATCTCACCACAAGCATCCTCAATAGATACAAAACACAACATGGGTCCATAAGTTACAAGAAACAGTCAAAACATAGGGTAGCACGGGTATTACATAGTTGACCCACGCTATAGCATAGGTTACCTGAACAATTTCCACGCTACACCCATGCATCTTTTCCTTCAATAGCCACGCTACTGTCAAAATGGCGGGACCACTCACGCCCAACGGTGCATTAAAATCTCAATCCTCTCCAAGGATCAGAATTCATCTCCTCACACACTTGGTGGCATTAATCAATCCCTTTGTGTACCTTGGAACTGGTTCATGAAGGAGGAGAGTTCACATTTGGATCTAGTTGTTTGTTGGCCACCTCTTGGCCTATAAAAGGAAGCCATTGTCATCCATTTGGTAGAGATAAATTAGAGCAAGGTTATGCTGCCAGATTTGAGTTGGAGCTTCCTCATAACCCACCATTTCCTACCATTGTGAGCATTTCCAAGCTTTCTTTTCACCTAAGATCAAGGGGAAAGTGTTTCTCTCCATTGTTCTTCTATTTCTTAGCATTTAGTTTGGATAAGAAAGGCCTCCCTAAGGGAGATTGTTAGCTTCCCTTGAATATTTCACCTCCTAGGTGTTGTACAACTATTCCATTGGGAAATACAAGAGTCGTTTAGAATACCTTTGGTTGTTGTTGGATTTTTCATCTTTCCCCCATCTCTTTCATTTTATTTTCATCAATATTTTCATGTTTGGATGTGAACTACACTAACAATCTCTTGTAGGATCACTTGGAGGAATATCAACCATCAAAAGGGGCTCCAAGGACTGAGGCCTTATAGAAACCTACAAGGCTTAGCCCTTCACCAAGTGGAAGAGTGCACTTATGAAATTTTTTCCATAACAACGGGCCTGGTAGATTATTTATGGAAAAGGAAACCCCTGGAGTCTTCTTTCAAAATTTTAGACTCTCTAAAATTGAAATTTGGTGAGCATTGACTTCCTAGGATCGGTAAAAATCCATGGGACAGTAGAGTCCTACTAGTCTTCTGGATGATGGGATTCCCAATTTACATTTATGTTTGCAATAAAACTTCTACTCACTCGCATTGGATAGATGGAGGATACATTAAGGGCTTCCTTCCAGCAGTCTTGGCCCATCGACACCAGCACATTTTCTAGGTTTCAAGATCATATTTTATAAGATTCCTTGAGGCCTGTATTCCTTAATGACAGGTATTCTTGTCAACAGTTGTGGGGATCTACACCAATGCTACCTAGCTGTTGGATTCCACATGAGGTTCTACATCAGCACATTCTCACACATGTCGGGATGCATCATAAGTTCCTTGGCTCTCACTGACATTAATGGTGATGATCCATGCATTGGTTAACAAAATTAATCAAGGGCTAGTAATCTAATGACTCCCTAGCACATTCGACATCAACTTAACTTATTCATGTCTGTGGGATTGCACAAGAAGGGACGAGATGGGGATTTCAAATATTCAACTATAGTAGAAAAGGTACCTTGGCATAGATAGAGACTATGACATGAACTAGATACAAAACTAGAGATATTGAAGATCAGTGTGAAGTATAAACAATGCCATGTTTGTGATCTTAGCAGTCCTGTAGGACTAGTTTTGCTGCAACTAGTCTTGCAGCAACTAGTCCTGCGGTAACAAATTTAGAAGCAATTGAATTGATGTTAAGTGAATTCACATATATATTTCAACGTCTTCAGATCGAATCACCCATACAGTAGTTCTCTTCAGATAATGAGAATCACTAGGTGTTCCATTCCATCATCGATCTCGTACGTGGCCAATTAGGGTAAGTCATGAGGTTTGTATGTATCTGAAATTTATTTTTGTTTAATAGTAATTAATGATTATGTGAGCATGATAAATATACATTTGGATTAACAATTTACCCATGACCCTGTTTAATCATAAACTTAAGTGACTAGTCCCATGCTTAATGAAAATACTGGAGTCACTACCATGTCACAATTGAGGCTCTTTTCCTTCCTATGACGTGGCGGTCCGTGTTTTCTGTTACCATAATCAACTTTGGGCTTGATCCCATCACTGCTTGAGAATGTAATAGGTTGTCAAGAAAAATCATGTGTTATTCGTGTTAAATTTGGAAGGCGACAATGGAATGAAGTGTTGATCTAATTATTGATTGATAACGCCTATAGTAATTTGAAATCACTAGATCATGCAAGTCGGTCATGATCTATCATGACCAAGACTCGCCAATAATCCATACACATGATTATTAGGCATGCAGAGAAATGATGACCTTCCTCGTAAATCCAACCCCTTGAAAACTAATCATTCATCCGTCTCCTCTATCCATTCTTTACTCAGCCTCCGCCTATCTGTAACCATACCAAGCATAACAAAGGGGGATAAAACCAGAGCTTTGAGAGGTAATTTATTAGAAAGGAAATAAGTTATGAGGTCGGCAGTGAGAACTGAACCTGAAGGACCTTAGTTGTTGGATCAATATCCCAAGTCGCGAGATCATATTGAAATGGTAGGGTGGTTTCCCATTTTAGAGCGATTCCAAGGCCATAATGAACAAGTAACAAGGGAATTCTCCCGCGGGCTTAGAGGAGAACATACACAATTTGGGGATGTGAAGTTTCGTGTTACAGAGGATTTAATAGCTTAGGAAATGGTACTTCCCCAAGAGGGTGAAAGCTGGTCCAAAATCTAGTTAGTCGACGAGAATTTATGGCTTCCACTATGTAAGGCTAACACTCTGGAGCCGAACTGGGGAAAAGGAATGCCGCAGGGGCATCTATAGAGTAAATATCGAAGGATTTTGTTTCTGTTGCAGAAATATGTGACATGTGAGGGACGGGTTGTCTTGGCATTTCAGTATCATATTCATCTCCTGAGTCACTTTAGAGGTAAAACCTTGAACTTACCATTTTATTTTAAGATGTTTTTAGCTAAAATGGCCACGACTGCTAAAAAATGAACTGTAAACATAGATCATAAACTCCATCATCACAGGTTAATTTACATAATTATGCGTGAATTATTGATCCGACGACGAGAAAGTTGGGAAGATTTCTTGTTAATGAATCACTTTGTGAAGGGGGTGAAGGATGTTTCGAAAATTTCGAAGGGTCAGGCTGTGGCCATAGAAGGAGGAGAGGTTCAGGAGTTTGATGATGGGAGTCAACAACGAAAGAGGAAGAGGGATAAAAAGTCAAGGAAACCAAGAAAGGGAGTTGATTCCTCCAAGGGAAAGGATTCATATGGAAACGATGAATGTCAACAGGAGGAGCTTAATGGAGATGATTGAATGCAGGTTGAAACAGAGCTGATAGAGGGAAAATAAATTCATATTTCCAAGGAAAAGGCCCAGTTCGAGAAAGGAAAGGAAGCTATCAAGAATGACAAGGATGTTGAGGAGATTATAGTTGCAGAGGAATGTGAGGATCTAGAGGTCGGTGCTAAGTTTCAAGAACCAGAGTTATAAGTGACCATTTTAAAGGAGGTAAAAGGAAAAATCACTAAGAAAATCGTTTCAGAAACCCCTCTCCTTACGCGACAAGTGACTAGGAGCCAAACGTCAAAGAAGAAAAAAGCGAGGCTTTGCGGGAACCCTTTTATAAGAAATTGTCTAGAGAATAAGGCCAATTATCAAAGAGACCAGCTCCAGAACCTCAACGATTGGAGATGAGCTTCCAAACCACCATAGAAGAGGCACAAGTGTTTAACAGAACTGTGGACAAGGCACTGGAAATTTGTAGACAGGAACAAAAGAGAATTGTTGAACAACCACCGCAAGAAGAATTAGAAGATGATCCATGAAAGGAGTGAGTAAAGGGTTTGTTGGATAATTCCCCAATTAGGTAGAGCAAGCCTGACGAAGATCATCCTCAAACTCACCAGAAGGAATAACAACCTGAGGAAATGAAGGAATCAATCAAAGAGCTTACAGTATTAGAGCGATTCCTTAAGGAGGAGAATCAAACATTGAATACAATCAATATTCGGTGCCAAGAGGAAATAGGGAAGCTGAAGGAGAAGTATCAGGGTGCTATTGCCTTGTCAAAGAAGTGGCATGACCAAGCTAAGAACTTGGAAAAATAGAATTAAATCCTGTGTAGATAGTTGATATTTTTATAGCCTAAGGGACCTTTGGGAGGGTTTCCTTCCTTTGGGACATGATTGGACACCCTTGTAGCGGTGGCCAAAAGATAAACAAGCTTAGTCGGTATGAGGATTCATGATTTCTGAAAATTTTCTAGTCCAACCTTTTGATTGCAAAAGGGGCATGAAATATCTTCGGTGTTGGAGAGATGTAGGGTTCTGGTTTTACCCTTTTTGTTGCAAGAAAGGACATTATCCCATCACTAAATTGATCGATTATCATCCTACTCCTAGCATCTTTTCCCTACTTGTAACCTATTAAACCACAATAAGGCCTTCAACCTCCAGGTATCTCAATTTGTTCATATTAATCATTTTATTTCTCTTAAATAAAGTAGAATGTTGGATGTTGGATTTCATGCAGACTAACATGATGACTTGGCTGGCAACATTATGAGATTGTTTGCAGATAAATAGACAGTCTTGCAGCAATGATCGATTATCATTCTACTCCTAGCATCTTTTCCCTACTTGTAACCTATTAAACCACAGTAAGGTCTTCAACCTCCAGGTATCTCAATTTGTTCATATTAATCATTTTATTTCTCTTGAATAAAGTAGAATGTTGGATGTTGGATTTCATGCAGACTAACATGATGACTTGGCTGGCAACATTATGAGATTGTTTGCAGATAAATAGACAGTCTTGCAGCAACGAGCCAGTCTTGTAGTAACGAACTAGTCTTGCAACAATGGTGTGCATTTTGCAACATGTATTTTATTTGATCATTACATGGCACCAGTTGCTGGGGACTTTCATGCTATTTCTAGGTCATCCATGATTCAGATGCTTCAGGTCTTGGAGACTCGATTTAGCAGATTGGTTATCTTTCAGTTGTAGTCATCAATTCTGAATGCGTTGTAAAGGGAGATCCCATTCCTATCGGCATGGAATATTCCCATTTATACTCATGTTTAATTTGTAATAACTAAAAATAGACAGATAGTTAGGATATTGTTGTTGTGAACATTGATTATAAAAACATATACATGTACTGGATGAGGGGTTCTCCATTGAGATTCCATGCTTCTGTGTATCAGTGTACCTTTATTCAGAATTTTATTCATAGAAGGATTTTATGTTCAGATAAGTTTTGTGCTTGAAATTTAATTAGATTACTATGTTTGTGATTGGAGGAGGCCCCCCTTCACTCGCAAACACTCTGTTGTGTGTGTGTGTGTGTTTTATTTTAATCCTTATAGTTTACTTTGATTTGGTAATTGGAATAAGAATGGTGAACAAAGTATTTTCTTTTAATTGCAATTGATCTAATGTGGTTTTGAATTAGAATTTTTAAAGTGTCTTTTCTCTATTTCTTCTAGATGATTTTATCAATTTGCTGAATGAATATATATTTTTGTTATTTCATTTTCCAGAGTATGAAGCTTGATCTGCAGAATGTTTGACTTTTCCTTTTAATTAATTGGACAAGGCTAGTTCTCTGGGGTATCAATAGATCAAAGGTCGCAGGAAGTCCAACACTTCACTATTCGAATTTCGAACCATATTGGAGAATACTTCATTTTTAGAAGAACTATGTCCATTTAGTTGTAGGATTGGTCTATTTTGATAGGATTGCGTTAGTTTAGGTCCTAATCGTGAATTTGGTTTGAATTAAGAGTTTATAATTTCTTTGAGCATTGGCATCAACAATCAAAGGAACATACAACGCTACTTACCCTATTGACATTGTCATACTGGATAGTGCTAGTATAAGAGAATCTATAATTCATGTGTGTTTTTATGCATAGTTTTAGGTTGTGACTGAGTGGGATAGTTGTTAGTTGATTTTCAGAAACACTTTGGAGTTTAACTTCTGCATAGATTGTGCAAAATGCCTCATTAGTCTACTAGCCTGGTTTGATAATTTAAATACAACAAATTCTACTATATAATTTGGACTACAATGAGAAGCTGAACATCATTCTGTAACTAGAGTTCTTAATTTTTAATATATGAGAACTGATCATTATGGAATCTGAGCATCTCATTGATCTGAATCATCTTTTAGGCATGTTGGCCAGGTTGGGAAGGGCCCCTCGAACCAGGTAGAATCCTGTTTTTTTTTTCCAATAGATTAGCTGCAATTTTATTTTGTTTGGTTTGCATTTTCATTTCAGCTCAACTCTATGCAATTTCAATTATGTTTTATTTCAAATTGATGGTTTTATTATGGATTTTTAAGATCAATCCTTGAATAAGAACACCTTCTCTCATTCTTAATTCCTTCACATTCTGTATCTCCTACAATTTATCTCTATTCTATAACACTTCCATGCATTCCCTCTCTGCCATGACCTGCGACTACCTGCACACATTCTCAAACCCATCTTAGAGATATCAAATTAATAATTATACAAACAATTAGAAATGAATTCTTATATGCCATACATATCCATTAAATAATATTTCTCTTTGTAATCTAGTGAGCATGCTTAACACATGTTCATTCACATTGAAGATTGATCTCCGAGGCATAGTGTCGCTAACTCCGCCTTCACTCCAATTCTTCTTATGCATATTTCCTAGCTTTACTTATTGTCTCAAGCCTCTCACTTAGAATTGCATATTGTGCCATTAGTTATATTCATTATTTGTTGTCAAATGCTACAAAATATATATCAATTAATGTAAATAAATATGAGTTTCATATTCCATATCGTGTAGGTTATTTTGTATATAGAAATCTTCTTGTATTGTTTGTTTTTTATTTTGTTGCGCATTGTTTTGTTTATCTATTATATTCTTTCTAATATTTATTTTGTTATATACTTGTTATCTTTATTTTGTTAATATTATAAAGCGTTGCATTGTTAGTCGTTTAGTATTGTTATCTTAGGATATTGTTTTATTTGGTATATCGTTCATAAAATGTTAGTATCATTAATTGTTTATTGTTATATATATATATATATATATATATATATATATATATATATATTATAATTTTTTTTTTCTCCCGTGAAAAAAAAGTATATTATTGATATTCAAACTTGAATCAAATAGTACATGATTGCACTATATCCAATATCTAATAATCAACCTCCCTCATGAGAGAGTATTTCAGAATTCACAAAATATACAGATAAAACCAAAAACAAACATAGAAAGTCCTTGGCAAATCAGAAAACTTCAAAATTAGTACAAAAGCAGATAAACAAGTATCTTTCACATAAATTATTTTATAGTTACATATTGTTAATATTGTGCTTCTATATTTGTTTCTTAATTTAGTTTGTTTTACATATATATTCATATACTACAATTTGTTTTATATGTACATATTGCGATATTGTATTGCTATATTTGTTTATTAATTAGTGTTATGTTATGATATTGTTGTATGTTATTTAGGTATAAGTTTTTAAATTGTATCATTATACATATTGTTAAATATTGATTGTTTTATAGATACATATGCACTATTGGTGGATCATCATTGTAAAATAATTTCATCCATACACAAGTTAATTTCACAATAAATACATTGCCTTTCTTTCACTTATATCACCTTGCTTTCCTTTCCTTTTTCATTTTCATTGCTATTCTTCTGAGGTGTATTTTTTCGAGGACATTTTATTTTTCATAGTTTGAATTTAGATTTCATTTCATGTTTGTTTGATTTATTTTGCTTTTAGCTAGTTTGCTTTAATTTGTTTTTTTTCATAGTTCCTTTTATTTCCCGCACTTGATTTTATTTTTTGTACCTCGATTTTATTTATTTTATTTCTTGCACTTTTATTTGCTCCATTTCAATTTAAATTCTTATTTTTCTTTCATTCAAAGTGTGTTTTTTCGGAATAATTAGGATAGCTTAAAATATTTGATCTTGCATTTCATGTGCCTGCAGCTCTAAGTTTACGAACTCCTAGTTTGACAATTCAATGTTTAGGTGAATTATTATTGCATATAATTTTCTTGACAATGTAATTATCTCTTAAAGGTAGAACGAACTTCCACTTCCTCTTACAAAGAAAATTTTCACAAGAAGCATATGAGTGGCCAAAGCCATGAAAAATATTGGGGACGTCAAGTTTTTACTGGGGAGAAAGAACTTTCATTATCATTCCTTTTTTAATGCAGAAGTTTGGTGGAAGTGTATGTTAGGGAAGGCATGCGCATATTTCTATAAAAATAATAACTTGACTAGACCTTTTCTTTGGAGCAAATATGGAGGCATTAGGGAGGGCATGTGTGCAATTCTATAGAAAGAATAACTTCATAGGCCTTTTCTTTGGGGTACATATGGAGGTCATATTATGTTGGAGCATAAGGTTCTATAAGTTCATCACACCTCTATATATTCCGGAGACACTTCGTCGATATACAATAGTTGACTAGAAAAGAGTCGACTGGTGGATCAATTAGGAGAGTTGACTAGTGAATCAATTAGGAGAGTCGAAGCCTCAACTAAATGATCGACTTAATGGTCGACTAGGCCATGGTTGGCTCGACTAGAACTGCCAACTAAAATATGGGATGTTGCATATTTTGTGGAAATAGTTAGAACTAATGATCCCTATTTGTGGAAAAAAAATTCCTCGCTTCAAGAAATTTTGTTAGATATGGAGACTATAAAAGAACAACCCTATGGGTTGTATTGATATGCTTGATGTCTTCGATTCATATGTTGATAATGCATTGTGGTTATTTTTATCACAATGCGCTATTCTTAAGTGTTGTAATGGTTTCTTTAGACACCACCTCTTTGCTTGGAATACAGTTCCCTTCTACTATTTTCTTTTATGTTCTATGGTTCAAGGTGAAGAGGTTCCCCAACATGGTATCAGAGCTATCGGTTCTGACCTATCCTGGTCATCCGTGGGATTTGGAATAGAAACATTCGTATACTACCATGGTCCTTTTATTTTCAACAAATTCTCAATATATGGAACCTATATTGCATAGTTGTGTCCTTTCAGAACAATAGGTCATATCTTGGAAGTCATCCTTCCAATTAAATAGATGTGATCAAAGTTTAAGGAGAGGTACCCATCGAAAAATATTCATCCCGAAGTCGATCAACCCTAGATCTGACTCAACATGATTCGTAGACAACATGCTAGGTCAAAACTAATATTCCACTTGGATTACAAAGACACATGGTTAATTTCCAATAATTAAAAAAGGGGGGGATTGAGATTGAATTCCAACAGACAAGTTTATATTATGTAACTAATTTAACCATTTTAGTTTATTTTACTTAATTAGTATTATTTTTATTTAGTTATTATAAAATTTTGTTTAATTGTTATTTTAATATATAATGTGTAATTATATAATTATATAATATATAATTAAAGAATAATAAAAATTCAAATAAATACATTAAAATAATAAGAATGATAATAATAATAACTACACAATATTTCTATTACTTCTTTCGTAGTTAGATTCAATCTGAGAGAAGCAATTATATATGATGGGAGGATTAAGATGACGTCTAATGGAAATCAAGGCAAAAAGGATGATGTTGTACATGAGGATTGTTGTTACGCATGGTATCTAAACCTTGTTATGAGTGGGAAAGTATGTCGTATGTATAGTTGGTATAGACAACAAGTATAATCGAACTGTAAATGTTGAGTATAGTGGTATAGTAGCACATAGGATGGAGCTGGTCCTAGCAAGGATTTTGCATCATCATGGTAAGGAAAGAAATGATAACTAGTGAGATGCTAAGAGGGTAGTTTGTCAAGGAGATCAATGAGTTTTTTTTAACCCTCTAGTGTTAGTGCCATGAGATGGAACCATGATGCTTTCTACTCATAGTCCTTGTATAGTATCAAGTCTTCCATAGCTATCACTTTGAGGGGGGATGGTATTGATTTTATTTGGCTTGTATGATGACATTGGTGTATCACTATAGTGGTAGCTTATGTATTGTACCATGTTTTATGAGTGTTCGTTAGGATGTTGAAAGAGAGGACTACATTATGTGCCTAGAGCCTAAGTTCAGAAAGGTGTGCTAAGAAAATATCCCTACAGATAGGTAGATATCCCCTTGGGATTAGAAGAGGCCCCTAATTTCCTACCCAAGATAGTAAGTAAACAAATATAGACACTAAAATCCTCCTAGATCTAGATCATACAACAATTTTCAAACTATGGAAAAGTGAAGCAGGTAGATGACGTACCTTGCTTCGATGGTTTCCCTTGATATATCTCTATTACTCTAGCTCTATCCTTTGATCACAAGATCATGGAATTGTTTGCAAAAAGAAGACAACACCTTCTCCAAAGCAATATGTATATAAATAGATATCTAACTATGAAATTAGAAACAACTTCATGTGTTCATCATAAAAACATGAGATTGAGAGGAATTGGCTAAGTTATATTAATGGAAAGCCATGAAGACATGTGCATCAAAATGGATTATAACTAATATTGTTGCAGCATGATCATCATCCAAGCTATCTTTTTCTACCTCTGCAATAATTTTAAGATCATAGGTTTGATGCCTCCAAAGTTCTCCCCTTAGCTCATGGATGGCCTTCTTCTTATAGGATTTGAGAGACCAACCACTAAGAGGATATTATGGATTTGAGTGAGGAAGATTAGGATCAAGGATCTGAATCATACCAAGGAGGGAATGTGAAATGGGATTCGAAGGGAGACCTCATCCCATGAAAATATCCTCAAGATACAAGATCCAAAATCTAAGGAAGATAGTTATCCAAGAATTTTCATGCCCCTTCAACTGAGCAAAGCGCGAAAATGTTGGAATTTTCGTGCCCCATAGGGATGCAGAGTGTTAAAATGTTGGAATTTTCGCATCTTTCAACACTAGTAGGGCGCTAAAATATCTCTAGGAGTTTGAAAAATGAGTTTGGTGAAGTGGCATTCGACCCCAATGTTGTTGGAATTGCTTCCAAGTATGACTAGGGAGGGGACCAACATGATGAAAGAGGGTCCTAACACCCCTAGGAGGTGTGAACATCATTTTTCTCAAGGTGATATGACATGAAGACTCACAATCGGACAATTTGAGGTATAACAAAAGGTGAGGAGAGGTCACGGAAATATGTTTTTTTTTGTTCCACGATCTGTGATGTGGTATGTCGACTAGGTTTTATCAATAAACGAGGTGATTTAGTTGACTTATAATTGGGTATGAATGGACTTGTTGAGTAATTTATGTATTTTGGTGATTATGTTGAGGAATGATTGAGATTATGTAATGAAGACAATAATTATTCCTACCACCTTATGAGTAGATGACTTAGTGGTTAAGTTAAAGATTAATTGGTGGAAATCGATATGCATGTTACGCTTTTTTTCCGAAAATAGAGTTTTCCATATAAAGACTACATTGGACAAAGTCTAGTGTGCGCAAGTAATTCTAGAGAAGATTCAAGAGTGCGCAAGAAAGTCAAGTGGAGTGCGCAAGAATCATGGTACAAGAGATGGTTGAACAACTATACAAGTCCTGAAAGAACGCAAGTCATATTTAATCAGAAGAAGCTTTCGGATGTTGAAGTGGGCACAAGTTTCAAGAAGGGTGTAGTAGTTGAAGTTAACATATGTGCAAATTCCAAGTGCACAAGATACACAAGTGATGGTACCACAAGAGTCAAAGTCCCACCAAGTCGAAGATCACTTATGCGCAAGTTCTGCAAAGCATTGATACATCAAGTGCACAAGACCCACAAGTGATGGTACAACAAGGGTGAAAGTCCCATTCAGTCAAGGACCATGTATGTGCAGAACCCACAAGGAAAGGACACATCAATGGTGCAAAACATGGCATGTGGCATAAGCACAATCCATCAAACAAGAAAGAAGCAATGCCACAAACAACTTGTGGACATACAATCCATGTAGGACATGTATAAATAGTGAAGCAAGTTGGATATTTGAATTAATATTGATGGCGAGGAAGAAGAGATTATAAGTGGAAGATACATATTTATATTCGGGGCATAATGGGGTCAAGGTACATAACAATATCATCTAGTGAGGATTCAAGTGCGCACAAGCAGAGGAATAATTGAACTGATGGCACGTAGAATGATGTTGTAGATCTGTGACAATTGCAAAAATACAAAAAAGGCAAAATGCAAAAGATACACAAGTGCATGAGAATTGAATGATAGTAGCAAAAGAAACGTGCAGAAAGTCACATATGTTTTAAGAAAGAAGCATAGGTACATAACCAAAGTACATCAGAAGATGTGCAGAAGTTCAATTGATGCACAAAGGTTGAATTGAAGTGTGCGACATAGAGAAGTCCATCATATGCATGACGATAGAACAACAAAATAATCTAGCATGTGTGTCATGATGAGGATGATTCAAGGAAAGTGCATTAAATTGAAAGGATGAATCATAAGATGCACAACATGTCATAGATTGTTTGAAATAATGTGGCACTTAAACTGAAAAAACACATCTAAGTAAGTGTGCAGTTCCATCTGATACCGGTTCGTAATCTTAGAACATCAAGCTATCAATTGAAGTATAGTATCAATTGGTTAGTACAGTTTCATAGTAGCATAATGACACAGCTAATCAGTGGCACAAATTGCAGTAGATGAAGTGGCACATGATATATGAACTGAGTCATAAACAAAAGTGAAGCATTGAGTGGAATGAGAAGTCAAGTGATGTATGCAGAGAAGTGACAACTATACGACTGCATACAGAATGTGTGCACAACAGAATGAACATCAGAAGATCAGAAGTGTGCTCATGTTGCAAGTTTAGTAAGGAAACATCTTATTTTGTATATCTAAGCGGCAGGATGGGGCAAGGAATAGGGGGTCGTAGCCTCCTTCCAGTTGGTCCCGGAGAACACGGGGAGTTGGTGATTTCTTAAGTTTGGTGCCTGCAAAACCAGGGGGTTGGTGCCTCCTACCAGTTGGTGCTGGTAAACACAGGAATTCGGTGCTTCCTTGAATGTAATATTTTCATTACAAAAGAGCATTTTGTGGTTTTCTCCCGTTTGGGTTTCCACGTCAAAATCCTGTGTGTTCTGTGTTCTTTGTCTTGGTGCATATATGGATGAATGTTTTTATTTATATTGGATGCATAACTAAATATCAAGATTAATTTAAGACTAATATGTTAAAGAAGGTAAAAAATGTTGATAATTATTCAAATAATGATTCACCCCCCCTCTCAGTATTAAATCAATTCCAACAATTGGTATCCGAGTGGGTGTCTTTAGCAACAAATTATAATTTGGAAGATATATTTGTGCACAGATATGGGAAAGAAGGTGACTACCAATCAAGGAGAAGCACCATGGTTACAAGAAAGTGAATACCTAGAAAATATTTATGTTATAGAAGTGAGGGATATTATTCGAACACAATGAAAAATGATAGAAGAGGTAAAAAGGATAGAAACCAAAACCATGAACATCCTAAAGAAGAAAGAAGAAGAGTCAAAGGAATTGGCAACAAATTTCACCAGCAAGTTATAGGAAACATATGAGACCTTTCAAAATGTAAGACAGAGGAATGACACTTTGGAAGAAACTCTAAAGAAACCAATTGTAGAAAATTAGAAACTTGAAAAGGAGATATCTCTATTGAGAAAAAAACTAGAAAAAGCTACAGAGTGAAAGAAAGAATTCCTGGCACTGAATGAACAACTTCAAAAGCAATGTGATGATCAAATTCAAGAAAGACAACTGGAGGCCAGTAAGAAAAATTCAGAGGATGAAAATATGCTTGATGAACAGAGGATCCAACTATGAGGAAAAGAAAAATAAATTGAAAGGATGCAGGATCAATTTAGAACTAATGAAATATTTGTCAAAAGCATGGAAGTATTGGATGAGATTCTTAGAAAGAAAAGATCACTTCTCAACCAAATTGGTGTAGGCTATAAATATGAATTCAAGAAGACTAACCAAGGAAAGGGGATGGTTGCACATCCAAATAAGATGACCATGCAATTTTGGAAATGCACTATGACAGGACACATTGGAAAGTACTGTAACAATGTCATTTGTTACAAGTGCAAAAAAATTGGGCACAAAGCTCAAGACTGTGAAAAGTCAATAAATTCAGTCAAACACTAGAAGAATAAATTAGGTGAGGAATTCCAATCTATTGAAAATGTAGTGCTTCTAAGAACCAAGGAAAAGAACACTGCAGGATGATATGGAGAAATAAGACTGTGAATTGTAATGTAAAATCTAACAAATTTCTGAATAAAAGTGTGGAGATCCTGGGGAACCAATCCTTCTCCACTCCAACTCAACATTGAACTCATAGATAGTTGGACCTGTCACAATAAAATTCCTATGCACCAACAAGAACTGCGAAAAAAAGTGAGCTTTAATGATTAGTAGAGCAATGGAACAAACGACAATAAATGTTCAAACGACAACAACCTTAATGATGAAGAGTGTTTAGGTGAATCTGGACAAAGATCAAATCAAAGATGAAACTTTCAAATTTTCAAAGTGGACCAAATCTTGGTAAATCCGCAGAAGATGGAAATCATTAATGGGGAAGGTATTTATAAACTATGAGGATTCTTAGTATGATATCTCATATCTATTAAGAACAAGATCTATAGAGTGAACATTGTGTGAAGATTTGAAGCTTGAAGGCCATGGCACCTAGAAGACAATGCATATCAAAGAACCCATCTATAAAGAAGTAGGAAAGCTTTGCAAAAACTGAATATTTTTCTTCATTAAACCAGATCGTGACTATATTCCATCCTAAAAACCCGATGCTCCACATGTTTCCCTGCTAGAAGTAGAATATACGTAGTTACAGAACTGGAAGAACTCAGAAGGTGTATTAGTTGAAGGAAATTTGCATGGCCTACTGTACAAGTTCACATTTGCATACCATGATGTCATGGACCATGAAAAGTTCCATGGGTTAGCTATAAATAAGTATATGGACAAGAAGGAGAGCTCATATCCTAGGATACCAACTGTAATGGTGCTTAAGGAATGAGCATATGAACTATCAAGAACAAGGATACTGAATCTATTGGAAATACCACACTTTGGAATATCTCCACAATTAAAAGTGTGTGCAAATTTGTTGCTATCACAAGTGCATGATGGGTATCTATGGCTGAATAAACCTATACCTATTAACTCTAATATCATTGAAGAAATCACAAGGATTCCCTATGCTGGGGAAGATATAAGTCTTCTAATGAGCATAAGTCAAGAGAAGGCTCTCGGAAAGAAGATGGCTGAAAAATACGGAACTCAACATGCAAGTAGAGGGTTTTTAGTTGCACAAATAAACGATGAACCAGTAAGATTCATTTCCTAGTTACTAACATGCAATCTATTTCAAAAAATACGTTAGGATCAAGTCTCAATAGCGATCATTGTAGCAGCCAAAAAATTTGTTTAAGGAATCCAGATGAACTGGTCAAACATTTTACTAAATGAGTTTCTTGAAGACTATTTGGAATCACAATAAAAGGTAATCCCTTTCATTATACTTGGTTATTAATTTGTATTGCACTCACAGGATGGAAGGAACCCGAGGGATAGTAAGTTCTTTGATAGAAACAAGAGACCTTTCCAAGTGGCAAGGTACACAAACATGTGGTTTTTTGATATTTATAGTAGATAGGAGGAAAACAATATCAATTTTTGGTTATACTCTAAAGAAATCAGATTTATTCTACGAGAGACTCCTCGCGTACCAGCTCATGTAGTCGAATCATATAAGGGAATCATGCATTTCAAAATTGGAATGCATCATACATTCATATAAGGAAAGAGGGATCCTATCAAATAGTGGCTATCTACCAAGTTCATTTGTTCTAAAGAGGATGTTGCAAAAATTGTTCAAACATGGGACATAGAGTGGAAAGTTCCACTAACGGAGGAAGAAGAGGTAGCACGGCAGGAACAATAAGATAAATCAACACCCAAGGTGGATGAAACCATCAATTTAGATACTCCCACATAAAATAATAAGAGAAACGAAATGACGCAACATGAAGGCCCTTCAAAGAAGAAAAGAAAAGCATCTAAACCTAACTCTTCTTAGACATTGACGATAGACAATCTTGAGCAAATTGGCATAGAAATTAGAAATGTTGTTGAAGAATCCTTTGAGCATGGAATCATGAAGAGTGAGATTGAAGAACTTACTACACACCAAAGAAAAATATTGAAAAAAATGAATGAAGAGTTTGATGCAATAAAGCAGCTGATATAGACAAACAAGGGAGAACATAGAAATGTAGAAGAAGCTTTGAACAGATCTGAATCACACCCCATTTTGTAAGAAAAATAAATTGAACTACACCAAAAATTGAAGATCTCATCTGTGGTTTTGCCGCTTCCTACTCAAGAGATGCAGGATGTGGTAATTCATGTAGAACTAAACTTTTCATGCATATCTTTGAATAAATTGCATACACTACATTGATCCATTGCACAAGAAATTCGATGGAGGCATGAGGTCGTTGCAGCTAACTGGTGCAAAAGTCAGAATGAAAAAGATTCTCTACAGGAAACTTTCAAGACCAAAGATAGAAAAAGGAATGATTGCGCAAAAGACATCATGGTTAGAAAAGGAAGTAGAGGAAGCATTCGCAAAAGTATTTCTCTGACACAAGAATTAGAGAAGGCACAATAGGATGTTTGGAAACTAGAAAAACTAGCAGAAGAAGTATATAATGTGATTCCAAAGGTTCAGAAGTATGATGATACTTCTTTAGAGATAAATATAATGAATATAGGAGAGGTCATTCAGGTATTGTAGACCAAAATCAAAGATATTTTTCCAAAACAACAACTAGAGACTCCTTCATATGTTGAAATAGAGCATGCAAGCAGATTAGAAAAAATAAACACTACAATTGAGAATATTAATACCATGGAATTGAAATCTATAGAGCTGCATGAAGAGAGCGTTCAACTATGGGCAAGTCTAGTTTAAGATGAGCAGCTGAAAGAAGTAAATAAGAGGCTTTAGATTGCACTAGATTTATAACAAAAAATTCATGACATTTTGACCATCCTTCCAGTCATCGAAATGATGAGCAAGATGGGTGAATGTAAGAAGCAATAAAGAGAAGTAAACAAGATAAGGGAAGAACAACGAAAGGTAATTGATAGGCTCGAACCTATACATGAAGAATCCTTTAGCATAATAGAATGATTGTTTAGAAACTCTTGAATTGGTTCCTAATGAAAATATGGAATCAAATGTTGTCACTAAGGAAGAAGAACTAAAACAAAAAATTACAGCCATAAAAACAAACCTACAAAAGATTAAATCTACACCTCAGGCAGGAACATAAGCATAAATGAAGCATGAAGATAGGGGGAGTTATCCCTGTTGGAAAATAGGTAAATTCTAGTACAAAACAAAATAAAGAAGAACCCATAATTGCAGAAGTAATGACACTTATTTTCCATTGATGTCAAACGGTGAGAAAAACATGAAGCTGAAAGTACACATGACATGAAGCTGAAAGTACACATGACATGAAGCTGAATGTAGTTGAGAAGTAATACACTGTGTGGAGAAAAAACATGAAACCAAGATGCAATGCAGCCGAAGCAAGACATACGAGATAGATGATGAAGAATACGTGAAAGAGTGTGAATCATATTTGTGAAGAAATGGCATGAAGAAGATACAGAGAAGAAGCATGAAGTTGAAGCACATGAAGCAAACCATGAAGCATGAAGCAGTAAAATGCAAATAATCTTAAAGCATGTGATCTATGCAAAGGTAACATAAAGAAAAAGAAGCACTAGTAGAAGAATGCGTAGATTTCAGAGGTTAAAACTAGCAAAAAAATCAGGGGGAGCATGCACATAGGGGGAGTGTTGCAATGGTTGAAAAACTATATAAGTCCTGAAAGCATGCAAGTCATCTCCAATCAGAAGAAGCTTTCAGTTATTGAAGTGTACACAAGTTTCAAGAAGGTTGTAGTGGTTGAAGTCAACATATTTGAAGATTCCAAGTGCACAAGATCCACAAGTGATGGTACCACAAGGGTCAAAGTATCACCAAGTCAAGGATCACTAATGCGCAAATTCCGAAAAGCATTGATACATCAAGTGCTCAAGACCCACAAGTGATGGTACAACAAGGGTGAAAGTCCCACCAAGTCAAGGACCATGTATGCAGAGAAACCACAAAGAAATGACATATCAACTGTGCATAACATGACATGTGGCATAAGCACAATCCATGAAACAAGAAAGAAGGAATGCCACAACCAACTTGTGGACATACAATCCATGCAGGACATGTATAAATAGTGAAGCAAGTTGTATATTTGAAGTAAGCTTGATGGTGAGGACGAAGAGCTTCTAAGTGGAAGATACAGATTTATATTCGGGGCATCACGGGCTTTAGGTACAAATCAGTATGATCTAGTGAGGAGTCGAGTGTGCACAAGAAGAGGAATAATTGAACTGATTGTGTGCAGAGTAATGCTATAGGTCTATGATAATTGCAAAAAGACAGAAAGGCAGAATGTTGAAGATGCGCAATTGCGTCAGGGTTGGATGACAGTAGCACAAGCAGCATGCATACAGTCACAGATGTTTTAAGAAAGAAGGGCAGAGATAGAACTGAATTACATTAGAAGATGTGCATGAGTTCAATTGATGCTCAAAGGTTGAATTGAAGTGTGCGAAGAATAGATGTCCATGAGATGCACAACGATAGAACAACAACAGAGTTTAGTATGCACGTCATGATGAGGATGATCTGAGTCAAGTGTGTTAAACCAACAGTAGATTTTTTTAAATACTGTGGCACTTAAACAGACGGACACATCTAAGTAAGTGCACGATTCCATTTGATACCAGTGCGTAATCTCATAACAACAAGCTATCAATTGAAGCACATTATCAGTTGGTTAGTGTAGTTGCGCAGTAGCAGAATGACATAGCTAATAAGTGGCACATACTACATCAGATGAAGTAGCACATGATATATGAAGTGAGTCATCAACATAAGTGAAGAATTTAGTGGAATGAGAAGTCAAGTGATGTATGAAGAGAAGTGACAGCTATACGACTGCATACAGAAGGTGCACACAGCATAATGAACATCAAAAGTTCGAAAGTGTGCGCATGTTGGAAATTCAGTAAGGAAACATCTTATGTTGTATATCTAGGCGGAAAGATGGGGGCAAGGAATAGGGGGTCGTAGCCTCCTTCTAGTTGGTGATGGAGAACACAGGGACTGGTGCTTCCTTTAGGTGGGTGCCTGCAAAAATAGGGGATCAGTGCCTCCTTCTAGTTGGTGTTGGTAAAAATAGGAAGTCAGTGCTTTCTTGAATGTAATCTTTTCATTACAAAAGAGCATTCTGTGGTTTTCTCCCGTTTGGGTTTCCACGTCAAAATCATGTTTGTTCTTTGTTCTTTGTCTTGGTGCATATATGGATGAATGATTTGATTTATATTGGATGCATAACTAAATATCAATATTAAGTTAAGACTAATATGTTAAAGAAGGTAAGAATTGTTGATCACTGCACTAATACTTATTCACCCTCCCTCTTAGTATTAAATCGATTCCAACATTCCTATGTAATAGAACAAGTAAAGTTTAGAGGACACTGATCAATCTAATCAAGTTAAAGGCCAATGGGGTCATTATAGCCAAGATCTTATAGTAGGAGGACACAAAGATAATACATCACAATTTTTCATAATAATTGTGAATGACCATAACTTCGGGACAACATTTCTTGAAGGGTAGGTGCATGTAATGCCCCATATTTTAACAGCTGACAGTTAAAACATTAATGTGACCTACCTCAACATTTCATTCACTTCTTATATGTTTGCATTAGATAGACTAATTAAGATAGCTATTATGAGAACATTGAAACATGCATGTCTGTGTATAGGAAATAACTTTTATCATTTTGCATTGTTAATGAGGAGTTACAAGTGATTTCAATTTATTATACATATTGGGTGTGGAATGTGGTACTTGGCTAGCAGTTTAATTTATGCATTGAATTTGGAACAAATGTAACGTGATGCAAAATAACATACATAGTTGTTTAAACATCGTTTCTTGAAATATCTTAGCACTTGAAATAAGTATATATATTTATATATGTGATACATATATGGTTATTGATATGATCACAGGGGGTTCACTAAGTACACAATATTATAGAACGCAGGTTCATATTGCGGGATTTAGCACTCTAAAATATGGAAGCAATATATTTCCTACTATATAAGGGTGAAGGGGTATTTTTAATATATTAAAAACATGTAGATATTAGAGGGGATTTATAATTATGTATCTAAGGGGTCTAATAGGGTATTGGGGGGTTTGAATAGGTACTCTATTTCTAATTTTGTGTAACTTTGATTGTGTGTGAAGTCATTTAGTTAGTGTTCGAATAAGTATGATCTATGTAAAGATGGTGTGAACCCAATTGTGTGTGGAGTTAGAGTGGTGTTTGAATAGGTATGATTTGTGATTGAATGTGATGTGAAGTTTATTGGAATAATTGTGAATGAAGTACTTAACTTATGTTAAGGGGGTTGTTCCCCCTCTTGAAATATTTTCTCTCACTAAGATTTCATATTTAACCTTGCAAGGTTTCTAGGGATTATAAGATTTGTGTCATGTCACCATAATGAGGGTAAAAATAAAAAAGGGTATTTAAATTTTTTATAGAAAAAGCGGATACTTGGGATATCTAGTGAAAATAGGGGTTTTTGAAATTGAAAAGTTGTATTTGGAGAGGGATTCAACACAAAAAATTTGGGAGGAAATCCTTAATATGTAGTGAAATTATGGGTATTCTTTAATATCCTATGAACACCTATTCTATGTCATATGTTCACAGAATGAGCCCCCCAAGGAGATGACATACAAATGGACTGACTATGGGATAGTTGAATTCCTGGTTCGAGGGTAACTTGGATGTAGTCAACATCATGGATATAGTTGTGTAATATATGTTGTACTTATGATGAGAAATTACGATTTTTAAACACTAATATGAGTTGTGAGTAAATGTGGTTTTGATAGGATGTACGACTTGCCCAATTTAAAGTGGTTATTCAATGACGTGAGTCTTTGAACAATAGTTTCTCAATGTTGTAATTGGGACCTGATGTTAAGGTGTTAAACCTAGTTCTATTAGGAGGGTGGAGGTATTTCCCACCGTGTATTCTCTTAAACCTGGAATTGTGTGAGGGAAGTGGTGGACACACTCCCCTATATGTGTGATGATGGTTTCCTAAGGAAGTTAGGTCGATATAGTTGATGCTTCCACCTAAGGGCTCTATGTGTGGTTAGGTATGTATAGCCTATACCAAAACTTATTCTAGTAGAGGAAGGATAGTATGGGAGTGGATGTAGATTAGGGAGGTTGGGTGATTCTATGTTAGTTGTGGATTCTACTTGGGAAGTAGTAGTGTATTTTATTTATTGCTAAATTCCCATGATGTGAAGAATGTGTGTTGTTTCTATTTGTTAATGTGATGATTAGTTAGTGTTGAATAATTGTGATTATTGTTTAAATATTACGAGTGATGATTTGTTGAAAATATTATTAGTAGGAAAAGATGAATGATGCATTGTGATTATTCTCCTGTATGTTTGATTGGGGAACACCCACACCCACACCCACACACATGTATGTATACACATTGTGCATTAACAATATATATTGTTAACTATTAGTACCCACATAGGGTGTGTATACACTGGCCACGTATACACCCCTTAGGTGAGTATGCTAGTATGGTGAAGTAGTTGTCTAAATAGGTTAATAAATACTCTGATGGGGATCAATTAAAAGTATTTAAGTAGTGCTTAGTATTAGGATTTGCTTGGTTTGTTGTAATTCTATATGATTGTGTAATGTAAATTGATTTTGGGAAGTATTAATATTTAATATTTAATAAATTTTTTATCCTAGGTAGGTATATATATATATATTGTGGTTAGATATCTCCACCTAGATATCATATAGGTATATGAAAATAGACATATGGTTAATATAATATAGTTAGTATAATATCCATTCAAAGGGATATAATTGTTGGGATGCAATTGTTAGAATTTAAAATAGATTTTACTTAGCATGAATAGGGGTATTATGGGATTTTATTATTATTTAGTTTCCACTATTTTGGGTTGAGTTTTATAATTATTTGTAAGCCTTCATTATGATTTAGTTTTCAAATATATTTATTGCCACGTGTAAGTCGGTTGATGGAGTAGTGGATTGATTTTAGCGTGTTTGTTTTGTTTATTATTATTTATTGTCAAAGATATTTATTACCATGTGTAAGTTGGTTGATGGAGTGGATTTATTTTAGCATGTTTGCTTTGTTTATTATTACTTATTATCAAGAATATTTATTATCGTGTGTAAGTTGGCTTCATGGAGTGAATTTATTTTATTGTCTTTGCTTTGTTTATTAGTAATTATCTCTCTTGAAGCATGTGCCAATCTTGGGTGGAGTAAAATGGATTTGATGGAGAAGATGACTTAGAGTGCAAGAAAAGAAGAGAATAAAGGAAAGGAAGAGGAAAGAAAAGGGGACTCAGTTTCTTCTAATGGTTATTTGGAGGTAAGGAAAGGAGGTCTTGTGGGATACCTAGTAATTTCATGGAGATGGGAAGCTCTAACAAGAGGACAAATATGTTAAATGTTTTGGAAAATATGGAGGATAACCATTGAGGATTGTTGTTTAAGAATCCATGGGCACGGAGGGCCAAGGATCCGTTTGGATTTCTAGAGCTAGGGAGTTGGCTAGGGCCCTAGTTGGTTGGGAGGATAAACTATGTCGTTCCATTTTGGGAAAGTGGAAGAAGGGGATTTCAATGAATTCATTGTTGCTTCAAAGTAGAGGTATTCTTCTCAGTAATTTTTTGGTTTAAAATAATTATTTTTCCATTTAAATTTGTCATTAAATAGATGCTATTTTTTTTAAGATTTACTGGTAGAAATTGTTATGTATATGTATGCCAACAACCCAAACGAACTGATATTTGGTCTCCTAGTATAAATTATATTCTTGGAGCTAAATTATGAAATTGTAACTTGAAGTTTTGATAAAATGAGAAAAAAAACTGAAATGGTAAACTCAAACTGAAAATTGTAACTATGACATTTTAGTTAATTATGAACCTATAAGGATTATGCCTTGTAGGGTGCTACACATGTACCATATCCATCAGCTGTAGGGAGCCTCATGTTCACCATGGTGAGAATCGAAAAAAAATATTTCTGGAGCAATGAGATTTTTTAGTTAGCTCATGGAAAATCCTGTTCAGGAGCATTGGGATGTTGTGAAGTGGATACCTAGATATTAAAGGGGCACTTCAAATGTTTCTATTTTCTACCAATTGACATATTTATGAATTAAAGGCTTTGCAAATTCTAATTTTGATGGAGACAAAGATGGAAGAAATTCTACTATAAGATATACTTTCACTCTTACTAGTGGAGTTGTAAGCTAGACATCTAAATTGCATCTAGTGGTGGCCTTATCAATCATTGAAGCAAAATATGTGGCAACAATTGAGGCTAGTAAAGAGAAAATATGTCTAGGGAAATTGATGGATGAATTCAAGATAATGAAAGGGAATATTACTTTTAATTGTGATGGTACTATTCACTTAGCGAATAATCCAACATTTCATGATCACATGAACCATATTGATATTAAGTACCATTTCATAAGGAAAGTGGTGGAAGAAGGTAGGATCTTGTTGGAGAAAATTGATACTGATGATAATATTGTAGATATGCTTGCAAATTTGTTCTGAACATAGAAGTTTGAATGGTGCAAAAATTTGTTGGGCTTGCTGAAAATATGATGAAGGAAACATTGAGCAATGGCATGTGAATGGAAAACATAGGCAACTAAATTCCTATATATCAACTTCAAGTGGTAGAACGTTGGGAGGTGAAGTCAATATCTAGATCTATGGCATTTTCTTGTATAGTGGTGCACGATTATCCCATCACATGATTCATATGTATTGTGGGGGGTATGGATACCACGGCCCCTAGCTTAGGGGTATGGGGGTGGAGCTCCCAAGGAGAAAATTTCTAGACCCTTTAAGTGTATTTTAGTTCCTTATAGAATCCTCACATATATTTTATAAAAGGGAAGTGACACATGGTATTGTATGACAAAATAATAAAACATTGTAATTTTTTTTTAGTAATAATAGAATATTGAAGTTGCCATTGCCTCATGGGTTCACTTGTGCAAAAAAAGGTTTCCATGTAAATTTCATGTTCTATTTTTGTTGTTGTTTTCTTCTGTTTTTTATATCTATTAAAACCATGGAAATTATGGCCAGTATAGATGCTACAATACCAACTACTTCCTTTTTTCTACTAAAAAATACCACTCCCAAATACTCTGCTCAACTATTGAACAATAACAATACAAATAGAATAGAACCCCTTCTTTTCCTATAAATCAAATATTTAACATATTATAATATCCATATAGGGTTGTAGGAAAAATAAATGGAAACTTAAATGCTCTGGACGCTTGGCTAGGGTTTTAACCCTAACCGCCACCCTTTTATTTTAAAGGTTATTTGCAGAAGAAATCGCTTGGATAGTGCGAATTCGATACCCTCACAGTTGTCATCCCTTATTTCCCTTAGTGTTGGAGGTGGATTTTTGCAGTAAGAGTCGTTTTTGTATCTTACATTCAATGGATTCAAATGTGATAGTTGCTTCCTTAGCTCATAAATATCGATTTGTTAAGAAGGTAGATGGCATTCCCTCTTTGGTTATTTCTCTTGAGTCACTAAGCCAAGTAGATTTTCTCCAGGAAAATGCTTTGATTGGTAAATTTACAGGGCTCTATTCTAGACCTCAAGAAATTAGTGATTGGGTTTCTGAATACCAGTCTAAAAAGATCTAGAACCCTCCATCTATATTCTCATGTGGGTGTCGTTTATTCATGTTTCTTTTCAGTTCTAGGAGTGAGAAGGATGAGATATTTAAATCTAGTTCGTATTTTATGGGTTCCAGGGGTATGTTCCTTGCCAACTAGTTTTTAGACTTTGACCCTGAAATAAAGCTTTCAACTGTGGCCATTTGGGTCAGGCTTCCTAATCTTCCAATGTTTATGTGGGGAAGAGAATCCCTATGAGATATTGGGAACATGTTGGGAATATTTATAGGCAATGCAAATCCAAAAGGAGGTATTATTTCTTGTTCTAGAATTTGTGTTGAAATGAATTTGTAGAAGGGGCTTCCAGAGGAAATGAAATTAGAAATGGAAGGTTGGAGTCGTATCCACTAGGTCTGGATTATGAGCACATCCCATTTAAATGTAATTTGTTCCATGATTATGGTCACTTTGCTATGACTTGTCCAAAAGGAAAGGAATTGTAATATCCCTAAATCAGGTTAGAGATGAAAATATCCAAATATTTTAAACTCATAGCACGATTTTCACAGGAAGAAACTAGTTAACAAAACTAGTCAGAAAAGAGCTGGTCTAGGGCACAATAAGATGACTCCAGGGTTATGAATTCGGGATATTGAGGATATGCCAAATGTATGGGTGAATGTGCAGCATAAAACATATCAGAAACAGGGCCAAATTCAGAGTCCTATGTACAAATTACTAGGGTCATTTACATTTCAACAACAGTTGCCACTGAGGTATACTTTGAGGCTTCCTGGGAACTCCATCATGTGCATACTAGTCTCAGTTGCTTACACCTGAATGTAACCAATGGTGTATGTTAGAAATTAAACTCCTAATTAAATTATGGACATGATTTACAGATCATTTGGGAGGTTCTGGGTGAGTTTGGGAGCAAAAGAGACAAGGGTGCTCTGTTGGATTGCTCAACTGGTAGTTTTCCAAGTTCTCCCAAACAAGATGAGATGCATTCAAATTTGAAATATGATGGTGGGATGTTCCTTAGTGAGGTCTCAGGGACCCAAAAAAATTGACATAATCGAATTTTGGCATACAGATACTCATTAATTGATCAAACTGCAAAACTACTCAAATTTGAGTGCCCAATGAGCTAGTCTTGATAACTGAAGACTCAAACAGCCAGAGAGGGTCATGAATCTCTGAATTTTGGATTGGGATGGATTCCAAAGGAATTTAAAAAACTACAGAAACATTCAGAAAGAGAAATAGATACTCTTAGCTTTGTACCATGCATAAACTGGAAAACTAGTCAATACAAAGTGTACATTGAACTAGTCTTTGAAAGATAGGACTCAAATTACCATAGGAGGATCTATAATGTTAGGATATTCCTATACTCCATCCTAGTCCCACCAGTATTTTGATCATTTACATTTTCATTCATGCATGCACCTTTAGGGTTTGCATGCATTCTAGGGTTTGCATGCATCCTAGTCATCAGTCCAGCACCTAGCCCTCAGTTAGCCAGCCCCCAGGAGCTTCTCACTATTCATTTTTATCCCTCCAGTTTCTTAATGCGCCCTTATTCCTTGATTTTAGGGAGCAACTCACCCTTCTTCACCTACCAGTCAAGTTGTCACTCAGTTACAGTCAGTTACAATCAGTTACACTTAGTTACAGTCAGTTACACTCAGTTACACTTAGTTACATTGAGTTACACTCAGTTACACCTACCAGAGTTAGTTTGACTGATGGTTGACAGTTACTTGAGCATTGATGACTCCACTAATGATGATGAATACTTCCAGTTGCGCTCCGATGATCATGAGGACACCTAGTTGTGCTCCGATGACACTCTATTGATCTTATGATCACTCTGAGAGGCTAATTCGAATTGCCACATTAGGCATTCGAATCCTCTCTACCATTGTACTATTTATTTGTCCATACTGTGATTAATTAATTAGTGTGTGTGAAGTATTATTGCTTCTATATGAGTTCTACTATACCATATTATTCTGTTGCTCATTATACTGTATTGTTCACTCTTCTTCTATTTTCCTGCTTAATCATAATTACTCTTGTGAGGTATACATCATCTCTTAGATCTGCTGTGAGGATTTTCACATGGTATCAGAGCATGTTGAGAGTATTATTTATCTCCATTCTTGAGAGTTTTTTGCAGGTTATTACCAAGATTTCGAGTGCAGCAGTTGCAGCAGTTTCTGTATTTTTGCAGCAGTAGCAGTTGTAGTTATTCTATATTGTTTTTGCAGGTCCTCTACAGCTTCTATGTATTCATCAGGAATTACTCCTCTTGATCCACTCAACTATGATGAATGGAAACCAAGAATGATAGCAGACTTGAAGATCCATGATCTTTTTTATTGTTATTTTGAAAGAGAGTTTGAATCCCCTGAAGAGAAGATTGGCTGGTTAAATAAAAGTGACATGCACTTTCCAGCAATAATGTTTTCTTTGCTTGCACGCCAGAGATTCCAATTCAAATACCGTAATGGTGTTGAAACTCCAAAGGAGTTATGGACTCCAAAAGAGATATGGGCTCACCTGGATGAAAAATTTTGCAGAAAGAATGAAGGACTTGGTCCTAACCCATTCGAAAGCAAGCAAAGTGATGCATTCGCTCCCCTTGATGGTCTCTCAGATCATGAACCAGTATCATCTCATATTGAATTTGTTGACAAAGAACTTGCAGATTCTCCACTCATGCTCAAACTTTCTTCTCTTTCTGTGCCAGCTCACACTCTAGATATTGCAGAAGGTCCTAAATCCTCTCTTGCACCAGAGTCTGTTGGTTTGCATCATGATCACATGATTATTTCGGAGGTCAAAACATCTTTTGTAGGTAATGCATTCGCTCCTCTCCAGCTAACTCCTCTTTTATACTACTATATGATCATAATTCCATGCTTTCATAATTTCTCATGCATCTACTGGTTTTGATCTCACCTCTCATGGTTCAAAGGAGATCTCAAGAAACCATGATTCAAGTCTTGGATCTAATTTGGATTCTAAGCAATTACTGCTTGGGATAATTTCTCATGCATATGATAGTTTTGCTCTCACCCTTGCTGGTTCAAAGGAAATCTCAAGAAACTATTTTTTAAGTCTTAAATCTGATTTTGGTTTCAAGCAAACATGTAATAGTTATTTTTGGCATAATCTCATCCATGGTGGTTCGAAGGAGAAGACAAAAGACTATATGCAATTTCACAGATTTGATCCTACCTCAGCTGATTCGAATCACAGGTTCAAGGATCATTCTCATACTGTTGGATTTGTTCTCATCACATTCGATCTGAAGAGAAAGTACAAGCACATGCTTTTTGAGCATGATCCACTTCTTCCCAAGAAGAAGATACCTCCAGACATATGACCAAGCATCACACATGCTTGAGTTTGGAGCATTTATTTTTATGTGTGCCTTACAGTCTATTTTTTGAGGAGGGGGTATGTTTCCCATGAAATTTTCTCACTTCCTTGGTTTATTGATTGTTATTATTCATTGTATTGGGTGACCTTTGGACTTATTTACCAGGGCCCAGGATGGATTAAGGGGGGGAGTTAGGATGTTCCTATACTCCATCCTAGTCCCACCAGTATTTTGATCATTTACATTTTCAGTCATGCATGCACCTTTAGGGTTTGCATGCATCCCAGTCATCAGTCCAGCACCTAGCCCTCAGTTAGCCAGCCCCCGGGAGCTTCTCACTATTCATTTTTAGCCCTCTAGTTGCTTAATGCACCCTTCTTCCTTGATTTTAGGGAGCAACTCGCCCTTCTTCACCTACCAGTCCAGTTGTCACTCAGTTACAGTCAGTTACACTTAGTTACACTTAGTTACACGTAGTTACAGTCAGTTACAGTCAGTTACAGTCAGTTACACTTAGTTACATTGAGTTACACTCAGTTACACCTACCAGAGTTAGTTTGACTGATGGTTTACAGTTACTTGAGCATTGATGACTCCACTGATGATGATGAAGACTTCCAGTTGTGCTCCGATGATCATGAGGACACCTAGTTGTGCTCCGATGACACTCTATTGATCTTATGATCACTCTGAGAGGCTAATTCGAATTGCCACCTTAGGAATTCGAATCCTCTCTACCATTGTACTATTTATTTGTCCATACTATGATTAATTAATTAGTGTGTGTGAAGTATTATTGCGTCTATCTGAGTTCTACTGTACCATATTATTCTATTGCTCATTATACTGTATTGTTCACTCTTCTTCTATTTTCCTGCTTAATCATAATTACTCTTGTGAGGTATACATCATCTCTTAGATCTGCTGTGAGGATTTTCACATATAATTCCTCTTATTATGTTTAATGGAGATATGATATGTTATGTATAGTGGTAGAAAATAATAATTGAGTTCATTAAGCTAAACATTAAATGGCATAGCCTTAGACATCATAGATCATCTTTGTACTTGAATTTTTACACTGGTAGAAGAAGGAGATTGCAGGAAGGAGTGAGAAGAGAAGGTGTGAACAATATATTAGATATGTAGGATGGATCTAAGCTTCTTTCTTCTCATGGGGTGCGCACTTGCCTCATGTGTCTTCTTTAAAGCTCTCCAACTGACTACTCTTTCTCTGTGAAACTCTATAGAACCACCTCAAGAAATCTAGATCTTTGCATCAACTTCTGAAGGATGGATATTCACAATAAATGGATGGATCATATATGCAATTTGGTAACAATGGATCATGTGTATAATAGTGGAACTGGAACTATGGGGCACATCTCCCACAGGTGGCTAAGGGAGCATCACCAAAGAATAGAGAAGCTTAAGCTTTCTCACATGCAATCAACAAACTAGAAAAAGATGTGAATGTGGTGCATCCTCCTCATTTTATAGGCTTGGTGACTTATTGATCAATTAAACCTCCTTGGCCTCACCTAATGCGCCCTCCTTGGCTAAGTAGGAAACTTCCTTCTTTTCCAAACTTGCTTGCTTTCTCCTCTTTTTGGAAACTGTGCCTTCCTAGCTTTTCCAATGTTTCCTGATTTTCATACCTATTTGGAAAGTGTGCCCTCCCTGATTTTCATGAGGTTTCCTACTTTTTAAATTGTCTTGGATTTTATCCTCTTAGGAAGCTGCGCCCTCCTTTGCTTTCTGGATGTTTCTATTTTCCTCACCTGCCTGCTTTTGTCAGTTTCTTTCTTGTTAGCTTGGCATCTTGCTTTGTGCTACTTTTCTCTGCTTTCTTCTTCAGTGTGACAACTCATAAGGCTATCCATATCTTTCCATGCACCCTCATGTTTTCCTTATCATCATTCAACTCACCAAAACAAATAATTAACATTTTAAATATAAAAACAATCATTACATCCTTCTAATTTAATTAATTAAACAACTATAGGATAACAGATTCCTAGTTAATAATTTCCTAGGCTAATGTTATCACCCCCCCCTTTCATTAATTAATTCCTGGGTATTCACTAGGTTCCATGGGGGTTTGGTGGATTCTTTGTTTCCCTTGGTACTGGAAAATTGGGGACAACAGGATTCTCAATCTTCAAAAAAACCTCAGGAAGAATAGGATTCTCGATCTTCAACAAAACCTCAGGAAGAACAAGGCGTCTTCAAGCAAGTAGTTCGCAAGAAATGGAATAGTAAAGCTAAATTAGATGAGCCATATCCAAAACCCTCCACAAAAAAATATGTTTGAATTCCTTCAAGAACCATAGGATCATGAGAAAGAAGAAACCATCCCAAAATTGATTGAAGTAGATATCCATGAAGTCGTAGATATAGAGGCATGGGATGATCTAGTTTAGATCATAGCAACGACCGAATCATTGCATCATGTTGAAGAGGCTTTGAAAGCCAAATAAGAAACATTGTATGATTACTATGAAACACTTCACTATGAGGATGTAGGACTACCATCAATATTCACTTTCCCTGAAGCTGCCTCCCTCTCCTACAAGGGGACGAAGACCAGATAGAGAAATAAGGGATCATAAAGTGGGACAAAATAAAAAGTCTCGATAAATCTTATTGTACTATTTTATGTTCTCAATTTATAATAATATAGTCTTGTAAGCAAGAAATAAGATCAAAGGAGAATAGTAAGATAAAACTAAAGGAGTTCAATTTATTAGTATCTTTGAAGGAGTTGTTCCACTTGCCTCTTGGTAAGGCTTGACCTTATTTTTGTTCTCTATATGATTGGACGGTTTGGCTACAACCTTCTTTTAATATAAATTTTATTGGTTTCAGTTAAAAAATATCTATCTAGTGTTAGGGTTAAGGTGTTTGCATGCCTCAACCCCCAATTAATGTTAGGGTTTTGAACCCTTTAGAATATTATTTAAATTCCATACATGAATATATCCACATGTGTGAGTAATGGAAGCTAATGTATACCATGGTGATAAACAAGATAGCTCAACTTGAGGGGCACACACAAACTCTAATTGAGGTTATTTTTGTGTTGTCGGGAATATCTTAATTTGTGGAATGGTGTCAAGAGGACAAGAGCTATGTTTTCAATGTTTTGACCTCAAAAATGGTCATTTAAGGCTGCAGATGGGTTTTGGAATAGACACCAAATCACCAAAGTGGGACCTACCCATAAAATAAAACTTACAAGCCAATACCTCTAATTTTTCCATGTAGAAAGTACCAAAATAGATGAAAAATTATATAATGATATGTTTTGGATCACCCTATGGAGATAATTACGATGAATTAATGTATTACTAACATATGCATCAAATCCTTCGTAATCCATTAGACATCATCCAAACCACATCTTGATCAAATCCTATACAATATGGGAGAAGAAATATAGTTGGCTAATGCAAGTTTTATTGCTATTTAAAGACATTTCATCATATAAAAAATGTAGTTACAATCGTTTGTTCAATAGAACATTGACTTTGTTGTAGTATATGTAAATAATATTTTTAGGAAGTTACTCAAATGTGCATGACAATTTTCTATACAACTTGGACAATATTTTGAGAATCAAATGTGTATGATTTTAATATATATATATATATATATATATATATATAATATTGACATTTTTGCAATAAGGCATTTGATTTTCCAATACACAACTTTTTGTAAATTTATGTTCTTGAATCAATTAAAGTTGTGATTGCAGTCATCTCATCATACAACCATCAAGGCACAAAGTCTTTTTTGGGAATTAATGGGTATGATTCTTTAACTTTGGTTTATATATGGGCATTAACAATGATTTTAGTGTACCATTTTTAAATTTATTCCTTTTGCATTTGACCATTTTGCAGTGAGACATTTTATTTTCTAGTGCATAACTTTCTATAAATGTGTGTGTTTGTTTTTAACCAGAAAAACTAAAAGCTTTATATTAAAAAAGTGGGGGTTGCAGGGTTTCCCCATGCAACAAAATTACATAGGTTTCCCGTAGTCCAAAGTTCAAGACTGGTACGGACCTTATTATTCTAATATACCACCATCCACTAAACATTAAGTCTAAAGACCATGACAGAAATGGTTTGTTGTGATACACAGTAAAAACATTCCGGTGCAAAATTCATTCCTTCATTGAGACTTCAAAGTTTGAACTTGTGACAGACACTAAGAAGCCGAGGGCATTACATTGTCATTTAAAAAACACCAAAAGACTACTTTTTCTACAGAGATACTCGACTAAACCTCAACTCATAAACTATCTACTTTTCTACATAACATGATCGGGAATTAAAACTGCTAATCCATTGCAAAACCTGGTAACTGCCATTTAATGGGTCATGAACTCAAAATTTGGATGACCAAATTATGTGGGCTCAAACATAGAGTCAACATCCTGAAGTAGGTTGGACCGTAGGAAACTGGAAAACATACGGTTGGATCCCATTTCCAGAGTTCCAATGTGGAATTGAAGATATACCAATTGGGATTCCAGGGAATTGATTTTTTCCTCCAACTTAGTGTTCTTTTCCTTTTCCTTGGCCAAGTCTTCTTCCAGGTCTATCTCCCTTTATCGAGCTTCCTCATTTTCCTACACCCTGGTGTCTTATTCCTGGTCCAAAAGCAATTCCATAATTCCCAAGTCCTAATTGAATTCATGGTAAATTCTTCTTATCGACCTATTATTCTCTATGTTCTCATATTCAAGTATTCATAGATGGTGGAAAATGTAGGTGCACATGCATCTTAATTCTTCGATTCTCAGCATGGAGATATGATTCTCACCTCCTTTCCATCACCTTTTATTCAAATATGTTCCTTATATCACCCTTCAGACGGGGAGGGGATAAAATACAAGGAGACAAAATGTTATATGGATCCACCTCCTTTTCTACCATAACCCTCCATAAATTCCCATGGTTTATCCTTGTACAAGAATGTGCTTCTGGGATCTAAATATGATCATTTCTTGTGCATACTTCTAGAATGCCAAACTAGATGGGAAGATTTCTTTCATGAGAAATTTAATTCCATTTAGGTTCACACTTGTATGCATGATTTTATCCTGATGTAAGGATACACCGATAGTACCTTAATGAAAGACCACACCTCCCTTCTATTAAATTCTGAATTTATGGGATCAGGTCCCACCCGAAGTATCACTTTTTCAACAATAATTATTTCTCATTCAGTAGTTGGATTACATGTTTTCATATGCATTCAACTTGTGGAGTATGTTCCACCATTGGACATGGTTGAAATTTTGTAGCTCAATTTTGATTCATTCTATTTTCCTTTGGAGGATCAAGTTTTTGGCTTGAGTTTTGAGTACAAAATATGTGATTGTCAAAGTATAGCCCCCCAAGATTGATAAGGAGGAGATTCGTGTTTTTTGGGCTAGTTTTCATCCTTGCAACAATACATAGAATTCGCCTTGATTGTTTTTCTTTCTTCCTAGGTCCCAGGAAAACCTTAGTACCATTTGTCCCTCGGGGTAATAAATCATCCCTCCTGCACTCGCCGCCCCTGGATTTCTTGTCGATGCTCCATAAAATTGTAGAGAGTGATGTCCCTATTCCTCCCTCCATCTTTCCATCTCCTCCTTTTTTATCACGAGTTTCCAATTTTGGCTTTGATTTACCTACTTCTAAGGGGGGGGTATGAAGAGGGAGTTGCCCCATCCAACCATTCTATTTCTTCTAAGGAGAGGTTCAAGTCCATGGGGGTGAGGGATAGCTCTAGGCATTCTTTTAAAATTTGTTTTTTTGTGGATGTTGTTTGTTGAGGGGCACTAGAGGAATTTTGAAATATAATCTTGTTTCTTGCAAGACATACGTTTCAGAGAGTAAATTTTGGAAGAGTCAACCTGGATTGGAAAAGGAATAGTTTCCTTCTAAAATTTTTAGTTGCATCTTTCGACCATCTTGAAAATAGTCCTTTAATAGATTAGGGAAAGCAATTCTTTCCTCCAATATTTACCATGACAAGACTCCATACCTCCTTTGCAAAGTTGCAATGGAGAAAGAGGTGCTCCATTGATTCTTCAGAAGAATTACACATAGGGAATCTAGAGGGTCCTTGTAATCCTTTCTTCTTTAGATTTTCACCAGTAAGAACTTTCCCATGAGCTTTTTTCCAACAGAAAAAATTAATCTTTGGAGGTCCCATGGTTTTCCATATTTTCTCCCACATTTTAGACATGTTCAATTTTTTTATTGAGGAGAAAAGGGAACCATATCCTTGCAAGACAGTATATTACCTTGAGAACCCCAACCTTTGGTCTCATTCTGGATTTTATTAATTGGGGAATCTCCAACAAGATATTTGAGTTAGATATAACTCACAAGAAGAAGAACTGGGACATTTAGGTCCTTCCAAACAACCTGGTTACCATTGTCACTTTCCCAGTTGTGTAGCTCTCATAGTTTGTTTATTCCTTTTGTGTCTAACCACACTTTTAGCTCTACCAATTCCTAATGAGTAGAGAGAGGGGCCCTATTCAGGATCGTGTCTTTCCATATGTTGATGAGCTTTCCATTTCATGGAACCTAATATAATTCCTTCGAAAATAAATGCTAGGATTTCCCGCATAGCTTCTAGATATAGGTTCCCATGATCTCTCTAGGAAGCTTGTCAAGGCAGCACAGACCTCTTCCTCTTAGGTACTTTGTTCTTAGGTCTTGTTGTACCCATCCTATTTTTTTAGCGACTAGGTTCTAGAGGATTTTAGCTCTCACAGAAAGGTTAGAGAGAGTTAAGTCTCTAATGTTCAAACCACCTACATTTATTGCATT
Source organism: Larix kaempferi (assembly GCA_027924585.1). NCBI lineage: Eukaryota > Viridiplantae > Streptophyta > Pinopsida > Pinales > Pinaceae > Larix > Larix kaempferi. The sequence goes on from BSBM01000619.1 coordinate 6,412,449, forward strand.
CTAGATTGTCTTCCAACTGATCAAATAATACTTATTTGCATTGTTCTTCCCTCCATTCCAAAGGCACTTTCTCATGAGCTTGGACAATTGCTCGAGTACCCATTTTGGGGGCAAGGAGACTATCAAATGGAAGACAGGAAAGGATGAAAGGGATGATTTGATTAAGAATGTATTCATTTCTAGGATTTTCCCCTGTATTCATTAAGAATGTATTAACCCAAATCATTCCCCTGTTAAGGAGTTTCCCCTTGAATTTTTCGATGATCGATTGCCATGCTTGTTCAGAATGGGAGGAAAAAAAAATGGAAAGACCTAGGTATTTAAATTCCTGCCATGAGGAGGAAACCGAGATCCCCAATTTCTTGGAAATTAGCAGTGTGTCATTGTGTGTCACGTTCCAGGTGTATATTTTTCTTTTAATCTTATTGATCTCCCATCTTAAATCACTGCATAAGGATGACAATATGGCTTCAAACCTTTAGCCCATAATCAAGGATGCGCCCCCCAAAAGCAGTGTGTCACCTGTGAATTGGGAGTGATTTATATCCTTTATTCTTGGAGCAATACTTATGCCTAGGAGATTTCCATTTCTCCTTTCCACAAGCAATTTCCTACTTAGGACATCCACGAACAAAATGTAAAGGAATGATGATATGGGGAAACCCTACTTCAGTCCCCTACTTAGCTGAAAGAACTCCATAGGTATTTCGTAAACAAGAGCTACCACCCAAGGGAAATCAATACATGGCTTCACCCAGGAGATGAATTTATCTTCTAAGCCAAATATTTTCATTACCTTGAAGAGAAATTTGTGGTCCACTCTATTGAACGCATTTTCCATGTCAAGTTTTATGATCATGCATTTCTCTTTCCTCTCCCTACTTGATTGAATTACTTAGTATACAAGGATAATGTTGTTAGCCAGCTATCTCCTCTCTATAAATCCCCCTTGATTTTCACAAATTATTTGAGGAATGATCTTCTTCAGCTTGTTTGCTAGGATCTTGGTTATAAGCTTGTAAGACACGTTGTAGAGAGAAATGGGCTTGAACCTGGAGAAGGATGATGGGGTCATCTTTTTTGGGATAAGGGATAGGAATGATGAATTTATCCCACCTTTGAGCTTGGGATTATGTTGTGATTTCCTTACCATTCTATAGAGATAAGATTTGATTGTGTGACAATAGGCCTTATAAAAATGCATGAAGAACCCATCCGAACTTGGAACCTTGTCTGGCCCTAATCAATCCCAAATGAATTGGTAAATATCTTTTTTCGTGATCCCTTTAAACAGTTATACACTATATTCCCGAGAGATCAAATTCAGTATGTGAGAGAGGAGCTCTTCTTCTGTTGTGAAGGGGGTTCTTTCTTCCTTTGTATACAACATTTTGTAGTGTTAGTGTGCTTCTTTTTTTAGTTTTTCAAAGTTCCTAATTCTTTCTCCATCCATTGGTGATTGATTCCATGTTATTTTTATGCTTCCTCACCTACATTTTGTTATGAAATAAAGAGGAATTTGTATCTCCACCTTTTAGCGATAGGCTCCTAGATTTAATCCTCCAGTATTCTTCCTCCTCTCTATAGGATTTACTAATCTCTTCCTCTGTGATTTGAATGCTTTCCATTTTTTCTTGTTGTTCAGCAATCATCTGCTACTTTTGTTGCCTCTCCTGGGAGGGGGTAGTGACACACTATTTGGACCATCTCTTTAGGGATATTTTTGTCCTTCTCATCTTACCCTTCCAAATATAGTAAGGGGAGCAGGAAATCTGTTGATCCCATGAGAATTGCACTATCTCTTGAAATCTTGGTTTGGTGTTCCATAGATGGTTGAATCTAAAAGGGATTGGCCCCAAATTTTGATCATCTTCTATTAAAAGGGAGATAATTTTATGGTGAAAGACCCCAAAGGGGATGATAGAGTATAAGGATATCCCCAAGAGGAGGGAGGAGTGGATGAGGAATATATCTATTTTGGATGCAATGTGTCATGGCCTAATTCTTTTGTTTGTCCATGTATATTTTCCTTTCTTGGTTTTATATTAGTCAGCTCCCAATCTTGGATTAAATATTCTACCTACTCTCAAAAGGGGTCATGGACTATTGAGGCCCCCCTATTTTTCCCTCTAGAGAGAGTTAGGTTCATATGTCCATCCATAATGAGATTTTTTCCCTGTGTTTTTTCAAGAAGGGATCTAATGGAGAGCTTCCTTTTCAAAGTGGAGAACCATAACATAGATATTGAGAATACATACCTGATTGTTTGATTGAATATTTTATAGATTTACGAACAACCATGATTGGTTGAACTCAGTTGAGGTCAATTTGATCTTGGAATCATCCCATAGGGTTATAATTCCTCTCGAGGCTCCTCTTGAGTTAAATGTTAGTCCTGCACTTGAGCTCCATACTTTCTTTCCTACCTCGAGGCTTACCTTTTCCTTCAGCTTTGTCTCCTAGATTAGGAGGATGTATGGATTCTCTAGCTTAGTTAGGATTCTCATTGCTTCATGTTTACTATGGTTTCCCACCCCCCTTCAATTCTAGGAGACAATATTCATTACTTCATTGTGGCATGATAAGAGGGTCCCTCGCAAGTCCTCGATTTCCCTCCTCCTCTACCTTTTCTAATTCTACCCATTTCTTTTTCTATGGTTACCTGATTTCCTAGGACTTTCTCCTTTTATACTTGTTTTTCTCTTCCCTCCTTGTTCGTCTATCTACATTTTCTTGTTATCCTGTCTGGGAAGGGTTCTTCCTCTTTCTGGGATTTGTGAGATGAGGTTGCATCCTCGAGGGGGACATCATGGGAGGATTGGAGTTTCCCCTCTTCTAGATATGGTTGTGATTTGTCCTACATATCATTCTTCTTATCTTCATTTCTTGGATCTCCTGCTACTTCTTCTTTGTCACCTAACAAGGGGGGGCTAGGGTCTCCTCATCCTAAGGAGGATAGGAGAAAGGGTTCAAAGACTGGAGAGATGGAAGGATGGGAGGGGGAGGGTTTCTGAAGGGTACTAATATCCGGTTCAAATACTGAGGAGGTGGAGGGATGAAAGAGGGGAGGTTTCTAGTGGGTGCCAAGATTCTTCCTTTCAACTGAGTCTTATGTTTTGCACCTTTTTTTACTTGGGTCCATACCTCCTTTGGGCCTGCTTCCGACTGCTCCTTCTCGGCTTGCTTGTAGTCTTTATCAAAGTGACCATACTCATGGCGAATTCAGCACTTGAAGGGAAGTTGTTCATAATCCATTTATTGGATGTGGGACTAAACATAAACCATTAATTTGATTGCTTCTGGAAAACATGCTTCTAGATCTACCTCGACACAAATTCGGGCACACGAGAATTGGTCTTTTGGATCAGTATGATCTATGTATTTTCCTAGCTAGTTTCCAACTACTCTCATGGATTCATCATTCCAGCAGTGAATGGGGAGATCGGGTAGTTTAACCCAGATCATGACATCCAAAGGGATGTCCAGAGAGGGATCAAAATTCGGGGTCCATTTATTCTAGATAAATAAAGACCCCATAAAACATGTCCCATTTTTTAATATTAAGTCTTTGTGTATTTTTGTTCAAATTGGAATATACAAAAACCCTTATCGATAAAGTAGCATGAGGTCCTTGCTAGAAGGAACAACGCCCAATTATTCTGGATCCATATGTTCATGGATTTTGGTGAGGACCAAAGGTTCATGAATTGCCCAATTAATGCTCTTTTAGCGATCGCGAAGGCTACCCTCCTAGGGGTGACTTCAGGGATCATGTCTGCATGCTTGATGAATCTGGAGCTCCCTTTATTGAGAATTTTTTTCCCTATGTTCGTAATCAATATCTTGAAAGCTTCAACATCGATGCCATGATAGCAAGACCTAACCCCCAATATTGATTCTTCGAATAAACCTAACCGCAAAAATCAGTAGAACGCAGTTGCAAGAAAGCCCTAAATTTGTGTTTTTAGATTTTTTTTTGCAATTGCATTCATCACATGGTCATCATATAATAATCAAGGAACAAACTTATTTTATTACCTTTATTTGATTATATTAATATGAGTGTATATACATGATATATATTATTTGAATAAAATTCTATGCGATTTCATATAAAAGAAACTTAGAATTACTGGATAGTGAGTGCCAAGTGGATTATTTATGATAATCAAAGATGGATAATTGATGAATGTCTTTGAACTTTTTTAATTATGAGATATTTTTCTTCCTTGAAAAAAAATGTATCTTTTTATTAGTATATGGTACAATGAGTATATTCTAAATATGCATGTATGCCATTATGTTTTTTTTCCAAGGAAAAAGTCGTAATTTTATTTCATTAATGAACAAAATTACATTCTGCACATGTAATAGATTCTCAGAGATCCCTACATTGTCAATATATACCGTCCATATTACTGTCCAAACAGTCCTCCTATCCGAGTACATATGACTGTCATAGATTTATATGACTGTCTATTGTCTCATACATATCAAAGATATCTGACCAAACAGACCTCCTATACTACAAATATCACAAAACTGTCTAAAAAAAAAGCCTATCAGCAGAAATAATTCTGTCCATACAGCTCTAGTATGTAATTATATAAGCAGCCCAGTATTAATTTGTTGTTCTAATCCACCATACGGTCCACATTGTCCCCAAAGAACGGCCTGTGAGTATAGCTATAGATACCTTCAGTAGAATGTATCGTGATCCTCCATGTGCCAAAAGGCATAGATTGATTTGTCGATTCTTTAGATAGCAGGTCAGCTATCCCATTTCGCTCCCTGTAGATATGTGTGAATGTAATACAGTTAAAAGCCTGTTTTAACCGTAATACCTCCTCCAATATAGGTGAGAGAACCATTACATTACATTGTGTAATCTCCTTGGCCCATTCAATAACAATCAGAGAATCGCCAAAAATCTGGAGAGTTAAACAACCTTGTTCAAGTGCGAAAAGCATCAGTAACTTAAGTGACATCAGTTCAGCGTAGTTATTTGAACCACTCCCCAAACCAGCCATTATATGAAAATAATGGGTCTCCGATTTGTGAAGAACTCCACCTCCGCCACACACCGATTGGTGGTTTATAGATGAGCCATCAAAGTAAGCCCACGGCATGGATTTATCAATTATTTCCAAGGTCACAGGTCTGATGCGAGTCGCTTTTATAGATGGCTTGTAATGTAGCATAACAGCCACAGCTTGTGCCGTGACCTGCTCCAAAGGGACCCGACAGTCCTGGAATATGATCTTATTACGAGTGATCCATATGCCCCAGGTGAGGATACAGGGGACAGCCCGAAACGTTGAATGTTTATGATCTGTCCACCATAGTTGGAAGGCGTCATGAAAGTCCACTCCCCACCAACTCGCGTTGAGTTCCAAATGTTTGCAGATGTCGGCCCACACTGCTTGTGTAAATCGACAGTGTACAAAAATATGTGAGTTTGTCTCGTCCGCTTCCTTACATAGAGGGCAGAACCTCGGACCCTAGATGAAACACTTCTGTAGAATGTCCCATGTCGGTGTCTTATTCTCCAATATAGCCCAAGAGAGTAGTTTTGCTTTCCCCGGGCACTTTAGTGTCCACAGATGTTTCCACCACCACACCAAATCCCTGTTATGAATATTCACATTCAGCTGAATATAACCGTGTTTTGGGGTGTATCTACCAGATGGATGGTGTTCCCAGATAAGTTCATCAATCCGATTTGTTAGGCGAATATTTGTGAATCTTAAGTTCCGAATATAATCCTCCCAAGCTCCAAGCATGTCATCTGGAATCTCAAGACGCTGTGCAGAGATCCACCCCTGTTTCCATAGAGTGGCTGCTCCCGATTGTTCAATATCAGCCAGAAAGTGACAGCCTCTATCTGCCAGAAAATTCCGTAAGGCCGCAGGTAGGACATGTCCACCTCTACAACCCACCCAAGGATCCAGTCCAATACGTGTGTATCTCCCATTACCAATTCTCCACACTAATCTAGACCCAATCAGATGAAAATGCTGCACCACTGCTTTCCAGACCAACGAGCAATTTGCCCGCGTCTTATTGCCCTGCCTAATCCATTTGATAAGAGTTAATGGAGCAATGTATTTATGGTATACCACTCTAGTCCAGAGACTCTGAGTTTGTATGATACGCCATGCCACCTTTGCCCCCAAGGCTTTAGCAAAAAGGAAAATATTCTTTAGGCCCCATCCTCCCAGTGCTTTGGGGACTGCAATCATATCCCATCTGACCCACACCAATGCACGATTATCACCCTTACCCTTCCAGAGAAAGGCAAAACACAGCCGTCGGATCTGCTCCAGGACTCCTTTGGGAATCCAAGCGAGTGACATCCAATACACTGGAATCGCTTCCAAAACTGATTTAACCAAAACCAGCCTCCCTGCCCTCGAAAGCCATCGGTGACTCCATCCACGAAGTCGCTGTTCTAATTTAGCAATTAGCCAGTGCCAATCAGCTTTCAAATATGCATTAGGTTTCAGGTGAAAGCCAAGGTACTTTAAGCCAGCATCAAAATCAATAGTCCTGTAGGGTAGTCTCATAGCCATTCTGTTAATCTCCATCTCGGTTAAATGCGAGCATGTGATCGTTGATTTATCAATGTTTACTAACATACCCGCTGCCTCTTGCAGCAAATTGAGGCCTTCAGCTACCTTATCAATATCCTGTCTCGATCCATCACAGAAAATCAGAATGTCATCAACGAAAAGGAGATGTGTGATATACATTACCTGGGATATGGATATGCCGCGGAATGAACCTTCAGCTTTTGCTTTCAATATAAATCGACTGAGTCCTTCAGCAACAAGGAGAAATAACAGTGGTGACAGTGGGCATCCCTGTCGAAGGCCCCTGCCAGCGTGAAAAAATGGACTCGCTAAACCATTTATCAGGACAGCAAAGCTCACCGTGGTGATGCAGGCCATAATCCATCGTATAAATTCATAGCAGAAGCCCAGGTGTGTTAGAAGCATCTGGATATATAGCCAGCTAACCCGATCGAATGCTTTGGAGAGATCAATTTTGATCACAGCACCCTTCTGTTTCTGCACCTTCATTGTGTGAATTCCTTCCTGTGCAACTCCAATTGCCTCGTGGATTTGACGGCCTTCCAAGAACCCAAACTGTTCACTAGATATATTCTGAGACAGAATAATCTTGAGTCTCCTCGCCATAACCTTAGATATAATCTTATAGATGCAGTTGCAGAGAGAGATAGGTCTGAATTCATCAAAACTATCAGGCTTGTCTGATTTAGGAATGAGAGCTAAAAAGGTCGAATTGAAGGGTCCATGAATAAATCCAGCCTTTCTAGATTCTTCCACCACATTCAAAAGTTCTGCTCCGAACAAATCAAAGAAACCCAAGAAAAATTCTATAGGCCACCCATCAGGCCCCGGACTCTTATCTTTCTGGAAGGAGTGCATAACCAGCGAGAGCTCATCCGGCAACACCTCCGCCATTAACATAGTGTTCTCCTCCTCTCCCACAAAACGAGGGAAGAGCTGAGTCATCCGAATAACCTCAGCAATAGAGGCCCCAGGTTGTGCAGTGAATAGATCTCCAAAGTGTCGTACCCCCATATCAGCCAAACCATCAAAGCTGGATACATGTTCCCCGTCGGTAGAGGATAGTTCCCAAATAGAATTACTGTCTTTTCTCCCCTTTGCATAGGCTTGAAAAAATTTAGTGTTCTCGTCCCCACATTGTAGCCAAAGCGCCCTGCTTTTCATTCTCCACATCTCTTCTTTCTCAGATAGAATCACATTTCTGCAGCATTCCCAGTCCAACAACTCACCTTTCTCCACATCATCCAGATATCCCATGCCCCTGCTGTGTAGTAGTCGATCAATAATCAGCTCAGCATCCCTCAACTTCTGATCATCTTTCCTTCGTTTTTCAGTGGCCCAGAGAATAGTGGCCTCTTTTATTCTCTTGAGATTTTGTTGAAAGTGTACTCCCGCATGTTCCAGAGACTCCGTTGGTCGATGAACCCACTGAGCCTGTACTAATTTAAGAAATTCCTCCTCCTTCAACCAGCTAGGATTGAATTTGAATGGGCTGGGGGGTTTTTCACGACCACCTCTTAATTCCAGAAGGATTGGGCAGTGGTATGAAATCCCCCCTGTCCCAACCCATTGCTTGACCACATCAACTCCCAGAGCCAACCCATCAGTCACCAGAAACCTATCCAGCCTCTTTGCCACCCGTTGATCCCCTGTTCTCTTATTCCTCCATGTGGGGGATAACCTGTTAGGTAGTATGTCAAGAAGGTCCTTCCTTGCAAAAGCTTGCATAAAGTAATTTTCTAGTGGATCCGGAACAGCCCGAGGCCCCCAAACTTCAGAAGTCCCCAGTGTAAGGTTGAGATCCCCACCCAGTATCACATCCCTTCCAGCAAAGATGTCCATACTTAGCAAAGAATCCCAGAATCCAAACCTATTTAAATAGGGCCCATAGATATTGAGAACAGTGATCCTCCTCCCCATCAATGCATCCCAGACTTCCAATCCAATACCAGAGGGAATGCCCCAAGAGCAGTCATACCTGCAGCTATTCATCTTCCAGCCTGTGGCCAGCCCTCCAGAGCGTCCACGAGCATCCACACCAACAAATTTCCAACCAGGTAGCAATAGTTCCATTGCCCTCACAACCTCCTCACTGCCACCCAAAGTTTCTTGTAACAGTATAACATCCGGTTGATTTAAATCCACCAACCTCCGAAGTGACGATTTTTTAATGGGACTCGCCAACCCACGACAGTTGAAAGATAATAATTTCATATGAAACCCCCTTCCTGGGTTTTCGCTGCTCTAAGTGCCCATTCAATAGTGGATTGTGTACCCATAACTAAATCAACTTTTGCCCGCTCTTGAGCTATTGACAAATGAGATTTTCGGCCCCGCCCTTTCCCCCCAACACTAAAAGCCACTTCAGAAAGTCCCTTACCCCCCGAGCCATCAGCAGTGATCACCCTATTTCGGAGTGCATATCGGATACTACGTCCAGAGCTAGGAGAGTGTTGTGTAGAAACAATGGACGGTGTGTATACACTATCCGAAACAGAACAAGGCGCTACAGTACATATAGCAGATCTGATCGGAGGAAATGTCCCAAGACAATCCTCCCCCAAAACAATAGGGTCATTAATTAAAGAAACAGTAGAGGATAAGTGATGAGACAAACCCGAGTTGTTCGAAGTTGAGCCCCGACGGATAGTTATCAACTCCTGTAGCTTCCTGGATGCTGCCCGCGTCAATGGTGTCGTGGTACCCATATCTGCCCCTGCTGCAACCGATTCCTTGTTCCCAAGGACATCCAAACCAGTGTTCGCCATGTTGAAATATTGTAACTTCAAAGAATATTATATTTGTATATTATTTATTCCGGAGATGTTCCATACCTCCGATGTGATTATACTATAAATCCGGAGATGTTTATTCCTCTGAGTTGGGTGTGGTAACTAGGGTTATTAGACCCACCATGTGGGGGTCGGCCCAGTTAGTTATAATGGGGTATTTAACCTAATGGTTAAATACGAGCCTACATGTACTTGTGTAAAATACATATCAGAGTAGTGTATAAATAGAGGAGGTGTGTTCCTCATTTGATACACTCACTCACTTGAGGATAGCGCACTTGTGGAGGAGAGGTCTGCTATTGTGGAGGAGGAGATCATGTCTCAGGGTTTCATCTTTGTATATTGCTGGTCATCTATATTGAGGAAGCTTTGCTGGGTTTTCTACCCCATGAGGGTTTCCCAGGATAAATCTCTGTCTCTTGTGTTTATGCTGTGCTTGTTGTTTCTTCAGTGATCCTATATATGATATTATTGTAAAATGGAATGTAATGCTGCTATTTTCTGTCTTAGCATATTAAATCTTAACATGGTATCAGAGCTAACCTGAAGGAAGACAAGGTATGGCACTTACGACACTTGCTTTACTTACGATAATTTGAAGGTTAGGGTTTTACATAGCAAACACCAGTATTCGTGGAAATTTCTCTATAAATCCATTTCTACGAAGGTTCAGGGTCTAAAAAGTTTACAGGTCGAAGATAACATCCCCAGGTACCTTGTATCCAAAGGGCACCCTCATATTCGTTGTACTTTATGAGTTATGATCAATACAAGTTAGGGTTTCTGCCTCTTCCAGATCTCAGTCAAAATCAGGTAACCTTGGAAAAAAGGTCATAACATGGGCTAGGAAGCTCCAAATGAAATTTCGTAAAAATTGACAGGTAGTACACAGACTGTACTATCTCAGGAAACTTTTTCAGAGGCCGAAGATGAACCAGTGACACGTGGAACGCCGTACAAGTTCGCTCTCCTGTTTTATCCCATAAACAGGTCACGTTGTGACACTTGGCATAAATCTCTCTCAGAGAGTCCAATTGAGGTCAGACCTATCAATATGGAAAGATAACAGGGCGAGCTATCTCAGGAAAAGTTTTCAGAGGCCGAAGTTCAAACAGTGACACGTGGCACGCCGTACAAGTTCGCTCTACTGTTTTATGCCATAAACAGGTCACGTTGCGACACTTGGCATAACTCTCTCTCAGAAAATCCAATTGAGGTCAGACCTGTCAGGATGGAAATATGACAGGTCAGGCTACTGCAGAAAAAGGGTTTCAGACCCTGTGGAGCAAAAATTTCAGAGTTATAGCAGAAACAATCAAGTGCATATTTCTGTCAAAACAGAATTATTTTTCGAGCACCTTTATTCATGGCTTCCGGAATTTAGGGTTTCAGAGAAAGTTAGAATTTTTGGAATCGGAGTCCACGGCTGAATGCTACTCAGGAAAATCGAAATTTAGAGACCAAGATCGAATTTTTTGGTTGGGTGGAAGACCGGGCTTGATCAAACCCCAGTTCAGGATTTTGATCGGAAAGATGGAAAATTAGGGCTTCAGCAAAAGTTGGAATTTTTGAGTCTGTAACCACGGCTGGAAACTCCTAAGAAAAACAAGAGTTTAGAGCCTTGGATTGAACCTTTTGTTTGGGCAGAAGGGTGGGCTTCATCAAACCCTAGTTCGGGATCCTGTCCAGAAGATCCAGAAGTTTCAAAGGCAATTTTGAGGGGTCAAATTTTGGAAATTCCAAAATTGAAGTATGCTAGTTTGATCAGCTCAGCAAGACATATTCTTTCATCCATTCAGAAGTGTGAAAGTCAAAGATTGAATTTTTAGGGTTTCTCTAGAAAACCCTAATCAAGCTCCAGATCAAGTTTCAGGGGGAGTTGAGGCTAAGGCCTTACATAAGAAGACTACAAGAAGTCTCGACAGGTATGACTTAAGGAGGTTCAAGTATGTCTTGGAATCTGATTCTTGATTAAGTTCATAATGTGTTTTGTCTTCATGTTATTTATTAGTACAATCTTGATTAATGTTAGAATTGTCTTATCACCCTAGTAACAGTATGAATGCATGTGAATGATCGAAGACATTCATTGATTAGGGCTATATGATTGTACTAATGCATTATGGTGTTGTGTGAGGTTGATGTTGTCTGCTAACAAGATACAGGTACATCACAAAAGACAAATCAAGTTCCATGACCATGACCACATGAATACAAAGACTCATCCATAATATTTGTTCTACTTACGAGGTATGTATGAACTTGTTATATTATGCTTAACCTATGAGACATGCAGGTTCTAGCTCAGGATCTCTAAATCAATGAAGAGATTGTTTAGGTATGTTGCACATAACTAAGCAGGTATACTAATCCAGGTATGTTTTCCTATGTCATGTTAGAATCTTACCTTGTGATTAGGATCCCTTATATAAGTATACTTGGTATGATTGGTTATGCTTATTCATAAAGTTAGTAATCAAGGGTTTATGCATATCATGTCTCTTATCTTGGTTGATTATTTAACTAACTAGATCAAACAAGAATATGCATAAGTAAAGGAAGACTTCCCTGAAACCTTGAATATTATCTATAATCATGATTATACATTTTCAAGATTATTTAGAACTATAATGTTTTGATAACATTGAGATTATACTAATGAATGTATGTTTGTGTATGAGATCATGATGATGACACTAGTGCACATTTGAGCATGCACAGTGGTACAGAATGAATAGAAGTTCAAAAGACATACAGAAGATCAAGCGGGAGGCAACCACACAAACATAAAAGATAAGTATTTGAGTTGTTATTTGAAATAGTAAATGATATTGCCTGTAATAGATTGTATGCATATTTGTATTCCTATAATATATCATGCTGAGTGTAAATATTCATAGAACATTGAACAGTATACTACTAATATGCATATGATTGGTAAGTTGGACAAACATTCCATTGTTGCTTGTCTAGAATGAAACCTCTTTGCTGACATGCTGAGAGTTGTGCACACTCTCGATAGTATGTTCTGGTAGAGATGGAAGGCATCTAGATAGCCACTGTATGCATACAGGATATGGGAAAGTGTTGTGCCAAAGTATTGGTAAAAATAGTTGCATCACTATGTAAATGATATCTATATGCATAATAGGTTATCATGTCAATATGATTTGATGATTATGAAGTATTACTAATCATGTACTTAATTTTGATTGAAAGGTCATGAAGAATGATGGACACCGTACAAGTGGTGGATGTTCAAACAAGAAGATTTACAAATCAAACAAAATATAGAAGGCTCATGGCTAGAAGATTCTCTTAGAAAGGGGAAGAGAATCATGACAAGATGTTTGCTCCAAGTATGGTGTAATTAAAGGAGAAGTGTGAATCAGGTTCTGTATAGGTACCTAGGATCGATAATAAATTGATAATCTTAATGATCACCATGGGTGATGTGGATCTCAACCTTTGCTACAAGGTTGAATATGATTTCTATACACATATGACATGGATGCAAGAAGGAACTCACCACAGAGTTCGAATGATATTGAGGTTCATATCAGTAGACCCATCTAACGAGAGATGGCACAGATAGATATGCAGAAGATCATTCAATGCACAAATGAAAATGAAAGATCTCAAATTGATGCTTTACTTCCTAGGTCTGGAAGTATGGAAAGGCTCAGAAGAAATATTTCTCAACCAGGGAAAGTATGATGAGAAATATGACTTGAGGTGTTGGAATGGCCACTCTTATGGATTCCAACTTGAAGCTGTTAGGGGATAACTCATCAGAGTTAGTGGATATAACTCTATACAGTCAAATTATTGGGTCATTGATGTATCTAACATATACTAGATTAGATATATGCTTTGTTGTGAACACCTTGAGTCAGTATCTAGTGGAAACTAGATGTGTTCACCTGATAGTTGCAAAGCATGTGATGACGCACATAAAGGACACGATAGAATTTGATCTATGCTATCTTGAAGATCATGACTTCAGATGGTTATTCAGATTCTGATTGGGCAGGAAGTGTATCAGACAGGAAGAACACATCGAGAGGATGTTATTGTCTGGGATTAGCCATGATCTCGTGGTTTAACTGGAAGCAGTCTAGTGTGGCTCTCAACACAAGCAGAATATATGGCTGCTTGCTCTGCTAGTTGTGAAGAAGTTTGGCTTCAGGATTGCTTGACTTAGAGATAGAACCAACTGTGATCCTATGTGACAAACAAAGTTGTATCAAGATGACATAGAATCCAGTGTTCCATGATAAGTCAAAGATCATAGGGATCTAACAAGATATGACACAGAAAGGAACTATAAAGTTTGAATTTGTAACAGGTTACCGATGTACTAACCAAACCTCTACCTCAAGTGAAGAAGTTACCAACATACTAACCAAGCCTCTGTCTCGAGTGAAATTTGAATCCTTTCGAGACAAGCTTGGTGTAGCTCAAAAGGACCCTCCTCGGAAGGGGGAGTAGTATAGTCACTGATGATGAAGATTGTCTCATCGAACAACAAGGTCGGTGATGAGGTAACCTGTTCTCTACACCTAGATACTTAGAAATATTTAGATTTAGGACTCGTATACTTAGAATACTTAGTTTTACTTATACATGCTTTTGATGTTATATGTATTAGTAAGCATACATGCTTTTGATGATAGATGTATTGGTGAGAATACATGCTTTTGATGATAAGATGTATTGGTAAGAATACATACTTTTGATGATACATGTATTGATTAATGTACTTGTATGGTTGAGGATACTTGTACTTGTATTGATGAGAATACATGTGAGGATTGTATCATCCTTGAACACTTGTTCTAAAGTGAGCCGTAGACAGGTGTCTCCGAGAAAGAAGAGGGATTGTATCATCCCTGGACTTCAGTTCCTGAATTGATCCGTAGACGTATGGTCTCCGAAAATGAAGTCCTTAGTGGACAAATAGGGATTGTATCATCCCTGGACCTTGGTCCCTGAATTGAGCCGTAGACGTGAGGTCTCCGAGAATGAAGTCCTTAGTGGACTGTTGAGGGGATTGGATCATCCCTGGACTTTCAGTCCTAAAGAGAGCTGTAGACGTGAGGTCTCCGAGAATGAAGTCCTTAGTGGACAGTTGAGGGGATTGGATCATCCCTGGACTTTCAGTCCTAAAGAGAGCCGTAGATGTGAGGTCTCCGAGAATGAAGTCCTTAGTGGACAGTTGAGGGGATTGGATCATCCCTGGACTTTCAGTCCTAAAGAGAGCCGTAGACGTAAGGTCTCCGAGAATGAAGTCCTTAGCGGATAGTTGAGGGGATTGGATCATCCCTGGACTTTCAGTCCTAAAGAGAGCCGTAGACGTGAGGTCTCCGAGAATGAAGTCCTTAGTGGACAGTTGAGGGGATTGGATCATCCCTGGACTTTCAGTCCTAAAGAGAGTCGTAGACGTGAGGTCTCCGAGAATGAAGTCCTTAGTGGACAGTTGAGGGGATTGGATCATCCCTGGACTTTCAGTCCTAAAGAGAGCCGTAGACGTATGGTCTCCGAGAAGTGGGGATTGTATCATCCCCGGACTTCGGTCCCTGAATTGATCCGTAGATGTGTGGTCTTCGAGAAGTGGGGATTGTATCATCCCCAGACTTCGGTCCCTGAATTGATCCGTAGACGTGTGGTCTCCGAGAAGTGGGGATTGTATCATCCCCGGACTTCGGTCCCTGAATTGATCCGTAGACGTGTGGTCTCCGAGAAGTGGGGATTGTATCATCCCCGGACTTCGGTCCCTGAATTGATCCGTAGACGTGTGGTCTCCGAGAAGTGGGGATTGTATCATCCCCGGACTTCGGTCCTTGAATTGATCCGTAGACGTGTGGTCTCCGAGAAGTGGGGATTGTATCATCCCCGGACTTTCGTCCCTGAATTGATCCGTAGACGAATGGTCTCCGAGAAAGTGATTTTTTTTTTGTGGTTACTTGTATCGGTAGGATACTTGTATTAATGATGTGGTTACTTGTATCGGTAGGATACTTGTATTGATGATGTGGTTACTTGTATCGGTAGGATACTAGTATTGATGACGTGGTTACTTGTATCGGTATGGATACTTGTATTGATGATGTGGTTACTTGTATCGGTAGGATACATGTATTGATGACATGATTACTTGTATCAGTATGGATACTTGTATTAATGATATGTATACTTGTATTGGCATGAATACTTGTACTAATGATGTGGATACTTGTATTGTTATGGATACCTGTGTTGATGACGATGCTGACGATCGTGTGATGACGATGCTGATGATCGTGTGATGACGATGCTGATGATCGTGAGATGACGATGCTGATGATCGTGTGATGACGATGCTGATGATCGTGAGATGACGATGCTGATGATCGTTTGATGACGATGTTGATGATCGTGTGATGACGATGCTGATGATCGTGAGATGACGATACTGATGATCATGAGGATCCAGATGTTGATGTTGTTGTAGCTGTTCGAGTGCTGCAGAAGATAAAGACTCAGTACTGAAGATGTTGATGTTCCAGTATTGAAGATGTTCCAGTAACTGCTTGAGTTACTGATGATGTTGAGAAAGGTTCCAATGATTTATAGATGTATCATGTATGATGTTAATGACTCCTTGCTCGTGCAGATACTGTTATAATATCCTTCTCGTTAAGGGGGAGTGTTGAAATATTGTAACTTCAAAGAATATTATATTTGTATATTATTTATTCCGGAGATGTTCCATACCTCCGATGTGATTATACTATAAATCCGGAGATGTTTATTCCTCTGAGTTGGGTGTGGTAACTAGGGTTATTAGACCCACCATGTGGGGGTCGGCCCAGTTAGTTATAATGGGGTATTTAACCTAATGGTTAAATACGAGCCTACATGTACTTGTGTAAAATACATATCAGAGTAGTGTATAAATAGAGGAGGTGTGTTCCTCATTTGATACACTCACTCACTTGAGGATAGCGCACTTGTGGAGGAGAGGTCTGCTATTGTGGAGGAGGAGATCATGTCTCAGGGTTTCATCTTTGTATATTGCTGGTCATCTATATTGAGGAAGCTTTGCTGGGTTTTCTACCCCATGAGGGTTTCCCAGGATAAATCTCTGTCTCTTGTGTTTATGCTGTGCTTGTTGTTTCTTCAGTGATCCTATATATGATATTATTGTAAAATGGAATGTAATGCTGCTATTTTCTGTCTTAGCATATTAAATCTTAACACGCCAGTGTTACCGGATGTTCCTTGGATCCCTGCTGCCCACTCAGTGCGTCGGGTACCACCGGAGAAAGTTTTGCCCAGTTGTCAAGTGGAGGTTCGAAGGTATCATCTCCCATCACCAATGTGCTCACCACCTTCTCATTGCAATCAGAATCTGCTACCCCTAAATGTTAATGGACAGCAGGAAACCAAGTGTCCATAAGTGTGACAGCGGTGGCACCTAAACGGCACACCCACATAGTCCAGAATTTGTACGAATGCCCCATCCTTTGTGTGTACATTGATCTCAGCCGTTAACCCCAGTCGAAGATCGATGTTAACCAATATCTTTGCCACTGTATAAATGCCTGTTTCAATATGGGAGTAATCAGAGCAGACATAGTCTCCAAGGTAGTTCCCAATTGCTGCAAACCGTGTTTCATTCCATAAGTGCATGGGAAAACCAGGCAGCTTCACCCATAGCGGTTCTTTGTCGATTTTCTCCTGTTTGGAATCGAAGAAAGGAGACCAACGTTTCAGGATGATAGGGACGCCCAACATTGACCAATGTCGACGTAAGACTGCATCAACCTCCCCAGCATTCGACAGTATGAAGGAGAACCATCCTTTCGTTAAAACCCGAACAATAGGTGCAGTAGCCACGATGTCTTTCCACTGCTCGGCTGCCCATCGCTGGAGGGATCCTTGTCCCAGTCTCTTACCACGGACATGTCCAACTACTGCAATATGTGTGAAATCCTCTGCCTCCTCAATCGATACATCCACGCCCAGCACAAGCTTATCCTTCCTCTTCCGTTCCTTGACCTTTTTAGCAGTGTTTTTGTGTGATTCTGCCTTCATAGAAACCCCTGCTCGAGGTAGCAGGGCTGCATCTACAGGTAGAGTGTCTCCACCACCAGTAGCTCCCGCTAAATGTCCGCTGGAAGAGTAACCCAAACCTCCACTACCCTGTCCCCTGTCATCAGAATCACTAAAATCCACTGATCTAACCAAATTCCCATCGGATAGGGTGTCCAAACCGCCACCCTGGTCCATCCTCCGTCTGCCATTTCTAGTCAGTGTATCAATCCCCTCCACACGTGATGCATCCGAGCAGGTTGGGAAGTTTGTGAAAGTCCCCAATTGTGGTTGTAGTGTCCTTCCTAAAAGGTCTGCCAAGTCTGGCCGGTCATCCGAGGGCCCAGGAAAAAACCCTGCCCCCCTACCAGTCAAGAGTGTTCCCATTGATGCCCTCGACCCAGAGGCCGCAGCATTGGTTGTTCCAAGGTCGAAAATCCCTCTGGCACAATCTCCGTCCGAGGTGTAGTCCACCTCCTGCTCATAACTGCTCGCCATAATGCCCCAGATCAACAGTGCTGACAAACCCCAGATCCCAATCCCCAATCCACCTTACAAAATGCCCACAATCTTCACCACCCAGTCCAACAAAATCCCCAATCTTAGCCACGGTCACAACAAGGGCGTCTGCAATCCCCATCAATATGCCATCTAGCTCCAAAATTCAGTCAAAGAACAGCATTGCCTGCCAATACCATTGTATACCCAGATCTCCAGAACCTGTAAGTCAATCAACCGACTCAACACTCATATCCTGAAAGCCCAACGTTCTTGCAACGCTCAACTACCGTATTCTTGGAGCTCGCCTTCCTGTCAAAGATCTGGACGATTTTGTAGGAGTTCATCTGCCTATCCAACGCGAGTACCGTTCACGCTCTACAGCATCCTCCTCCACAGTGTGTAAAAGATAGTGTGCAGGTCATCCCGCGCCAGAAATCCTCCAAACAGCTGCAACGTATACCTTCAATGCACTATCTTGGAGCCCGATCTTCTGAGCATCTTCTTGTTCCGTTTTATTTCTATGCCATTATGTTACACTAGTGTACATTAAAAATATAAACATATTTTCTATCTTCACGATACACATACACAAGAGCCATCTACCATATCTATCCAAAAAAAACTTATTGCTCATCATAAAGGTATGTCAAAAAGAAAAAGAAAAACCTATGTAAACAATATTTTACCTATCTCACCCAAACCATTACAAACAAGTTCTTGTGTTCATCATATAATAATCATCATTAAAACCTACACCCAATACCTATACCCAATAAGAATTATAATAATTTTTATCATCAAATGAACTATTAGTACATCTTATAACACTGTGTGACTTTTTAATAATCAAACTATCCATCATTTGATTTCTCTCTTCATAATTGTGTAAACTTGTATTCATTAATCAAATATTTGTAATTGGAGTCATCTCAAATAAACAAATAAGGCATGGAGTTATCTATTGGATTTTATTTGACTAAATGCATAGTATGAGTGTATAAATGTGATATGTAATATTTGAAATAAATCATCATGCAAATAAAGATGCATTTGTTTAAAAAAAAACTTATTGTAAAATTGTATTCTTAAATCAAAAACTTATTGTAACTTTGTATTCTTAAATCAATTATTTATGATTGTAATCATCTCATGGATCATGATTTTCCTAGATAATTCCTATTACCATTTACATTTAGAAGCATAGAGTCTATGTCCAAATGGATGGTTATTTTACCTAACAAATCATGCTTGCATAACTTTTTTTTACACATGGATTTTGCGACCATATAGAATTTGTGTTTTTAATAGAAGAAGAATGGGAATCTAAAATACATAAACTTCCATAATTTCAAGAAGAAATTCAAGAAGTTTAATAAATAAAGGGCTAATCCCTTCCTTACCATGACAATTCAAAATTCATTGACAATCATAACCAACAATTAAATGAAATCAACGAGGATACCCAATATAAAACACTGATTTAGCAAGAGAGGCATGTGCCCGAATTTCGCAATAATGGTTACATTTTATATTAGAAAAAGAGTTGTGACTACATTTTACAATTTTGTAATACAAAAAATAGGTTTAGATGTCCTTGGCTAGGAATAGAAAAAAACATGATTATTTATCTAAAGAGTACCTAATCTTATAGTTTAAATTTCATCTTCATAAGATGCAATGGGTATACTGCCTTAAATACTCATAAAAAAAGTAGTTTGATAAAACATTTTTAAACATCAAGAAATGTTTAGAAACCTAGTCCATGACAGACAACTTCAAGCATATCCTTTTGTTTCTCTAGGTCATCTTCATCTTATTCTCAAAATCAGTGACATGGTAGGCCTATGTTGTACCATCTTCCGGTTCTAGAACACGAGGATTCCATGTGTCATTTTAACTCTACAAGGCTAAATGAGTGACCACTGAGAGACCATCTCTAAGAGAAAATTGAATCCATAAGGGGAGGGGAAAAATAACTTTAGAAGGAATGCTTAAATGAGTGACAATTCTTCTTAGCATTTGTTTCATAGATGTTCACTGGACACTGATTTCATCATGCTTGCTTTGATGGATTGTCGCAGATGCATCTAATTCCATTTGGCATTCAAGAACTACCAAGATGTGCTTGGTAGAGTCCATTTCACACTCGTCCTACACATCATTATTATTTTGTATACATCTAGAGAACTCATCATTCCATTTATTCCATCTAGCCATCGAATTTATTATGCTTCTACAATACCCTTACTACAACTCTCTAGATAGAACCATATGCAATATCACAGATATAACTGAAACCATAACTAGTAGAATTGTGGTTTCTAATTCTTACATAGGTGAGTTTGTCATCATGCAGAAACTGCATTGGTGAAGTGTCTTGACGACGTTTTGAACCCTACATGTGGTTCCATTGTGTATAGAGCACCATCTAAATTTCTACCAGGGAATACCAAAGCCTCTGTGCAGACCTTACAATAGTGAAGAGCCACTTGAAATGTTATTCATTCACATATGAGAATCCCATGCTCTATCAAAATCCAAAACAATTAACCTAGAGTTGGATAACAAATACATTGATCCAAAGACTAACTAGGGGCAATGTACTTCCGAACACTCACTCTTGCATGGGGAACATCGACATGTAAAGAGGTATGTAAATATTCCCAACACTTCATGCCAAAACCCACATTTTAATTCCCACACAATAACCATCCTACCCTTCAATAACTCTTACTTCAAAGTGATAAAGGAGGCATTAAGGTATAATGTTGGTGGTATAACTCTCCATCCCATGGATTGTACATGTTGAAGTAGTTTTAATTACATAGGTGATGGCCATAAAAATATACATGTCATAGGGAAATGGACCAACACCATACATCATTGTATCCTTCAATAACTATCACATAGTGAGAAGGAAGAATCAAGATCCATTCTAATGACTTTATTAACTTGGATAGTAATCTTTGTGCTACTTAGATCACACAAATATAGATTATTCCTATATAATATTTATTAATATATCTTGGTTTTTTTAAATTAGTAAATAAGTTTTTTTCATAAAATATCATGATTTATGAATATGTATTAAAAATAATTTTAATTAAAAAATAATTCTTTAAATTACTTTTTTCTAAATTTAATAAAATATTTAAAAACTAAAAAAACAATAATATCAAAATCAAATTTTCCAAATTTATTAAAATATCTGTTCACATATTTAAGTAAAATTGTCCATGTATAAGCAAATTCTTATCTACTCATTTGTGTTTATAGACTCTATGAGCATAAGCGTAGTTAAACTTTATTATCGTACAAACTTGTACACGAATCTTTACTTAAATCATGTTAATGAAATACATTGTTTTAGGATATTTTGATCCTGTATATATGATTATACAATTTTAACTTAAGAAATTATTGAATCTTTCTTATAAGAAAGTAAGACATAATCTTATGAGTTAGATCTACTCATTATAATATTTTAAACTATTATCAATATAGATTTATCTAACTTTAATTATAAAAAAAATCGAAAGGGTGAACCTTTCACAATAATACATGCATTCTTATAAAAAAAAAATTAAAAATAAAATAAAAACCAAATTTAAGAGATAAATTTTCAACTGTAGATACATACAATTTAACAATCTTATAATATATAAATATATGTATTAGATTGTTAAACCACAGTTTATTAAACACGTCATCTCTTTCTTTCCAGGCCACTGTCAAATTATATAATAATAAAAGTCTGACGATCAAGTTGTTACATCATAAAGCTACTGGATTTCTCGAGCATATCTCTGCTTTGCCTGCTCAGCAACCCAAATTACATATTTACACGGATATCAGCTGCAAAATTATATAACAATCTATCAAGTATATAACTAAACTGCCTTATGTACATGACAAATAAACTTTGAAAAGCCCTCCCAGGTTATCAGAAACTCAAATGTAACTTCAAGAACACTGCTGCGATATTATTCATGTTACTGCTTCATTATTTATAGATCAGATCCAACGCAAGTTGTAGCTGCCACATTTTGCAGATCAACACGATCATCCTCATCCTCTTCGGAGTTCCATAAGAAATGAGCATAAGCTGACAGAATATAGCTGCAATTTAAATCAAAACCCACCAGGTTAACATGAATATAATTTCTGTTCCAAGATCTGTGGTGTGTATTATCAAAATGCAAACCTTCCAAAGTAATTACAAAATGAAACCTGTACGTTTCATTTTTAAATAACTCTGTGATCATTTAATTTGTGGAAGTGAAGAATGTTGGAAGTAATGTTTTATTATTCGAGATGTGCTTACAGGTTGTAATTGCAGTTTGCTGAGTTGTCATTAAAACTCACATAAATTGTGAGTTGATGCTAGAGTGTCATAGTCATCTAGATCCACAATTCATGGATCTAGAGAATTCTCTTATTCATATAAATATGTAACTTTTGTGAAGCATTTATAATAGAAAAATATATTTTGTATGTGTGAAAATGAACTATCTCTATTTTCTTAATAAAGAAATTTAAAATTATTTTGGATTAGAAACATAAACAAACTAAAAAACCATTGTTACTCCCAGTAGGTTTTCATAATATAATTTCTTAGACACAGTATCATGATCAAAACCTAATATAATTTCTTAAACACAGTATCATGATCATGATCATGTCACAGTAATCTTATGCTATGGGATAACTAATTTAGAGTGGTTGTTTTGACAATGATTTAAGTTCAAATCATACGGTATGTTCCTCTCCTGGTTTGGAAGATTTAGAGTGGTTGTTTTGACAATGATTTAAGTTCAAATCTTGATTGGTATGTTCCTCTTCTGACTTGGAAGATTGGTTGTTTTGACCATGATTTAAGTTCAAATCTTGGTTGGTATGTTCCTCTTCTGGGTTGGAAGATTGGTGGTTTTTACAATGATTGGTATGTTTCTCTTCTGGGTTGGAAGATTGGTGGTTTTTACAATGATTTAATCTTCTGGGTTGGAAGATTGGTGGTTTTTAAAATGATTTAAGTTCAAATTTTGATTGGTATGTTCCTTTCCTGGTTTTCTAAGATTTAAGATTTTAGAAAATGTGATTATTGATTATACATTATATTAATTAATATACAGTTTTACAAGATTGTTATATTCAGTAGGTAACAGCCAACCTTATTTTACAGATGTTGAAAGAAAAACAAAGAAATCTGAAAAATCTTACCAGTTATCTGGAGCAGCCTTCACTGCATGATCAAAATAAACGTTGGCCCGAGATGAATCTTTATGTGTTTCCCATATAAGCCCATATAAGCTTGGCATAGAGTGACAGTACCTCTGCATCTCCAGGGCTTGCCAATATGGCCCTTCCACAGTATTCCTCTGCTTTAGCCATATTGTGTTGCACCTAACATAACATAAACAGTTCAGTAATATACCCTACACCCATAAATAAATCAAACCCCATTTCAATCCAGAAACTTATGATCAAAACCGATACATATACACGTCCATTACTTTGTATAAACATCATGTCATGGATAGATAAAGTCAAAAACATACCTCATGCAAAAACTTGGCATAGTTGCTGAGCAGAAGTGGATTGCCAGGATTTGCTTCCAACATTCTTTGATAATACATGTCTATGCTGTTCTTGGAATTCTCATCTTCTGCTGCTTCATCATTTCCTCCTCTGTCAGAGCCTTTACACATATACTCACCCTCAAACACCTAGGCAGATCTTCATCCTCTGGAAGTGCAAAACAATGGCACTCCATTTGGACCATGTTGTAGATATGAACTTCTAGAATTCTGAGTCTCAGACCTGTCTTCAGAATCCACAAGATCTCTAAATAGGCCCATGCTGCAGGGATGGGGATTGGAAGTGGCACATATTGAAATGTTAGGAATTGTTTCTGTTCTCATGTCTGCCTTCATGGTGGCCTCTAAGTGGGCAAGACTAGAACCTATGAACACAGAGGTAGGAGAACTTTTGAGCAGGAGCATTTTGGACAAAAAAGGGATATCTTTCAATTATTCCAGAGAGTGTTAATGGAGGATATTAACTTGATGTACGTAAACAGATTGTAATTGTGCTCAAGAGATGGCTTCTAAACTGAACTACTATGCTCGTGCAAATCCCACCCACTCCACTCCGTATTTATATGTAGCTCCGTCGCTGTTTTTTAATCTGCGTTTGCATTGGCATCGGCAATGGGCATTGCTGGCCACTTCAGGTGCATGGTGTACAAGACGTTATGCCATGTGTTGTTTGCTCACTGCGCACATCCTGTTATACAGTGATTATGCAAACGGACAGGGTCACGTGGAGAAGCTTAGGATGACAAGTCCCGAAAGCGAAGGATGTTCAACTGTTCATACACATTCATAGCCCTTTACCGCATAATAATGAATCACCCTAATTCCCATAATATTGGGACATTTTCTTTAAATATTGATTTTTTGGGTATGAAAATTCAACAATTTGTTTTTAAAATACTAGTTACAACTCTCAAACTCTGAAATTTTGGGTATTATGGGGATTCTTTTGTATGGTGTTGAATTCATTTCTACCATCAAAATCGCCATTAAAACATAATTAAATTGAAAAACCTCATTCAAACCAAATTGTTTAATTTTTAGACACTCCATTGATTTGGGGTTT
This sequence comes from Larix kaempferi, assembly GCA_027924585.1. Lineage (NCBI taxonomy): Eukaryota > Viridiplantae > Streptophyta > Pinopsida > Pinales > Pinaceae > Larix > Larix kaempferi. Next base: position 6,437,071 of record BSBM01000619.1, read on the forward strand.
GTTGTAGTCACAACAATCCCATCTAATTTGAACAAGATGGGAGCCCCAATTTGAGATTTGTTTGCAGTTAGTAAGTTTATTTGGATAAAGTCATTTAATTACTTGATTTAGGTTTGTTTGAAGTTTGCTAAATCACACTTATGCTCAGATTTTAAGCAAATTGAGTTATTGCACTTAAAGATCACATTTATTAAGTTTGGTTGAAAAATCGGAAAAGTCCGAAGTTGGAGCTGAATTCGCCAAAATTCATTTAAATCTCTTGACTCCCGATTCCTGATCTTGGCAATTGAAAACCAAGAGTTAGAAGTCGAGGTGTGTTAATCTCCATATGCATTTTACTCCCGACCCCCGATTTCTCAAAATGCATAAACTTGTGGAAGTCAGAAGTCAGGATGGTTTACATTTTATTTTCAACTTCTCATCCCGACTCCCGACTCCTGACTTTTACATAAACACAATAGCAGAAGTCAGAAGTCGGCAGGTTTTGTAGTCAATATCATGTTTCCTTCCTGACTCTCGACTTTACATCACATTAAACAGCGGAAGTCGAGAGTCGATAGGTTGTTGTTTTGAAACCAAATTTTCTTCCTGACTCCCAACTCTTGACTATTATGTAACCATGAGTACGAAAGTTGGAAGTTGGCGTACTTTCACTCATATATCAAACTTTACCCCCCGACTCCCGACTCCCGACTTTTGCGGGGGCCCCAGGTCGGTAGTCTAATTCGTCCATCTGATGTCATATCTCATGGCACGCGCTACATATTTTGAATTCTTTGGTGACCAATTAAATGCGATCACTAATATAAACTTAACTGTCGATTATGTTGGCCAACTACTGCAATTAATGCGTAATTAATGGGGGTTTAATTTAATCTGTACTTAATCAAAATTTGAATTCCTGACCATTACAACACAGTATCCTAACATTCAAACATACCAGTAGATCTATGTGCCGCAATCGATCGCTACTTAACTAGCTTAATTTGCTCGTCCATTTCGTAGGTATGGTTTAGCTATTATGATTTTGATAATTTTATAGCATTTTTGGTTTTATGTTAGTTTTCGATTCAGGCAGGCATATTTTTCTCAACATGACTAGGAAAACTAGGTCCAAGGGTGCAGTTGAGAAGTTGAAGTTCAAGGACCCCAACTTTGGGTTCTACTCGGACACAAATTCCAAAGTCTCAGATACCCTGTGCTTGGATTGGTCCATGATTTATAGCATTTTATATGGGGATGATTTTTCGAAATTCAAGGACGACGCCCTTAGAACATTAGCAGCTCCCAGCTACATGCAATTGTTGCGCGTCCCGCGGTAATGCCATTCATAGACCTAGTAAAAGGGATGATTGATTACATCGATATCCCAACCAACACCTTCAGTGATTCCAACCAAGTTTCCTATGCTTCCTTCAATCCATACATTTTCACGAGGATGGGCTTAAAACCCCTCAACAGTTGCTTATGCAGGATTTTATCAGAGCATTCGAGGCCAAGTATTAACCTAATGTACTTCTAAAGTCTTGGATGGCTGGCCAAGACACATTCATCCTTAGGCCTAACAGGAAATACCCTATTGCCATTCTTAGGGAGCCATACAAATTGCTTGCGGCCATGCTGTGTGGATTGTATGGAGACGAGACCTGCCAATGCTTCAAGTTGGAATGGGCCCCCTTGGCTCATTACATCACCTTTACAGGTAAAATCTTCAACTGGGCCTAGATATTTTCTGTTACATTTCAGGATTTCATTGGAATGGTTCAAAAAACCTTGGCCGTAAAAAAACCCTAATTTTCCATGTCGACATACATGATGGGCATTGTGTGTGCATCCTTTTACTCCCTGCAATGAGTTGGAATTGGACCAAGGCGAAACCCCCCATTCATATCTATTGCTCAATATTATGGGAAGACAATTATGTCCCTCACATCTATGACATCTGTGACAAATTCATCAATGCAGTATATTATGCCATCTTCAAAAGCGCTTCTACTAGAATCTTTGAGGATGCAATCTCCTTAATTTCCACCATGGGAGATTGGTATGTAGGAGAACACTTTACCTATATAAGGATTTGGGGGAGTGAATTAGTTCACCTACTCTCTAGGATTGTCCTATATCGAATCGTGCTCTCAGAGATAGCTTTCCAAACTGTTTATCAGGGAGTCCATGGCCAGTGCCATTCCTCAAAAAGGAGATTTAGGCCCAAATTTTCATTGTATATTGGACATCTTTTCATTTCAAATGCAACCCATGGGATCACCTTAGCCAAAGAAATGGACCGGCTCAAGCTAGGGTTTGCAACAAAAAGGATGCATGACCCAAAGGGTGTCATAGCAGAAAACTTTGTCAAGGCCCACCTCAAGAACTCTTATGTACATGAAGTCCAACCAGATGACTTCATATATCAAAATGCTCATACTTTTGAAGAAATGCTTAGCAGATCACCTGACCCAGATTAAATACTTATGATACATGAATCACAACAATAACAAAAATTCAAGGTATTGGAGGAAAGAAACAGGTTTTTTCAACAACAACAGGATGATGCTAAGGAAGCCTTGGAAGCTACTAATAAATCTATAGTATTAAGTTCAGCTACATCTCAGGCCACCACACAACAAGAGTTGGACAAGAAGTAGGGTAAACAACCCATAATACAAGGTCCTTCTACCACACCTATTCAAAACCTGAACCTGCTTATACAAAAGACCCAGGCTCTCCAAAGTAAGTCACATATTTACACTTGGTCTGTTTATGATGCTTGCTTTGTTTCGAAGATACTTTCTGATATTTATGTTAAAATTGAGAAGTCAGCTGAATTGATAGTCAACCCTCCTTTGCATACCTCTACTAGTAAAATTATTGATTTAGAAAGAGAACAACGTGTAGAGGTAGTTAATCCAACATCAATTACTCAAAAACCCTCACAACCACCTGTTGATGAACCCACCAAAGTTGTTAATGGTAATATACCTCACCCATCTCATGATAGTGGTATGTTAGATACGCCTACTATAGATGACCCTATGCAACAAGATATATATAGTTCATCTCATAACCCATCTTCTACACCCAAACCTTCTAACACAACCACACTAGATTCTAATCCACCTACTACTACCACATTGAATACTTTAGGTAATCATACCATTTCTTAGCACCCTACAAATCCTCAACACAGTCTTCCATTAGTCCCAAGTGTGACTTCTTCACAATCTCAGACTAACATTTAGGCTGCTACATTGTCCACCATGTGTTCCTCCTCTCAACTTGATCTGGACATTGATATCCCATAACCCATCTCATTCCATGGTTTCCACTATGAGTCAAATTGTACTTGTTCTTCCATCTACTGGGATATTGACCTCTATAGTAGAGGACACAACAGATTTTGGTGAATATATTGTGGTGGTTTTAGGAGACTATTGCTTCAACAAAAGAAGGAAGGAAATACTGAAGAAATCCCCAAAAAGCACCACTTCGTGGCAAGTTCAAGTTGGACCAGCCCCAAATCAAGTTATTTGGAAGCAAGTCACATATGATCCTCAAAGAGAGGCAATTGAGATTGTTGTTTCCATGGGAGCTTTTGATGGAGCCAATTTTGATTCTGTAACTACTTTGAATGCTACATTGGAAGAGGAAAAGGCCAAAAATTTAGCACTAAGGCAGAAAAAGCTTCCCTTCAACAAAGTTTGGCGAGACAGATTGAAGATTTAAAAGCTGAGCATAATGGTACCCTACAGGATCTTCATAATCAAATCCAGCAAGTTACACAACAAAAGCAGATGGTTGAAGAAAAGGTAGTAGATCAAGCCAATGGCTTGGCTAATCGCAGGGTTCACCTAGAACAAACAAAAGAATATAGTTCCTTTTCTGAGCTTTTCAAATTGATTGTCCGGGAATTCAAAGAAGAAGCTATCTCCTGTAAAAATAAACTCAAGCAGACTAAGACTAAGTATTTTTTGGGCCTTAATGAAATTCAGGATGATTTTAATACCTTTGAAATATTGACAGACCTTCTAGATGACCATGTGGATAGAAGGAGAAAAGCACATCCAACTTATGGGAAGTTGTGCGAATGGAATGCACACTTGAAGAATATCGCACAGGTTCTTTCTCGTCTTGATCAGGTGAAATTAATGAGAACCAGAATTTCCATCAAGTCCTGGGGACTTATATGTGATGAAGTTGCTTAGATGATTGAAAAAGGGCAGAAAATATGTGCTAGACAATGGATGGTGACAGATAACCATTTGGAGAGCATGGAATTGCTTGTTTTTGTTGAGTTTGAAGACTCGGTACAAGCTAAGCTCAAGCTTGCTAAGGTGGATGACCAGAGGGAGAAAACTTCCCAATCTATTCATGATGTTGTTCAGGTAGATATTTCTCTTTCCAGGCCATTTATTTTAGTCCCTAATCAATTACAGATCACCCTGTATATTTTTCTAGATTCATGGTCTAAGATTTGCAATAAAGATATCAAATCCTACTTGTGCAAGGCCCAGCTACAACTTGAGTACATAGATTATCCTGATGTTTCTCACATGTTGGATGTATACGCTGCATGGAAAGATCACATAACCAATCTTGATCAAGTAAACTAGATTTGTATTCCTTAGATGTAAGACATTTGGCCTTCTTTTGTGGATCCATGGCTTGACTTGTAATTGTATTTATTTTGATATAAAGGAGGGGAGAGAGGGGAGGGAACAAGTTGTGGAATCCTTGATGTAATTTATTGTATCAGTTGCATTGGAGAAATCTGTCTCTCAAAGACCTGACTGTTTTTTTTTTCAAACCTATTGATGAAAGATGGATCTAGCCTACATTTGGTTTCTACATGAACTCAAGATAAAGTTTCATTTTTATGATGTTGTTCCTTTGTATTCATTTAATCTATTTAAATCTCAAATGTTAATATTCATAAGAGCTCAATGTGAATGTTTTCATTATTGATGTTTTGTGATTGCATGATAATTAGAATGTTTTCTGATTATTTATGTTATTCACATCATTTCTTTTGGATTAATAGCACTCTGAGATGTTAACTTGGAATTAATTGATTTACTTATTCTGCTTATTAGTTTAGATGCTTTTTTCTGTAATATTAAACTAATTTGTTCATTTGATCTTTCAATTGGTTTTCATAAATAAGGGTTTTAGGAAAATAAGGGGATTTCTCTTCCTTTTTGATCTATTATTAAAATATTATTAGTAATAGAACCTGATGATTAAGTTAATTTCTTTCAGGCAGTTGTCTCTATTTGAAACTTAATATTTAATCTTTTCATTTTAGGTTATATAGGATCAAATTTTCTCTCATCTTAAGTCTCCCTTAAGGAGCAAGAAACTTAACAAAGCCAATGGAGGCTTAAATCCGTCGGAAGTGGTCACTTTCAACGATCAGGAAATAGGGGAACCCCTGCGCAATGTTCCTTGAAGTTCCTGGATCATATCACTCTCCTTAATGTTGACCCCCTACCCATTCCATCCATTTAGTCGAGGCGTCAACAAATGGAGCTAGAAGGAGGGCCATCTAGAGTTTAATGGCTAAACGCAATCAGAGTAGACTTACTCCAACAAGTTCTCCAATCGCTACACATAGTCATACCAACCTGCCAGTCACATCTGCTCCTATCACTTCTTCACAACCCGAGACCATTCCCACACCATTCCAACAGTTAACTCAACCTGAGACGGGAACTATTGTTCTCAGTCCTTTCCTTGAGAATCCTAAACTCAGGGAACATATTGAAAATTCGCAACAAATATTGCCTAGATCACAGTCTAGGCTTCCCAAGAGCTGCGGAATGAAAGAAACATTAGCTCAACGATTGCAATCTGGTTCGACTGATAATACTAATCTTGAAACCGACACAGTACTAGAAATATTTCCATGGTTGGAACCCTCAACCAACGACTTCACGATATATTTATAGGACAACCTAATCCGGATAGCACTTCAGGACCAGACGACTCCTTGTTCCAATCTAATTATCAAATAGGAGAATATTCATCTGGTTTACCACCTTTACCTCTCGATTCTCCCTCCTATTTACTTCATGGTGACAATTCACACAAGAATTATTTCGACCATCATTCTAGTTATTCTTTTGATGATCTTGACGATCAAGATAGACAAAATCGACGTATGGCCAATAATCAGAATAGACTCTGGCTGGATCAGGATGTGGTGTCTTTTCCAGGGCCATAACACCCTCTTCCAAAGAATCCTGAAATTTTTTTGCCTAAATATGATCCCGACAATAAGCAACAAGTGGAAGATCACGTGAAGAAATTAATGTTGTCTATCTGATTACGAAATGTCGAACATGAATACATAGTATGCAAATTGTTTCCCTACACTTTCTAAGGAAAAGTTTCAACCTATTATTTCGCTCAAGAACCTTAGACTATTCAATCATGGGCACAATTTGAGAAACTCTTTCTTGAGAAATTTGGTTACGATAAGACACCAGAATATCTGGTTATGGATTTGTCTACCATGAAAATGGAGATTAAATAAAGAATCAAGGATTTTAACCAAATATTTTTAACCTTAAAAAATAAGATTCCTATTGAGTCCATGCCAGCCAAAAATTTGATCATAGCTTACTATACACAAAATCCCTTCCTATTCCCATAGCTATTTGGGTTAAACGATCTAACAAAACCACTCTCCAGGAGGTATTTAGTAAAGCTATCTTAGTCGAGAAACACATGTTGAGCCTTAAGGGAAACCCAGAGGCCATAAATGAACAACCCACTTCTTCCCACAAGAAACTAAAACCACCTCCCAAACCTTCCATTCCTAATAAGGACAAGGGAGCATTAGACATGGATAACCTCCATAAAGTATTACAACAAGTTTCTAATGAAGCCATTTACCTCAAGAAAAACGTAAATGAAGTGTCCCAAAATCAATGTTTCTTCAGAAATCCTTACAAGAAGTCTTACATAGCAACACAGAATCAGAATATGCCTCACTCTGAGAGACTAAACATTGAAGATATAGATTATATTCTTAAGGATATGATTAATGGCCCTCAACCTTGTTCCCAGGAAGGTGAAAGTATTTTTTCCGATAATCAACAATTTCATGACCAATTCCCCTACGGCTAAGACCCTCGGGATATTGTTAATTATTTTTTTGAGCTACCAATTTTTTTTCAAATGATGAATTTGAAACAGTTTATGCTATTCAGCACACTTATAATAATCGTGGGAAAGCACAATTGGCTCAGGATTCCCCATCCACATTTAATTCAAATAAGAATGCTCCTACAAACCCTCAAGTCACAACACCCAGGGAAAATATTATGCCTAATATGGATTATGACCCTATTGTAGACCTGAAGAAAACCGATGCTAACATTTTTTTGTTTGATCTAATGAAGATCCCTGCAATCGGCGAAAATATTCTAAAGAATTTTACATCTAGTGATGTGTCATACCATAACATTTTTGAAACCCCGACCAGCCATAGCAGTCACCAAGCATCCACTTCTCTTCCTACAAGAAAGAAGTTAAAGACGCCTTCATTTCTTCTATCATTCTAAATGTTCAACAAAACCATGCATAATTGTATGATAGAATTGGGGACGTCATCTAATGTGATGCCTCTCTCTGCATGTAAGAAATTGAATACGTAGCCTGAACCATCACCTACTCAAATTGTACAGTTAGATCGATCTAAGGTTAAGGTAGTAGGGTAGTTGAAAAATGTTCTAATCAGGTTATCCTCAGACCCTCAAATCCATCAGAAGATCGATATTGTTGTAGCTGACATCCCAGAAGCCTATGGGATTTGGCTGGGCCGAGACTGGTCTTAGAAACTTAAGGGATACTTCACCATTAATTGGTCTCACATGTGGCTCCCGTATGATGGAAAACCAAATAAGATCAAGGTCAATAGGGAACCATACCTGAAGCAAACAGTCATAGATTTTAATGACCCAAGAAAACCTTCCTCAATCCCTCTTCCTAATTTTGGAATTTACACTATGGACACTCTTTTCGGGGATTTACCAGAAGACGTATCACCTTATGCAGGATTTGATAACCAATCAGAGGTAATGTATTTTTCATAGGTAGAGTCATCACAAACCATGTTACATAATGTATATGATGTAAATACCAATTTTTGTTTATATAAGACTTGTTGGACCTTATTTTTTTACGGTTCCAGATCCAAAGAAGGAGTTGGAGTTGGATGTGTCTTGAATGATCCAACAGCAATCAAAATCATCATAGCATGTAGGTTAGAATTTCAATGTACAAATAATGTATATGAGTACGAGGCATTGATTCAGGGTTTGAAAAAATCAATTGATGTAAATTTTAATGTCATTAAGGTTTACAGAGACTCTGAAATAATTGTGTGACAAGTTAGGAATGCAAGTCATTGTGTTTTAGCTCATTTAAAAAATTATCAACATGAGGTATGGGATTTAATTAACTATTTCCAAGCCTTTAACATCAATTCCATCCCTAGTCTCAGAACTTTGATGCAGATCTTCTTGCTAACATTGCCTCTAAACTCATGCCTACATAAGGACTTGCTCCTAATGCATTTTCTATAGAATTGATGTACATACCCTCTATTCCAGATAACATCACCAACCTGAAGGTCTTTGATGATGATAGTCAAATATTAGATTTTTTTACCTCCCAAGATACCTTTAAATCCATTGTCATTGATGAAGAGAGTCACGATCGATCCTTTTATTCTCATCAAGATCCTATCTAGTCCACTTCAGACATTCAGACATGTCTTGCTCTGATTCCTAAATTTGTTATCAGATTATAAACAAATTATGATCTACAGGATAAGTTTAGAAACGTCACCAAATGCAAAAGCAATAGCTCCTGTATGAACTATCAGATAGTGAATCTAGGAACTAAACAAAACCCACAACACATTAATTTAGGCATTGAGTTTTTTCCTACCAAAAGAGATGCTTTTATCAAATTATTTAAAGAATTTAAAGACGTATTTGCATGGACCTATGGTGATCTCAAAAAATTTGATACAAATATTATGCATCACAACATACCCATGAAGCCATATACTAAACCTTATAAACCGAAACTCAGGAAAATGCACCCAAGCTTAGAGTCTGCAGTCAAAAAGGAACTTGACAAGCTTCTTTCAGCCATAATTATTTTTCTTGTTAGGCATACCCAATGGGTTGCAAATTTGGTTCCGGTACGGAAAAAGAACAGAGATATACATCTATGTGTTGATTTTTGTAATATGAACAGAGCCTTTAAGAAGGATAACTACCCAGTACCTCAAATGGAACATATATTATAGAAGGTACTAATATATTAGATGTTTTCATTGTTGGACGGTTTTTGGGGGTATAACCAGGTTTTAGTGTCGTATTCTGATCAATTAAAAACTGCATTCAGGACCCCTTAGGGTACTTTTGCTTACAGGAAAATTCCTTTTGGATTAATTAATGCAGGTGCTACTTTTTAGAGGGAGAGGGATATCGCTTTCAGAGTTTTGATTCATAATTGTGTTGTGATTTATTTAGACGATGTCACAATATTTTCTAAATGAAGACATGATCACCTTTCATGTCTCAAGTAGGTTTTCAAATGATGTAGGAAATATAGTATCTCACTCAATCCAAAGAAGAAAATTTTTGTTGTGACTGAAGGGAAGTTACTTGGGTTTGTAGTTTGTAAACATGGTATAATGATTGACCCTGAACGAACCAAAGTTATCTCCCAGTTAAACTTTCCTAGTACAAAAAAGTCTATGCAATCCTGTTTAGGGAAAATTAATTTTGTTAGGAGATTTATACCTAGTTTCGCTCAAATTGTCAAACCATTACAAGATATGATTAAAAAAGATGCAACATTTAAATGGGATGATATTCAGAAAGAATCTTTTTGTAGGAATAGGGAAGTGATTGTGGAAGCTCCTGCATTAATGTCTCCTGACTTCTCAAAATATTTTCTTTTATATACATTCGCTACTAACATTTCATATGCTATAGTCCTTACATAGTGGAATACTAAAGGTGATGAAATCCCAATGTCCTTCATGATTTTGACTTTTAAAGGTGTAGAACTTAGCTATCCATAAGTGAACAAATAGGCTTACGCGTTCTACAAGGTAGTAAAGCATTTCAGACCATATCTCTTGAAATATCGAACCAAAGTCATAGGTCCATACTCAGTAGTGCGGAACATATTGATTCAGAAAGAGTTAGGGGAGAAGAGCGCACACTGGATGACAACGTTATAGGAATATGACCTAGAAATTAGACTTGCCAAGATTGTTCATGGGCAAGGATTATGAAAGTTAGTAACATAGTTTTCTAGTGAAATAAAGCGAAACTGTGAAGAAAATATGGAAGATGATCAGACTTGTTTCATCTCTGTACCTACATATTCTTCATATGATGATATTAAGTTTTTCTTTATTCATGAGTATGCTCCTTTGAACCTATAACCTAGAAAAAGGAGAGCTCTCAAACTTAAAGTTGCTCATTTTTTGGTTAACGATGTTTTGTACAGGAACAATTTTGATGGAGTTTTATTACGATGTGTTGAGAAAAATGATGCCAAAATATATTAACAGAGCTTCATGCAGGTCCTACTGGTGGTCATTATGGAGGAGATACCACAACACGCAAAATAACAAGAGCTAGTTATTATTGACTGACCATGTTCAAAGATGCACACGCCTTTGCTCGAAAATGTGAATATTGTTAGAGGGTTGTTGGGAGAATTAACAAATATTCAGCTCCACTACAACCAGTTTCCATGGAAACTCCATTTCAGAAATGGGGCATGGATATAGTCGGTCTCATTAACCCTCCATCCTCCCTACAACATAAATATATAATCACTACTACAGACTATTTCACCAAATGGGGGGAAGAAATTCCTCTCAAGGTGGTTAACACCAGTAAGGTGATATCTTTATTTGATAACTACATTGTAACTAGGTTTGGTGTACCAGAATTTTTAGTTTTTGATAACACATCCTATTTTTCTTCCCTTGATATTACTCAGTATGCATTAGACAAAGGTATTAAGATAAAGTATTCAACCAATTATTACCCTTAGGGAAAAAGTTTGGCTGAGTCCACTATTAAAAACCTTATCAAAATTCTAAAATGAATTGTAGCAACCAATCATAAGAACTGGTACACTCAGTTATTTAATGCTCTTTGGGCAGCCAAGGTGACCCCTAAAGCTTCCCTTGGTAATTCACCTTATTTCCTTGTGTATGGAAAATAATCCATTATGCCTCCTAATATAATCATTCCCTCGCTTCAGTTGCCTAAATATATTCAGGAGGATGATTGCTCTCCCTTGAAACATAGGATCAATGAACTTCTCTAGTTGGAAGAGAAAAGAGAAAAATCTAGTACCAAATTTCATCAACATCAACAGGTGGTTAAACGATGGTTTGACCAGAAATCCTCTTCCCAAATATATTTTCAGGTAGGAGACCTTGTTCTGAAATGGGATAAACCCCATGAGGATAAAGGTGAACACACAAAATTCCAACGACTTTGGCTAGGACTATTCATAATCTCTAAAAAATTAGGTCCTGGCACTTTTCGGCTGCAAACACTGGAAGGGTCTCCTGAGACTTGTCCAATGAATGCCCAAGTTTTAAAGAAGTATTTTTCTTAGTGACTTGTTCACTAGACCTGTACATCGTTTGTTTTTTTTGCTTTGTTTTGAGTGTTTTGGTTTGTTGTGTTTTCATTTTTTTTCTTTCTCAAAATAAAGTGGCTTGATTACTTCATTGGGGACACCCATTTCTCAAAGGTCAAAAGAATGTAAATGGATTTTAACAAGTTGTCTAAAAATTTAACTTGCATTTAATATTTCTCTTATAGATTGTTTACCCAAAGAGCCTCTGAAATGCCCTTACCAAGTATGTATTATCATAATGATCAGGGAAGGATAACCTCATGTTTAATTCAAAGTTTAGTAAAGCCTAGGTTACTACGGTTAGCATTCCCTTTGATAAGAATGCCCTCGACTAAATATAAATTTTTGAAAGTGGTACATACTCAAATATTTTACATCATTCCTTTTGCTTAAGGTGCGTATGGAGCCACTTCCCCATTCACTAACAATATTATTATAAATTGAATCCAAAAAACTTTGGGAGTGGCTGCAACGTGAGCGGTCTCAACACAAGCCAGCTCATCATGATCATAGGTATTGATGGAATGACATATCGATATTTGGTTACCATGCCAGGAGGTGGTTTTCAGTTTTATAAATTGAAAGCTGGGAGGTCTTATTGCAAGTTGACCCATTCATCATCTATCAATACTGGTGAATGGTACTACCATTAGTTGGTCACCAACCCAGGCTAGCGTCTTGCAGTAATTCCTCTAATAAATTTTAAATATGAATTTGAAAGTTGATGTAGAGGATAAGAGGTCTTATTACAATTCAACCTGACCATGATCCAGAGAATCCTTATGGAGTGGCATTATCAATATCTAGTCACCAATCCAGGATGATTCATGTTAATGCCTAAAAATCACACACATGCAACATTTCGGCGATTCATTCAGTAAAGCATCATCAACATAAAGAATTCATCTCACCACAGGAATCCTTAATAGATCCAAATCACAGTATGAGTCCACAAGTTCCCAAAAACAGTCAAAACAAAGGGTAGCATGGATATTACATAGGTTACCCATACTATAGCGTAGGTTACCTGAACAATGCTCGCGCTACACCCGTGTGGATTTTCCTTCGATAGACGTGCTACTATCAAAACGATGGTACCACTTACTTCCAATGACACATTGAAGGCTCAATCCTCCCCAAGGATCCCAATTCGTCTCCTCACACACTTGGTGGCATTAATCAGACCCCCTTGTGTACCTTGTAACCAGTTCATGAAGGAGGAGAGTTCACATTTGGATCTAGTTGTTTGTTGGAAACCTATTGGTCTATAAAATAAATCCATTGTCATACATTTTGTAGAGAGAAATTATATCAAGTTTATGTTGTTGGAATTGAGTTGGAGCTTCCTCATATCCCACCATTTCCTACCATTGTGATCATTTCCAAGCTTGCTTGCCACCTACCATTAATGGGAAAGTGTTTCTCTCCATTGTTCTTCCATCTACATAGAATTTAGTTTGGTCAAGAAAGGCCTCCCTAAGGGAGATTGTTGGATTCCCTTGAATCCTTCACCTCCTAGGTGTTGTACAACTATTCCATTGGGAAATACAAGGGTGGTTTAGCAAACCTTTGGTTGTTGTTGGAGTTTGCATCTTTCCCCCACCTCTTTCATTTTATTTTCATCAATATTTTCATGTTTGGATGACAGTGAACTACACTAAAAATCTCTTGCAGGATCACTTGGAGGAATACCAACCACCATCAAAAGGGTCTCCAAGGACCGAGACCTTGTAGAAACCTACAAGGATTATCCCCTCACCAAGTGGAAGAGTGCACTTGTGTAATTTTTTCCATAACAATTATAATGGTGACCATGCTTATTTTTGTTCATTTCTTTTTAAACTAGGTTTTTTTATAATAAGTATCTAATTCTGGGTGTTTTTCACTTGCAGGAGAGCAGGTATTCCACCTCTTGTTTCCAAAATTTGTCCCCATCATGGCCATATGACATTTTTTTCCCACAGTCGTGCGGTTTTCGGCGTCTTTGTTGCGTTGATAGCATGGAATCGACTCTGACAGTCGAGTGTATGTGCAGGTTATCAGTTCACAACCCATGCATCTATTTTGTATTTACCTGCACTGTACATGCAACAGAGCATGATTTAGTTGTGTTACTGCTGATTATTTTCTTTTTATCTGCATAGTTTGGTTTGGAAGCCTAATTGTTGCTTACTAGTGAACCTAAATTAAGGCTAATTCACCTAGTTACATAATTGTTTAGTAATTAATGCACCTAGACCAATATTAGGAAGTAAAGAGTACAAATCTCTTGAAACTTAAATAGGTAACCAAATTTCAGGCTTTCAATGGGCCCCATTGTTGTCATTAGTATTCAAGACCATTTCTTGTTTATGCATCAATCGCCATGTTGTTTTTCGTAGTATTTCTAGTGTATAAAACACATTTGGCACACAAGCAAGGACCTAAAGACACTTGTCGCCCAAAGTATGCTCTTCACCTCGCACTTCATGTCAACTTGGTGAATCAGAAAAATGGTCAGAAGTGTGAAATATCTCCATTACACACTTGTCTATTTGGTTATAATAATTTGATTTTTCAAAGTGCCATGAGCATCTCTTAGAGTTAAAAGTACATATTGCTTGATATACTCTTTTAGTTAATTTGCCAAAGAAGTAATTTGTTTTTTGCTTTGATCCCATGTGTTTTCTCCACTAGCACACAATAAGAGGCCTAAAAACTCTTCCAATCCAAGTATGCTATTCACCTCACACTTCGTGTGAGCTTGGTGAATCAGAAAGGTAGGGATTGTGAAATACCCCTCTTACACTCCATAAGTGAAACATACAAACCCTTTAAAATCAACTTTGTAATTATCTTAACCAACTAAAATCCTCCACAGGAGGTCACAAAACAATATTTTAGTTAGGTAGGATTGATTGGGCTAGGCATCCATTAATTCCCACCAATATAGTTTCATTAGCAATAGTTTAAAACATAGCATTGTTGTCTCATAGGGTACTTACAAAATCCTGCTATAAGCAAGTGTTAAAAGAAAACCTGGATCAGAAGTGCACCATGACCAAGGAGGTGAACGCCGAGGTATAGCTGCACTGCTCTCCCCTACAATCCACTCAGTTTGTTGTAGGGAGACAACACTATACAGTGCAGGCTGAACCACTGATCCACACTTGATGCAAGGTAACTTAGTGTTCCAACTTAGAATATCACCAATGAGAAATTGTGAGTGCAATTGACTACTAAATTTACCTATTGTCGTTGGGAGGTGTTTCCAATTCTTCTCAATTGGATCATTGTCCCCATCTCCGATAGAACTAGATCTTTGTTACCTCCTCTAGTCGATTGGTGCGTGGATACCATTATCACCATCATTTGTTCTTTTGGGAGGCCCAGTTACATTTGAGAGGAAGGACATTAGGTCTTCTAGGGAATTTAGATCTATTTTCTTTTTAAATACAAATTCACTAACTCATAATAAAAAGAACCTATATGTGGGAACTCATGTACTAAAACCAATATTGCACATATCACTCACTTATCGCACCATTTTGCATCTGTTGTGGTTGGCATATTTTTGCATTTGTTGAAAATTGTGTTTATTCCACTATCACTCTCATTTGACACAAATCCTTCACCATTTAGGAACAAAACAACATCCTAATATAGTCTCGTAGACTGCAAGGCCTATCCCCTCTCTCGAGGGGTGTCAATACACCTCCCCCCCGTATTACACACGGAGGGAATTTAAGCCGAGGTCGTTCCCAGGAAGCATTGATAGGTTCATCTGGTCGAGGCCATTCCTTTCTAGGTACATTTACTCCCGTTGGAGTATCTATTAATTACACCACTTCTTCCCCCATTGGAATTAGTACCTGCTGGCTTCTCCCCAAGGGATCCCTCGGATCCCTTTGACCCATCCTCGCTCATAGGAGGTCATCCATTGTTTAAAACACCACCTGGGTCTCCCCCTCATGGAAATCACATCCCAAACATAATGGAAAGACCTATCGTCCCTAACTTACCATTTATGGCTAGTTTAAACCTACCTGATTTGGCCAAACTGACAAATGACCCCATTGCTCATGATGTGACATGGTCGGCTATGCCAGACAAGCTTCCTTCTAATATTCCGAAATTTGAAGGAAAATGGGGAGATGATCCTACCAACCACATTATGTCTTTCCACTTATGGTGTTCATCTAACAACATAGTGGATAACCCCGCGAGGCTTCTCTATTCCAGCGTACCCTCATCGGAACAACAACAAAATGGTACACAAACCTAGAAAGTGGCACCCATTCCACATTTGCGACATTGGCCACTGCATTTCTTACGTACTTTCAACTACCAATCCAACATGACCCAATCCTCAAAATTCTCACTGAGTTTCATAAAACTACTTCCACCCACATCGCGGGCCACATCCATGAGAGGATTAGACGTCGCACACTATGCAAGATCGAAATACAACCTCCCTTTTTGTTGTATTTATTTATCAAATCTCTCTAACCCGCCATAGCTAAAGATGTCACCACCTACATGCCACAAAGTGAAGAAGAGTCTATTATGAAAGCATAACATTTTGACCTCATATATGCACAATCTGGATATCTTTACACAATCCTTCTTGATGCCCCACGGTATAGGTCGTTGGTTCCTACACCTTCGGTCTCGTCACATTCGGAAGATGGGATTATTAGGTCCATTTCCCATTTAGGAAAGGTTCTTCCCACTACATCGGTACCATTCAACATGGTTATGTATTACCCATCCATGCCACCTATGTCGATACCCCCTACACTAGTACCAACACCATCAGTTGTTCAATTACAGTACAGACCATATAGTCCTACATACCCAAACGTTAGCCAAACAATGACATTTCCTATACCGCCATTAGTGCCAATCACTCCTACATCCACCTCTTATGGAGCGCAAATGAAATTTATCCAAAAGCTGGGATATAATTAATATTACCCTTTCCCATGCCCAACTTGTCAACAACCTTCCCCCCACATGGGGGTTAACCTAGTTCAACCTACTTATGTTCAAAAAGCTCAACAATTTGAGCAATTTAATGCCACACTAGTGTAGGTGTCTGAGACTCTATGTCAGACTCCTGAATTTCTGTGAGGGAAGACAAAATAACGCATCCCAATAAAAGAATAATTAAAATGGTTTGCAAACAACAGTTCTTCCCATTGTGAAAATACCTTTAAATTGGTCGATTCGGCACGATTTTTTTTGGGAATAAATCAATCTAGTTTGACCCTTCTATGGATGATTGATGGAGAATATTACTAGATTGTAGGTAAAACTGCGATAACGTTGAACTTAGTGGTGTATGGCATCCACAAGATCCCACAAGAGTACAGCTTCACAACTGCCACCAACATCTTATGAAACATCTCCAATGTCTCAAACCCATGTCCATTCTGAACATAACTAGCAACCATATCATTCCATGAAATAAGATCTCTTTCATGCATTTCATTGAATACTTCTCGTGCATCCGAAATACTTCCACATTTAGCATACATATCTATCATACCAACCTCCAAAAATCAATCCCCTTAAATCCCACCTATAACTATGTGATGATGAGTCTTCTTTCCCTCTTACAAAGACAATAAGCCTACACAAGAATTCAATACAAAGGGGGAACTAAAATGATTCGCGCGAGTTCTTGTTCCCTGCATTTGGTAATAGAGCTTAAGGGCTTCATCACACAATCCATTTTTGGCATGCTCTCTTATCATCACATTCCATATAAAAAAATCTCCATATCTCTCGCATGTTTTGTCAGAGACTTTGGGATCCTTCAAAATACCCAACTGAGCATAGACACTGACAATCTTGGTATCAACAAAAATGTCTTGGTCCAGTCCAGTTATAAGAAGATGAGAATGGAATTGGATGAGTAAATTGATGTCTGTGCAGGCCTGCAAGAGAGAAGCATATAAATTGGCATCATAAGGATTTCCCATATCTATTTTTTGTTTGGGTTTGGCTTGGGTTTCAGCATCAGACCTTGCTTGATAGGATGAAAAAAAATCCCGCAAAGAACAATGTTTGAAGGATACCATCAAGAGGATATTACCATAAAAGTCAACACGGGTTAGGAATACTAAGAAATATATTGATCTATCTCATGGATGAGATTTATTTTTGAACAAACCTAAATATAATCTCTATGGAGTACATAATGGCATAATGGTCAAGTAGGTGGACATCTTGATAAAATTGGTGGGAAATGGAAAAAAGGCAGTGGCTGGAAAAATTTCCCATGCCACTCTTTCCAAATCATGACACCAAGGAAGTTGGTGTGCTTGTTGGGTTGAATGTCTTGAGAATTAAAAATGAGACCACTACTATTGTATTCTATCTGGCTATAGTTTTGTTTCTATAGCTAAGCAGGGTGGGGTGCTGTTGAAAACCCTTTTAGATTTTAGATTTCCAACAATATCCTTCAATCTAAATCTCAATATAAAACTTAAAATATTCCAATAAAAAACAAAATGGTGGAGTGGAGGATTTATATTCATTTTTTACTTATTGTATTCTTATTTTTACTTTGGAAAGTATAGTATTCAGTATATAGAATTTGAACAAGCAAATGTGATAGATGATGAACTCATTGAGGATTGAGTTCTTCTACACTTATATAATGCAATAAAAAATATACATCATTGGAATCTAACTGAAATAGGGGCACACATTCCGCAATAGTAGGATGATGATGATGTATTGGTGTCATCTCCAAGGTCATGTTGTCTAGCAAGGAGTTTAGTGTCTCAATGAAGTGGTCGTATACTAGATGTAAATGAGGAAGACTTGGAGCTTCGATTAGGACTAATGGTTAAAGGAAGTACATCAGTAGACCACAAATCTACATCACAAGTATGGTAGATATTCTCCAAATAGAAGAACTTTTTTTCTTGATGATGTTGGTGAAGATGATCAAATTTGTTCCAAAAATAAGAATAGGGGACAAATCAACCATTGATGTTCAAACTAATGAATCAAATGAAGTCAAGATCAACTATACATTTTAAAAATCCATTATGGAGGAGGATTTATGTAGTATAAAAAGCTTGTGTATCACAAAGGGGATTTATGTAGGATCAACTTCGACACTAGGGATTCTTATGTCCAAATATGGATAACTCTTAAGTTTGTTATAATATTAATATGTTCATTCTTTTTGGGTATTAGGGTTCTCACATCTGGTTCTTAATACTTTCCTAAAGATGTTAGTTACTATTTCATATGGATGATGGAGGTGCTTATCCTATTTTCTTTTATGTAGTCCTCAGAATTCAATGTATCTGTTATATCCCAAGGCATACTATATCCTTTATGTTAGAAACTATTTTTGGCCAGTCTTAAATGTGCTTTTGATTTCCAAAGTTCCTTCAAAGTCTAGACATTATAGATGGTATTCATTGTTTAGTAGATTTTTGGATGGTTGGAAGGCATCAGTTGTTTCTGAAAACCACTCAGGTTGGTTCTTGGTGGTTTTGGAAACAACTGACCTTTTTCGCAAGATTTATGTCTTTATTTTTTAATTAAAAACTTAAGGTAAAAATCAGAAGCCAGGGGTTCTCTAACCCTAAATAACCTCACTAACTTTAAGTGAACTTTATTTAGCATTACAAACTCAAAAATAAAAATAAAAAACAAATTTCATAACAGTGACACATGAGGGGGTCTACAATTTACTAAATTTTAACACTGCAGATGGATTCAAAGACTCTCTCAATCCATCTGCAGTGTTAAAATTTTGTAAATTGTACAAATTCATTGTCAAAATTGTAATTTTTCATATCTTGCTAGGATGTTGTCATGATCAGTAACACTAATTTGGTGTCAATTGCTGAGATGTGACACATGAAGGGGTCTACAATTTACTAAAATTTAACACCGCAGGGGGCTATGAATCCATTTGCAGTGTTAAAAAATAATAAATTGTACAAATTCATTGTCAAAATTGTAATTTTCCATTGTCGGAGTGACACAACTAAAAATGACCAAATAAATGACCAATTGTTATGTGGTCATTTTTAGTTTAGTTTTTGTCCCATGACCAAATTGGTCGTTAATCTTGGTCATGTTTAGTTTAGTTCTTATCCCGTGACCAAATTGGTCATTTATCTTGGTCAGTTTTAATTATCTCACTTAAAATTTCTCAATTTTGGTCATTTATCCCTTGAAAAAACTATGGTGACCAATTTTTTTGGTCGCCTAGTCACTTATCTGTCATTTTGCACTAGTTATTGAACATGGTCTTATAAATCGATTTAACACTAATACAATTTTTATTATCAGGTAAATCCACAAGATCCCAAGTGTTATTTCTTTCAATAGCATCTATGTCCTCATCCATAGATTTTACCCAAACATCTTATTTAATAACATCATCAAAATTTACAGGATCACATGCAATCAATGCAAAATTTGAAACTGGATATACTTCTTCATTTTGTTCATACAATTACCTTAAACTTATAGTATTTTGACCTCTAACTCTATTTCTCAATGAAGCTAAAGTCATATTTGATTCAATACTTACCTCTAATCATATTGCTTTCTTTCCACCAACACTTGATGGTTCACCATGATCTTGAGTTCAAGGCATTATAACTGCTGATGAGTGTCTTACAAGAGTTCTTGCTGCTGGTGTAGGTGTATGTGTATTCAATTGTCCACCCTATACGGCCTGCTCATCCCCTTCATCATTTGTGTGAGGTATTATAGCACCTTCTGCAACTGATTTATCTATGCTTCCATCCCAAGCCTCTTCTTCTTTAAACTCAACATCTCTACTGACAATATACTTCTTGGTGATGGGATTATAGAGTCTATATTCCTTAGACTCCTCATTGTATCTGAAAAGGATGCACTTCACACTCATGTCATCCAACTTTCCTCTAATCTCTTCAGGTACATGTGCGTAAGCCACACATCCAAAAATCCTCAAATGAACTACGCTACAACTCTTACAACTTCATGCTTCCCAAGGAAATCAGTCCTTCACACTCTTAGTTGGACTTCTGTTGAGAATATATATTGAGCAATTAACTGCGTCTCCCCAATATTCATCTCGAAGATTCTTCTCCTTCAACATACTTCGAGCCATGTTCATAATGGTTTGATTCTTTCTTTCCACCACTCCATTTTGATGTGGAGTGTAGCGAGAAGTAAATTGTCTCTTGATTCCATGATATTAACAAAATTCTAAAAAATCACTTAACATATACTCACCTCCTCTATTCGATCTCAAGACTTTAATGCATCCGCCACTCTCCTTTTTGTTATGCAACAACTTTCCAAAAAGAGCATGAAAAGAGCATAAATAGATCAGAAAGAGTACTCCATGACTTTAGTGAAGAAATTATATGAGTAGCAAGCCTCTTCAAGGGGGTAACCTCCTTATACAATGTACCAAGTACACAAGACAAGACAAGATACTCCAAATGAAAAGGTATCCTTCCTATATATAGGAGACTAAGATGTACAATTCCAACTAACTAACCCAAGCCAACATAACTAATAAAACCATACTAATGACAATGACCAAAGCTGACAACAAAACTAATTTAATGCACAACAATATAGGGGAAATGTGCTAACATTTAGGGCTTAACATGCCCCTCCCCTTTAGAAAAGTGTTGTCCTCAACGCTTGATTAGTCGTGGATTCCTTTGTATGAAGGACTCATCCTCCCATGTCGAATCTTCAACTGGTAAGTTCTTCCACTTGATGAGATACTCAGTAATAGCTCGATTTCATGGTTGTTTGGTCCTTGTTTCAATGATTTGTTTAGGCTCCAATATAAATTTTCCTTCTTCATCAAGCTCTGACAAGATTGTTTGAATTGAGATCTTGTCTCCTATTAACTTATTTAAGCAAGAAACATGGAAAACTGGATGTACTCTTGAATATGAAGGGAGCTCCAATTTGTAAGCCACCCTACCAAAATTATGCAACACTTTATAAGGACCATAATACTTGGGTGCTAATTTATTGTCCTTATTTAGTTGCTAGAGGGAAATCTTCTTGTAAGGTTGTAGCCTCGGAAATACCCAATCCCCTTCTTAGAATCTCCTTTCATTGCGATGTTGATCAACATGTTTCATCCTGTTTTTTGACATAGCCAGGTTGTCCTTAAGTATCTGGACAACTTCTTGTTGGTGCTCTATGTGATCTTCCACGGCTTGAACTTTAGATTTTCCTTTTAAGGTATATGTAATAGATGGATGTTGGTACCCATAAAGTGCCATAAATAGAGACATTTTTTATGATGTATAGAAGGAAGAATTGTGCCACCATTCTGCCAAAGACAACCATTTCACCCATTGTGTTTGTTTATCAGATGCAAAGCAACAAATATAGCCTTCCAAAAATTTGTTCATTATCTCAGTTTTCCCATCATATTTAGGATAATAAGATGAATTGTGAGTCAATTAGGTAGCCAAACAAGAAAATAATCGAGTCCAAATTTTTCCAGTGAAAATTGGATCTCTATCACTTACGATAATCTTCAGATTTCCATGTAACTTTTGAGCAGTTTCCATAAAGGATACAACTACTATACTTGCATTAAAAGGATGAGAGAGTGCACAAAAATGTGCATACTTCATGAGTCTATAAAAAACCACCATAATAACATTCTTTCCTTCTGACTTGGGTAGACCTGTAATAAAATCCATTGAGACTTCCTCTCAGCACTGGCAAGGTATGTCTAATGGTTTTAGAAGTCCCAGGTCTTAACCATTTCACCCTTATTTTGTTGGCAAACCAAACATTCGGCCATGAAAATTTGAACATCAGATTTAAGACCTTCCCAAAAAAAATTATTCTTGACCCTGTGGTAAGTTTTCATGAATCCGAACTCCGGAGTTCCCACCTATAGCATAGGTGTGTAATTATGAGAGGACCTTTTGTTTGAGTTGGGATTTTTTGCATAAATATAAGCAATCCTTATACCATAGTGAATCAGTCTTCCACATAAAAGTATCTGATACACTAGGATTGTTCTATAGCTTTTGAATGAGCATCCACATAGATAGGTCACTTTTCCATTATTACCTTGTTTCTACTACCCAATCTAGTTGTAGAATGGAAATTGCACAAAGTAATGCCCCAACATATTTATCTTTTCCAGAAAGCGCATCTACCACCACATTCTATTTCCCTTTTTATAGATGATTTCAAAGTCATATCCCAACATCTTGATTACCCATTTTTGTTTCTCTTTCTAAGATATTCTATGTTCCAAGAGGTATTTAGGACTATCATGATCCGTTTTGACCTTGAAGTGCCTACCTATTAGGTAAGGATGCCATTTCTTAAGAGCATGTAGTATTGCCAACATTTCCTTCTCATAAATGGGATTTTGTAAGCTCTTTCCCTTGATTGGATGAATTGTGAAAGAAAGTGGGTGTCCTTCTTGTTGGAACATTTAAAAACCCATTCCATACTTAGGATATATTTTATTAGTCATATAGATTAATTTTTCTAGGTGTTGGCTATGTAGTTGGCCTAATTTTTGTCTTTTATGCCTTCATATGCCATACTGAGTCACTAGGGATAATTTGGATAGATTATGGATAATATTTCCTGATATTTTTTCTGATTTTATTCTATTCCTAGGTTAAAAAGGCGCCTTCCTTTTTTAGACAGCTTTATCCTTCTTTTTCTCCTCTCTAGTGGATAAGGTAAAGCTAGTTTGACTAGGAAACTATCTCCACTTGGCCAATTCGACCTCCACCTTTTTCTTCTCTCCAAAAGCCATCATCACATTCCATTTTCATCACTCATTAGCTTCCATACCATATTTAGCTATTTTGTGAGCCTCTTGACTGATTTCGAAGGTGTTTTTTCCACCTATGGGGTTTTTTAGCTTTTAGTAAGCCTTCCTTTTTTATGATTTACAACTTGCCTTCTAGGAATTGTATTTTCTCTCCTAAGATGTATTATATATTGTATTCATATTGATGAGTAATATAGAGATGATATTTCCATCAATTAAGTCCTCTCTCTTATGTTTCTGTTTCAATATTTCTTCTTATTCTTGCATATCTTTGAATAAATTCTTGTGAGGACTTCTTTGCTTCAAGATCCTTGGCTATTAGAATTATTTCATGGTATTGAATCTATTTAGAATTATCACATGGTATCAGAGCCATAGAATTCTCACACTTCCTACATTAGAGCAGCACCAATATCATTTCTTGAAGCATCACATTCCACAATAAAGGTTTTTATGAAGTTTGGTGTGGCCAAAATATGAACTTTGCACATTGTCTCTTTAAGTTGTTCAAAAGATTGAGTTTCCTATGGAGCCCAAGAAAATGCATCTTTCTTCAATAATTCTGTTAGAAGCGTTGCTATTCTTCCATAGTTCCAAACAAACTTACGGTAGTACACTGTCAGGCCTAAGAATCTTCTAATATTCTTCAGGTTTTTGGGAATCAGCCCATCTATCATGGCATTAATTGTTTTAGGGTCTACCTTGACACCTTCATGAGATACAATGTGACCCAAATACTCTACCTCCTTCAACCCAAAGAAATATTTGGAAGTTTTTTTATATAGTTGTTGTTCCTTTAGTAGTTGTAGTACCATGCCAATATGTTGAACATGTTCTTCCCAAGACTTGATATAGATTAGTATATCATCAAAGAATACTAACAAAAATTTTCTAAGGAAAGGTTTGAAAATGGAATTCATCAAACCTTGAAATGTGGAAGGTGCATTCATGAAACCAAATGGAAAGACCATAAATTCATAATGACCTTCATGAGTTTTGAATGTTGTTTTCAGGATGTCTTCATCCTTCATTCTAATCTAATGATTCCCGGAATGAAGATCCAACTTTGTGAAGAAAATTGCTCCATGTAATTCATCAATGACAGGAATGGGAAGCTTATCTTTAATGGTGATCTTGTTGAGCTCTCTATAATATGGACACATACGCCATGATCCATCTGTCTTGTGTACCATTACTACTAGTGCAAAGTAAGAACTTTGGCTAGGCATAATTATGCCAGCCTCTAACATTTCTTCAACCATACGCTCAATTTCACTCTTCTGGCCATAGGGGTATCTGTAAGGTTTGATGTTAGGAAGAACACTTCCTAGAATTAAGTGAATAGCATGATCAGAATATCAAAAAGGTGGAATACCTTTTGGAATATCTTCAAATAGCTTGGAATGCTTATTAATGACCCTTTGGAGATCTAGGGAAATAGGAGGCTTAGCCTTGTTTGAACATCTAATGAGCATAAATGTACAATTGCACCTTGATGTCCCTTTTTCATAATTTTGTCATATCATTAGAGCTTATCACCTTGCTTTGTTTCCCTGTGATACCTTTCAAATCATATTCCTTTCCTTCCCATAAAAATTTCATGAAAAGCTTCTGAAAATTAAACGCCACGATTCACAATGATTGTAACTATTGAACTCTTAAGACAACATCTGCACCACCCATTGGAATAGAAACCATTGGACTATTCAATACATATTCTGATCCGCATCGCAATTGGAAAGTCATCGACATTGATGCAACTTCTACAAGTTTCAACTTTGAATCGACAAGTTTCCAGTCAGACAGGTTATCTCCGACAAGCTCCGAATTTGACACAAACCCGACGAGTCTCGACTTCGACACACCTCTACATGTTCAACAACCTTATAGTTCTCGACATCAACAAGTAGCGTTGACATGCGACTAGTGATTGTTGAACTTCGATAGATTGTCTCTCTGTCTTCGTTGACTGTAACAGTTGAACTATTGAACTATTCTAACTTCTTCTCTGTAACTGAACGTAACGGGAAGACACCCAAGCGTATCAGAAATCTATATAAGCATGTATAATATTGTAGCATACATCAATGATTTTACCTATTTACATCTAATAGAGAAGAACAGTTCACTTTCCTGCATATTGTGTTTATCTATGTAGTGTAATATTGCTTTGCTCATTCTGCTTATTTTTAATTGCTTCCGTAATAACAGAGCCGACTCATTCAGTCAAACTGTTGTCCCCCTTGTGCTTAGTGGACATGACCTGGACCATTGGTATCATAGCAGACTCAAATCAAAGCATTCATTTTCGTGCTTAAGTTCTGCGTATACACTTCTCTAGAAGTTACCTGACTTATGCTGGTTCAAACTCGTTTTCAATCTCAGCAATCCAAGCAGATGCTACCTCAAAAGATGACAGAAGAAACATACAATAGACATGCATCCGACGAGACATCACAGCTTATTGAGCAAGCTCTGGCTTGACAACAGACTGAATTTTTCTCCCAGTTCAACGAGATTCTCATGCGATTCGCTTCAACATCTGGAGGATCTTCGACGAGAATTCACTCCGATAAAATCAGCCCCTTCAAAGTGCAAATGAATTTGGATATACTGATTCTTGAAGGTAAGGTTGACGTGGAATCTGTCGACAATTGGGTACTACAATTGGAATCCTATTACACTATAAATCAACTCTCAGAAGCTGAAAAGTTCACCATTGCATCCTTAAAGATGTCAACCTCCCTTCACTGCTGGTGGGAGAACCTCTCGACAAAGATGGATAAAAGTGGAGACCCCATCGACACATGGGATAAATTCGTCGAACACATCCGAAAGGAATTTTACCCTCCGAAATACCTCGAGCAGCAGTACAAGAAGTGGCAGCAGCTAAGGAAATGGAAAGGCCAATCAGTATAGAGTTATACCGACGACATCTACCGACTCTTGGCTAGACTTGTCGTCCAAGAAGAAGAGAAATTGCTTGTTCTAAAGTACATCAACAGATTGTCCCAATACATCCAGTAGGAGATGGAATTTTTGACTGTCAATACGCTTGTGGATGCATTCCACTATGCCAGCAAACTAGAAATCAAGCAAAAAGGGAAAGCATGTTTCGCGACAAAGTCGGCATCAAGACGACCACCCGATAAGAAGGAACCAGCCGACTTCGAAAAGTCGAAATCATCTCAGTCGACACCGCCAAAGCTAGATCACGGGAAACATCCTTTTCATAAGAGGGAACATAGAAAACAACCGCCGACTGGAAAATGGTGCGATTACCACCACTCATCTTGGAATGATACGTTTGAATGCAAAGCTCGAAAGACATTTTTGGAAAAAGTGTCGACCTCCAACATGTTCGATAAGACGGTGGAAGAATTTGATCCAAACACAACGACCCTTTTGACATCGACCACTCCAGCAGCCTCGACTATCGTCGACGAGGAGGAATGAGAGTGCCTATTCCATACACGGATATGGGTCCAGAGCAACCCATTGTATCTGATTATGGACAACGAGAGCCAAAAGAACTTCGTTTCTGAAGATCTCGTGAAGAAACTCGGTCTTGTTACCACTCCACATGCTCAACCTTACAACATCGGTTGGATCAAGGATGGACAAGAAATTCAGATCACTCGACAATGCAAACTCGCCTACTTCATAAAATTTTTTGAAGATGAATTACTCTGTGACGTGGCACCACTCTCTGTAGCCAATGCCCTGTTTGGGAAACCTTACCTCTGGGATAGACATGGAATTTATTAGTCACGGCCTTAGAAGATGATTGTCCAAATCCAAAATCGATGGTTCAGCATACCAGAGCGTCAACCTACACCGACAGTTGTACTGATATCTACCAAACTGACAAAGAAGCTCATCAATCATGCTCAGAAGTTTGCATTAATCATGATCAAGATGCAACATTCTAATAATACTCCAGCAACGAGTCAAGTCACTGATCAATGCAACTCTAGATAGAAGCAACAAGTCGATCATATTCTTGATGAGTAACAGAACCTCTTTCAAGCTCCAGACAAAGTACCTCAACATTGTTAGGTAAAACACTCCATTGAACTTGTTCCTAGTTCTTCTTTTCCTAACGCATCTGTTTACAGAAGACCCATTCTCGAAAATGAAGAGATTTGCAAACAGATCCAAGAATTAATCGACAAAGGTCATATCCATCCCAGCTCCTCTCCTTGTGGAAGTCCAGTTGTCCTAGCTCCGAAGAAAGACTAGACTTGGCGCATGTGCATCGACTACAGAGCTCTCAACAAAATATCAGTGAAGAATCGGTACCCTCTACCATGGATAGACGAGCTCATCGACTATCTGAAAGGTGCTAAATTATTTAATAAGCTCGACCTCAAGTCGGGATACCATCGTATTTTAATCGAGCCCTCAGATGTGTGGAAAACTGCTTTCAAGACCAAGGAAGGATTGTTTGAATGGTTAGTCATGCTTTTCGGCTTAACCAATGCAACTGTGACCTTCATGTGACATATGGATAACCTTATTCGACCTTTCATCGGCAAATGGGTTATTGTCTACCTCGACGATATATTGATTTTCAGTCAATCATGGGAAGAACATGTCGGACATCTTCGACGAGTCCTTGACACTCTCCAGCAACATCATCTTTATCTGAACATGGACAAGTGCTCTTTTGCGATGACCAACATCAAATATTTGGGGTATGTAATTGACTTTGCAGGCATTCACGTCGACCCAGAAAAAGTACAGATCCTCAAATATTGGTCCATTCCTAGAAGCATTCAAGAACTAAGAAGTTTTCTTGGTTTGATGAATTTCTATCAACGATTCATACTTGGATTCAGTCATATAGCCTGTCCCTTGAATCAGTTGACGAAGGGAAACGGGAAAACTGTCTTCAAGTGGACAACAACACAACAAGTAGCTTTTGAACAGCTCAAACACAAGCTATGCACTGCACTAGTACTTGTGTTACCTGATTTGCATCAGCCCTTTGAGATTGAGATGGACGCATCGGACTATGCCTTGGGTGCAGTGATCACTCAGTCTGGTCACCTAGTCGCTTTTCATTCCGATACTCTTAATGACATAGTTAGAAGATAATCAACGTACGAAAAAGAACTGTACGCCATTGTGCAAGCTCTCAAGTAATGGAGGAATTACATCCTTCACAGGGAAACAATCATTTTCACTGATCACAAGCCTCTACAGTTCACTCTGACACAATCAAAGTTGCAGACAAACCGACAAATCAAGTGGATTAATTACCTACAACAATTCCGATTGGTGATTAAGTATTGGAAAGGTAAAGCTAACGTCGCCTCCGATTACCTCAGTCGACCACCCATTACTCTCCTTTTGACAGTGATGAGTATGCAGGGATATGACACGAACACTTGGCCAAAGTTGTATGAGGATGATAGTGACTTCTCAGCAGTCTATCGACAGTTACAGACTAACAAGCCATCGACCTCAAACTCCGAATATTTCCTGAAATACACCTTGCTATACAATCTTGGAAAGCTTTGTGTACTGACCGGTGAGCACCGACAATAGCTCATTTGGGACACGCAATACAGCAAGACTGCATGACACTTTAGAGTAGCAAAGACACTTGCCATTCTATAGAAGTATTTCTTTTGGCCTACACTTAATTCCAACGTCAATAAGTATATTCGATCATGCGTGGTTTGTGCCATTGCTAAGCCACCTAATCGACGACAGAGATTGTATACACCTCTACCAGTTCCTAGTCAACCATGGGAATCTATTTCTATGGACTACTTGATGGGTTATCCTACTACCAGACATCAGCATGATGCGATATTAGTAGTAGTCGACCGATTTTCCAAGATGGCCATTCTCATACCATGTAAGAAGACCATGACAGTGCAGTAGACCGCTCATCTCTTCTTTACACATGTTTGGTGTAACGTCCCCACCCATCCATCCAAGGCAAGGGAGGGAACATGAAGCCAATCTATGGGGCTTTTTAAGCAAACTCGGCTATTCATTAAATTCATATTTTTAAAAACCCATGTGTGCAGATGTAAATTCAACAAACATGCACAACGGAGATAAATTCATCCACACACATAATTTCATCTGCATTCCATATATCAATAACAACCATTTAACTTAACACATTGTAGAATTAAATACAAGCAGAGAATATACTTATCCCAATGTAATGTTGTCCCCAACAACTAGATATGTCGCTGCAACGTTCCTCCCAACCATAGGTCTCTACCTAGCCTATATTATTTCAGCACTCAAAGACCACCCCCGAGCTGGGCATGATATCTACAAGGGAAAAAGGGGATTTCAAACTCATACACAACCAAATAATCATTTGGATCTAAGCCAAGCCAGACCACTGCTGAGTTTATCAGGCTTAGTCTAAACCCTCTTCATTTGTGGATGATTCCACTCAAGCTCAAGCCATACAATGGAGACCCATTTCAACCCCAACAATATCCTACAGATAGAAAACTCATAAACTGGGCATGGGTACACATAACAGCAAAACCCCAAGTATTGGGTATGGATGGAAAACGTGGGCAACCCAAAAACGAAGTGAGAAATGGAGAAAACAACCCTGGGAAGGCAATTTCGTTTTCAGAAAATGTCCATGGGCATTCAAAGAGCAGCAATGGTCTTTACAAACCCCCAAATATTGCTCTCTCCTTCCCAATAGGTGTGGAATACAAAACAAGTTCCTAGCAATGCCAAAAGGAAGGAAAACACAGGAAATCAGTGGGGAAAAAATGCCCATACAGCTCCCAACAGGTCTGCAACACAAAAACGCCCTCTTCCCAGTTAGAAGATTCAAGGAAACCAAAAAAATGTGGCTGGAAAAAGCCCAGGCAGTTCCAAAAACGCCCAGCAAGTTCCAAGAACGCCCAGCAAGCTCCAAAAATGCCCAGCAAGTTCCAAGAATTCCCAGCAAGTTCCCAGAACGTGAGAGAGTGAAGTCTGACCATGAATAATGGCTTGGGAAGGAAATTCATGGGTGTTTTCTTGCCCAAGAAGAAAAAACACGATTTTCCATGAGGGTGGCTTGCCCATACTCGAATTTGGATAGCCATACCTCCCCAATCCCCAAGGCATTAACTACTTCACCGAACTATTGGGAGAAAAAGAATGATTGAGCACCAAATTCAACATGGGTAGTTGATGGTTCATGGGTTCTCTCATTCACACTTGGATTGACTTGATTGGCTCAAGGGTTTTAATATTTCCCTCCCAATTCCTTGTAATATCATGCCCCCATCTCTTGTTGCATTGCATAGCTAGTTGTGGGAATTTTTATATTAAAATGCATATTTACAATTCCCATGGTTCTCTAGCACATGGGCAACATAATATCTAGTACTTGCCTCTTCAAGGTCGAGCGTTCACTAGCGGGGCCTTGGCCTTGAGCTCCACGCTAGGAATCATACAAAATATGCATATAATATTTACATTATAGCCCAAATATCATAAGGGTCAAGAATGGGGACATTACGTTTGGAAACACTATGGTTTACCCACAACCATTATTTCCGACCAAGATGTCAGATTCGTCAGCATCTTTTGGAAGACCCTTTGGCAATTGCTAGACACACAACTCTCATTGTCGACAGCTTTCCATCCTCAGATCGATGGATAGACGGAAGTTGTGAATCGCTTGGTAGTACAACTGCTTCGCATGTACAATCAGCAGCATCGACGCACATGGGATGAAAGTCTTCCATACATCCAGCACATATACAATCGTGCTCAGCACAGCTCTAGAGGAAAGAGCCCATTTGAAGTCTATTACGGATTTCAACCCTCAACGCCTATCGACTTGATCAGCTCCTTGACATAGCCGAGCGACACCGACTACAGCCAGCGAGAAGCTGATAAAATAGTCAAGTTCAGAGATCAGATATGCGACATCCAGAAGCAAGCACAGGAAATGTTGCACAGAGCAAATGAGAAAGCTAAGGCCCGACATGACAAGCATCGTATTCCTCATTCATTCTGAATTGGGGATAAGGTTTGGTTACATCTCAAGAAGGAGCACTTCAAAGGCCCATTCAAGAAGATCAAGCCTTTGCGATATGGTCCATACAATATTCTTTGATAGATTGGTGAAAACGCTTTCCAGCTCGACATTCTTGCATACCTGGGTCTGCATCCAGTATTCAATGTGGATCTACTTCGACCATACCATGCACCCTTGTTGGAATAGAACGACTTGCTGATAGCCGAACCCGAAGAAATCCATCTAGATGTTCAGGAGCCTCTTCCTTGCGACACCATTGTGGGACGACAAGTACGCCTTACAAGGACGAACACAATTCCCTTGTTTCAGGTTACCAAGGCTGGCCAGATCCCATCTCAAGGAAAGTGGTACTCTATTACTGAATTAATCGACAAGTTTCCTCATCGTGGCGAGCAAACAATGGGGTCCATTGTTTCTTAATGAAGGAGGTCTGATCCGCATCACAGTTGGAAAGTGATTGACATTGATGCAACTTTGACAAGTTTCGACTTCGACATGGCTTCAAATTGACAAGTTTCCAGTCTAACAGGCTATCTCCGACAGGTTCCGAATTCGACACAACTCGAACGAGTCTCGACTTCGATACACCTCGACACATTCACACCTTCGACATGTTCAGCAACCTTACAGTTTGCGACATCAACAAGCAGCGTCGACATGCGACTAGCGATTGTCGAACTTCAACAGATGGTCTCTCTGTCTTCCAGTTGACTGTAATGGTTGAACTGTTGAACCGTTCTAACTTCTTCTTTGTACAACGTAACGTAATGGGAAGGAACCAAAGCATCTCAGAAATCTATATAAGCATGTATAATATTGTAACATACATCAATGATTTTACCTGTTTACATCTAATAGAAAAGAACAGTTCACTTTCCTGCATATTGTCTGTGCATATTGTGTTCATCTATGTAGTGTAATCCTGCTTTGCTCGTTCTGCTTATTTTTAATTGCTCTCGCCATAACTAAGCCGATTCATTCATTCAAACTGTTGTCCCCCTCGTGCTTCCTGGACACGACTCGGATCATATTCCCCCATAGTAAGATTGATATTATGGAATTTCCCTGAGCAATTAATAGTTCCTCCATCTGCAATCATTACTTGAAAATTTGGTGTTGGATATACAAAGCAGTTGAGAACTTTTGCTAAATTTATAGTGAATGAAATTATGAGTACTACTAGAATCAATCAGCATCGGTACATTTTTCTTTTTGATAAACCCTTCAATCTTGAGAGTTTGAAGAGTGTTAATTCTAGCCAATGCATGACAGGATATGGTTGGAGTAATCTCTTCTGAAGTAGTATCTTCTATTTCTTCATTTGAAGATGGTTCTTGTTCTTTTGGTTCTTCCTCTTCACAATCTATGTAGAATAATTTCTTCTCACCACACTTATGTCCCTTGCTATACTTGCTATCAGAATTAAAGCATAGGCCTTTTTCTCTTCTTTCATCTAGTTGCTGAGGTGTCAACCTTTGAGGTGGGTTAGAAGAAGGAACATTATTCTCTTTGTATGTCTTGGAGGTGGTCTTTCTAATAGGCATCATCATATTTTTACTTTCTACCTTCCTTGCCACCATGAAATCCTTCTCTAAGGATGGTGGTTCAAAGAGACGGACCTCATGTTGAATGTTATCCTTCAAGGTTCCAATAAAGAGATCCAACAAATTATCTTCTGAAATGTTCTTTACTCTAAGACATAGCTTTTGAAACTGCTTGATGTGCTCTGTAACAGGACCTTTTTGCTTGAGATTTATTAAATGGCTAAAGAAGGTGTTGTTATCAATATCTCCATAATGTGTAATCAATTCTTATGTGAATATAGACCAAAATATAATAGAGTATTTTTTATGGTCATAAAGCCATTAGTATCATACAAATTGATCAGGCTCTAAATATAATGATGCAATAGTTATCTTATGCAAAGTTGGCACCTAGTATAGATCAAAGAATTGCTCCATCTGGAATATCTATGTTATTGGATCATTTCCATCAAACTTTCTCATGTCAATCTTGGGAAGTTGGGAACCCCTTGGTGACCATCGCCGATGACTTCCATTATAGGAATGCTTATTATCCTTGTCCTCTTGAGTACCATGTAACACATCATCACTTGCAAGGAGAGTATCCTTTGAATTTTGGATGAGCTTCACAATATTTTTCATATTTTCATCCATGTGTCTCATCAATTTCTCCTCTAGAATAAGTAGATCGACCATTTTCATAGACCCTTTCACATTTTCCTCCATCATACCTTCCAACTTGGACATTCGAAAAGAAAGGTTCAATTTCATCGTACGTATGGGATGAATCCTCAGGTGGTTTCAGTGGAGTGTGATTTTTTATAAAGTATAAAATGGGTGGCATTTTTAACAATATAAATAGATATCACACCCTAGGTTTCACCTCAAATATATCCTTATACAAAAAATTATTCCAATTTAAAATGGCGTACCTTTATCAAACCTTGATTTGAAGACTGAATTTCTAGCCGACCTTCCAACTGATATTCGTATACAATTTTGTACCCCATGAGTCTAAAAATCCTTCTTGAAGTATCGTGATATCTCCTCTCTACAATGCCATGGTTCTTACCTAATTCTAATGTGCCAGTAAAAAGATATGGCAAATCTCCCAACACTTTTTAATTTTGATCCTTTCAGGAGATTAAACTTGTATGGACTTCCACATGTCTAATATTTCAGATTTGAGTCCAAAAATTCTACCATAAATACTGTGGTCTATATTCTTTCTGATAAAATAGGTCTCACTCAATTTGGATCTTGCATGACCCGTATATAACAATTTTACCCAGCACACATGTTTGAGACTAGTTTGGACTAGTCAGAATTTCTAACTTCCAAAGCAAATAAATCCGAATATGTAAGGATTCGGGATCTGAAAATTATACCATAGATAGTTCGACATGTTTTCTAGGTGGGTTCCAATCTTTTCTATCTGAACCATTGTATAAAAAAAATTATAGTGAAAATTCCACAATGACTTATTTTGAAGAAACCAGACCCAAGGAAATAGCTCTTATACCAAATGTTATGCAACAAATTTCCAAAAAGAACATGAAAAGAGAAGAAATAGATCTGAAAGTGTAATCCATGAATTTAATGAAGAAATTAGATGAACAGTAAGCATATTCAAGGAGGAAACCTCCTTATACAATGTACCAAGTACATAAGACAAGACAAGATACTCCAAATGGAAATGTATCCTTCCTATATATAGGAGACTAAGAGTTACAATTCCAACTAACTGACCCAAGCCGACGTAACTAATATAACCATACTAATGACAGTTACAACTAATGGACCAAAGAAGACATCAAAATTAATGTAATGCATCACAATATAGGGGGAAATGTGCCCACGCATAACTAATATAACCATACTAATGACAATTACAACTAATGGACCAAAGAAGACATCAAAATTAATGTAATGCATCACAATATAGGGGGAAATGTGCCCACGCTTAAGGTTTAACACTTTTCAACCATGGCGTTAAATCTCTTGAATACCTCAAAAGCTTGAGATTTCTATTTCAGCAAATGCACCCATGTTTTTCGACTAAATCATCAATGAAAGTCATATAATAAACATTACCAATCAAATAAAGTGTTTGCATCGGCCCACAAAATCCATGTGTACCAGCTCCAATGGGGCTTTTTCTCTATACGAGACTCTAGAGACAAATTTCTCTCTATGATGCTTTGCTAATATGCAGCTCTTGCATGAGCTTGTTGGTTGTTGAATATTGGAAAACCCTTATTCTGTAGCAAATCTAGAACACCAAAATGTAAATGGCCATACCTCAAATGCCACAACCATGATTGATCTGAACTCTTAGTTTTATAAGAATTCAAAGAGTTAGTCAAATCATTCCTCATAATAAGTGGAAACATTATATTCTTTGTCATCTCTACTCTGGCAATCAACTTCTTACTTGGATGCTTGTCATAAATAGTACATACCTTTTTCTTAAAAAACACTCTGTACTTTTTCTCTAACAATTGTCCAGCACTCAATAAGTTACACATTAGACCCTGTACATAATAAACATCATGAAATTTCCTTCTTTCACCATTCTTGACATATTTACAACCATGTGGTTGTTGCATGTACCGTCGAAGAACCATACATCATTTGAACTTTCCTAGGTGACATTACAAGTCAAAAACATAGGGTTTTCCTCATCTTCAGTCTCCTCCATAATGTGTGTAGCCAGCTTACTAGCATATGCTTGCTTCTTCCAACACTTGTTAGAAAAATGCCCAAATTTCTTGAAATAGTAGAATTGAACTTTAGATCTATCATACCTTTGGTTTCTTGGTTGTCGTGTTTTGCTACTACTCCCCCTTAAAATAGGAGGATTCTATTGTAACTTCTCCTCATATTCTAAATCATTTCCACTGTTACTATGATCAACAATTTGACCTCCTCTTCCTCTGCTACTAGACCTTCCTCTGCCTCTTTCTCTAGTAACATGTAGTTGAGATTTGAAAGAATTCTCTAATGGAGTATCATCATACCTATTCATTCTGGATTCATGAGCAATCAAAGAACCAATCAACTCATCAATATGCATTTGACTAAGATCTTTAAATTCTTCTATGGGAACAACCACAACTTCAAACTTCTTTGGAAAACATCTAATTAATTTCTCAATAACTCTCTAGTCTCAAAGGTTTTCACCATACTGTCTCAGCTGATTCACAATGTTCATGACTTGAGTCATAGAAACATCAACAGTCTCATTGTCCTTCATCTTCATATTCTCAAAATCCCTTCTCAAATTCTGTAACTTGACATTCTTCACCTTGGTAGCACCTTGATAACAATTTTCAAAGATGTCCCAAGCCATCTTTGAAGTCTCAACATTTGACACCTTCGAAAAATAAGATTCACTTAAACCTTGCCAAATAAGGCCAAGTGCTTTGTTGTTCTTCTTCCTGTTATCTTTTAACAGAGTACGCTCAGCAGTTGTCAAAGCCAATTCAACAGCTTGATTAGCAAGCTCTGGGTATTGAATCCTAGCAAACTCCCAAAGATCTTGAGAATGCAAAATTGTTCTCATTCTTATAAACCATGTATCATAATTTCTCTTAGTCAAAGTAGGAATCTGTGGCTGAACTAAGCTGCTGCTAGAAGCCATCTCAATTCAGATTCAGAAATATTGTAAATAGAAAATGGAGAGAAAGAATTCCAACTTGCTCTGATACCGTTGTGAGAAGGCAGGGGAGTGATCTAACAGTAACATAAACAATTACAAATCATTGTGAAACCAAATCATCACCTACAGGATGAGTTTCAACAAAGTAGCAGCTAGTTTGCAGAAGTAACAATAGACAACAACCTACAGGAATTAAGTAACAAAAAACTTTAATCTACAAGAATTAAGTAACATCAATCACTTTAACACAAATATTTAACTCCCCTGCGTTCACAAATTTAGACCAATACTATGTTGCATCGATTAAACTAGTTTAAAACTTCCACAATCAAAATACTACCTTAGAAAAATTATCACACTACAGCAAAATCACTTCAAATCAAACACGAGTTTACACACTCTTAAGTAAGAACATAACATAAAAAATACAGAGCAAAAACTCTGTTTTTCAACTTCAACTAACAATTTGTATTACTCACTGTGTTACAAAATCAAGATTACATGGGTATTTATACACCAAAAGAAATAATCGGTCATTTAATTCAAATTGACCCTTCGTTGCATCAAAAACAAAATTAACTCTTTAGAAATCATAAAGATATTATGCCCCTTTAATCTTTGACAGGCTGAAACAGAGCTGTTGAATGCCCCGTCAAAATTTGATGTAATACAATACCCCTATTAGCCTTCGATGAGTTAAAACAGAGCCAATGAATGTCTCTTTAAAACTTAATGATTGAGTCAGTGTGGCAGTGGTGACTCTTCACAATCCCAGCGGTGGAATAATTAATCTCCGACAAGATGCTCTTGTACTTTACAGGGTCAATCTAAAAGTAACAACAAAACAACCAGAATGATTGAGAAATTAAACTTTGCTGGAGAACATTAAAATTTAGAGTCAAGTTAAAGTTAGGGATGAAAAAATGTTGAAAAATGGCTTTCTTAGTTAGGAAAGAAAATAAAAAAAAAAATCAATAGAAATTAACAACCATGTTAATCCTAAAGACATAGAGAAATGAAAAACAAAGGACAAATCTGAGCCATACGAATTACAAACATACATTTCCATTGCACTTTGTAATACAAGAAGCCAAAAGCTTTGCTTCATTAAGCCATTTTCGTGTATAGAATTAGAACAAGATGATCCTAGCATATAAAAATAATGCAGAACCAACAAATAATCTATTTTCAACCTGGACTGTTTCTAGTTTGTGGGATCATAGCGGTATCCCCCTACTAGTCTTTGGGTGGTTACTCCTAGGCCTTTGCTTTTTTCTGCTTGTACAAAGAAAGCATAAGTCACAATGAAGTTCTGAATTTCTTCCAAATGAGCAAGTCAGTAGAGTTCTCAGGACACAGCTATGTCTATCTCCACAATTGTTCACATCCTTGCAAATGCCAGAATAGTAGAGTTCTCAGGACACAGCTATGTCTATCTCCACAATTGTTCACATCCTTGCAAATGCCAGAATGCTCGGTGAAACACATAGTCTTATGCAACACCTCACTGCAAGCAAGTTGTCAAATTCTCTTACTCTTAGTCCAATTATTGACAATTTGGTAGATACCAACAAAAATTGCCACTCCACCTAAATGATTTGTTACATGATTATTAATATCTCTTCTCAAGCCAGAATGACCCCAGAGGCCCTTGTTGTTCTAAATTAAATGTAGAGCATAGTTTTGTTCCAACCATAAACACTTGCAATGAGCTTCTCAAAGCCTGGATGAAATATGACAAAATTGATGTCTTGAGGATTTTTGAAGAAATTTTCATGCTGTGGATCTCTTGCTCCTATATTTGCTACATATGCTTATTCCTATGCTATTTTACTAGTGCTAAAACCGGTGCGTATATAGCTTAGAAAACTATTATGCTTTGGATCTCATGTCTGATCGTTTTGATCGTTTATCAAACTCGTATTTTATCGAGTCATGTCTGGTACTTACAGTTACATCGTAGGAACATGGGTTGGAGCTCTGCATTTTGAGGGTACATATGATCTGAATTTGTCCTTGTCCAATCATTGCTCTGCAAATTTGAAATGTGCATTTAGATTGTTTACTTTTATCGTAAACTACTGACTTTTGCAACATAAAGTTGAGAGAAGCCATGGCTCTGACCTGTTTGGAGGGAAATATAACATGTTAAACTACATTACAGATGGCAATTTATGATATATTTTATATTTTTAATTTTGTAATATCACAATTTCATGTCTTCAAAGTACATGGAAGACCGATGGATAGCTATAATCCCTGCATTGGCAGGGACTATTAATAAAAATTTAGTCAATTATTGTGAAATTTGACTGAGGTGTTACATCATTTAGTCAATTATTGTGAAATTTGAATAGTTGTTACATCATAAAGCTACAGGATTTCTCGAGCATCTCTGTGTCATTGCCCGCTCATCAACACAAGCTACATATTTACATGGATATCAGCTGCAAATCTATATAACAATCTATAAATTATATAACTAAACAGCCTTATGTACATGACAGATCAACTCTGAAAAGCCTTCCCAGGTTATCAGAAACTCAAGAACACTGCTGAGATATTATTCATGTCACTGCTTCATTATTTATAATTATTTATAGATCCAACGCAAGATGTAGCTGCCATATTTTGCAGATCAACAAGATCGTTCTCATCCTCTTCGGAGTCCCATAAGAAATGAGCATAAGCTGACAGAATATAGCTGCAATTTAAATCAAAACCCACCAGATTAACATGAATATTTAAGATGAGAGAATATAGCTGCATAAATGAAAATCCACCAGGTTAGCATGAATATAATTTATGTTCTAAGATTTTTGGACACAGTAATTACAAAATATAATTTGTAATTTCAGTTTTGTAAATAACTCTGTGAAAAAGTATTTTTTAAGGATTCTAATATTATACTTAAGTATAATATTACAGATCATTATATAAAC
Organism: Larix kaempferi; assembly: GCA_027924585.1. Taxonomy (NCBI): domain Eukaryota; kingdom Viridiplantae; phylum Streptophyta; class Pinopsida; order Pinales; family Pinaceae; genus Larix; species Larix kaempferi. Next base: position 6,476,714 of record BSBM01000619.1, read on the forward strand.
TAATTGAAGAAATTACTCCACTATATGATCATGTAATTTGTATACATTAACAATTTTAATATCATCATGTAATTTGTATACATGAAAATTTTTAAATTGTTTTGGATTGAGAACCTCCACAAACTAGAAAGCCATTATTCACCTGTAGGTTTTCATTCTGATGAATATAATTTTTTAGACGAAGTATCATGATCATGTCATAATACCCCTGTATGTTTTCATTCTGATGAATATAATTGCTTAGAAGCAGTATCATGTCATAGTAATCTTATGCCATGAGATAACTGATTTAGAATGGTTGTTTTGACAATGATTTAAGTTCAAATCTTATGATATGTTCCTCTCCTGGTTTAAGTGATTTAGAGTGGCTGTTTTGACAATGATTTAATTTCAAATCTTGATTGGTATGGAATTTTACAAAATGTGATTATTGATTATATATTATATTAATGAATATACACTGTTACAAGATTATTATACTCTGCAGGGTGCCAGCCAACCTTATTTTAAATTAGTTCAAAGAAAAACAAAGAAATCTGGAATACCTTACCAGTTATCTGGAGCAGCCTTCACTGCATGATCAAAATAAACGTTGGCCCGAGATGAATCTTTATGTCTTTCCCATATAAGCTTGGCATAGAGTGACAGTACCTCTGCATCTCCAGGGCTTGCCAATATGGCCCTTACGTAGTATTCCTCTGCTTTAGCCATATTGTGTTGCAGCTAACATAACATAACATACAGTTCAGTAATATACAGTACACCCATAAATAAATCAAACCCCAATTCAATCCAGAATTTATATTTCACACACCACACCACTTATGATCAAAACCAATACACATACACTTCCATTACTTGATATAAACATCATATCATTCATATATAAAGCCAAGCACATACCTCATGCAAAAACTTGGCATAGTTGCAGAGAAGAAGTGGATTGCCAGGATTTGCTTCCAACATTCTTTGATAATACTTATTTATGCTGTTCTTGGAATTCTCATCTTCTGCTGCTTCACGATTTCCTCCTCTGCCAGAGCCTTTACTCATATACCCACCCTCAGAAACATGGACAGAACTGCATCCTCTGGAAGTGCAAAACAATGGCACTCCATTTGGACCATGTTGTAGAGATGAATTTCTAGAATCCTGAGTCTCAAACCTGTCTTCAGAATCCACATGATCTCTAAACAGGCTCAGGTTGCAGGGATGGGGATTGGAACTGGCACATATTGAAATGTTAGGATTCGTTTCTGTTCTAATCTCTGCCTTCATGGCGGTCTCTAAGGTGGCAAGACCAGAACCTATGAAAACAGAGGTATGAGAACTTCTGAGCAGGAGCATTTTGGACAGAAAAGGGATATCTTTCAATTATTCCAGTGAATGTTAATGGAGGATATCAAACAAATTGTAGCTGTGATCAAGAAATGGCTTCAAAACTGAACTACTCCACTCCCTATTTATATGTAGTTCCGTTGCTGTTTTTTCATCTGCGTTTGCATTGGCATCGGCAATGGGCAATGCTAGCCGCTTCAGGTGCATGGTGTACAAGACGTTATGCCATGTGTTGTTTTCTCACTGCGCACATCCTGTTATATAGTGATTATGCCAATGGACAGGGCCACGTGGAGAAGCTCAGGATTACTAGTCCCGAAAGCGAAGGAGCTTCAACTGTTTATACACATTCATAGCCCGCAATCTCCAATAACATTGGGATATTTGTATGTAGTTTTATTCATTTTCTTTCTGGTTTTTTAATTAACGTAACACTATATATATATCAACCATATTAATTGGTAATGTGGTAATTTTTTTAATTTGAGATTTAGTAACATATCATAATCTTATTCTTTTCATATGTCTTGGATATATCTAAAATTTGTTGAGTTTTATAATTGTTTTATCATATAAATACATTTTTCTTCATTTAATTAATTTTCTCATCATTGAAATAATTCTCTTTATTTAATTTTAGCTGGAAATGTGATTAACAACTTAATTATAAATTTATAAAGTTTTTAATTCAAAATTAAAGTTATAAATGTATATGTTATTAAAATTTAAATTTTATTAAATAAAAATTGTATCTATAAAATAAAATAAATAAATTATATAATAAATTAAATAGTAAAAACAATCATTACAAAATAGTTAGTCTTAAATTAAGATTATGTTTTATAGTTTTTTTAAATAACTAAAAGTAAAAAATACTTTGTTACCATCTGTACAAACTATAATATTGTTTGTACTAAAAAAAATGTATATGGTTTATTGTTTGAAAAAAAAAGATGTATGTTTATTGGTTTTGTTACCATCAGTACAAACTATAATATTGTTTGTACTATAAAAAAAAATGTATATGGTTTATTGTTTGAAATAGAAAGATGTATGTTTATTGGTTATATAATAAATTGAATAGTGAATTTAAAATTAAAGATTATAATTACAAAGTAATTAATTTTGGATTAAGATTATATTTTGTAGTTTTTTAAATAACTAAAAAATAAATTAGTTATATAATAATTAAATGGTAAATTTAGAAATAAAGACCATAGTCGCAAAGTAATTAGTTTTGAATTAAGATTATGCTTTGTAGTTTTTTAAATAAGTATAAAAAATAAATACTTTATTATTATTTGTTAAAACTATAATATAGTTTGTGGTTTGAAAAAAAATTGTTTTTTAGCTGAAGGAGTTAAAGAAAGCTAGCAGGTTTCAACAGAATAGAACTCAAGTAAACGGAGTGAAATCCATCTAACCCCACCAACCAACCACCATATCTTTAACAAAACTATAATATTATTTACAATCTTTTATACATTGCAGGACATAACATCATTTATAATCTTTAACACATTTTGTACAATAAAAATTAGATTCATAAAATTTAAGTATATAAATGTTTTTTGCATCCATTATTTTAACATTTATACCATTAAAACAAATAATTTTGTAAGCAATTAAAAATATCAATGCTGAAGTATATTATTGATACTTAAGCAGGATTGTAAGTGGTATGAAAAATTTCTTAATACTTAAAAATAACTAAAAACTTTAAATAAAGATTGTTAAAGAGAAAATATAAATATAATTTAGACTTAAATTAAATCTATGACAAAAAATTAGATATAATAATACTTATAAAAGTGAAGAATTTAATAAATATTTGAAATGATGATTTGGAATGAGAGAGATTTGAAAGATTTTTTAAATTTGAAATTGTTTAATGTAATTTACTTCATAGTGGTAAGTTTATTAAATTAAGATACAAAATTTATTTTAAAAACTTTTAATATTATTTTAATGTTTGATAGTTTTTTAATATATTTTAGTTTTCTAAAAATATCTTTCAAATAACATTTGTGGGGAAGAAATCTTTATTGAAATTGTGATTTTGATTGTTTAAATTGTAATTTTGTTTGTAGAAATAAATTTAGCGTTAAAAGTTCTATGATTTCAAAAGGAAAATTTTGATTTTTCCAATCAAATTTTGAAAAAATTAGACAGAAATTTAAAAAAATCTTGATTACAATTCTCAAGTTCTAAAATTTTGGGTGCCTCAAGACTTTTTGATAGTGTTGATTCTGTTTCATTAAAACACAGTTAAATTCAGATTTTGCAAAACAAAAAACCATGAAAAACCTCTGTCCGAACCCAATCATCCAATTTTTAAAAACTCCCAAAACAATTTGACTTAGACTTTTAAAAAGTCTAATATGCCCCGGTTTGATTGGTGGATGTTGGATGTATTGTTTCATCGTTGTTTTCCACCACGTCCTTTGCCTTTTCATTAGTAACAAACCTATCAACACAGTGCAATATGTTTCAGCGTTAAATTTTAGCAATCTGTGTCATTTTGAATTGGAATCCGTGCTTTCATTTTAGGAATTTCACGAATCTGGTGCAATAGCCGTAATTTTAAGATCTCTCCCGTACGAAAATGACCATAGCTATGTACAGTATAGAGTAATCGCGCTATGCATCACACCAAGAACCGGAGCCATGTCCAGTAGTATACCGGAAGCCATGGGTAGCAGTCATCGTCCCCATCTGCACAACAAACCCTAAAGCTTGTATGCCAACAAAAAGGGTGATCAATATTCACCCCAGCATTTAAAATATATATACTAATGTGTAATATGAAATCTGTATTTCATCCTTTTTGTGGTTTGAAACTCTGTTGTTTTCTCCCTACCCATATTTGAACATGGTCTTAGAGCCGTTGGTCTCCAAAGATGGATTTAGGAGCCTCTTCTTGATTAGAGGTTTTGTTGAAGTTGTTGCTGCACATGCAGAAGGAGGTCTACTTCCTAGTCTACTTCCTAGTTGTTAAAGCAAGATATCTTATTTTGTGAGTAAATGAAAGTATTTTTAATAGTATTTGTTTATAAATTTGATCAAGTTAAAAGTGCAAAAAAAAATTGGGATGCTCTAGAGAGATGAGGTACAGTAAAAGAAAGAGAAAGAAGACAAGAAATTTGAAAAACTCCTTACTAAAGTATAGGAGAAGATTGAAGACCTTGTGTGTGCTCCAAAGCATGAACCTGAGGAAGTTGAATTCCATTGAGTAGATACACCTATGGATGATGAAGTTGTAGTTGAAGCTGCCAATATTGTAGCTTGTGATGATGAAGAAACTTTGGTGAATCTAGCAATAGATTATGCTGATGACATTAACTTAATGAACCCAACAACATAGTTTGCTAATGACAATTTAGTTGAAGATCAAATTGTCGATGTAGCAGTGTTTGATGACAAAGTAGATTGTAAAGTTGAATTTGATGAGAAACAAGACGACGATCTTGTAGAGTGTTTGGAGATTTCATTCAAGCACAAAGAAAAGATGCCTAAAGCATCAACTAAGACCAAGGAATCTCATGATTTTGGAACTGAAAATTTGTGTTTGTATGCAGATTATGCAGGTACTGAGAAAGAAGAACAACACTTGGATGTAGTGCTAGCAGATTATGAGAGGAGTTGAGAATGCTAGAAGAATGGATGGCAAATCCAAGGATTTGTGAAGACATGGATAAGCCTATATTGTAGTAGATAAAGAATTTGAATACATTATTTTTCGAGAAGTTGAAATTAGCATTGCAGAAATGAAGCAACAAACGAAGTTCAACAACTGCAAGGAATAGAGTTGGACATTGAGATAGATGAATTATGAAAGTGTTTGAGGAAGATTCTTGAGTGGAGACACAATGAGTCAAATAATACAATCAACCACAAAGATCAGTTGACTGAGGATACTATTGAAAGCAAGGCAGGAGGACAACAACGACATCATATTTGGTATCCAGGTGAGCATCCTATCTTTGAAGATGAAGATGAAATAAATAGGCCTAAGCATCCTAATTTGAAGCCAATTTAGTTTTTGAAATTTTTGTTAAGTGTTTGTAAGCCTAGCTAAGACATATACCAGCAGGCATTTGCATTTCTGAGATTTGCATTTTAACAGTATTAAAGTATCATAATTAAGAGGGTGTGTTTATTAAGAATGTAACCCTCATGATTAAGAGGGAGTGTTCGAAATATAAATCCCTTTGGTTAGTTTGTTTTAGTTACTTTCATTATTCAGTTTGAGGATTGGTTAACGAGTATCGGCTTGAACCATCAAAGCATGTAAAATATATATACTAATTTGTAATATGAAATTTGTAGCTCAACTTTTTGTGGTTTGAAACTCTTTTGTTTTGTCTCTACCCATATTTGAACATTGGAGATGTGGATCCTTGGATAGCAACAAAAAAGGTGATCAATATCCACCCCAGCTTAGCATTTAATGTTGTTGAAATGGGGATGTGGATCATTGAATTTGATCCCAACGATCCACATCTCCAACGCAGCATCATTAAGTTCATTTTTTAAAATTTTGTGTCAAATATGAAACTTGAGATTAACGACAATTTTATAGATATTATTATATCCACTTAATCGACTGAATCCACAACTAAATTTTGAACTACTGATGAACCATCTGAAACTACTGAGGATGCTTACTCAGATGCTAACGGGTTTAATTAAGTTCACATAATTAGGTTGATAAGGAGAACTGCAGCTATCTAAAAGCATTGCCAGAGTTTTTAGACTACTAAATTATTGAAGCGTAATCTGAAGTATTACTTTATAAATCCATTAGCCATAACTCCACCAATGAAGATGAATGAGATGGTGGTGTTTTACATTTTAGAAGTTGTGGTTACATAAAATATTTATATCAAGGGGAATAGAATTCATGATTTTAAACCATCGAGTAATATAGCTATATTGAGAGTTTTAAAAAAGATTTAATGAGGAATAAGTAAATATTTTCAAATGTACCTTGATTGCGAATTAAACCCTCAAATCAAAGTTTAATGGGTTAAAAAGTCAAGCTATGTGTTAAAGGGTACGATGTTTTAGGGTTTAAGGAATGATACAAATTAGGATTTATATGTATTATTTTTTCTTATAGTAAGGGTCATTCTAGTTGGGGGTGACAAAAGTTACATGGATTAGATATTAAGAGTTGAGTGTGAGGGATTATAGGAGTTATGGGTTATAATATTATGGAATAAATATAATTATAAAATTAAGATTTATATTTTTTTCCTTTAAAAATTAAGAGTTATATGTTAAATCAATGAAGGTTATATATGTATTACGTGTTAGGAGTTATGTGTATTAGTGGTTAAGAGTTAAAGTCACAAATTATGTGTGTTAGGGGTTATGTACTCATGTTTAAAAGGGATAGGGATTTAAGGTTATACTAGGAGTTAACATGGTTTAGCAATATAGGGTTACAAGGAATAGAGGTTATCTAACCTAGATGTCGATGGTTGCATAAAGGATTACAACGATATATATTATGGTTATAATAGATAAGTATTGGGAGTAATAAGGTTTAAGGATGATGATGTAAAAGATAACGTATTTGAAGGCATTGTCAAATGATGACCTTCTTAATCCATGAATACTATGCTGGAAGATGTTCAAACTGACTTATGTTTGGAGAACCTTTCCTATAATTGAAGTTGAAACCATAAAAAAAAGTAAACTTCAAAGGCCTTCCTTCATGACAATGCTCTGCACCACATTTATGGTAATGATCCACTTCACACCATCATTCTCATTCAAACATTATAAAAAAAAAATGAAAAATAATGTATACCTCTCTTAAAAAAACATTCATATCTATATTATGCGTCACTTTGCACAATGAAAATTTGCATCTTCAAAGCTTACCCTCCTTAATCGAGGATTGACCTTCTACACAGTTGCATTTAAGACGGAAAGTTTGCCATATATTTTTTTATTGAACTTTTTTTAAAATATATTGTTATATTTTAAATTTAATGTCTTATCATTTTGGTTCGCAATGAATTTTTATTTTTATTTTCATCATTTTAAATTTGAAATACTTATAAATATCATAAAAGTTAGAGTTAAAGTATTATGAATATATGAAATGAATGATTATAAAAATCAAGTTTTAATTTCTTCCTTTTATCATTCTTTTTAATTTAAAATACAAAGTTATTCAAATTTAATTAGCAATTGTATAGTTAGAATTTAGGTGAGTAATCTTTTATTTATAATTTTATGTGGAAAATAAAATAAAATAAAATAATTGATATGCTTTTAAACAATTTAACCTTCTAAATTTGTTTCGATATTTCTTTTCGGTATGCTAGTTTATTTCTAAGGATAAAAGTAATGGAAACATGCTCGTTTATTTCAAGAACAAGAGCCGCGTGCAGCTTAGTCCTTGCCTTCTAGATTAAAAGATAAAGAAAATAAGAAGAACAAATTATTGAATAACAATTTATTGTTGAAGGGGAAATTCTTTGACAAAGAGATAAGATGCCATATTTAAAAAGATGGAAATATTTCAATGTCTTTCTTTTGTGCATTCTCAATGGATTTTTGGAGAGCAAAAGATAATACACTAGCCCAATTAAACATTGATCTTGATGTAATGATAGCACAAAAAATTGGCACGCAGGCATCTTTGAAGTGGATGTAATCATGTTGTCCAGACAACCTACATATAATTTCCATTGCATAAACATAAGAGAATCCCAAATGTATGATCAAGTATAAACCATCATTCTTTGACATGAATATTTTACCCTCAATACACCATCCAGCAAGAATTTTCTTAACATTATGCCTTTTGTAAAATTTCTCTACCTATTCATTAGTTAAACGCACACCAGCCTGGTAAAGCTTATCAATACTTTTCAAGTTTTGAAGGATGAAATGATGCAATGCACTTCCCTTCATCATTAAGAACAAAATTAATTTTAGGATTAGCATATTGTATAATCCACTCAAGAACATCTGAACAAGAAAAAATAGGGGTCCTGGCAGCAACAGTATGTAAATAAGACTTTCTAGTATTAGGAAAAACATGGTCATCAATGTTCCTGATGGATGAATCATTGGGAGGGAAAACCTCATCATATTCTACCTCTTTAAATCTCCTAAAACATTCTCCCCGATAAGGAAAACTAATTTGAGGACCTATGGATGCATCAATGTCTTTAGATTATGGTTTGACAGGTTCAATATCAAGTTTAACAAGTTGAATAATAGGGGTCCATAAACCTTTGCCATTTCTTCATATCATTGTCTGATACTTTTGTAATCTCAAAATTTTTTTCTCTTTGATTTGTGAGAAGTCTTAGGAGTTCTAGTAATAGGTCTCCTTTGGGGAATATTCATAATTTTTTACTTCAAATAATTTATGAAAATAGAGACATTGATGACCATGTTTGACATAAAGAAATTGTTGGACATAAATTGAAGTAATGAGTAGTTTAGTAATATCTCTTCCTATATTAATTAAATTTCTTTTATTGGTGTAAATAGTTAAGATGTTTTCCACAATGGTGTAACTACTGTATAGTTAAACACAAGATCAATTGTTTGATCTTATTACCAAATATTGTAGAGTAGACCATCTATATTCCAAACAAAAATCGGATGAGAATGATTGTATTCATCTATGGTCAAGTAGATGTATCAGCTTGATCTAATCTGAATTGAATACGCCTGGTCTCCAGTTTTACTATAACTGACACTCCATGCCACAAGCAAGTCAACGCCTGTTTTATAGTGATTACATATGTTTATGATCACTCAACTCCTGTTTTATAGGGATTACATATGCGGTATGATCGCTCAGGGGTGGAGATCTCTGAAGAACTTAGATTAATATATAATAATATATGATTATTTTCTCCTTTCCTATATAATTGCCTATGATCTCGATCCATATAATTGTGACCAACACCATTGTGGGATTGGCGTAATTCTAAATGGATTGTGTCCAACACCATTGTGGGATTGGTGTTAGTATCCACAATGTAGCGATTCTAAATGGATACCACAATATAACTGTGTTGTTTATTCCAAGTGGATGCTTCGAATAGTTTATTTTTTTAATTTTTCCCTACATTAATTAACAATCAAAACATTCTTTTGTCTTGAAAGATAGAAACAAATAATATGATTAGCTAGTTAAATATGACTGATATTGAAAAGCTTACCATATAACGTGTGCCTTATGGGCTAGTAAATAGACCTGTACTAGACTTTGACAAGTTATGTTTGAGATATTTTGGCCTCAATTTGTTACAATTTTATCATAGTTATATATGTTATGCAATCACAATTTTAATAAATTATAATTTTATCATAATAATGTATGCTTATTCAAGCACAATTTTTAAAAATATATGTTATTATACATTATATTTTTCTAAATTTGTTGGGTGTAAACTTAATTTACTTTACTTTATCATAAGCACAAGTATATGTCATTATACATTATATTTTTCTAGATTTATTGTGCGTAAACTTAATTTACCTTACTACTTGGATATGTCTAATAATTATAAAGCTATTACATAGTGTAACAAGCTCTTGTCTCGATGTAGATGTTTAATTGAAAGATTTTGTTTTATCAATTTTTGTTAAGTTATATTTAAATATGTTTTATATCAATTTTTATCAATTATATTTGATTTATAATATCAAATTAGTTTTAAAGATTAATCGTTTGGTGTTTTGTTTACAATTTTAAAATTTAATTATTATTATTATAATTATTCATCTACTTAATAAAATAATTTCATTGAAAATTTAAAATTAATTTAAAACAAAGCTTTTTTTAACTAAATGAAACATACTCACGCCTAATTTAACTTATATGAATATAGTTTTTAACATTACTCAATTTGTAAATGGAAATGGAAAAATTAAGGTAGAGCCAACCCACTATTAAATATATAGTTTTTAACATTACTCAATTTGCAAATGGAAATGGAAAAATTAAAGTGGAGCCAACCCACTATTAAATATATATTTTTTAATATTACTCAATTTGCAAATGGAAATGGAAAAATTAAGGTGGAGCCAACTCACTATTAAATATAAATTATTACAATTTTATAGTAATAATTTTGGATCTAAAATCATAATGGTAGGAGTGTATTATGTAATATTAGTTTTTTTCAAACATCAATTTCTAAATCTTATTTTTATTAAGTTATATACATATTGATTGGAGAAATTAAAATATATTAAGAAATTTATGATAAAACTATCACATATTACAAAGTCAATGACACTATACTTACATGAAACAAAAACAAATTTGACACTAAATTATCATGTGAACATGTTTATTTTCAAACCTCAACAATATTTTTTTTTTTAATGAACCAAAGATGCAGAAGGATATTAGATGATCTTATTTTAAAGCTCATCGTGGTAAGGCACCATAGTGTTTATTTATAGTATTTCCATATTTTGTTGTTCATTTCATTATTTTTTATGTCACAAATAGTTGGACATATGCTTATATAATAGGTGACATAAGACATTGATCAATCATATCCATCTAGGGTTGACATATAGCCTCATAATTAAGGATCATATATATGGTTATGAAATTTGTTTTGGGTGTGTGCAAGAAGATGAGGGTCACTTTAGATGCAATGCTACTTTTTTCAAATCTCGTTCCTGATACCTAAAACATAACGCGTTTCTGATATTTACCATCTGCCATGGTAAGACCCGAGCCTAACATGTCATTGGACATGTAGGCTAGGTAACAATAACGCGTACGCGTTATGTAGTTAAAAACGCGTACGCGTTATGTATTTACAAATCGCGTACGCGATATGTAAAACTAAAAATCAATTTAAAAACACAGTCGGCCGATTGCCGACCACCCGCGACACTCACGCATCAGAAACGCGAATAGAGGCGAAATTGACCCTGGACGAGGACGCTTTGTGGCCCACTCAACTATCCGTGTTGCTCGATTTCGCTGGAGGGGAGACAAATTCACCGGTGCATTCTCATCTAGTCAGGTAATTTATTCACCCAAATCATTTTTTTGTGATTTTTTAATCCAAATTACAATTTTTTTATTGTTTAACCTAGTTTTGTAATATTGATCAAATTGGGAATAACCCAATTTGTAATTAAATTCACACCTCAAAATGAAACCCTTTTAAAAAAACTCAAAACTTCATAATCAAACCAAAAATTGAAAAAATTAAAACTCCCCCCTTTCTACAATGTATTCATCTAAGTCACCCGACACGAGGACACGGGACACGAGTGTCCCCACCAGGCTTCAAATTTGAAGCCTTCAGGCCACTTCAAATTTTACCCACACGTCATAGAAGGCCACTTCAAATTTTACCATGCAAAAAAAATTTAATTTCATGGTAAGCCCTTCAATAATTAAATTAACCACTACTGTTTAAAATTGCAACAGAAGGGTAGCTTCAAATTTCACCCATCAACAATTTTTAGTGGGAAATTGGGAATGCGGCTACTAGCTAGGTGACTTGGGAGTGGGACTCGCTTACTCTCCAATATCCACGTGTTCGATCATCCATGGATCATGGACCATTGGGCCTCTAATAATATCATTGAGCAACTTACGTGGACGGGCTTACACTGAGTAGCCCATGGCTTGAACGCTTCGAAGTTCTCGTGTTTGTAGCGAGCGCTTACGTGTTTAACACATTTAATGGCATCAACAAAATTATTAAACCTGGAAGGTGGCTCATACGTGTTGTTGCTAGCGGGCTTACCAAGTTACAAGTTATCACATACCAATTCGTGAATGCTGACTCCGTGAGTTAATTGAGTATTCAATGTATAATATATTATGTTAATATGCCCCCGCGAATTTGGCATTTCAGACAAAATCCACAATCCATAAACTTCTTGTAATGTTGCAGGTTGTTGCTCCTGCCCGTGGCCCCTACCTATAGACCTGTGTTTTCTTTGTTGTATCAAGTTAATCCTACCATCTACGGCTCCCAGCCTCACACCCTGTGTTTTCTTTGTTGTATCAAGTCAATCCTGCAGCTCCCAAGTTCCACCTTTTGTTTTCTTTGTTGTATCAAGTCAATGCTGGAATTCCATGCTTCCATGGCTCCGACCATATTGCATGAATAGAAACAAGCTTTTTCTTATACCCCTATTCCACTGTGGATGAGCTACTTCCAAGTTCCACCTACCCTATCTCCTCCAGTCCTCCAGGATAGTTTGCGGAGCGAAGCTGGCAATGCCAGCCTGCCATAAACATATTTAAAGAAATTCGTTTTCTTTGAGGAGCTCAACTTCAAGGCTGACTAGATTTTTGACATCCTATGAATTTACAGGTCTGCTATATCCACTGAAAAATAAAGCCTCTCAACTTTACTACGTTAGTAAACATTGAAATTTTGATGTACTATTACATTTTCAAATGAAAAGAATAACTTATTATTAATAAAAAAATCAAATCATATTAATATATTAATGAATTTGAATTTAGCTTCCCAATTATATTAAAATAAATTATACATTTTAAATGATCCACAACCAAATATTATACTGAGAAGGAAATGGAAAAAAAGGAATTTCCTCAACACAACATGCTATTTCCTTATGATGATGCTTTTACGTTTATGATTACCAACCTTGGAATCAGGTTTGGTTATCCGAAGGTGTAATATCTTCTAAGCTAAGTCAATAGGTAGGAATGTTGGTATTGATATAATTATGACAAAGTTTTATAAAGGATTAGGAACAATTCCGTTGGCTTGTAGATGACATATTTATGGATAAAAAGCTTGTTGTTATGAGATAATGACATCATGCCTCAAAAACATGTCCCATACAATCTAATGTTAATGGGCGCTCTACATAGAAATTGGAATGTCAACATTTGTGAGTACAATAAATATGTGGATGATTTTGGCCTACTACAACTTTAATATATTGAGTGGATTGATAACCTTCACAATTATATAAGAGATTGTAGCTATGACTAGGAGGAGAGTTAACAATGCAACAAAATCAAGTAATCGAATTTTGTGCATAAAATGAACATAAGACTCCCACCAAATTTCACTGAATCTACGTCTTAACAAAAGAACTCATCGTTTCACGGGATTCCACCCCATCAATCCTTTTAACAGTAATGGCCATAACAGTTGCTACAACCCTAGCGCGAGAAAAATCAATCGAGCTACGCATGACAATACTTGAAACCAGACTTTTTGAACTCCCTATTACGTCATAGGAATCAATACTACTTTCTCCACAACATGTGGCACCCTCAATATCTTCCATCACCGCAATTTACATTTGATAAAAAACTTGTTCCCAAATAGTAATTACCCCATTCTTTGCTCTAAAAAGGCCTCGGTTAACCTAGAATCCAATCCATACAACATGAACACATCCATATATACACATAGAATAAATATTAATAAATTTCTCATAGCCCTTCAATAGTGTTCAATATCTCATAGCCCTTCATAGTGAAATGGGACCCCACCCTTCAAATTTGATCCCTGGTCCCCACTAGACACGGTGACCCCCGGAATTATGACACGTAGGACACGGTGACCCCCGGAATTAATATATTTTTAAAATATATTAAAATTTAAAAATATAGACATATAGATCATCCAATAAAATTTAACATTTACAATTACAAATATTCAATAGAAATTACATTTACAATTACAAATATGAAATATTCAATAGAAATTAGATCATTCACAAATCACAACACATTTGTCATTCACAATCACAAAACACAATGAGACATTGAGACACATAGATGCAAACTCATCACTGCCTTGATCCTCCTCCTCCATGCCTGAATCAACAAACTCATCACTGCCTTGATCCTCCTCCTCCTCCTCTCTGCCAATCTGACTAACTTACTTTTTAATTGTCAAATGTTTAATTTTAAGTTTTAAATGTATGTAAGTAAATGCCATTAAATTGCTTATGTGAGTTTGATTTAATACATGTTCAATTTTGAAGAGACGTCATTATATACCATGTATATGTTTCTAATGATTTTCGTATTAATGTCTTTATTGCAGTTGCGGCTATGGATGCCAATGCCGAAATATTGATTGAGCTTGCCCAATTGAGGGGCATAAGTGAAGCTTTTAGTGGTGGCGACAGGATTCGCCGTTCACTTGCATCAACCTTGGATGCAATTGTGGACACAATTACACAATCTACGAATGTCCTGTATGATATTGCATCTTACAGAGAAAGAAAAAGACAACAATATGCTGATGGACTAGATTACAATGCAGTAAAAAAGCTAAAAATATCCAAAGAGGTTATATTTGCATTGTTTAGGGACCCTCGGACGGGGGAAATCCCTAATGCAAGCAAGCCGCATATCTCCATTGAGTGGTGCACGTTTCAACCATTTGTTGATAACTGGATGGACAGATGGTACATGGTTTTTGATATGCCACCACACAACAACAGGGAAATTCCCTTATATTTCCTTCGAAAGATGTATGCAGAGTTCGTGTTGCATAAACACGTTAACTATTTTGACATCTTACAGTTCCAGGGGATCGGTGGGGGGATGCCCCAAAACCGACCCAATGCCAGGCTTCGAGACCAGGATCGCCCTATCCCTGCACCTCGCAGGCAGTTGCCTGGGCCAGATGTCCCACCAGCACATCGCATTATTCCGCAGACACGGGATGCATTTTTGAGTTTGGCACGGACGGTTGTTCGCCATGGCAGGATGGTTCAACATATGGGTGAGGAAGGGACATCTGTCCCTGGTGTGGTACATACACCAGCTCGTCACCATGCAGGACCATCAGCTAGTGCAGGACCATCAGGACCATCCACTACTGCAGGACCATCAGGACCATCCACTAGTGGAGGACCATCAGCTATTCCCCATCCTAGTACTGATCCTCACGAGTGCACGTCATGTGGTCGTCCCTGCTATGGTATTGCATCAGATGTTGCCTTCAGTGGCTTTTTGAGAGAGGTATCTTGATGGTTAATTGTAATAAATTCTTCATTTATTTTCGTCTTTGTACACATATATATAGTTTGAGCTAATATATTAATTTTGTGAACTTGCAGTTGATGATGATTACCGGCAGTGACGCCCCAGAGCCGGATGTTCCAGACTCGGCAGGCCCATCTTATATACCACCTATTGCCGTATCTCACACCGAGGTAAACATTTTAAAATTTCAGTTTTTTAATACTTGTTAATTTGTTAATTTCCACATACTTTACATTTTAGTTCATTAATGCTATATACGGTCTAATATTTACAATTATTAAACTTGCAGATGGCAAATCCTTCACAGGGGCAAGGTAATGTGGAGGTAGTGCCCATGGTCATACCGTCCCCTGAAACGTCTGGGCTCCAGGTAAACAATTAAAAATGACATTTTTTAAATACATGTTTGTTTGTTGAATCATGCATGTCTAACTACATGAACACTTGCTGACTGTAGGCACCATCCGACACATCTGGCCCATTGCCTGGATTTGCATCTCCCTCCAGGCCATTCGTGAACAAGGGTCGTGTGTATGTGAGGCGTTCTACTCCGAGAAAGACTCCAGCTGCCCACGACCATGGGCTTACTCACACCACGGTAATGTATATCCTTCGATGATATTTGTTGTTTAACTTGAAATCCAGTGCATAAATCGTTTTTGTTAATGTTTGAATTGCATGTTTACTGCAACAGGAACCCGAGTTGTCTGCTGAGAACCTTGCATCGATGGTTGATGCAGCAGTTAGTGCCGCATCTGCAGTGGCGACTGATCACACACAGGTATGTAACTATTTCAACATTATCTTTACATAGTTTATTATTGTTGGACCTATTGTTTATTCATGCATTTCTAACTATTTCAACATTTTTTCATTGTAGCCACCACCAGCAGGAGCAGTGCCTGGCCCCCCTGGTTCAACCATCCTGGATGTTCAACCGACGGCTCCATCTGCTACACAAGCAACACAATCTCCTTTGTCAGTTGAGGTGAGATGTCCTTCAGTGACCAAGTGTTTCATGCACTTTCCATGCACCAGTTGATAATTGTTGAGATAATGTATTAGTGTACATAGTTAGTTGAATTTAACAATTGATATTTAATTTGCAGGATCCAGGGATGCACATTGATCCTAGGGATGTGCCTAGAGGATCAACGTCGGGAAAGAACAAGAGAAAGCTTGAGTTTTGATAGTTTTGGATAGTTTTGGACACATGTGCTTTTGGATACTTTTGTATATATATGTACTTTTCGATACATTCAGTTTTGGAGACATGTACATTGACTTTATTGTGCATGTACTTTTGGAGACATGTACATTGACTTCATTGGATACATGTACTTTTCGATACTTTTGGATATACATGTACTTTTGGAGACATGCACTTTTGGAGACTTTTGGATATACATGTACTTTTGGAGACATGCACTTTTGGATATATATGTACTTTTGGATACATGTACTTGTGTCATTCTAATGTGTTGATTTGTGTGGATTATCTATTACTCATGAATGCACTATGTCAAAAGAACAAACTATTATATTCAAAGGTTTCAACGAATTCACTACATGCATGCACTAATTGGTATCTAATTAAAATTTGTGATTTTGGATGATCATTACAAGTTATGTCAAAGTTCTTGCTCGTGTAATTTAATCAAACTAAATGCAATACAATGTTTTCAAGGTTTCAACGAACTCACTCATGCACACCCATTGCCATCAACTACCAATGAAAGTCTAACATTATGAGGTTCTTCTTAAAAAATGGGTAATATTTCCTTGATGATCGTAAATTGAGAACCATTTGTAGCCACTCATATAATACCATCTTCACTTATCTTTGTACATGATAATCCATATAATGTGCTATGTTTTTTAACCTAAACAATCATCAAAAACCTAGAATTATAGGGATATGACAAAGAACCTTATGGGGCACCTTATATATTAACCTTGTGTATACATTAGGATCTTTGTCATACCATTGTTTGAAATGTCATTCAATACCTTCAATTTTATCAACATCAAATTAGTAGACAAAGTGACCCATCTTTGATCTCTTGTATAGGCCTTTGTGTGCCTTATCAATAAGATGTACATCATGAATATTATCATAGGTCTCATACATAGGTGCATCCTCATCCATGCAAACAAAGGTGTCATGGATCAACCTATCATCCCTTTATTCTCAATAATATTAGTATCATTATCTTCCATAGGATCAAATTCAACTCCATCACCCCCATTATTACTACTCTAAATTACAGCCTTAGGAGTTTTGATCATGTGTTTTTGTCTCTTTAGGAGTTTTGAAATATTATACTCTTTCAAAAATAATATGGAAGTTCAAATATTTAAAAGTGGCTTAAATTATAAAATGGGCGGAAATTCACCAAGTGTCCCTGAACGGCATTTTCATGCGACTTGCAACTCGACATAACTCGGAAACTGGACGTCGGACCGACGAACCGTCGACTCCGTTGGTCTCCTGGCGTGCGATTACCTCTAGGGGGCCCTCTCCCTCGTCTCCCCATGGCCCAGTGGCTTCATTGTGCATTCATTTCGTAAACTAGGGTTTTGCTCAGTGTAATTGCATGCAATCTCGCATTGGTAGGTCAACTCTGCAAAAACCTCCCCCGAGCCAGTGTTGGCAGTGTTCCCACGTCGGCATTGCCCACACACACTTGCGGGAGCCAACGGCACGCAATCTTCTTGCTCCGTTTGCTTTTTGGCTCCCGGACGGAAATTCACCAAGTGTCCCTGAACGGCATTTTCATGCGACTTGCAACTCGACATAACTCGGAAACCGGACGTCAGACCGACGAACCGTCGACTCCGTTGGTCTCCTGGCGTGCGATTACCTCTAGGGGGCCCTCTCCCTCGTCTCCCCATGGCCCAGTGGCTTCATTGTGCATTCATTTCGTAAACTAGGGTTTTGCTCAGTTTAATTGCATGCAATCTCGCATTGGTGGGTCAACTCTGCAAAAACCTCCCCCGAGCCAGTGTTGGCAGTGTTCCCACGTCGGCATTGCCCACACACACTTGCGGGAGCCAACGGCACGTAATCTTCTTGCTCCGTTTGCTTTTTGGCTCCCGGACGGAAATTCACCAAGTGTCCCTGAACGGCATTTTCATGCGACTTGCAACTCGACATAACTCGGAAACCGGACGTCGGACCGACGAACCGTCGACTCCGTTGGTCACCTGGCGTGCGATTACCTCTAGGGGGCCCTCTCCCTCGTCTCCCCATGGCCCAGTGGCTTCATTGTGCATTCATTTCGTAAACTAGGGTTTTGCTCAGTGTAATTGCATGCAATCTCGCATTGGTAGGTCAACTCTGCAAAAACCTCCCCCGAGCCAGTGTTGGTAGTGTTCCCACGTCGGCATTGCCCACACACACTTGCGGGAGCCAACGGCACGCAATCTTCTTGCTCCGTTTGCTTTTTGGCTCCCGGACGGAAATTCACCAAGTGTCCCTGAACGGCATTTTCATGCGACTTGCAACTCGACATAACTCGGAAACTGGACGTCAGACTGACGAACCGTCGACTCCGTTGGTCTCCTGGCGTGCGATTACCTCTAGGGGGCCCTCTCCCTCGTCTCCCCATGGCCCAGTGGCTTCATTATGCATTCATTTCGTAAACTAGGGTTTTGCTCAGTTTAATTGCATGCAATCTCGCATTGGTGGGTCAACTCTGCAAAAACCTCCCCCGAGCCAGTGTTGGCAGTGTTCCCACGTCGGCATTGCCCACACACACTTGCGGGAGCCAACGGCACGTAATCTTCTTGCTCCGTTTGCTTTTTGGCTCCCGGACGGAAATTCACCAAGTGTCCCTGAACGACATTTTCATGCGACTTGCAACTCGACATAACTCGGAAACCGGACGTCGGACCGACGAACCGTCGACTCCGTTGGTCTCCTGGCGTGCGATTACCTCTAGGGGGCCCTCTCCCTCGTCTCCCCATGGCCCAGTGGCTTCATTGTGCATTCATTTCGTAAACTAGGGTTTTGCTCAGTGTAATTGCATGCAATCTCGCATTGGTAGGTCAACTCTGCAAAAACCTCCCCCGAGCCAGTGTTGGCAGTGTTCCCACGTCGGCATTGCCCACACACACTTGCGGGAGCCAACGGCACGCAATCTTCCTGCTCCGTTTGCTTTTTGGCTCCCGGACGGAAATTCACCAAGTGTCCCTGAACGGCATTTTCATGCGACTTGCAACTCGACATAACTCGGAAACCGGACGTCGGACCGACGAACCGTCGACTCCGTTGGTCTCCTGGCATGCGATTACCTCTAGGGGGCCCTCTCCCTCGTCTCCCCATGGCCCAGTGGCTTCATTGTGCATTCATTTCGTAAACTAGGGTTTTGCTCAGTGTAATTGCATGCAATCTCGCATTGGTGGGTTAAACTTGCTCACCTTGCAAACATCATCCATCAAACAGAAATTTGATGGAGTTGAAATCAATGGATTGCTTGTCACAATAGGCATTCATAAGTTTGCATAATTGAATACTCCTCTTAATCCCTAAAAAATACTTCATTCCCATCCTGCAGATCCCAAACAATGTCAAAGGTAAGAAGGATTTCCATATAATCCAAATATATGTTTTTTTTCAAATATATTTTACATGGAAACATAGCAAAATGGAATCTAATATTTCGTTTGCACACGGAAGAAAAGATTGGCAAGGCCAACATTGGCTTCCTTTTGGATTAATATCTCCATTTATAATTCCATAGATTTATACAGTTGTCTTAATCCTAACTATATACATTGCATGAGAATAAACACCATCAATCTCATTTTTGAGACTTGGTTGTCATGTTAATGCAAATGTAAATGTAAAGGTTGCCTTTACAGGACTTTTGAAACTGAGTGTGGGAAAGGGGATCATGATCGAGATGTTGTGTAGGTAAACATTATATTCTGCAGGTAAAAATGGAAGTTTACGAGAAATTCTCTCATTAGTTACACAAAATCTATTGTTGAATGGTGTTCTTCAATAATTGTAGATGGAACAAGAAGACGAGATATTTTTGGGAGGTGGTTGATGTAGATCAATCACATAGAATAATGCATGGAATTTGTGGATTTCATTTAGTTTGAAACTCAAACAATGTTATAGTAGAAATATGAACAAGAAAATTCTATCACTCGCCATTATTCTAGGTATAAATATTGAATTATCTTAGTTGGATGAGGACTAATCAACCATTTCACCACATTATGATCATGTCTCAAATCTTGTACAACCAAGTTTTGTGAATATGAGATTAAATCTTATCAACTAGCATGAATACATTACATTTTGTCTATTTAGTGGACTCACACGTTGGAACTGATGTTTTTTAAAATGAACATATATGCAATGGTTTCCCTGAAAGATAATTAATGGGGCACTCACTATTTGTTGGCATGTTCCTTAAAGGCGAACCAAACCCTCATGTCTCACTAATAGATGACAATGGTGATCAACTTGTAATCAGTTTGATGGTTAATAAAGATTAATATCTAACACTGGATGACCAAACATGGAAGAAGGTTGGTTATGTATTTCAAGATTAGACTAGGTGAATCTATATACCACTTTACAAACTTAGTTTTCGATACAAACCTCAAACTACAAACAATGCCAAGGAAGCACCCATCAAAGGTATGATACTTCAAGCCTCATTGTGAACATGAAAAGTTAATGGAGATCATTAGTAATAGACATGATCCAAATGGTCTACTTAGATGACCATAGGTAAGTAGATAAGTAAGATTGCCTAACATGGTCACTCTTCTGTTATATTCCAAGGTATATGGGTTGTTTGTTAATTTTGTTAATTTTTCAATTCATTTATCCAAAGAATCATAAGCACATGAAATCCCATCAATAAGAACAATGGTCTTTTTCAACACCACCAAAGAAAAAATCAGAAAAATAAAATGACCTACTTCAAAAATTATTTTATGGCTTATTGTGCATGGTCCATCAAACAAAAGGTAAACAAACACAATTATATGGCCTACAATGTAGGTCTTTTGATGCTCTATTTCACAAGGTTTTAACAAACACACTTGTTGTGATCATCATTAAAGTCTACAATTTCTTTCAATGAATGTGCCAAATTGACCTAACAACATAGGAAATTGAAAACCACATCCATTGAAAGGAATAATTCAGTTTTTTTTGTCATGAATTAATTTACTATCATGGATTTATGGCTGTTGGCAGTGTTCCCACGTCGGCATTGCCCACACACACTTGCGGGAGCCAACGGCACGCAATTTTCTTGCTCCGTTTGCTTTTTGGCTCCCGGACGGAAATTCACCAAGTGTCCCTGAACGGCATTTTCATGCGACTTGCAACTCGACATAACTCGGAAACCGGACGTCGGACCGACGAACCGTCGACTCCATTGGTCTCCTGGCGTGCGATTACCTCTAGGGGGCCCTCTCCCTCGTCTCCCCATGGCCCAGTGGCTTCATTGTGCATTCATTTCGTAAACTAGGGTTTTGCTCAGTGTGGGAGTGTGCAATTTTTGCACACAGGGGTCAACTTTGGAAAATCATCCACCGGGCAAGTATGGCTAGTGTTCCTAGCCCGAACCTATCTAGACACACCTGCAGGACTCCCCGGAACCCGGTTTTGTTGCATGGTTGGAGTTCTATGCCCCCGGTAGGTATCCAGCAGGTGTCCCTGAAGGCCTTCTGGTAGTGAGACGGGACGAGCCATAGAATGAAGACCGTGGCTCGGATCGACGAACCGTCGACTCCGTTGGATTCAGCACACCGGGATAGTGCCAGGGGTGCCCCTCCCCTCCTACCCGGTGGCCCATGTGTCACCTTGCAGGTCCATCTTTGAAACTAGGGTTTTGCTCAGTGTGGGAGTGTGCAATTTTTGCACACGGGGTCAACTTTGGAAAATCATCCACCGGGCAAGTATGGCTAGTGTTCCTAGCCCGAACCTGTCTAGACACACCTGCAGGTCTCCCCGGAACCCGGTTTTGTTGCATGGTTGGAGTTCTATGCCCCCGGTAGGTATCCAGCAGGTGTCCCTGAAGGCCTTCTGGTAGTGAGACGGGACGAGCCATAGAATGAAGACCGTGGCTCGGATCGACGAACCGTCGACTCCGTTGGATTCAGCACACCGGGATAGTGCCAGGGGTGCCCCTCCCCTCCTACCCGGTGGCCCATGTGTCACCTTGCAGGTCCATCTTTGAAACTAGGGTTTTGCTCAGTGTGGGAGTGTGCAATTTTTGCACACGGGGGTCAACTTTGGAAAATCATCCACCGGGCGGGTATGGCTAGTGTTCCTAGCCCGAACCTGCCTAGACACTTTGGAAACTAGGGTTTTGCAGGTCCATGATGATGATGAAGATGTTGATTATGATGGCTTGGTCTAAGGTGGTGCTCTCAACTAGCTAATTCATTATGAAATATTTAACAAGACATGAATTAAATTTAATATAAGTGTATTGTTTAATATAGTGAGCATGAATTGAATTAATTTTGTTGGGTGAAGCCAATAACCAACATGATGAACATAATATAATTTTAGGGTTTACTGATCATATGTAAAAAATGGATTAAAAAACACAATTATTATAATTTTAGTTTAATGTTTATCCACTTTAATCCATATATTTTTTAGTTTTGACTATGAATACACAATAATTATTATATATATATATGTGTGTGTTTTTGTGTGGATAACTTAGAGATGTATAATAAAAATGGGTAAAAGGTGGTTGTCACTAGAGACTTTCATAGTTGTATAGTGAAAATGTAATAGCTATTAAAATTTGGATTAGAAAATTATTAAAGAAAATAAATTCTATAGAAATGGGTAAAAGGTGGTTGTCGCTAGATTAAGAGAGACTTTCATAGTTGTATAGTGTACAATTGTCTAGTGGTTATGGCAGTGATGTGTAAAATCTTATGATCACATGAAAGAGATCACAAATAGGTTCATAAAACTAAGAACAACAATACTTTGAGCAATTTTTCAAAGGAAACTAGAATAGAGCCAGTAAAGAGAAAAAAATACTAAAAACTTGATTTCATACTAAAATGAATGAAAAATGGTTTTACATAAAGAAATTTGAATTACTCAAGGAACCAATTCGATTGTCTAGTGATTCATAAGGATTTAGTTGGGCTTAACATAGAGCTTAAATGCCCTTAAAGTTAGCTAAGCAACCTCTCAAACATGATTAATATATGGTTTACTGATCATATGAACATAATATAATTTTAATCCATCTCTTGTAAATTTGGCATATCAAGAACGCAAAATTGACATATTCATATGAAACATACATGTGAAAATTGAGCATATATCAATATTCAATTACAAATAGTGAAAATAGTATAGTATTAAAAGTATGTAACGTACCTCATCATGCTAGATCCCACCTATTATCATACAACCAAGCCCTCCGGATCATCTCTTATACTGATGGTCTCCATTAGTCTCTCATGCTCTGTATCCGGTAAGAAGTAGCGTACCTTCGATGTATTTCGACTAGGCATTGTTCGTACCTGAAGGTTTGTGCCAATGATTAAGTTGGTAAAGTGATATACACTTGCACCTGGTTTGTAATCCCTGTAAACATATCCACCCTTCTTTCTTCCATTGCTGTCCCGTGTCAAGTATTCACCTTTAACAACCATAGACCCAGTTGGAAAGTGGTTGTTTTCATCGTCAGTCATGGACACAATGAGGGTTTGCTTTCCATCTATACAGCGTGCCAACCAGTATTCATCACCCCATTCAGTATCTTTTGAGGCAACCACTGCGTATATGTGCCCTGCATTATATGATTGTAGGTATATGATCAAAATATTTTTCGTGCGATACAAGGCCATTAATGTGCATTTGAAGACTACGTAAACAAACAAAAAATGTTAAGGAAATGCATCATACCGGGTTGTACAAGGTCTGAGACATGATCAAAATCTGCAGAAATAGATGATTGGTCTTCTTCCAACGGAGTTAACTCAACAATTGCACGCTGATCAAGTGGAAGTGATATGCGATCCCATCCATCAACCCAATCCAATGATTCACACCCATCCCAGTCACCATCACAACAAGGTGGGCAAAAACAAGCAAGTTTTCTGGTCCAAATTTCAAATACTGGGTTATCAGAGCTTCGAACCGAATGAAAGCCACGAGTCCCAGGCACAGTCTTGCATTCCCATGCATGTGAACGATCTATGTCTACCACCTCCCAAAAAAATCTCTCCACATGTCTCTTTCTTTTGGATTCTACTCGCATAGTTGATTCCTCTCCCATTACTGACGTGCACCACCTGACTATAGATTGAGCATTTAGAATAGTAGATTCTGTAGATACTTTCAATTCCTCTCTTCGTAGGGCTGTTTTGACACATGCTCCGGCTCCATCATGCTCTCCTTTACCATGCCCAGTCTCAAAATAGTTCCACATATGTGGCACTTTGTAGTTTTTATGCAATGAACACAACCACTGAAATATGCGTGCATTTTTGAACTGACCAGCACACCCATCAGACCAAATCCAGTGTCGGTCCATCTGTATGTTCCTTCCCTTCAAGTGATCATAGAACATGATGAAGCAATGACGTACATAGTGGAAGTCGTGGCACCTATCATCACTTATGTAGAAGTGATATTCCTTCAGAATTTCTCTTTGCTCTTCAGTGCTATTTGGGCCATGCCTGTATGTGATATGGACCATCAAGGAAACCTGCTCAGAGTGATAATACTGACTTTGGATCTCATTTTGAGGTTGCAGAGTGTAGTTCTCGGCAAAATCAACAACTGAAAGTATAGTACCAAGGGGAAATGTATCTCTGCATATTCTAAACTTCTCATCCTGCCATCGTGCCACGTGGACATGCTGAACATATTGATGTGTCTTTTCAATAAATTCCTTGATGAAGTCACTAACTTGTACCTGGTGACACAAAATGATCTCAATGTCAGTTTTTTGTTGTAAGTAAGGATTGAAATGTAACCGTTACAACATAATTTTATAGATATAAATGCATACCTGAGATGTCACCAATTGTATTTTTTTGCTTTCTTTCCCTGGGACTATTTCATAGTTGATATATTTGAAACTTTTCATGTCTGTAACCATTTTCCCAAATTCACTGTCTCCATTCTCGTGCATACATTGGCTCAATAATGCCATTCCAGCACAGTTGGAGCATGTTCCATCCAAACAAGATTTTGCATAGTATGTTTGCCCCTCGGGCCTATTGCACATGATGCTATGAATGAATTCTCTTGATGAAGTCGGTGGTATTGTCATGGAGCAATCCTGCACAATGTTAGTATGCAACACACGACGAATGTACAAAAATGTTTCATAGTAATATTCATATTCTACATGGTATCTACAACAACAAGTGTTACGAAGAGTATTTATTCTAACATACCATGGCTTACATTTCTCAAAAGATCTTTGCCCCAAGTTCAATTGTCTATGCTCAATCTTAAATTTTTCGTAAAGCTCTGTCTGTGTTATATCAAGAAAATGCTTAGTATGTGGCTCACGATCCTTTGAACCCCTTCTTAGTTTTAGTACATCCTTTCGGTTTGAAGAAGGCCTTGTGTGATCATGCCAAAAACTATGCACTAGTCCCTTTACTGCATCAACTAGCTTCATGTCACGACGTGGCAACCGACCAACAAAGGCCCAAAAATCTGTCTGATCGGTTGTGTCAAGATGTTCTCTTCTAATAGAATACCTACGGAGGGTTTTTACATTCAAATTAACTAGTTTCGATGTAGGCCTGAGAATACGAAGGGCCCTGGTGTTCTTATCTGCAATTGATTGTGACAACACACGACGAGCAGCATTGCGGTCCTTTGAACGTGTGTTCTTACCAATTTTACCAAATGCATCTACTAGGCTTTTAACTATATGAGAACTTGGTTCAGAATTCTTTATCATCTTTATCCCTAACTTTTTCCTAACAACATTCATGCTCCTAGATTTTAACAATGATAAAAATAATCTACATTTATCTCCATCACATTTAGAAACAAAATATTTATCAAGTATCTGTTGAGTTTGATAAGCAATACTACGTTTAGATAGCGTACCTTCAATGGAATTCATAAGTCTTTCATCAACTTGTATACGCTTCGGAGTTCTTCGACGTGTGCTTGCTAATGGAGGTAAGGGGGTTGGAATTGTACCATGTAGCGCATCACCAAGACGCTCTGGCGTTTCAGTAGTAGCTTGGTGTCCTTCATTCTCTTCCTGGTAGTTGGATGGTGGAAGTCCAACATCCTCATCCATGGTCTGTGGAAGTCCAACATCCCCTTGTGGAAGTCCAACATCCTCATCGATGGTGTGGATAACATTCTCTTCTTCAACAGTAGGCAAAATGTCCAACGCCTCTCTGACTTCATCGCTTGTATAACCAGATCCGGATAGCAAATTGGGTGTTTCTTCGTGAGCTTCATCTTGAGATGGTAACTTATCACTTTGACTTGAAGTGGGAATTGAAACATCCCCTAATGAGCACCTACGTTTTGCTTCTTGATTACTTCCATGGGGTGCTTGTTCAACAACTATTGTGGAAATTGAAGGTCCCTCTTGTCGTGGATTAATAGGATGAACCATGGTATCCTCTACAATTGGATTTGGATTAGTTTCCAAAGAAAGCCTCCGATTCATCATGTATATTATTTTCTTTTCTTTCTCTTCTTCAATGACTTCTTGAGGTCTCTTCTTCCTTGTTGATTTGTTTACTCGGTTACGTGCATTCCCCATCACCACAATGATCAATTCAATATAGTTTGTTTTTGTTGCTCCTCAATTACAAGCTCTTCAATAATAAGCAAATGGAAGTTCTTCCTTGTTGGTCTTGAAGCTTGATATCTTACCTTGTGTGCTCCTCAAATATAGGCAAAATGAATCTTTCAAAGGCCTTATCTTTGGTGTTCTTCAATTGGAGATTCTTCAAGCTTGCTAATTATTTTCTTCAAATATGGCCATATAACCCAACACCAAAGTGAGCAACCATGAAAGATGTCCTCAATGCTGCACCTGCATAAAAAAAAATGATGGAGTTGGTGTAGAATGTGAAAATTTTCAGACGCGGGCTCGTGCTGTTCGAAAAATCGCGGGATTGTTGCTTTCGTTCGGACAGAGTGAAGTTGCTCTCGGACAGCAACAGTCCATTATTTCTGGAGTTACAAAACGCGTACGCGTTATATAAATATAAAACGCGTGCGCGATATGTAGTGACAAAACGCGAACGCGATATAGTCAAGCACAATAAATAGGTTAGGTGCACGGCTAGGGCAACGAACAAAATCAAAGAAAAGTAATAATTTATATGATTGCATACAAAACAAATGTTTTGTATGGTTTAATACCCCCTAGCTCTCTCCCAATAATCCCTAGATACCCCCTATCTCTTTCTAAATATCTGTCCCTCATTCTCCCTACATGTTTATTTCATGTTTCTTTCTCTCCCTTCAGCCATGTCTCTACCACCCCACTCTCCATCTCTCCACCTTCTCTTTATCTTCGTCATTATCCCTCCCTATAGCACTCTCTCCCTTCTTCTCCCTTAATCACTAACCCTCTACGCCTTTATCCCTCCCCCCTGCCCTCTCTGTCTTACCTTGTTCCTAGAGCCCCTCCCCCATAAAGGCCTTTAGACCCTCTTCTAAATATTAATCCCTAAGTGCATAAGTGCACAAGATGATGAGGAGGAGGAGGGTGATGACAATGAAGATGATCATGATGTAAATGAAGATGATAAAGATGATGAGGAGGAGGAGGGTGATGACAATGAAGATGATCATGAAGCAGATGAAGATGATAAAGATGATAATGTTGATGAAGATGATGGTGATGATGATGAAGATGTTGATGATGATGGTGATGAAGATGGTGATGAAGATGATGGTGACATGATGGAGATGTTGATCTGATGAGGAAGATGATGATGATGATGGTGATGATGGTGATGATGATGAAGATGTTGATGAGGACGATGATGGAGATGAAGATGATGATGATGAAGAAGATGATGATGATGGAGATGTTGTGTTGATGGGGAACCTAGAGATGACAATGATGATGAAGATGGTGATGGTGATGGTGATGGTGATGGTGATGACGATGAAGATTTTGATGATGATGCTGATGGCGATGATGATGAAGATGTTGACGATGATGGTGATGGTGATGTTGAGATGATGATCATGATGATGTTCAGAAGATCATGATGGTGATGATGGTGATGATGATGGAGAAAATGACAATGATGGATATGTTGATGAGGAACCTGCAGATGCCAATGATGATGATGATGGAGATGTTGATGAGGAACCTACAGATGCCAATGATGATGGTGATGACGATGAAGATGTTGATGATGATGGTGCTGGTAATGATGATGATGATGATGATGACGAAGATGATGGTGACATGATGGAGATGTTGATCTGATGAGGAAGATGATGATGATGATGATGGTGATGATGATGAAGATGTTGATGACGATGATGATGGTGATGAAGATGATGATGATGAAGAAGATGATGATGATGGAGATGTGTTGATGGGGAACCTAGAGATGACAATGATGATGAAGATGTTGATGATGAAGAAGATGATGACGATGATGATGGTGATGAAGATGATGATGATGAAGAAGATGATGATGATGGAGATGTGTTGATGGGGAACCTAGAGATGACAATGATGATGAAGATGGTGACGGTGATGACGATGAAGATTTTGATGATGATGCTGATGGCGATGATGATGAAGATGTTGACGATGATGGTGATGGTGATGTTTAGATGATGATCATGATGATGTTCAGAAGATCATGATGGTGATGATGGTGATGATGATGGAGAAAATGACGATGATGGATATGTTGATGAGGAACCTGCAGATGCCAATGATGACGATGATGGAGATGTTGATGAGGAACCTACAGATGCCAATGATGATGGTGATGACGATGAAGATGTTGATGATGATGGTGTTGGTAATGATGATGATGATGATGATGATGATGATGAAGATGAAGATGATGGTGACATGATGGAGATGTTGATCTGATGAGGAAGATGATGATGATGATGATGGTGATGATGATGAAGATGTTGATGACGATGATGATGGTGATGAAGATGATGATGATGAAGAAGATGACGATGATGATGGTGATGAAGATGATGATGATGAACAAGATGACGATGATGGAGATGTGTTGATGGGGAACCTAGAGATGACAATGATGATGAAGATGGTGATGGTGATGACGATGAAGATTTTGATGATGATGCTGATGCTGATGATGATGCTGATGATGATGATGATGATGATGAAGATGTTGACGATGATGGTGATGGTGATGTTCAGATGGTGATGATGATGATGATGATGATGATGATGGAGATGTTGATGAGGAAGGGGGAGATGACAATGATGATGAAGATGTTTATGGTCATGAAGATGATGATGATGGTGATGGTGATGATGATGGAGATGATGGAGATGATGGAGATGGCGATGAAGATGATGATGATGATGATGATGGTGAAGATGATGAAGAAGATGATGATGATGGAGATGTTGACCTGATGACGATGAAGATGATGATTATGGTGATGATGATGAAGATGTTGATGCTGATGATGATGGTGATGAAGATGATGATGATGGAGAAGATGATAATGATGGAGATGTTGATGAGGAACCTACAAATGCCAATGATGATGATGATGATGATGGTGATGACAATGAAGATGTTGATGATGATGGTGATGGTAATGATGATGAAGATGATGATGATGATGGTGATGGTGATGGTGATGTTTAGATGATGATGTTCAGAAGATGATGGTGACATGATGGATATGTTGATCTGATTCAAGGAAGATAATGATGATGATGATGATGGTGATGATGATGAAGATGTTGATGATGATGATGATGGTGATGAAGATGATGATGATGAAGAAGATGATGATGATGGAGATGTTGATGTTGATGGGGAACCTAGAGATGACAATGATGATGAATATGGTGATGGTGATGGTGATGGTGATGACGATGAAGATTTTGATGATGATGGTGATGGTGATGATGATGAAGATGTTGATGATGATGGTGATGGTGATGTTTAGATGATGATCATGATGATGATAATGATGATGGAGATTTTGATTTGATGAGGAATATGATGATGATGATGATGATGAAGATGTTGATGATGACGATGATGGTCATGAAGATGATGATGATGAAGAATATGATGCTGATGGAGAATATGATGCTCACAACTCCCTCTAGTCTCTCTCTCCCCAACCATCAATCTCTCTAGATCTCTCTCTCTCTCTCTCTCTCTCTCTCTCTCAAACACACACACATACACACACATTATGTCACTTTCCATTCTCAAACCCATACCCCCTCCATCCATATCTATCTCCAACTTTCTCCCTCCATCCCTCACCCTACCTTCTCTCCCTCCCTCTCTCATCGCCTGTCTCTCACCTTCTATCCCTCCCTCATCTTTCCCTCAACCTATCCCAATCTCTCCATCACTCCCTCTCTCTCCATCGCCACCACTCTTTGCATGTCTCCCACCAACACTTTCTGTCCCTCCCTTCCTATCTCTTATTTCGTTCTATCCCCATCTATCTCACTCCCTCCAAATCCATTCCTCCCCATTGTCCCTCTCCCTCCCTCGCTCTATGTCTCTCCCCCCCTTGTATTCTTTATTTCTCTCTCACATCCCCCTTGCCTCCATCCATTCCCCCTTGTCACTCAAATCTCACATTCAACTTCTAACCCTATACCTCTTCAGAACCTATTCTACTCCTAATAGTGCTCTCAAGCTCCACTTCCCTTCACCCCCTGTAGCCCATCATGTTCTCATTCCCTTCATCTCTCCCCACTCAAGCTTCCAACATCCTTCTAAGCCCTTGACCCTTTCCCACCCCTATTAAATATTAACCATAGATTCCCTTGAGCCTTCCCCACCCCTTCTCAAATATTAAACAAAATTTCCCTTGACTTCTACACCCCCTCTTTCTCAAGTATTAAACATGTATTTTATGATTTAAATAACGCGAGCGCGTTTTGTAACTATATAACGCGTACGTGTTATGTAGTTATATAACGCGTACGCGTTAATTATTGATATAACGCGCACGCGTTATTTAGTTATATAACGCGTACGCGTTATGTAAATCTAAAAGCGCGGCAATATTTTTGAATTTAAACAGGCCGAGTCACATGCTCACATGTCAACAATAATCCTATGTGTATGCTTTGGAGTTTGCTTCGGTAATTCCAAACCTGTGCTATGTTAATGAAAAACCAAAGCTAATTGGGTATTTCTTCCAGTTTCTGGAGAAGCCTGTGCTTAGCCACTCGTTACAATATGCTACACAGAGTCATTTTTGACGAAATCTTAGACACAAATAGCATTTTTTCTGCAGATTCCAAATATGTAACTTTTATTTTGAAATATTAATTTTTCCTATTTTCTTTCAATTTCTTTTCTGTCCTACCTCCTTAACTCGTGAAACACATTGTTAGTGTTTCTTCCATAACTTTTTCAATTCTCAATCATTTCAAAAAAAAATTGTATGGTGCACAAGAGGACACTAACCTCCACGTTCTATGAAAAACCCATTTCAAGAATTTTGCATTAAGACCTTCAAAGGCTCTACCCACAAAAGATGTACTATTTTTGAGGTTTGATCACTTAGACAATTATAAAAAAATTATAAAATTACTAATTTAATTTTCGAAAAATAATGGCGCACAAGTGCTATGTGTTCTCTACATGCATGCCGATTTTTGTAGCTTGATTCCATCATTTAGGCCCTCAAAGGCTCTACCCACAAAAACATATACCTTATCATTTGCCTGAAAAATAAAAAGTGTCTGTTAGGAAAACTGAAACTTGACATAGCTATGCAAATTTTCAATACATAAAAGTTATATATTCAGAAACGTGATTCAATTTCCTACATTTCATCTTTTTTACTCAATGCAAGATATTTTCCGTAAGTAAATCAAAAAATCCAAGTAAGTTGAGGGATGCCTTTTTCAGTTTTCTATTGCATCTAACGTGCCAAAAGTGACCCTCATTAGCTTGCACTGACCCTTTTCTTATTTTGATTAATTTTTATGTTTTGTGTGAATCTCACATATTTGAAATGTGTATGAAACCACCAAGATGTTTATGTTGAGCACCACCCTTACATTAGATCCACAACCATCTTTCATTATATCCTTGGGCAATGAAAGATAACCTCTTAGATATTTAAATAGATTCTCAATAGCACATTTCTAACTACATGTTTGGCATACCATAAATAAGTACCAATTTCCTAGTGGACCTTATTTGGTAAAGATGACTCTTTTATATTCAATAACTATCCACTACCATCTAATGGGTATTTATTCAAGGAATATGGCCAGATACATTAATTGGATAACTTCTATATAACATTAATTACGACTCATCATTGGCCAGCTTGAGAGTTGCATTAATTCATATAATAAAAGTTCCATTAATTAATATCAAAAACATGAAACAATTGAGAATTTTAATACATCCAATGTGTTTTTATAGCTTTTCCTTTTATGGGCAGAGTAAAAAGAACAACTACAACAACACCCTGAACAGAGAAAAACGAACAAGCACTTGACCAGAGCTGAGCCAACTGATCCATACCTTACATCTACAACAACATCCTGAACAAACCAAAAGAAACACACAATTCTAGCTACGCTCGGCTCAAGTGGTGGACGTATCAGTAAACTTATAATATGAAACGAGCACAGTCTAAGGTCCAATATAAGAATTTAAATAGCATCAATTGATAATCTTTTACTTTCAAAATGCATGTTTTTATAAAGCGAATCTCATTTCTCTGGGTTCGTAGGCATAATATATCCACCAAGTATAAACCTTTATATATTTATAAAGCAAAAATGCTTATTGAATGTATGTAAGGTTCTTCATTCCAATAAGTCCGGTGGGCACTTTCATCCTAAAGAACGAGAGCCTTCCTATTTACAACTATTTATATTTTATTTGCTAAATTTATAACTAATTAACTATTTATTCTAGTTACCAAATTTATAATTAACTATTTTATATGTATCCATAAAAAATCAAATGTTTATTTTTATTCACGAAAGTAAAATAAGAATAAATTCTACATAAAGCTCATATTTTATATGTTATATTGTTGTGCGATTATATTTCATAATTATGATCTAAATATTTTCCAAGTAAATTAAAAACTTTAAAACTAATTTTTTACAGCTACTTGTCCTGATAAAGCAGTGATTCGCATCGCCAATCCGCTCAAGAAATGGATCCATTGGAAGATAACTTAGCACAGACTTGGTGCACGTTAAGGTTAATCGATCGATAATCAATTAGATGAACAATGGGTGCACAAATAAACGGGCCGAAAGGTTGTCATGCTACGCATGAAGAACAGAGGGAGTCAGTCAATTTGACGGGTAGAATTCTGAGGATACTAGTTTATCATTCGAGCCTTCCACTGTTGCTTTAAATATAAGTTTAAAGCAGCGAATCAAATTCAAAGGGAACATTGATCCGGGTAGATTCGACATTTATATTAGTTTTGATCAATTAATAGCTGTATCAGCTTCCACTATTTCTATACCTCATCGATCTATAACAGATTCGAAGCGGCACTGCAAATAAAACAGAGTAAAACTTTTCAGTAGAATGATTTCTCTAAATTTATGATCTGGACAATGTTTATAAAAAAAGATGGATTTTCTTTTACTGAACTCAGAGAACAGTAGTTCTGTAAAACTAACTTATGTAACACCTAACTGGTTATAGTTTGTAGACCGATGCAGATAATTAGATCAAAGCATATCGATTCAAATTCTAGAGCACCTACAGAGATATCCTTGTACGACAAACAACAATGTCATTACAATTCCAAAAGCAGTACAACATTTTCACATCACAAAATGATCATGGCATACATATAGATACCTGGCGAAGGGCCTGTGACCGTCTTGAAAAAACTACAGTAGTTAGATGTCAATTTTTGAAGGGAGAAACGGTCGGAGCCGCTGAAAAACCTTTGCAGTCTTTGTCATCTGTCTTGCATAACATGGTAAGCATAGTGTAAAATAAGCTCATGATGCTTTGATTCGTTTGCAAACCCTTCTTCCTGCAATTTGCGTTGATAACCAGCTATGACTGTTTCCAGTAACCTAGTCGCTCTTAGCTGCGTATCATATGGTACCCCAATCGTATTCACAAAAACGTATTCTTGTACATATCATAGTCTTCAGCAATAGCCCATATGCGCGCATAAATTAAATCTCTCAGATTTCAAAACATAATTAAAATCACTGATCAATATCTGTGAAAAAGAAAGAAATGAATGAAAATGACGAATAATTACTACCCCATCCTACTGCCCGCGTGTGACAGATTTTTATGGAGGCAGAGCTTAACCCCAAAAACAGAGTATGCGACTGAGGGGCAAAAACAAAACAGGGTTTGAGGAGCAGAATTTCTGAATGGAGCTCTCGGCTCTTCTACCACATTCTAGAACCCAAATGAACACCCAAAAATACATTGAATCATCCGATGCCTCTTCACCTGAGGCTCATTTACTTGTCCACCTAATTGCATTAACTCCGTGTACGGTGGTTGGTGGATATAGACAGATGGCGGGAGGAATTATCTCCAACACTCCCCCTTAATTCCGACCATAATCATACTACTAACATCTAAAGCATACATGCAATGCCTTCATGGGCTTTCAACAAAAAAACGTTGAAACATTAATGCCTACTGGTCTAAGTCTCAGCTAGGCTTACATTAGTTCATGTCAAAACTCAAAATTATCTTACCATTCTTGTCTGCTGCATGCTGATGCAACGGCTTCTTTTTCTTTCGTTTGCTCCAGACTTTGAACTCAGCGTTCTTCTTCATCTTCTTCTTCATTCTCATCTTCTTCTTCATGTTTTCTTTAAGCTCCTTGGGCTTGATTCTTCCATCAATGTCTGCAAACTCTTCAATGACTTTTTGCCTTGTCTCTTCATCTTCAAATTCTGATTTTAGCATGTTTAGTTCGTATGTTGTGGGAATTTTAAGATTCCACATGCTGTTCACATCCTTCATTTTGTTTTCATCCTCTTCATTGGCATGCTGCCATGACATCAGCTGATAATAGTGTCTGATTTCTTCAAGACTCCATTTCCTAAAAATGTTTTCAGCTGGTTTATCTTCTTCCTCTGCATCTTCAATGCAGATTTCTTCATGGATAGTGCTGCTAAGCACTCTTGGCATGTCACAATGCCTATCATCATTGAATTCAAATGCTTCACATTCCATGCAGCTTTCAATAATTTTGTCAAACTCTTCAATAAAGTTACAGTCTTCATGATCTTCATTATGCTTATTAGCTTCAATGCTGCCTTCTTTTCCATTTTCTGCTTCAAAGAAGGACATCACATTGTCCACATTCTTTAAAAACTCTTGAATGATTTCATCATCATATTCATTTTCATTTTGCTCAATTGCAAGGTGATTTCTGTATGCACCTGCACATGCACAAACATCTAACCTGTTAGGAAAAACTTCTACTTTCATGGGCATGCTCTTCATGAGCACTTCTTCTTCGATTTGTTCTACTGCTTCAGCTTCTTTTTTAGCCTCTATTGGCTGTCCTGCAACTTCTTGAGTTGTTGATTCATCATTTTCTGCTGCTGTTATGGCAGCTTCATTTTCAACACCATCTTCATCCACTTGTGGCTCTGCACAGTCGGCTTCGTTGTTCTCAAACATATCTGGCTCTGCTTGGCTGACAGAGTCCTTGACCGTTTCATACGAGCATTCAAATGCTTCTATGGATGGAGTATCTACTGCTGCAATGGCAGTTCCATCTTCGTATTCGTCTACAAGTGCCTCTACACCGTGGGATTCACTAACAGCTTGGCTGTCTTCTGCTTCAACTGCAGGATTCTCAACTGCTACTTCTTCAACATGCTGTGACATTGTTGGCTGCTTGCACATGTTACTCCCCCTTTCACTGAACTCCTCTTCCAAGATTCTCCATGCTTCCTTGGAAGTCTTTGCTGCTGCAATCTTGTGGAAAATACTTTCATCCACAACTTGTTGGATGAGACGCAAGGCTAATTCATGCTTCTGCATTTTTTGGTCTTCTGTCAGGGCTTCAAAAGCCTCTAGATCTAGGGGATGCACACATTCATTTTGAACTAAACACCACAAATCCTCTGCTCTAAGAAAACTTCTCATCTTAATAGCCTAAAATTCATAATTTTTACCTGAAAAATGTGGGGGTACAAAGAGAACTCTGCTGCTCCAATTATCCTCAGCAACGACCTCCTTATCGGCACTTTTTCCTGCATGTTCAACATCCATCTTTTCTTCACAAAGAACCCTCTGTGCTTCTAACCCTGCATTGGCTTTCACCTCTGCCCTTGTATTTCTTCTTCTGATTTGCTTGAGTCTGCTTTGGTAACCCATTTCTTATTTGCAAGTTCAGTGCTGGCACTTGTCTTCTTCATGCAAGTCTCCTACTTGCTTCTCCTTCCCTATCGCCCCCTAAAAAAAATATAAAACTGCTTGCTGGCTGCAAGACCTGTCAAAAACGCCCCCTTAATACAAAACACTCTGTGTTTTTTTTAATTTTCTTGGCTTTTCTATGCCCGGGGCATTTTCATTACAATTTAAGGTTCTATGGCAGGAGGAGACAGAGCAAAACAGAGTAATCTATTAGAAATTTTCTGCGCCAATTCAGCATGGTTGTCATCAAACGCAAAACCCAAGTTTTGAGTGGTGAACGGTCTGCCAGCAAATGTGAATTTACTGCGATTGAGCGCTTTTCCTGCGTCGACCCTTATTCTTATTTTGATAATTGGCATGCATACGTTTCATCAGAATATTCATGCACAGAGCACACTAACACCTTCTATGGCTTCTGCAGGCACAAGAACTTTGACAGTAGGCGTATTTTGATAGAAAAAGGAACGAATTACATCACTTTTGGGGGATTCTGCGTGGAGGTGTTTAAAGCGGCCATTGACACACTCAATTATTCCATCAACTACAAGACATACGGGAATGGAATACTATGACCAACTACAATGATACCATGTTCAAATGCAGATTTGACCTGGGCGTTTAAAGAAAACTTACATAGGCGCCTTTTCCTCTAGCAGTCAAGAGGTAGGCTCTTTTTTTTTGGCAGGAACTGCCTTCTTAGCCGGTGATGCCTTCTTAGCAGGCTCTTTCTTGGATCCTCCCTTACGGCCTCCTCTAGGAGACCATATTCTCCGCAGAACCGAACTTCAAATGGGCGTGAAGGATGAGAGGGGGATCTTGATAGTCCAAGTGTCAGATAGCTTCAACATTGCAGATAGCACCATCCTTTAAAAGGTAGCTGGACTTCAGCGATTTCGTAAAAATGCTTGCTAGAGAAGCGGAGATCCAAAGTTTCCCATAGGAATATATCCTCCCAAAGGCGAACCATAAGGCCACATATTTACTTGGCCCGATTTAGACGGAATTACATTTTTGTTATTGTCTGGTGTCTTACAGGAAAGCGTAACCCCATCAAATTTCTTCGTCGGCTCCTCGAGTGCGCTCTGGGGCTCTGCCACGGGCTCCCTCACAGGCCTCTGCGGCTTTCTCTTGGGCTCTTCGGCTGCCAGCGGACCGGATCGGCTCTGCTACTAATGCACCAGCGACGGGACTCCTCCACAAGCTTAAACGGGACTCCTCTATTTGTCCCTCTCAAACCCTTAGCTCGACAATCTTCTGCTGCATGGGTGCCTCCACAGGTCGTGGCCCTTCCTCAAGGATTCGGCCTCCACAACAGGGATCAAATCCCTCTCTAAATCTGCCGGCCACCAAGGAATGGCGTCGGCTCTTCCTTCTTCACTGCTTTTCAACCTCAGCGGTCACCTATTCTGAGTCGCAGTTCATAGTCTCAAACCGGCGATTGTATCCTTCAAATCCCCGACGGCTCCCTTCTTCAACTCTGCTACTCTTCACACGGACTCGGCATTTCTTTTAATTTGGGACTACCTCAATAAATACGCAGCGTGAGGGTTCTGGCATCATGCATATTCCCATCAACAAGATCTCAAAAACCATCGATGCCAGCAACAAGGGCTCCTGCTCTGGTCTTCAGCAAACTCAGAGCTGCTAATAAGTAGCGCCCTCTTGACTTCAAAACGCAGTTGACTAATGGCGGCTGCTTCACACTCGCAGCGCTGTCTAGATCACTGTGTGCTCTAGTATTCTTCCAGCTACTATGGCTGGGATTCACTTCAATGGAGACAGTTTCTCCTATGTACCAGTGAACTTGGCTGGTTCAAGGTAACTTCAAATGGATCGAGCAGCGGCAGGATCTCTACGCTCTGATACCATGACAGATTTTTATGGAGGCAGAGCTTAACCCCAAAAACAGAGTATGCGACTGAGGGGCAAAAACAAAACAGGGTTTGAGGAGCAGAATTTCTGAATGGAGCTCTCGGCTCTTCTACCACATTCTAGAACCCAAATGAACACCCAAAAATACATTGAATCATCCGATGCCTCTTCACCCGAGGCTCATTTACTTGTCCACCTAATTGCATTAACTCCGTGTACGGTGGTTGGTGGATATAGACAGATGGCGGGAGGAATTATCTCCAACAGCGTGCCCGGTGAGGGTGAAGAGCATCACGTCCTCCTCAACTGGTCGAGTGATGGCAGTAAAGTGAGGCCAGTAGTAGGCATGATCATAAACACTCCTCACATTTGGTCCCTATAACATGCCTTCTTCGATAAAATCCGTGGGGTTGTTTGGGGATGCTACAATCTCTATAAAACTAGAGGAATTGAGGGATTCAGAACGTTTTGCCCATGTCCTCCAGACGGAATCGATAGAGTTGAACATTTGAGTCTGGCTTCTGTACGCCTGCAGCAAACCAAAAACACTCTAATATTAATGCTTGGATTTCAGCTAATCTACTGTAACTTGAGAAAGCACAAGAATGGCCAGGACATACTCCGCAATAGGGCGCGACTGCGACTACTTGTGCAGGATGTTGAGCATCATGCATAGGAGAATGGCTGTAAACTGCAGCACTGATAAGCTGCATAGAGCCACTTCCAATCACTATATACCTCCCCTCTGTCACGACGTTTCCCGCCGGAGCATGAATCCCACGAATTTGAGTCTCTAACTCGGGGGATATCAGTAATTTTGGACCATCAATCACCTGTACCCAGGAATGACAAGAAGATGCATTATCAATTGTCTAGAATTGCAAAGCAAGTTTCGATTTCTCACTACCTAGGTAGGATGGCAGCAAGCAATATAAAGCATTGATTAGAGAAGAGAAAACAACTGAAAGTTAGAGACCAAGTAATAGCAAATCCATGGAATGAGGACAGAACACCGAGCAAGCTGATTATACTTGCAATTCAAGCACAGGCTGATGCATGGCAGGAGTACAGAACAATGGACATTTGTATTAACAATTCTCAATCAACAAATGCTTCGAAAAAGGATAGAACATCTAATAAGCGGAATAATAATTGGCAATCAACAAATGCATGGCAAGAGGACAGAACAATTGGCAATCAACAAATTCCTGGCAAGAGGATAGAACAATAGACACAATTAATTTTTTTAATTTTGCATAATGATAAAAATTGTCAATTCAAGACTCAACCAATACAATGTCAACACAATTTTCCAAAAAAAGATTGATAAATACAAATTTTAACACAACTTTAACATAACTTTGTAAAAAATGATATATTGATATCAATTAATAGGAAAACATGGAACATATAGTCTCTTCCTACTGCAAAG
Organism: Larix kaempferi; assembly: GCA_027924585.1. Lineage (NCBI taxonomy): Eukaryota > Viridiplantae > Streptophyta > Pinopsida > Pinales > Pinaceae > Larix > Larix kaempferi. The sequence goes on from BSBM01000619.1 coordinate 6,516,952, forward strand.
ACTAATAAGGAGTAACATGGAGATGTGATCATAGTAACTATGGTATGGAGCCATTATTCCAGAGGATAGGATCACTAATGATAGATAGAAGCTATGGATTTAGTTCCAAGTAGTTATTAAGTACTTTTGTTTGTTATATTGTTTATTGTATTTTCAAATGTATTTCTTTATTTTTTATATGCTTTTTCTAGTTATGATCATCAATAAGGATTTTATTTTTAGGCATGTTATGTGTTTTCCTATTTATAAATTTTTTAATATATGTATATTTGATTGTATTAATAATAATAAAATATTTTATTCAAAAGGTTGAGAGGCTAGAGGATTCGAGGGTTAGTGCATAATGAAAGACAAAGGAAACAATACATAATAGAAATGTTGGGTGAATTGTAAAATTTTATTAAAATTTTTGTATTTATACAAAGTCCAAAATTGAGTTGTCGTAAAATTTCACACGATAGACAGGCTAGAAAAATTGATGGGAAAATCTTATGAGTTTTATCAATCAAAATGCATAAAATTATTTTGATTCCACGATGAATCTCACCTTGGATAGATCTCAAATCACGTGAAAAAATTTAGCCAAGCAAACTACCAGGCTGAATTAAAACATTGGTTGGAAAACATTAAAACCGGTATTAAACTCTGTAGATAAGAATTTAATATGTCATAAAATTAGGTGCAATTGCAGGGTTTACATGGAGAGGAATTAAATTTTAACACTGCTCCTTAATTTCTACAGCCACTGCAACAACTACGGCTATCAAAAAAGAAAAGAATACATCATTGTGTGTTGGTTTAAGTTTTAGCTAAGCTGACAAATAGACATTATAGACTCCCAAATTCTGTTTATGAAATTCAAATTGTTCTTTCGCTAATGGCTTTGTAAATTCATCAGTTAAATGTTCTTGAGAATTACAAAACTCAAGACTTATCACATGATCATTTACCAATTCTCTGATAAAATGAAATCTGGTGTTTATATGCTTACTCCTCTTAAGAAATACACAATCCTTCAATAATGAAATCGTTGATTTGTTGTCGCAGAAAATATGAGTTGGCTCGTCTTGCTCCTTATGCGAATATGATAATACTCTTCGCATCCATATATATTGACATGTTGTTGAAGTTGATGTAATGTGTTCTACTTCAACTAAGGAAATGGTCACTATCGGCTACTTCTTTGATGACCATAGGCTACAACATTTGACCCAAAATTAATCACATAACCTGATGTGTTTTTTCGATCATCAACACTTACTACAAAATCACTATCAATATATCCATACAATTTAAAATTTGAACTTGATGAATATATGATTCCATACTTTGCTGTCCCTGCAATATACCACATAATTCTTTTTTCAACTTGCCAGTGTGTCGACTTTGGTGATTCCATATACTTGGAAATCAAACTTACAACATACATAATGTCAGGTCTAGTTGCTATCAAATACATTAAGTTTCCAACCATCCTCTTAAACGTCATCAAATCAATTCTTGATTCTTCATCATTCTAGCTTAATTTGGTTCATGTTGCAACTGGCATTACTACCGATTTACAATTCAACATTCTAAACCTTCTCAAAACATCATTAGCATACTTAGATTGAGAGACAAAAATACCATTTTCACACTACTTAACTTCAATTCCAAGAAAATATTTCATCAGCCCCAATTTTTTCATTTTGAATTCAATTTTCATTGTTGTTTTAAATTCTTTTGTGGATAGGTTTCCAATAAAAATAAAATCATCAACATACAAAAAAACTATGAGAATTTCTCCTAGATGATTTACCTTTTTCTACAACATTGCTTCACTAGTACTTTTGTTGTAACTGTTGCTAGTTAAATATGCATCGATTCTACTCAACTAGACTCTCAATGGTTTCTTCGGTCCAAACAAGACATTATTTAATATGTATAACTTGTCTTCATGACCACTAACTTCATAACCGGGTGGCTATTTTACATACACTTCTTCTTCTTGAAATCCATTTAAAAATGTAGACTTCACATCCATTTGATACACTTTCCAATTGTTTTGTGTAGTAATAGATAACATAAGTTTAACTGTGTCAAGTCTCGTCACATGTGCAAATGTATCATTATAATCAATTCTAGGTTGTTGACTAAACCTTGAGCAACAAGCCTCACCTTGTGATTTAAAACTTCTCCATTGGCATTAAGCTTTGTCTTATAAACCCACTTGACACCTATACAATCTTTATCATTTGGTAAATTTGTTAGTTCCCAGGTGTCATTTCTTTCAATCGCTGCAATTTATTCATCCATTACATTAACCCAGACTTCTTCCTATACAACCTCTTCAAAACTTGCGGATGATATGGAAATAATGCATAATATACATTTTCATTTATTTCATCATTCTACTAATCATAAATTTCATTTAAACTCCTCATTTTCTATCCTTTAATCCTAGATCTCAACAATGCAATTGTTGGATTAGAATCACTTCTTACATGTGAATTAGATGACTATTAATCTGCTCATCTTGATGAATCTCCTTGCACAACAGTTCTTGAATTTCTCAATCAAGGTGTGCTTGCGATAGTTGATGATCTTCTTGATGTACTTTTTGAAAGTCCAACAACTTGTGGAATTGACTATCTACCTTGTACATTATGTTCAACTCCTTCATCTTCTCCATATGGTAATGGAACTCCTTATGCTATTATCCAATCTATGATGTTGTCCCAAGCTTCTTCTTCTTTAAATTCAACATCTACGCTGATTATCAACTTCTTGGTGATGGGATTATACAAGTGATATGTTTTGGACACATCACTGTATTTGATGAAGATAAAATTCTCGCTTCAATCATCCAACTTTCTCCTAATTTCTTTGGGTACATGTGCATTCAAAACACATCCAAAGAATATGAAATGAGATACTAAACATCTCTTTCAAATTTTAGCTCCTTGTGGCACAAAGTTTGTTACAATCTTCATGGGACATTTGTTCAGAGTGTAAATTGAACATTCAACAACTTCTACCCAATATTCCTTCAACAAGTTATACAACTTGACGAGAACCCAACAATGTTCTCATTTTTTTGGGGGGCAATTTTAGTAGCTGTTTTTACATACGTATCAAAAAGTGTGTATATTGGTAGCACCATTTTTCATTTTGAGCCATTTTTTGTGATTTTGAAACTGCTTGGTCATTAGAAAATTATAACTTTTATTTACAAGGGCCATTTTCCAAACTTTACAAAAAAATCTACATTTAATAGCTAGTTATAGTAAAAAAATACACACATTTTTAAATTTTTGTAAGATTTAGAAGCTACTTAGAACGAAAAATATATGCATTTTCGAAGTTTTTTCATTAAACTGTTATCTTAAAGAAGTCGTTTTTTAGGCAAATTTCTAAACAAAATGAGAAAAAAAAAGACATTTCAAACCAATTTTCAACATATTTTCTGCTATTTGATGTATAAAAATGATACTCTTTAACATTATTTTCCATAAAGTGAGGGTTCACATAAACTCAACAAAACGTATACCATATATTTCTAGATAGCATATTAAAAAAATAACAGTTATTCTCAAAATAAAATCTTCAATTCAAAACATTAAAAAAATATCTTATCAAAAATTTGTCAGCTTTGACATTTTCCTCAACAATATGAAACTAATCAACAATATCATGCATCCCGAAATCTTCATCAAAATTGACATTTTCTGTTGGTTGGCTCTCTTCCTGGACCTCAATGTATTCTTCCATTGGGTCCTCTACTTCTACAAAATGCCCAAAGTGATATTTTTCAAACATCCCTTTTAAAGGAGGCTGAGGCTCTTTTGACATCTTTGCCACAAGTGACTCACTAAATTCTCCTTTCTTCAAACCAACTTCCTACATTTCATCTGGAAGAACTTTCATAGCATTAATTCTTTGCTTGATATAATTGCACTATAGTATATCATTCTCAATGGATATGCAATTTCTTCCTTTTTGTAATGAACATGCTATTGTTGTACCTAATCACCACATACAAAACAAAAAAAGTTAAATAACATAACGAAACATAAATTTAGATTACGGCACTAGTTTCATATGTAATATCATAAATATTACCTGATTCTGAGAAAAAATCTAAAAACCAATCTCCTTCTTTTGAAAAAGTATCTATAATATAATTAATCAATGCGTGTGGCTTCTGGTAGATGTTTACAGTCTCTCCTTTCAAATCTCTTTCTTCATATGCCAACTTGTTAACCACGCCATTATAAGACAATAGTTGACTATATTTGCCTTCACTCTTTTCATTGATTAAAAGAGTTTCATAGGTCTCATTTGTTGTCCAACATGCAAGTTGTATGTTTTTAGTATCACTCATAAATGGATCAGTGATGGAGCTACGAATGTTAGGCTTATGCCTATAACCGAAATAGATAAGTATCTAATTAACTTATAGAAAAATAATTTTGGTTTCTAAATTTAAATGTTTAATAATATACTACAAATATCTTACCAATACAGTTGTTTCCTTGAGTTTGCTTTATCCTTGAAGGTTGTTAACACTACTCCTCCTTGTACATATGAATGGAAAAGAAGAAATCCTGAAACCACTCTATTGAATGACTGGTATGTATAAGGCTCACAATCATAAGTAATGTTTTTGATATTGTATCCATGAGGGATATCTGCAATAACTAGGGAGTACTCCTTTTTGGGAACATGATTTGCAATATTTGCACAATAACCCAAAATCACTTAATATTGCACAGTGACGAACCCATTCCAAACGCGATGATCAAGGGTGTCATCAAGTTCAACGTTTGCAAGACATTGTCTTCTTTATCATTCTATTTTGGCTCTTTGAATATGAATTTTGAAAGACTCTAGTATTGTATTCTTCTTTTACATCTTTGAAAACAAAATTATATCTATAAGTAATAAAATAGAAATGAATTCACTTAGAAATAAATAAAATAGAAAATATCATAAATCATCATACCTTTTTGTATGCAACAAAAAAATCTTTTAAGTTTTCCATGGAGCTTGAATCTGGATAGTTGCATCTGACATCATCCCAACTCTTCTCACCCAACATTATAACCATATCCTCTTTTATTTTCATGTAAACGTTATGACTACATGATGTAAAAATAAATGGTTTTTATAATGACATCTAATAATAACACAATGCTACTGGGCTAGCAGGAGTGGGAAGAGTACTCTATGACTCTGATGGAATCAAAATGAAAGATTATGCATGGGGTATTGGCAAAAATACTAACAATGGAGCTGAATGGCTCGTTCTCATTAAAGGACTTGAGCTTGCCAGAAATGAGGGAATTGAGGAACTGACTGTCTTCAGTGATTCGATTATGATCATAAGGGAAGCTAGGAGTCTCGCAAAAGGCAGAAAGAAGCCCACCACCAAAATTCAGCATCTCCTAAAGCACATCACCCATGAATTCAAGGTAATCAAATTCCTCCACATTCTTAGATCCAATAACAATTGCGTGGACAAGATGGAAAACTATGGGGCTAAGTTAGCCTGTGGTGTACTGGTTAGCAATAAGCATGATCTTGGAAAAGCTTGGGTTCCTTAATCCCCACTTGGTATTTGCACATTCATATGGTTAAAATTTGGAATTTGCTTGGCCACATCGAAGCCTTCGATGGGCACCTAAACATCAGGCCCAGCGCAACCTCCAAGACCAGAGGGAAGATACAGGATCTTCCCACATGAGCGACCCACATGGCTCCCATGCAGTGTGTAAATGTGGCCATCCCCCGTGGTTGTTTTGGTTTTAAACTTGGAAAAGACACCCCATCTATATCTGCAATGACAAGACCATACTCTGTTTCAAGCTTGGTTTTTCCTATTTCAAGCTCTGCATTTCCTGTTCCAAGTTCCTTGGCAAGGCGTCACATTTGCAAATTCAATATGGCAGAGAACCAATCTTCGTTCTCCTTCCAATGTGGAAAGCAAGTGATTGCTCATGGGAGACCACTCTATGCGAATTTGAGTCAGAAAGAATCGTTGGTAGCAGGTGTTGATGCCAGTAGTGCGCATCCCTCTATTAAGAATCATGGGAAAGCTACCTATCTTGGCCAAGGGCTCCATTTGACAAAGGATGGGTTGGGGTTTGATAATCCGTCAACATCTTTTTAGACATATTTGTGTGATTTAGAGGCTCAGATTCGGGCTGTCAGCAATGATAATTATGAACTTAAGAAAGCATTTACCCATCTCTTTGCTCTGGTGAATGAAACGAACATTGAGGTTCGCAGTCTCAATTCAAAACTTCCAGATCAGGTAACCTCGTTGGTGGAGGAAAAACTAGACAACTTGGATGCCAGAATGCTCATAATACATGGCACTGCAATGGTGGCAGTAGATAATTTGAAGGAGATGCGTAAGGACATCAGTGAACTAGATGTGGAGGCCAAAGGAAAAAAATAATGCAACCCTGAGTAATGTTGCATCTCGCTGACAGGTTTTTTTGTGTGGTCTTCTTGCGAGATCCCTGAATCTTTTTTTGTAATACAATACTAGTTTTTAAGCACAAAAATTATTAAGCTATGCTATACAAGTTCATTTTAATGCTCGGTCAATTTGTAAGAAGCTATAAGCTTCCTAGAATAGGGTTTTATTTTGAGCAGATTAGCACAGTTGATATCAAGCTTGCAGGCTTGGCTCTGCTTCTTCCTAAAGAGCAGCCCTATTGCAGTTCTTTTATGTAAAACTTGTTCCATTTTTAATATAAAGCCGATTAAATGTTTCTGTAAAAAAAATAATAATAACAAAATGCTTATTTAATAAAAAATATTAAACTCAAAAAATAAACTTCAAAAAATAAAAACAACCTATAAACTTACTTTTCAGATTCATTGCACATTTCCTCCATGGATAATTCACCTGATTTGACACATGACAATATTGTATATATAAGTGTTTCATACTTCACACCTTGCAATGATCTCCAAGGTATTATAGTCATATCTTATGGCAAATTCTTGACATCAGGGCCTTCTTGACTACTGCTCCATGCAACTGCTTTATTTTTTTTACCTTTTGATTTTTTACACCAATATTATCCTACACGCTAAATATGTCATCAATTAAATCCCATATGCGGGCTGTTCTAAATGCCAACTGAAAATAGTTATCTATAGCTTTGAATGCATCACTTCCTTTCAAACCTTTATGTTTCACATTGTCCTCTTTAATAGGGATACCTATTTCCATACAACATTGTTTCTGGAAATCTGCATCAACTTTCGATCTATCTCCACCACATATTTGTTCAAATTCATTGTTAATAAATCTAACCCTTTGAAATAATTTCATGGACATCCTATAGTCACTATCTATGTTGTGATCCCATGTCAATAGTTTTTCTTCCACATCTGTTAAACCAAGGTAAATGATGCATTTCATTGTTTGGAAAATAGGGTTTTTGGGAAAATCTTGCATCAATTCTCTTCTAGCCTCCGCAAAATGATTCCCCCCCAAAACATAGTAGTTGTAATAAAAAATATTGATTCTTCAAATGCATCTCTAGCAAGAACATCTTTTGGGTCAACAAGAACTAGGTAGTCAACCACATGTGCATAGGGATTGTGTTGATGTATATGTAACTTCAGAATGTATTTCACCCATGTATTTCATATATGTATTTTATATTCCTATAGAGATGTTATTATTCCTCTATATGGAAGTGTCGTCATTTATATTGTAAGTGTCGTAACTTATACTTAATGGGTTATTAGACCACCTTGTTGGGGTCGGCCCTGTATAAGTCATGTGGATCGAAGGGTTGTTAGACCACCCTAGTGGGAGTTGGCCATGTGGGTCAAAGGGTTATTAGACCACCCTATTGGGTGTCGGCCCAGTCAGCATTGTGTTATGTGGTTAAGTTAAGGCCGACCTAGTAAAGGTTATTAGGAAAGTCAAGTCTAGTATAAATAGAGATCGAGAGATCTCTATTTGATCATTCTATTCTCTCACTCACACTTGGGAGAGTGGCGCACTTGTGGAGGAGGAGGCTCTGCTGCTAGGAGAAGACTATCTCTTGTATTCTGGTTGTATCATTGCTCTATCTATCTCTGAGGAAGTTATTGGAGTTTTTCACCTTTATGGTTTTCCCCAAGTAAACTCTATGTCTCTTGTGTGCTTGCATTATTGTGTCCATGATTGATATGCTGTAGATTTGCTATACATGTTGTTCTCTCAGTTAAGATCCTAGATCAGATTGAAGTAAATTTTGAAAATTTAACATGGTATCAGAGCTAGCCTGAAAGAAGGCATGATATGGCATGTATGACACTTGTTGCACTTACGATGCTAGGGCTTGATATAGCAAAAACCAGTCATCGTAGCAGTTTCACTATAAATCCATTTTGGCAAATTTTTCGGATCTGAAACTTTTACAGGTCGAAGATTAGATCCCCATGTACCTTGTTTCCAAAGGAAAACCTCTAATTCATTGTACTTTGTGATTTATGATTTGTACGATATAGGGTTTCTGCCTCTTCTAGATCTGAGTCAAAATTAGGTGACCTTGGGAAAAAGTTCATAACTTGGGATAGGAAGCTCCAAATTAAATTTCGTAAAAAGTGACAGGTAGTACACAGACTGTACTATCTCAAGAAAATTTTTCAGAGGCCAAAGTTCAACCAGTGACACGTGGAATGTCATGAAAGTTCTCTATCCTTTATTATCCCATAAACAGGTCACGTTGCGACACTTGGAATAACTCTCTCTCAGAGAATCCAATTGAGGTCAGACCTATCAGGATGGAAATATAACAGGTCTTGCTATCGCAAGAAAATTTTTCAGACCCTATGGATGGAAAAGTTCAGAGTTACACTAGAAACAATCAGGTACATATTTCTGTCAAAACAGAATTATTTTTGAGCACCTTCATTCATGGCTTCCAGAATTTAGGGCTTCGGAGAAAGGTGGAATTTTTGTAATCGGAGACCAAGGATGGATGATACTCATAAAAATAGAAATTTAGAGACCAAGATCAGATTTTTTGGTTGGGCAGAAGGCTGGGCTTGATCAAACCCCAGTTCAGGACTTTGATCGGAAAGATGGAAAATTAGGGCTTCTGCAAAAATTGGAATTTTGGAAATCTGTGACCATGGCTGGAAGCTCCTCAGAAAATTTGAAGCTTAGAGCTTTGAATCAAATCTTTTGGTTGGGTGAAGCTCCGGGAAACTCAAACCCTAATTCAGGGTCCTCCCCAATGAATCCGAAAATATGAAAGGCAATTTCGAGGGGTGAAAATTTGCAGTTTTCAAATTCTGAATATACCAACTTGATCAACTCATCAAGGCACACATTTGTATCTTTTTGGAAGTTTGAAATTCAAAGTTTGAATTTTTGGGGTTTCTTTGACAAACCCTAATCCAGCTCCAGGTCCAGTTCTTGCAAATCAAGTGGATTGGGTTTATCCTAGAAGAAGATGGATTGGTCACCTGCATAAGTGAAGAAGTTCTTGTCTCAGAGGAAGATGAGGCTAAGGCCTTCCATAAGAAGATTACAAGCAATCTTGATGGGTATGGCTTACAGGTATGTTTCATGGTTAAGTTTATTATGTGTTTGTCTTCATATCATTACAGTACAATCTTGATTAATTACTAGACTTGTCGTATCACCTTAATAGAAGATATTCATTGATTAAGGTTTTGACACTTATGAATGTACTAATGCATTGTGATGTTGTATGAGGTTTATGTTGTTCGCTAACATAAAAGGTACACCAAGAAAGACAAATCATGTTCTACTTCAAGAACATATGATTATGGTGACATGAAGACAAAGATTCATCCATTGTCATGGATCATATAGAAGATCTACTTTCGAGGTATGTATAACTTGGTCCTACAATGGTTAACCTATGAGACATGCAGGTTACTAGGACAAGTCACTGAAGAGAACCAGAAGACATTATGCGGGTATGTTAGACATAACTAGCTAGCATGCTAATCCAGGTATGTTTTTCCTATATCAAGCTAGAATCCTACCTTGTGTTAGGATCTTATACTGTTGTGTTGTTGATAATGATTATTCATGAAGTCATAGGTTTGAATAGTCATGGCTGTATGCATATTATGTTTCTTACCATAATTGATGATATGACTAACCAGAAGAATCATGAAGGTATAGGTTTGAGTAATCACGGGTTTATGCATTGATGATTTAACTAATCAGAAGAGTCCTATGATCAAATAAGAATATGCATGAGTAAAAGAAGACTTCCCTGAAACCTTGAATACTAATTTTTATTATCTATGAATGATCATGAATATACATGTTTAAGATTATTGTGTTTTGATAGTATTAAGATTATACTAATAAATGTGTGATTATGTATGAGACCTCAAGGATAACACAATGATGATACTAATAAGCATGCATAGTGATTAAGGATGGATGTAAGTTCAAGGACAAGTAATCCAGGAAGCAAAGATCAAGAGGGACCACACTCCAGTTGTTCTTGCAAGAAAGCAAAGGAGCACACTTCAGTAGTTTCTGCAAGGATGCAGATATTCAGAGGGAGTTGACCACTTCTCACAATCCACATCAGAATGGAGTTGCAAAGATTCAGAGGGAGTCCACCTAGCAACCAAACAAAGATAAGTATTTGAATTGTCATTTCTCACATAATGTTATTCAATGATGTATATGCTTATGTTCCTAGAATTAGGTTGTGTATTATGCATATTAGAATAGTTGCATTGATGAACAGTATACTACTAATATACATGGGTAAGTGGCCTATGGCACTATACAACATTCCATTGCTACTTATCTAGAATGAAACCTCTTTGCTGACATGTTAGGATTTGTGCATACTCTTAACAATGTTCTGGTAGAGATTGGAAGGCATCTAGAAAGTTATGGAATATGGATAAATGTTGTATTGAAGCATTGGCTAAGATAATTGCATGACTGTATGACATATTTCTTTATGTGTAAAAATTTGTTCTGAAAACTATGAGACGTTTTTTAATCATGCAATTTAACTTTTTGTGTAGGAAAGATCATATACCATCACCTACAAAAGAAGGACTACAACATTTGTTCAGCAACAAAGTTATCTATTGAAAATATTGAAGACATTGAAGTTCCCAGGATCTGGGAAGAATGCCATGATCAAGGAGTACCAGTCGATCACGAAGATGTTTGGGATGCAGTCCCAAGACCTAAAGGGGAGTCTGTAGTGACTTCCAAGAGAACCTACAATATCAAGCATGTTGCAGGTGGTAGCATAGAGACTTTTTCTCCTGTATCCAGATACACTTCCATTAGATCAGTACTTGCTCCGGCTGCAGTGATGATAGGGAAGATACACCATATGGATTTCAAGACAACTTTCTTGAATGGTGTAGTTGAAGAAGAAGCGTACGTGGAGCAACCACTTGGTTCTGAGACACATGACAGGGAGTCATATATGTGCAAAACTTGGTATGGTAGGATAGATAGATTTCTATATAGTTTGGGCTTTACCAAGAGTAAAGCGGATTCCAACCTTCACTACAAGGTTGAGGAAGGCAATCCAGTGATACTACTATGTGGATGACCTGTTTGTAACAGATGAGGATAGATTGATTGCCGACACGCAGAGGAAGCTTGCTGCCAAATTCGATATGAAGAACTTGGATATGATGCACTATTTGTTTCTGACATGGAGGTGTGACAGAGTGCAGATGGAATCTCCCTTGGACAAGGGAAGTATGCAGTAGAAATCCTGAAGAGGTTCAGGATGATGGACTGCAAGGATATGGCCACACCTATGGCATCGAACCTGAAGCTTCTGTGTGATGCTTCATCTGATCTGGTTGATGTCATGATGTATCGTTAGATGATTGGGTCCTCTATGTACCCGACGAACACGAGACCAGATATTTGCTTTGCGGTGAACACATTGAGCCAGTTCCTAACGGATCCGAGAGATGTTCACCTGGTTGCTGTAAAGCATATTCTGAGGTACCTAAAGGGTACGGTTGATTATGGGCTCAAGTATGATGCGAATCAAAATTTTAACCTACAGGGTTATGTGGATTCAAATTGGGCAGGCAGTGCTGCAGATAGGAAGAGCACATCTAGGTGCTGCTTCAGTATGGGATCAGGTGTGATCTCTTGGTTTAGCAGGAAGCAGTCCTGCGTAGCACTGAGTACAGTCGAAGCAGAGTATGTTGCAGCTTGTTCAGCTAGTTGTGAGGCAGTATGGCTTCGGAAGCTACTGTATGAGTTATTTGATCTCCCATTGGATGCTACTAGTATCTTTTGTGATAACCAGAGTTGTGTGAAGCTATCCGAGAACCCAGTGTTTCATGACAGGTCGAAAAACGTAGAGATCAAATATCACTATATCAGGGATATGGTGCAGAGAGGAGCTGTGAAGCTCCTGTACATTGCGACGGACGAGCAGATTGCAGATGTGCTGACGAAGCCACTAGCTAGGGTGAAGTTCGAGTACTTCAGGAAGAGGCTTGGTGTTCTTCAGATTGATGACACTTCGAGGAAGAAGTGATGGACACATTTGCAGAGGCCATTCCAAGCATGTTGGAAGGAGGATCCTTCACATGGCTATGGATGTAAGCATTGGATGATGAGCATCAGGACGATGCTCTAGTTACTGCTATGTATATGCATCAAGAGGATGCTGGATATGATCAGTTGGATCATTTATATGTATATGTATGTACACATCATGTTGGATGTTGGATATGATCATTTGGATCATTTATATGTATGTACACATCATGTTGGATGCTGGATATGATCAGTAGGATCATTTGTATATGTTTTGTATATGCATCATGTTGGATGCTTGGGCCATGTATCTGTTTATGTATCAGGTGGATACTATGTATGATTAGGTAGATCATGTATGTTGATATGTATCAAGTATGATCAGGTGGATCATGTTTTTTTGTATCAGGTGGATACATTGTATGATCAGGTGGATCATGTATGATGATATGTATCAGGTAGATACTTGGTATGCATCAAGTAGATGCATTATATGATCAGGATGATCCTGGATGACGAGCTTCAGGATGTTGCTCCAGATGACATGCAGCAGGATGTTGTAGTGATGATGATCAGGATGATCATGTATACATCAGGATGATGTATGGTGAGTATCAGGATGATACTCTATGGCTGTGGATCAGGTTGTGCAGATGAGCATATAATTTGGCCCTGGGAGATTTGCAGATAGTCTTTCAAGGTTTTCCCTATGGCATGTAATCTGGCCCTGGGATATCTGACAAATGCTCTTTCGAGGTTTTTCTCTGGGAGGACATATAATTTGGCCCTGGGAGATCTGCAGATAGTCTTGCAAGGTTTTGTGGTGACCACATATAATAGCGCCCTAGGAGATCCGATAGGTTGAGCTGTGTGCTCGTAATCAGTCCTGGGATTCTCTTTCGAGGTTTTGTGGTAGGGTCACATGTAATAGCTCCCTGGGAGATCCGATAGGTTGGGCTGTGTGCCCGTAATAAGTCTTGGGATGCTCTTGCAAGGTTTTGTGACGCACGTAATAAGTCCTGAGATTTCCACAGTATGGCCAGTGATGATGAAGACCTACATGTGGTGGGACTACATCCAGTATGAAAAAGGACTGGCTCTATAGAACTTCCTATGACGAGTATATTCAGAGATTGATGGAGATAGCAGCAGCAGTGACGATGACAATGATTCGAGGATGATGATTCGATGATGATGATCCAAAGAAGAAAACTTGTGCTAGCAGACCTGTGTCGAGAAATACCTTCCTAGTTAAGAGGGAGTGTTGATGTATATGTAACTTCGGAATGTATTTCACCCATGTATTTCATATATGTATTTTATATTCCTATATAGATGTTATTATTCCTCTATACAGAAGTGTCGTCATTTATATTGTAAGTGTCATAACTTATACTTGATGGGTTATTAGACCACCTTGTTGGGGTCGGCCCTGTATAAGTCATGTGGGTCGAAGGGTTGTTAGACCACCCTAGTGGGAGTCGGCCATGTGGTTCAAAGGGTTATTAGACCACCCTATTGGGTGTCGGCCCAGTCAGCATTGTGTTATGTGGTTAAGTTAAGGCTGACCTAGTAAAGGTTATTAGGCAAGTCAAGTCTAGTATAAAATAGAGATCGGGAGATCTCTATTTGATCATTCTATTCTCTCACTCACACTTGGGAGAGTGGCGCACTTGTGGAGGAGGAGGCTCTGCTACTAGGAGAAGACTATCTCTTGTATTCTGGTTGTATCATTGCTCTATCTATCTCTGAGGAAGTTATTGGGGTTTTTCACCTTTATGGTTTTCCCCAAGTAAACTCTGTGTCTCTTGTGTGCTTGCATTATTGTGTCCATGATTGATATGCTGTAGATTTGTTGTACATGTTGTTCTCTCAGTTAAGATCCTAGATCAGATTGAAGTAAATTCTAAAAATTTAACAAATTGTGCCTCATCAATGCTTTCAAGTTATGAACATGCAAGCGATGTGGTTTCCTAATTTGATACTTCTCTTGGCCTTCTGCGTGTCTGTAAAGTTGATTCACATTTAAATCAAATGTATGCCCATTGTGAACCAACTTATCCTTCCACAATCGATCTCGAATAGCATTTTGTGTTGTCTTAACAACACCAACATCTAGATCACCACTTGGAGTGATAATTTCCAAACTGTCCCCCGAGTTTTCACTATGATTTTCAACATTGGATTGAACATCTTCTCTCCTCCTTTTATGTCTTGAAGTAGTTGTATCTAAAAGAACAACTTGTTCATCAGGAATGGAAACATCATCATCCATAGGTCTTTTAGAAGAGTGTCTCTTACTCTTACCAGCAGAAGTAACATCGTCATCACCTACAATTCGTCGATCATGTTTAGTTGGGTGAGATATCCTTTTGAATGTAACCTTCCTAGGTACTTCATTTGATTGTTGGATGCATTTTCCTTTTTGTGCTTGAACTTCTTCAGGAACATTTTGCACTCATTTTTTATTTGGTGTTTCTCCCTTCTTCGGTGCTTCTCTCTTATGAAAAGGGGCATTAATGACATCCATCGGATTTTCTTCTGTAGAATAAATTCCATTCAGAATATGGGAAAGTGGCATTGCAAAATCTTGCGAAATAAAAACATTATTGTATTAAATATATTATATGCTCATATAATTCAAAGTATAAGAAATTCATAAAAATATAAAAATATAGAAACTTACACTCTTGTGCTCAATATCGTGCACAACTCCTACACAAAATTCTGTGAAAATTTCGTCGATATTATAGTTTGAAACCTTCAAAGAATATCGGATTTTGACAAAGGTTTTAACTTGTTTCACTAGTGCATAAACAATGTTTTTACCCGGCACCAAACAAATATCTCGCAACAATCCCAATGAGTGATAATAATTTTTAAGATATGCAAATGCAGCACAATATAAGTGAATAGTATTTGGGTTGACTTGATATTTCTCTTTCAGAAACCAAGAATAGTCAATTTTCTCTTCATCTGGTGCGTGTTTCCATTCTCTAGCATTCCTGTCTTTTAAATCATCACTGGATAGAACTTCATCACTCGCAACATTGTCAGACGGCTCAACTATTTTTTTCGATGACTTCATCGACGATCTCGCTCCAGAGAGGTTTACAGATAGCTTTCTTGATGCCATTTTCCCTATATTAGTCAGAAACAAAAAAAAAAAATTAGTATATGTTTAAAAAAAAAATAGTTGCACTTAAGAAAAAATGTTAAAATATAGTTATACAAAGCATAACATTTTTTTAAATGTAGAGGGGGATCGAGAATTTTTTCTTTTAAATGCACAACCCTTAGGCTATTCTACGAGTGCTCGTAGCATCCGCAACATAGCCTAAGGGATCTACATTTGTGGGCTTAGCATAGCCCAACGGATATGCATTTGCGCCCTGCGCCTAATGCATATCCCTTGGGCTATGCTACGAGTGCCCATGTAGCATAGCCGAAGGGCTATGCATTTGTGGGACGCGCACAATGCATAGCCCTTGGGCTATGCTACGAGCCTGCCCGTAGCATAGCCCAAGGGATATGCATTGGTGTCCTCGCGCCCAATGCCAATGCATATCCCCCGGGCTATGCTATGGGGTTGTCGTAGCATAGCCCTTGGGATATGATATGTGGTTGTTGTAGCATAGCCCAAGAGCTATGCATTGGGTGTGCCGCACCCAATGCATATCCCTTGGGCCATGCTACAGGCACCCTCGTAGCATATCCCAAGGGATATGCATTGGTGTCCTCGCCCCTAATGCCAACGCATATCCCATGGGCTATGCTATGGGGTTGTCGTAGCATATCCCTTGGGAGATGCTATGGGGTTGTTGTAGCATATCCCAAGAGCTATGCATTGGGTGCGGCGCACCCAATGCATAGCCCTTGGGCTATGCTACAGGGCTGGTGTAGCATAGCCCAAGGGCTATGCATTGGGTGCGCCCCGCCCAATGCATAACTCTTGGGCTATGCTACGGGGTTGGGCTATGCTGGTGTAGCATAGCCCAAAGGCTATGCATTGGGCCCGCCCCCACACCTAGCATAGCCCTTGGGATATGCTATGGGTTCCCAAAGGGTGCCCAGGGGTGGAGCTCTGATCCTCCCCCGGGCGCCCTAGCGGGCACTATGGGAGACCAAAGTGGGCCTATGGGTGGAGCTCTACTCCCTTTAGGCCCCCTTTGGGTGCCCACAATGCTCGCCTTCTATGGGGGCAGAGCTCCGCTCCCCCCGACCCCCTTTGCACCCCATAACGCCCGCCAAAGTGGGCGGCGCACGCTGTGGGTGCCTAAAGGGGGCCCAGTGGCAGAGCTCCGCTCCCCAATAAAATTGCGTTGCTTGCTTGGGTGGGCATTATGGGCTCCCAAAGGGGGCCTGGGGGCAGAGCTACTCTTCCCTCGGGCCCCCTTTGGGTTCCCACAGTGCCCACCATAGTGGGCATGCACTATGGGCACTCAAAGGGGGCCCAGGGAAGGAGCTCTGCCCCCCCCCCCCCCACGACCTCCTTTGATCACATACAACGCCCTCCCATTGGGCGTTGTGAGTGCCCAAATGGTGCCCGATGGGAGGAGTGAAGATCTTCCCCACTTCCAAATCCCTTTTGGCAGCGGGGAGGAGCTCCGCTCCTCATCCCGGGCGCCCTTTAGACACTCAATGCATAGCCCGTGGGTTATTCAATAGCCCATGGGCTATGCATTGGGAACCTTATGGGAAGCCCATTGCATAGCCCTCATGTTATTCATTGGGCATCCAAAGGGGCGGCCCTATGCATAGCGTGTGGGCTATGCATAGGGTAACCCCTTTCGGTGCTCAATGCATAACCCAAGGGCTATGCATAGGGATGCCCCTTTGGGCTCCCAATGCATAACCTAAGGGCTATGCATATCCCATGGGCTATGCATTGGGGTGCTCCTTTGGGTGCCCAATTCCCATTCAAAGGAGCTTGAGGGAAGGATCTTAGCTCCTCCCTCATGTGCCGAAAGGGGCATGCCCCAGGGCCATCCTTTGGGTGCATTAGCCCTCGGGACAAAAAAAAAAATTACTCTATTTTTTACAGAGGGAATGCCGAAGCCCAAAGGAAAAAAATTTACATTAAAACATTAGAAATTTAAAGTATTTAAAAACAACATTTACATTTCAAAAATAATTTAACTAACCTTGACAATATTTAAAGCTCTTCAATGGTATTCAAAGCATTGTGGATCATTGTTTGCAAAGCGTGACTGCAGAAAACCAAACTGCGTTAATATAGCATAAAATAAGTTTTTTTTAACCGCTTTATGAAAGTGGGATTAAAAAAAATGGCAAAAACACAGAGAAAACATTGCCAAAAGAAATATAAAATAGAAACATTTATTTAAAAAAAAATAGAACTAACCTTCAAAGAACTATTAAATTACCCGAATTTTCAAACGTGAAGAATAGAAAACCAAAATAGTTTATATGGCTAATATTAAGTTTAAAATTATTAGTTTTACGAATGTGGGATTAAAAAATGTGTAATTAGCTAATGCATTATTTCTAAATTTAAAGAAGAAGGCATTCAAATGATATTTGACTAGTGTTATGACTTTTGGTTTAAAAAATTAATGTAAATAACTAATATTATATTAAAAAGTTTGGATAGCATTGTTCACATGTCATTTTATTAGTATTATTACAATTTTGATACGATAAATTAAATTATTTTTAATAGTGTTATGATTGTGTTTGAAATGTGTGATTTATTTTGCAGGGTAATTTTGGAGGGAAAATTTTGAAGGGAAATTTTGGAGGGAATGTTTGGGAGGGAAAATTTCGTTCTTTTAGCTATAAGATTGTTGGGGGTTGACAGTTGCACCTTTGTAATTTTTGGTTAGGAGTGAGAAAATTTCATTCTCTTATACTTTTTTTTTGAAAAGTCGTGGACTCGTTTGAATCAATCTCAATGTCTGAAGATGTACATGAAGATGGTGTAAATTTTCATTTAAGTGGCGATTTCAAAGGCACCGATGATGATTTACCTCCAAGTGAGGATTTTAAAGGAATTAATGACGATGATGAAGAGCTTACTCCATGTGGAGATTTTAAAGATACTGAGGAAGATGATGACAATTTTCCTCCAAGTGACGATTTTCAAGGCACCAATGATGATTTTTCTCAAGGAAATGATTCTCAAGGCATCAACGATGATTTTCCTCCAAGCGATGATTTTCAAGGCACTAACAATGATTTTCCTTCAAGCAAATATTTTCCTCCAAGTGAGTATTTTCAAGGCACAAATGATGATTTTCCTCCAACCCAATATTTTCGTCCAAGCAAGGATTTACAAGACAACAAAATTGATTTTCCTCCAAGTGAGTATTTTGATGGGATATATAATAATTTTGGTGAGGATGAAGGCACCAATGATGGTGTATATGATTTTCCTCCAAACGAGGATTTTAATGGCACCGATGATGATTTTTCTTGAAGCGAGGATTTTATTGGGATTGATAATGTTCATCCCCCAAGCAAGGATTTTGATGGCACTGACGGTGATTTTCCTCCAAGTGAGGATTTTAATGGGACTGATAATGTTTCTCCTTCAAGGACGGATTTTTATGGCAATGATGATGATTTTCCTTCAAGCGAGTATTTTAATGGGACTAATAATGTTTCTCCTCCAAGCAAGGATTTTGATGGCACAGATGATGATTTTCCTCCAAGTGAGGATTTTAATGGGACAGATGATGATTTTGGTGAGGATAAAGTCAAGCACAATGTTGAAGATGGTTTTCCTCCCAGCTAGGATTTTGATGGATCTAATAATGATTGTCCTCCAAGTGAGGATTTTAATGGGACAAATGATGATTTTGGTGAGGATGAAGGCACCAATAATGGTGAAGATGATTTTCCTCCAAGTGAGGATTATGATGATAGCGATGATGATTTTCCTCCAAGCGAGGATTTTAATGGAAGCAATGATGATAATCCTCCAAGCAAGGATTTTAATGGGACGGATGTTGATTTTGGTGAGGATGAGGGCACCAATAATGGTAAAGATGAATTTCCTCAAAGAAAGGATTTTGATGGCACCAATGATGATTTTCCTCAAAGCGAGGATTTTGATGGCACTGATGATGAATTTCCTCCAAGCGAGGATTTTAAAGGGAAAGATGATGATTTTGGTGAGGATGAAGGAACCAATAACGGTGAAGGTTATTTTTCTCCAAGCAAGGATTTTGATGGCATTGATGATGATTTTCCTCCAAGCGAGGATTTTTATGGGACAGATGATGATTTTGGTGATGATGAACCCCCTAATGATGTTGATTTAACCTCAAGTGATAAACTTGATACTGACGAGGATAATCATTCTCCTAATAATTTTGGTGATGATAATCTCAATGAGAGGAATGATATTCCTCATAGTGATGAGGATATTCATTCTAATGAGGATGATTTAATGGTTCATGAAATGCAAAGGAAAATTGTACCAATGAGCAAGATTAAGTGTAGGACTAGGCCATTGTATATCAATCCAAAGCATTCTAGTTATACAAGGTCTAGGAAATATTGTCTCACAAGTCCCAGTTCTATTACTGATTTTATTTCAAGTGTTGCCAAAAAAATTGTCCGAAACAAATACACTACAATTATGCCTTGGAGAAAAGGCGAGCTTATCTATCAATGAACAAAAATATGCAATATTCATATTTGGTAGGGTGCATGATTTCTACAAAGGCAGGTTATGATTATCACATTGGAAGTATTTTTCTTAGTAGAAGGGCATTCAAAAGAATCCACTCAATTGGTAACCTTAGACAATCAAGAATCCAGACAAGGCTAGAAAAGGATCCTACATTTTATTCTAAATAATATCATGCACGGGCTAGTGGGCCAATAACAAGCATTGCAATGCCATGGATGCATGAATTCTTTTCTAAGCATGGAGAGAGTATGTCAGATAGAGAAAATATACACATTCTAGATAATTTCTCATGGCAGGAAATCTACAACCTATACAAGGTATTTGTTCAAGATGTTGAAGGAACTAACAATTTCATTAGATATGCATATTTTACAAGACTATATAAAATAGAGTTCAACAATGTTTGTATTCCTAAGAGGTCAAGGATGGGGTTTTGTAGTATATGTGCTTCTCTTAAAAAATGTAGTGCTTTACGTGCCTAAGTGAAGAACACCTTTTTGCAGACCGTCCCAGCTCGCAGAGATGATGAAGACCTATAGGAGGCTATGCCTACAACCAACATGAAAAAGGGATGGCTCTGTAGAACTTCCTATGACAAGAAGAATTGAGAGACAACCCAGTGATCGAGATGACGAGTACAGCACTAGTGACGATGATGCCCCGTGATCCAGTGACAATGATCCAACTCCAAAATTGAAGACTTGTGGCGATATGTATTGATGACATGTGTCTAGAGAATACCTTCCTAGTTAACAGGGAGTGTTGATGTATTTGTAACTTCGAAAGATATTATTCTATGTATTACACTTGTAATTTATTATATTCATGATGGAGATGTATTATTCCTCCAATTAGAAGTGTCGTCATTTGTATTTGTAAGTGTCGCAAGTGTCACAAGTGTTGCAAGTGTCGCAACTTATATTTGATGGGTTATTAGACCGCCAGTGTGGGTTCGACCCTACTTGTGTCATGTGAGTGAGTTATTAGGATTCCTTAGGAAGTCGACCCAACTAGAATTAAAGGCAGGTTAAGTTCTGTATAAATAGAGAGTGAGTGTGTCTCATTCTATTCATTCACTCACTCATCCAACTCCCATTAGTTGAGAGAGGAGTGTGCAAAAGTGGAGGAGTAGCTGTTGGAGCCATCTATATTTTGGGGATTGATCTTTGTGATCTTTGTATTGGGGCTTATTCCATCTCTGAGGAAGTTGCGGGGTTTTTCACCTTCTTGGTTTTCCCTGAGGAAACTCTGTGTCTGTTGTGTTTATGATTGTTATGCTATGCATGTTATTCTCTTAGTATGATCCTAGATAATGTTTGAATGAAATTATTGAAAAATTAACAGTTTATCAGACTAATGCTGTCGACCAGAGAAATGATAGAAATAATAGGAATGAAAATCGACGATATGATCGAAGAAATGACAACTTCAATCGACGAGGGGGATTCCAAGGTCATGGATGAAACACTAGAAATAGAGACCCCCGACCACGTCGACGAATGTAGTGCTTTACGTGCCTAAGTAAAGAACACCTTTTTGCATACCGTCCCAGCTTGCAGAGATGATGAAGACCTACAGGAGGCTAGGCCTACAACCAACATGAAAAAGGGCTGGCTCTATAGAACTTCCTATGACGAGAAGAATTGAGAGATAGCCCAGTGATCGAGATGATGAGTACAACAGTAGTGGCGATGATGCTTCGTGATCCAGTGATGATGATCCAGCTCCAGAATTGAAGACTTGTGGCAATATGTATTGATGACCTATGTCTAGAGAATACCTTCCTAGTTAAGAGGGAGTGTTGATGTATTTGTAACTTCGAAAGATATTATTCTATGTATTACACTTGTACTTTATTATATTCTTGATGGAGATGTATTATTCCTCCAATTAGAAGTGTCGTCATTTGTATTTGTAAGTGTCGCAAGTGTCACAAGTGTACCGCTGACCGAACTCCCATACTGACTCATTTGGGTATTGCTTGATTTCTTTGAGCTCGGTGACATACAGCGATTCTGACTTCTGATTTCTAAATTCATCAATCATCCCTGCTTTGATATGCGCCAATGACTTGGCCAGTGTTCTCGCTAGAACCCTTATAAACTTCATGAACCAATCCAGCGCACAACCCCTAAGGGTCGTCGCTAGTTGTCCCTTCTTAATATCTTCATCTTGATTGGAAAGGTGGAAAATTAGGGTTTCTGCAAAAGTTTAAATTTTTGGAATCTGTGGCCACGGCTGGATGCTCCTCAGAAAAATTGAAGTTTAGAGCATAAGATCGAACTTTTTGATTGGGCAAAACCCTAGGCATTATCAAACCCTAGTTCAAGATTTTGACCAGAAGATCTGAAAGTTTCAAAGGCAATTTTGAGGGGTCAAATTTTACAGATTTCAAAATTGAAATATACCAGCTTGATCATCTCAGCAAGGTGCATCATTCCATCCATTCAAAAGTTTGGAATTCAAAGTTTGAATTTTTAGGGTTTCTCTGACAAACCCTAATCCAGCTCCACATCCAGTTTTTAGCAAATCAAGTGGTAAGACCTAAATCTTTTATTTCCATTTGAGTTTCTCATTAAGATGTCTCACCACACTAAACTTGAGGATAAGATTGAAGGAGCTGACAACTTCCGAGCATGGAAGTATAGGATTGGGTTAAAATCCTAGAAGAGAATGATTTGGACACCTACACAAAAGAAGAGGTTCCAGTTCCAGAGGGAGATGAGGCTAAGGCCTTACACAAGAAGAAGTTGGTCAAAGCGAGGAGAATCATTGTGGATTCTATAAAAGACCATCTCATACCCCATGTGTCTTCTCTAAAGACACCTAAGGAGATGTTTGACTCCTTGACCAAGTTGTTTGAAGGAAAGAATATAAATCAGAAGATGAATCTGCAGAACCAATTGAAAGGGGTAAAGTTCTAGAATGGAGAGACCATCCAATCCTACTTTGCTAAGGTCTCTCAAATCAAAGAACAACTTGAAGCTGTGGATGCAGTAGTGGAGAATGGAGAAATTGTCATGACCACATTGAATGGTCTACCTAGGTCATGGGACTCCTTCATCTAAGGTATTTGTGCAATAAAGAAGTTGATCTCCTTTAGTATACTATGGGAGGAATGTTCACAAGAAGAAGCTAGGCTTGTAGCTCGAGAAGAAAAGATGGGAAGTGAAGACCAAGCTCTCACAGCTCACACCAAGAGAAGTAAGCCCAAGAGGGAGAAATCTCATCACAAGAAATCTTTTCACCACCATCAAAGAGATAAGAAAGATATGAGATGCTTCACATGTAATGAGAAGGGACACTTTGCTGCAGATTGTCCCAAGAACAAAAAGGGCTCCAACAACAAGAATAACAAGAACAAGAAGAGATACCGTACTCTTGCTGCTGAGGATGATGAACCTCACAGAAAGAAGACTAAGGTAGAAAGTGAATACTCTTCAAGTGACGATGAATATGTTCTAAACTCTACTCTCACAGGTACTGTTACACATGGGTGTAATGATTGGCTTATTGATAGTGGAGCTTCTAAACATATGATGGGATTCAAAGAATCTCTTATGGACCTATCTAAACATGAGTCACCTCATAAAGTGAAACTTGGGGATGACTATCAATACCCTATAAAAGTAAGTGGTGAAGCCTCCTACAAGCTAGACTCTGGGAAGTCTTTAAAGATGCAAGATGTTCTATATGTACCTGGACTCAAGAAGAATCTTCTCTACATATCATCATTGGATTCAAAAGGGATGAGAGTTGCATTTGTGGATGGCCAAGTACTTATGTGGCCTAAAGGTAATACCATTGATGATGCAGTAGTGATTGGAGAGCAAGAGGGAGGATTGTACAAGTTATAGGGACAACTTGAACATGCCATGGTACATGAATCCATGGAACCAAGTGAACTTTGGCATAGAAGGCTTGCTCATGTACACTATAGAGCACTACCAATTGCTAGCAAAGTAGTAGAAGGTCTTCCTGAAATCCAGTCAAAGCATGAAGGTGTTTGCAAAGGATGTGAAAAAGGAAAGAACACAAAGAAGGCATTTCCAAGCAGTGAAAGCAAAGAAAAAGGAATCTTGGAGATTGTCCACTCCGATGTATGCAGACCAATGTCATCTAGTTCTCTGAGTGGGTATGTATATTATGTTTCTTTCATTGATGATGTCTCTAAGACTTGGGTTTATTTCTTGAAGAAGAAAGATGAAGTGTTTGATAAGTTCAAGGAATTCAAAGCCTTGATAGAAAATCAAATTGATAAGAAGATCAAGATCTTTAGATCTGACAAGGGAGGAGAATTCACTTCAGGGGAATTCCAGAAGTTATGTAGTGATTCAAGGATTAAGAGGGAGTTGACCACTCCTTACAATCCACAACAAATTGGGGTTGCAGAAAGGAAGAATAGAACAATCATGGAAGCAGCACGAGCAATGCTTCATGACCAAGATCTACCCATGCACCTATGGGCAGAAGCAGCAAGAACAACAGTATATGTACAAAATAGAACACCACATAAGATACTTGACAACAAAACACCCGTAGAAGTTTTCTTTGGTAAGAAACTAGAAGTTAGCCATCTCAAAATATTTGGCTATCCAGTATATACACATATTCCAAAAGAAAAGAGGACAAAGTTAGATCCTTTAAGAAAGAAGGGTATATTTGTGGGGTACAGTGAAAGCTCGAAGGCATATAGAATCTACTTTCCAAGGTTCAAGAAGATTGACATTAGCAGGAATGTGACTTTTGATGAAAACTCAGCATACATCAAATCAAGGAAGACACCTGTTGAAGACTATGAAGAACCAAGGATACCCAGAACACAAGACACCACCATGAATGAAGCAATACCATAAGTGGATCATGAAATAGAAGATCCACAAGAACCTGTAGATCCACCCCGTGAGAAGAACTCTCACAAGAGGAAACCTGCATGGTCTAGAGAGCTCATCCAATATGCAGAAACGTATGGTATTCTAGAGGAGGAAAATAGAGAAAGGAAAAGGACAAGATCACACACCATCTATGTTTCCTTTCTCTGTGGCATTATGAACAAAGAACCTTCCCGTTATGAAGAAGCAGCGGAAAAGAAAGAATGGAAGGATTCCATGGTCGAGGAATACCAGTCGATCATGAAGAATGATGTTTGGGATGTGGTCCCAAGACTAGAAGGGAGGTCTGTTGTGACTTCCAAGTGGATCTATAAGATCAAGGATGATGCAAATGGTAGAATAGAGAAATGCAAGGCGAGATTTGTAGATCGTGGCTTCTCCCAGAAAGAGGATATAGATTATGAAGAGACTTTTCTCTTGTAGCCAGATACACTTCCATCAGAACAATAGTTTCCTTGGCTGCAGTGATGAAATGCAAGATACACCAGATGGATGTCAAGACAACTTTCTTGAATGGTGTAGTCGAAGAGGAAGTGTATGTAGAGAAGCCACTTGGTTTTGAGACACATGACATGGAGTCATATGTGTGCAGATTGAAGAAAGCCTTGTATGGCTTGAAGCAAGAACCTAGGACATGGTACGGAAGGATAGAAAGCTTCCTGTCCTGTTTGGGCTTTACCAAGAGTAAAGCAGATTCCAACCTTTAATACAAGGTTTGAGGAAGGCAATCCAATGATACACCTACCGTATGTGGATGACTTGTTTGTGACAGGTGAGGATAGGTTGATTGCTGACACAAAGAGGAATATTGATGTTGAGTTCGAGATGAAGGACTTGTGTATGATGCATTACTTTCTAGGTATGGAGGTGTGACAAAGTACAGATGGAATCTTCCTTGGACAAGGGAAGTATGCAGTAGATATCTTGAAGCGGTTCAGGATGATGGACTGCAAAGCCATGGCCACACCTATGTCATCGAAACTGAAGCTATTGAGTGATGCTTCATCAGAGTTGGTTGATGCCATGATGTATCGTCAGATGATTGGGTCCTTGACGCACTTGACGAACACGAGACTAGATATTTGCTTTGCGGTGAACACCTTGAGCCAGTTTCTGACAAATCCTAGACATGTTCACCTGAATGATGTAAAGCATATTCTGGGGTACCTGAAGGGTACAATTGATTGTGGGCTCAAGTATGATGAGAATCAAAAGTTTAACCTGGAAGGTTATGTTGATTCAGATTGGGAAGGCAATGTTGTAGATAGGAAGAGCACTTCAGGGTGCTGCTTCAGTATGGGATCAGGTGTGATCTCTTGGTTTAACAGGAAGAAATCCTACGTAGCACTGAGTATAGCCGAAGTAGAGTATGTTGCAGCTTGTTCGGCTAGTTGTGAGGTAGTATGGCTAAGGAAGCTATTGTCTGATTTATTTGATCTCCAGTTGGATGATACCTGTATCTGACAACCAGAGTTGTGTGAAGTTGTCAGAGAACCCGGTGTTCCATGACAGGTCGAAGCACATCGAGATCAAATATCACTATATCAGGGATATGGTGCAGAGAGGAGCAGTGAAGCTCCAGTATGTTGCGACAGATGAAAATATTGCAGATGTGTTGACCAAACGACTAGCCAGAGTGAAGTTCGAGTACTTTAGAGAGAGGCTTGGTGTTATTCAGATAGAAGATAGTTTCAGGAAGAAGTGATGGGACACATTTGCAGGAGCCATTCCAAGCATGGTGGTAGGAGGATCCTTCCAATGGATGTGGATGTAAGTGTTGTGTGATGAGCATCAAGACGATGCTCCAGATGATGTTTTACAGGATGATGATCAGGGTGATCATATGTGTGCATCTGGACGATGCTGTGACAATGATCAGGGTGATCATGTGATGATGATATGTGTCACGTCCCCATTTTGACCCCCTTCATAGTAAATCGTAAATGATGTAAATATTGATATTTAATCATGGTGAGGAGCTCAAGGCCAAGGCCCCACCATTGATTTAGCATTTATGTAATGGCAATTAAAATAGATGCTTATGACTCTTGTGCTAGATGGGCACAATGTAAATGAGACATCATGTAAATACGAATTTTAATGAAAAATACCCACAACTTGCTATGCAATGCAACAAAATAGATGGGGCATGATTCTACAAGGAATAGGGAGGGGAAATAACCAAACCCTTGAGCCACTAGGGTCAGCCCATGTGTCAATGAGAAAACCCATGAACTCTTAACTATCCATTTTTGTCTCATGCACCCAATCATTTAATTCTTCCAAAGATTGGTTGGGGCATTTAATGTCTTGGGATTGGAGAAGTATGGCAATTAGATTTTCGTGCATGGGCAGGCCATCAACTTGAAAATCGTATTTTTTTGGCTTGCTGGGAAAGAAAACACCCACGAAATGCTACCTAAGGCAATTCCTCAGGCATTATATTCTTCCTCTCACGCAGACTGAGCTCACTGGAATTTATCCTCACGTTTTTCACCATAACCCTGCATTTTTCCATGCCCAGGAACTCGTTTTGGTATTGTGCAATAGATGAGGAAGGAGGGACGTGAATTGGGACTGAGGGAGAGGTCGTTTTTGCCCCTGGGGCATTTTTCTGGAATGGGTTTTGCTCTCCCAGTCAAATTTTCCAAGTGCCCATACGTTTTGAGTCTACCCACGTTTTTCTGAGTTAGTTGAAACCCCATCTCATGCATCTCACTGTAAAAACGTTTTATCCTGCCCCATAATTGTGTTCTGCTGTTATGTGCATCCTCGTTTTTGGTTTGAACCTGTGAGCTGAAGTTTTGGAGTGGTAGTGGACAGAAGTGGCTTGATAAACCTAGTGGGGGAGACAACCTCTCAAGAAGATCAAGAGGGCTTTGGCTACTTTTCTATGCACACCCTGAGAGCACTAGAAAGGAAGGTATGGCTTGAGGGACTATGTAGCAGTGAAGAGAATTATTCCTTGTGTTGGGGTGTGTAGGTATTGTAGGTGCCAAGCTAGATAGATCTTGCAAGGTTATCCCTGGCTCTGTGCTGGAGCTCACTAGCTTAGCAATTCTTCCCTTCCATGTCCTGGCAGCCTGATAAACTCAATTGCAGATTGGCTTGGCTCATCTTGGTGTATGCTTGGCTATGTGTGAATCTGTTGTTCCCTGGTTCCTTGTAGAGATCATGCCCAACTCGGGGGTGGTAGTGGTGCTGAGAGATTGAGGAGCACACTAGCCTACGGTTGGGTGGAACGTTGTAGTTGCATAGCCAGTTGCATGGGACTACTTTCGTATAAGATGAGTATTATCTTGTGTTAAATTGCAATTACCATTTGATGAATATTATGAATGTATGTGGATGGGTTAAATGAATTTACTTCCGCTGTGTTTTTACAAGTTTATGCATTTCCATATGATATTTTATAATTCTACAAAGGTCTTTATTTGGTTGTCACAGAAATCTTGAATGTATGTTAGATATCAACAGGATTTACTTAACTTCCGTTATGTTTCCATTGCATGCACATATACATGTCTTTGTATCAAAAAGTTTAATGAATGGATATGGGGGCTAGATCCTGGTTTAACCTCACGATCCTCTCCATCTAGCTAGTAGGATGGGAGGGGACGTGACAATATGCATCAGGATGATGCTGTGACGATGATCAAGATGATCATGCGATGATGATATGCACTAGGACGATGTTGTGATGATGATTAGGATGATCATGCGATGATGATGTGCATCAGGATGATGTACAATATGATGATGATCCGTATGATCATGAGCATCAGGATGATGCTTTGAGCGAGGATGATCAGGCTGATCTTGAGTATCAGGATGGTACTCTGTGGCCATGGACATGTTGTGCAAGGGTAGCATGTAATACGTCCTGGAGATCCAGACAGGTTGTGCTATGCATGTAAAAGTCCTCAGATGCTCTTTAGAGTTCTTGCTGGGCAAGACACTATTTTAAGGTTTTTCTAGACCACATGTAATACGTCCTGTAGATCCGAACAGGTTGTGCTAGGAACGTAAAAGTCATTGGATGCTATTTAGAGTTCTTGCTGGGAAAGACAGTCTTTTAAGGTTTTGTGGGGACCACATGTAATAAGTCCTGGAGATCCAGATAGGTTGTGCTAGGCACATAAAAGTCCTCGGATGCTCTTTAGATTTCTTATTGGGAAAGACACTCTTTTAAGGTTTTGTGGAGATTAGATGTAATGAGTCCTGGAGGTCCGAATAGGTTGTGCTAGGCAGGTAAAATTCCATGGATGCTCTTTAGAGTTCTTGCTGGGTAAGACACTCTTTTAAGGTTTTGTAAAGGTCACATGTAAAAGATACTGGGAGATCTGATAGGTTGAGCTGTGTGCTCGTAAAAGTCCTGGGATGCTCTTTTGATGTTTTGTTGATGCACATAATCATTCCCGAGGATTCCACAGGATGGCCAGCTCACAGAGATGATGAAGACCTAAATGAGGCTAGGCCGACAACCAACATGAAAAAGGGCTGGATCTGTAGAACTTCCTATGACGAGAAGAATTGAGAGATAGCCTATTGATTAAGATGACGAGTACAACAGCAGTGACGATGATGCTCTGTGATCTAGTGACGATGATCCAGATCCAGAATTGAAGACTTGTGGCGATATGTATTGATAACCTGTGTCTAGAGAATACCTTCTTAGTTAAGAGGGAGTGTTGATGTATTTGTAACTTTGAAAGATATTATTCTATGTATTACACTTGTACTTTATTATATTCATGATGGAGATGTATTATTCCTCCAATTAGAAGTGTTGTCATTTGTATTTGTAAGTGTCGCAAGTGTCACAAGTGTTGCAAGTGTCGCAACTTATATTTGATGGGTTATTGGACCACCAATATGGAGTCGACCCTACTTGTGTCATGTGAGTGGGTTATTAGGATTCCTTAGGAAGTCGTCCCAGCTAGAATTAAAGGCAGGTTAAGTTGTGCATAAATAGAGAGTGAGTGTGTCTCATTCTATTCATTCACTCACTCATCCAACTCGCATTAGTTGAGAGAGGAGTGTGCACAATTGGAGGAGGAGTAGTTGTTGGAGTCATCTATCTTTTGGGGATTGATCTTTATGATCTTTGTATTGGGGATTATTCCATCTCTGAGGAAGTTACGGGGTTTTTCACCTTCTTGGTTTTCCCCAAGGAAACTCTGTGTCTCTTGTGTTTATGATTGTTATGCTGTGCATGTTAAGTATGATCCTAGATAATGTTTGAATGCAATTATTGAAAAATTAACAGTTTATCAGACTAATGCTATCGACCAGAGAAATGATAGAAATAATAAGAATGACAATTGACGATATGATCAAAGAAATGACAACTTCAATCGATGAGGGGGATTCCAAGGTCGTAGATGAAACACTAGAAATAGAGACCCCCGACCACGTCCACGAATGCAGTGCTTTACGTGCCTAAGTGAAGAACACCTTTTTGCAGACCATCCCAGCTCGCAGAGATGATGAAGACCTATAGGAGGCTATGCCTACAACTAACATGAAAAAGGGATGGCTCTGTAGAAATTCCTATGACGAGAAGAATTGAGAGACAAACTAGGGATTGAGATGACGAGTACAATAGCAGTGACGATGATGCCCCGTGATCCACTGACAATGATCCAGATCCAAAATTGAAGACTTGTGGCGATATGTATTGATGACATGTGTCTAGAGAATACCTTCCTAGTTAACAGGGAGTGTTGATGTATTTGTAACTTCGAAAGATATTATTCTATGTATTACACTTGTAATTTATTATATTCATGATGGAGATGTATTATTCCTCCAATTAGAAGTGTCGTCATTTGTATTTGTAAGTGTCACAAGTGTCACAAGTGTTGCAAGTGTCGCAACTTATATTTGATGGGTTATTAGACCACCAATGTGGGTTCGACCCTACTTGTGTCATGTGAGTGAGTTATTAGGATTCCTTAAGAAGTCGGCCCAGCTAGAATTAAAGGCAGGTTAAGTTGTGTATAAATAGAGAGTGAGTGTGTCTCATTCTATTCATTCACTCACTCATCCAACTCCCATTAGTTGAGAGAGGAGTGTGCAAAAGTGGAGGAGGAGTAGTTGTTGGAGCCATCTATCTTTTGGGGATTGATCTTTGTGATATTTGTATTGGGGCTTATTCCATCTCTGAGGAAGTTGCGGGGTTTTTCACCTTCTTGGTTTTCCCTGAGGAAACTCTATGTCTGTTGTGTTTATGATTGTTATGCTATGCATGTTATTCTCTTAGTATGATCCTAGATAATGTTTGAATGAAATTATTGAAAAATTAACAGTTTATCAGACTAATGCTGTCGACCAGAGAAATGATAGAAATAATAGGAATGACAATCGACGATATGATCGAAGAAATGACAACTTCAATCGATGAGGGGGATTCCAAGGTAATGGATGAAACACTAGAAATAGAGACCCCCGACCACGTCGACGAATGTAATGCTTTACGTGCCTAAGTAAAGAACACCTTTTTGCATACCGTCCCAGCTTGCAGAGATGATGAAGACCTACATGAGGCTAGGCCTACAACCAACATGAAAAAGGGCTGGCTCTATAGAACTTCCTATGATGAGAAGAATTGAGAGATAGCCCAGTGATCGAGATGATGAGTACAACAGCAATGACGATGATGCTTCGTGATCCAGTGACGATGATCCAGCTCCAGAATTGAAGACTTGTGGCGATATGTATTGATGACCTATGTCTAGAGAATACCTTCCTAGTTAAGAGCGAGTGTTGATGTATTTGTAACTTCGAAAGATATTATTCTATGTATTACACTTGTACTTTATTATATTCTTGATGGAGATGTATTATTCCTCCAATTAGAAGTGTCATCATTTGTATTTGTAAGTGTCGCAAGTGTCACAAGTGTACCGCTGACCGAAATCCCATACTGACTCATTTGGGTATTGCTTGATTTCTTTGAGATCGGTGACATACAGCGATTTCCACTTCCGATTTCTAAATTCATCGATCATCCCTGCTTTGATATGCGCCAATGACTTGGCCAATGTTCTCGCTAGAACCCTTATAAACTTCATGAACCAATCCAGCGCACGACCCCTAAGGGTCGTCGCTAGTTGTCCCTTCTTATTATCTTCATATTGGACCTGCTTCACAGTCCATACTACTTCACACAGAAACGAAAACTGCTCGGGATCCTCAGTCCCGTTTCCCTGGAAAGTGGGAATTTTCGTGTCGTTTGCCATTCTAATGTTCCTACTATTATTGTTTACTGATGCACTAATTTTACCGCTGGACGTAGGGAAACTTTGTGAATATCTTGTGTTTCTTCCTGTGAAATTCTGGGTAGTGCACGGGGTTGCAGGTATGTTGTAACTTACCATCCATCCCTCTTCTATTTCTTGGGTATCCTGGTCACCGTATTCGTCGCAATAGGGTCACTTTCTCCCTTGTGGTCCTGTTTCGCAGTCTTCTATTCCATTCCTCTCAGGAGACTCTCTCTCAGTCCTCCTCTTCTTCTTAGGACGCCGGAATATCACCCCACTCCTCAAGGTACCACACTCTTTGTCAACTTCCCTTAGAAACTCATCATCTGTCATGTCCATCTACGCCACATCTTTCTATCAGATCTGCATTCACGCGACACCTACAACCCCCACACACTGATCTTTCTACTCATCAGAAGTCATCCTCAATACGCCCTTTTCGCAGACGATCATCTTAATCCACAATTTTAGCAATAGAAAGAACCTTCCCCTTGATCCCTTGAAGAAATTTCTTTCTGCGTCATTGTATGAATTGATTGTGTATTCTGCGAACTCAGTAATATATCCCTCTAGGATACTATCCACCTAGAAATCGACAACCCTTGACATTGTGCTGTCGAATCAGTTCTGGTGTCCAATGTCCAGGCTCAGTATTTTGGAAATGGTGCTTCTGGAATGTTAGTTGCGCTAACCACTCATGCAGCAGTACTGGGAATTCATAGAAAAATATCTCGTGGATATCTAAATAAACGTACTTCTATAACCAACTGCTTACTGTCTGTCTAGGGTTTTGCTTCTCTCCTTCTGTGAATTATTTCATTTTTCTATCAAACCACTCTTGAATCTCTAGTTTCGTCGGGTACCACAACATATCCTCTTCTTTTCCTCTTCAGGGTCCCGACAACAGAACCATTTGTTGACACAACTATTGTCGACAGGAGTTAACATCGCACTGTCACCAATAAACCATCAACTGAACTCCCTTACGCACCGGCCCAGAAAGGTTTTACCCTTTCCAGCAACACCGCAGAGCGAGTGAAGTCTCACCCGAGATGCACAAGGGGGCTGCAAGAACCAAGTTTCCACAGTGGAGTTGAGGACATGCATCAAACACACTTTACAACCGCAGAAACTGGAGATTATATCTTTTGCACTATGCTAGCATTGCATCATTCACACATTCATCAATCGCAGAGTCAACACATAATATACATTCGCATCAACATGATCTAATTACTCATTAGCATGAACAAAAATTACTAAACCCACAGAGCATTAAACATCTCGTAAACATTCGCATTCATCATCTAACAAAAACAAAGACAAAGATAGAACCATAATCGAACATCTTCATGCATTCATTAAAACCTGGGGAATTACCTCCGCATAAACAATCAATACATCATATCGTGGATACAAAACAGTTCAACAAGTGGATCAAAACCCGAAAGATCTATTGCTCTATTCATCACTGGTTCAATCGATGCCCTTAGGCTTACAATCATACTCCTATTTATACAAGACTAATTGGTTACAAAACGGTGCACATCACCCTTATCTAACAAACTAACTACTTCTGCGCTTCCGCATTATCCACGAATGACCCTTTCTTTCACGGATTATCCCTTTCGCAGCTGTCGGCTTCCACCCTTCCTACGGGCTAATCCTGTGCCAAAAGAAATGCTCAACAGTCGGCCATACGAAAGATTATTGTTGACAAGATGACCACCGATAGGGTTTCCGTTTTGTACAAACAAAATGTTTTTGTGACATCTGCCAATAAAATGACTTACATTCAACGAAATATTGTCCCTACAATATGAATAATGATCAAGCTCGATGGTGCGCAATATGTGATGTAAAATATCATTCCACGATAGAATGTAACTTAAATTTAAATAAAAAACAAAATTATGACGCAGTTTATGTTGATGTATTTGTAACTTCGGAAGATATTCTTCTATGTATTACACTTGTACTTTATTATATTCATGATGGACATGTATTATTCCTCCAATCATAAGTGTCATCATTTGTATTTGTAAGTGTCGCAAGTGTCACAAGTGTTGAAAGTGTCACAACTTATATTTGATGGGTTATTAGATCACCAGTGTGGGGTCGGCCCTGCTTGTGTCATATGAGTGGGTTATTAGGCTTCCTTAAGAAGTCGGCCCAGCTAGAATTAAAGGCAGGTTAAGTTGTGTATAAATAGAGAGTGAGTGTGTCTCATTCTATTCATTCACTCACTCATCCAACTCGCATTAGTTGAGAGAGGAGTGCGCACAAGTGGAGGAGGAGTAGCTGGTGGAGTCATCTATATTTTGGGGATTGATATTTGTGATCTTTGTATTGGGGTTTATTCTATCTCTGAGGAAATTGCGAGGTTTTTCACGTTCTTGGTTTTCCCCAAGGAAACTCTGTGTCTCTTGTGTTTATGATTGTTATGTTGTGCATGTTATTCTCTTAGTATGATCATAGATAATGTTTTAATGCAATTATTGAAAAATTAGCATGGTAACAGAGCCGTGCTAAGAAGAAGACATTATGCAGCTGTGGAAGCTAGGGATTCTTAATATTTAGGTTTCTCTCCACAAATCATCAAAGGTAGGAGGCTAGGATGAATCTGCTTGGAAGGGCGTATCTTTCTATAGATACATAATTCAATTCTGAGCACTTTCGGTTTTTGGCCCATCACTGCTGCGGGAAATTAGGGTTTTGGAGAAAGTTTGAATTTTTGGAATCTAAGACCACGGTTGGATGCTTCTCAAGAAAATCGAAGTTTAGAGACCAAGATCGAATTTTTTGGTTGGGCAAAACCCCGGGCATCATCGAACCCTAGTTCGAGATTTTGATCGGAAAGGTGGAAAATTAGGGTTTCTGCAAAAGTTGAAATTTTTGGAATCTGTGGCCACGGCTGGATGCTCCTCAGAAAAATTGAAGTTTAGAGCATAAGATCGAACTTTTTGATTGGGAAAAACCTTAGGCATTATCAAACCCTAGTTTGGGATTTTGACCAGAAGATCTGAAAGTTTCAAAGGCAATTTTGAGGGGTCAAATTTTACAGATTTCAAAATTGAAATATACCAGCTTGATCATCTCAGCAAGGTGCATCATTCCATCCATTCAAAAGTTTGGAATTCAAAGTTTGAATTTTTAGGGTTTCTCTAACAAACCCTAATCTAGCTCCACATCCATTTTTTAGCAAATCAAGTGGTAAGACCTAAATATTTTATTTCCATTTGAGTTTCTCATTAAGATGTCTCACCACACTAAACTTGAGGATAAGCTTGAAGGAGCTGACAACTTCTGAGCATGGAAGTATAGGATTGGGTTAAAATCCTAGAAGAGAATGATTTGGACACCTACACAAAAGAAGAGGTTCCAGTTCCAGAGGGAGATGAGGCTAAGGCCTTACACAAGAAGAACTTTGGTCAAAGCGAAGAGAATCATTGTGGATTCTATAAAAGACCATCTCATACCCCATGTGTCTTCTCTAAAGACACCTAAGGAGATGTTTGACTCCTTGACCAAGTTGTTTGAAGGAAAGAATATAAATCAGAATATGAATCTGCAGAACCAACTGAAAGGGGTAAAGTTCCAGAATGGAGAGACCATCCAATCCTACTTTGCTAACGTCTCTCAAATCAAAGAACAACTTGAAGCTGTGGATGTCGTAGTGGAGAATGGAGAAATTGTCATGAACACATTGAATGGTCTACCTAGGTCATGGGACTCCTTCATCTAAGGTATCTGTGCAATAAAGAAGTTGATCTCCTTTAGTATACTATGGGAGGAATGTTCACAAGAAGAAGCTAGGCTTGTAGCTCGAGAAGAAAAGATGGGAAGTGAAGACCAAGCTCTCACAGCTCACACCAAGAGAAGTAAGCCCAAGAGGGAGAAATCTCATCACAAGAAATCTTTTCACCACCATCAAAGAGATAAGAAAGATATGAGATGCTTCACATGTAATGAGAAGGGACACTTTGCCACAGATTGTCCCAAGAACAAAAAGGGCTCCAACAACAAGAATAACAAGAACAAGAAGAGATATCGTGCTCTTGCTGCTGAGGATTATGAACCTCACAGAAAGAAGACTAAGGTAGAAAGTGAATACTCTTCAAGTGACGATGAATATGTTCTAAACTCTACTCTCACAGGTACTGTTACACATGGGTGTAATGATTGGCTTATTGATAGTGGAGCTTCTAAACATATGATGGGATTCAAAGAATCTCTTATGGACCTATCTAAACATGAGTCACCTCATAAAGTGAAACTTGGGGATTACTATCAATACCCTATAAAAGTAAGTGGTGAAGCCTCCTACAAGCTAGACTCTGGGAAGTCTTTAAAGATGCAAGATGTTCTATATGTACCTGGACTTAAGAAGAATCTTCTCTCCATATCATCATTGGATTCAAAAGGGATGAGAGTTGCATTTGTGGATGGCCAAGTACTTATGTGGCCTAAAGGTAATACCATTGATGATGCAGTAGTGATTGAAGAGAAAGAGGGAGGATTGTACAAGTTGAAGGGACAACCTGAACATGCCATGGTACATGAATCCATGGAACCAAGTGAACTTTGGCATAGAAGGCTTTCTCATGTACACTATAGAGCACTACCAATTGCTAGCAAAGTAGTAGAAGGTCTTCCTGAAATCCAGTCAAAGCATGAAGGTGTTTGCAAAGGATGTGCAAAAGGAAAGAACACAAAGAAGGCATTTCCAAGCAGTGAAAGCAAAGCAAAAGGAATCTTGGAGATTTTCCACTCCGATGTATGCAGACCAATGTCATCTAGTTCTTTGAGTGGGTATGTATATTATGTTTCTTTCATTGATGATGTCTCTAGGAAGACTTGGATTTATTTCTTGAAGAACAAAGATGAAGTGTTTGATAAGTTCAAGGAATTCAAAGCCTTGATAGAAAATCAAACTGATAAGAAGATCAAGATCTTTAGATCTGACAAGGGAGGAGAATTCACTTCAGGGGAATTCAAGAAGTTATGTAGTGATTCAAGGATTAAGAGGGAGTTGACCACTCCTTACAATCCACAACAAAATGGGGTTGCAGAAAGGAAGAATAGAACAATCATGGAAGCAGCACGAGCAATGCTTCATGACCAAGATCTACCCATGCACCTATGGGCAGAAGAAGCAAGAACAACAGTATATGTACAAAATAGAACACAACACAAGATACTTGACAACAAAACACTCGTAGAAGTTTTCTTTGGTAAGAAACTAGAAGTTAGCCATCTCAAAATATTTGGCTATCCAGTATATACACATATTCCAAAAGAAAAGAGGACAAAGTAAGATCCTTTAGGAAAGAAGGGTATATTTGTGGGGTACAGTGAAAGCTCGAAGGCATATAGAATCTACTTTCCAAGGTTCAAGAAGATTGACATTAGCAGGGATGTGACTTTTGATGAAAACTCAGCATACATCAAATCAAGGAAGACACCTGTTGAAGACTATGAAGAACCAAGGATACCCAGAACACAAGACACCACCATGAATGAAGCAATACCATAAGTGGATCATGAAATAGAAGATCCACAAGAACCTGTAGATCCACCCTGTGAGAAGAGATATCACAAGAGGAAACCTGCATGGTCTAGAGAGCTCATCCAATATGCAGAAAGGTATGGTATTCTAGAGGAGGAAAACAGAGAAAGGAAAAGGACAAGATCACACACCATCTATGTTGCCTTTCTCTCTGGCATTATGAACAAAGAACCTTCCAGTTATGAAGAAGCAGCGGAAAAGAAAGAATGGAAGGATGCCATGGTCGAGGAATACCAGTCGATCATGAAGAATGATGTTTGGGATGTGGTCCCAAGACCAGAAGGGAGGTCTGTTGTGACTTCCAAGTGGATCTATAAGATCAAGGATGCTGCAAATGGTAGCATAGAGAAATGCAAGGCGAGATTTGTAGATCGTGGCTTCTCCCAGAAAGAGGATATAGATTATGAAGATACTTTTCTCTTGTAGCCAGATACACTTCCATCAGAACAATAGTTTCCTTGGCTGCAGTGATGAAATGGAAGATACACCAGATGGATGTCAAGACAGCTTTCTTGAATGTTGTAGTCGAAGAGGAAGTGTATGTAGAGAAGCCACTTTGTTTTGAGACACATGACATGGAGTCATATGTGTGCAGATTGAAGAAAGCCTTTTATGGCTTGAAGCAAGCACCTAGGACATGGTACGGAAGGACAGAAAGCTTCCTGTCCTGTTTGGGCTTTACCAAGAGTAAAGCAGATTCCAACCTTTAATACAAGGTTGAGGAAGGCAATCCAATGATACACCTACTGTATGTGCATGACTTGTTTGTGACAGGTGAGGATAGGTTGATTGCTGACACGAAGAGGAAGATTGATGCTGAGTTCGAGATGAAGGACTTGGGTATGATGCATTACTTTCTAGGTATGGAGGTGTGACAAAGTACAGACGGAATCTTCCTTGCACAAGGGAAGTATGCAGTAGATATCTTGAAGCGGTTCAGGATGATGGACTGCAAAGCCATGGCCACACCTATGGCATCAAAACTGAAGCTATTGAGTGATGCTTCATCAGAGTTGGTTGATGCCATGATGTATCATCAGATGATTGGGTCCTTGATGTACTTGAAGAACACGAGACTAGATATTTGCTTTGTGGTGAACACCTTGAGCCAGTTTCTGACAAATCCTAGACATGTTCACCTGAATGATGTAAAGCATATTCTGGGGTACCTGAAGGGTACAATTGATTGTGGGCTCAAGTATGATGCGAATCAAAAGTTTAACCTGGAAGGTTATGTTGATTCAGATTGGGAAGGCAATGTTGTAGATAGGAAGTGCACTTCAGGGTGCTGCTTCAGTATGGGATCAGGTGTGATCTCTTGGTTTAACAGGAAGCAATCCTGCGTAGCACTGAGTATAGCTGAAGCAGAGTATGTTGCAGCTTGTTCGACTAGTTGTGAGGTAGTATGGCTAAGGAAGCTATTGTCTGATTTATTTGATCTCCAGTTGGATGATACCTGT
Source organism: Larix kaempferi (assembly GCA_027924585.1). Classification (NCBI taxonomy): domain Eukaryota; kingdom Viridiplantae; phylum Streptophyta; class Pinopsida; order Pinales; family Pinaceae; genus Larix; species Larix kaempferi. Next base: position 6,556,327 of record BSBM01000619.1, read on the forward strand.
ATCTGACAACCAGAGTTGTGTGAAGTTGTCAGAGAACCCGGTGTTCCATGACAGGTCGAAGCACATCGAGATTAAATATCACTATATCAGGGATATGGTGTAGAGAGGAGCAGTGAAGCTCCAGTATGTTGCGACAGATGAGTAGCTTGCAGATGTGTTGACCAAACCACTAGCCAGAGTGAAGTTCGAGTACTTTAGAGAGAGGCTTGGTGTTATTCAGATAGAAGATAGTTTGAGGAAGAAGTGATGGGACACATTTGCAGGAGCCATTCCAATCAATGTGGTAGGAGGATCCTTCCAATGGATGTGGATGTAAGTGTTGTGTGATGAGCATCAAGATGATGCTCCAGATGATGTTCTACATGATGATGATCAGGGTGATCATATGTGTGCATCTGGATGATGCTGTGACAATGATCAGGGTGATCATGTGATGATGATATGTGTCACGTCCCCATTTTGATCCCCTTCACATTAAATTGTAAATGATGTAAATATTGATATTTAATCATGGTGAGGAGCTCAAGGCCAAGGCCCCACCATTGATTTAGCGTTTATGTAACGACAATTAAAATAGATGCTTATGACTCTTGTGCTAGATGGGCACAATGTAAATGAGACATCATGTAAATACGAATTTTAATGAAAAATACCCACAACTAGCTATGCAATGCAACAAAAGAGATGGGGCATGATTCTACAAGGAATAGGGAGGGGAAATAACCAAACCCTTGAGCCACTAGGGTCAGCCCATGTGTCAATGAGAAAACCCATGAACTCTTAACTATCCATTTTTGTCTCATGCACCCAATCATTTAATTCTTCCAAAGATTGGTTGGGGCAGTTAATGTCTTGGGATTGGAGAAGTATGGCAGTCAGATTTTCGTGCATGGGAAAGCCATCAACCTGAAAATCATATTTTTTTGGCTTGCTGGGCAAGAAAACCCCCATGAAATGCTGCCTAAGGTAATTGCTCAGGCATTACGTTCTTCCTCTCACGCAGACTGAGCTCACTGGAATTTATCCTCACGTTTTTCACCATAACCCTGTGTTTTTCCAAGCCCAGGAACTCGTTTTGGTATTGTGCAATAGTTGGGGAAGGAGGGACGCGAATTGGGACTGAGGGAGAGGTCATTTTTGCCCCTGGGGCATTTTTCTGGAATGGATTTTGCTCTCCCAGTCGAATTTTCCAAGTGCCCATACGTTTTGAGTCTACCCACGTTTTTCTGAGTTAGTTGAAACCCCATCTCATGCATCTCACTGTAAAAACGTTTTATCCTGCCCCATAATTGTGTTCTGCTATTATGTGCATCCTCGTTTTTGGTTTGAACCTGTGAGCTGAAGTTTTGGAGTGGTAGTGGACAGAAGTGGCTTGATAAACCTAGTGGGGGAGACAAACTCTCAAGAAGATCAAGAGGGATTTGGCTACTTTTCTATGCACACCCTGAGAGCACTAGAAAGGAAGGTATGGCTTGAGGGACTGTGTAGCAGTGAAGATAATTCTTCCTTGTGTTGGGGTGTGTAGGTATTGTGGGTGCCAAGATAGATAGATCTTGCAAGGTTATCCCTGGCTCTGTGCTGGAGCTCACTAGCTTAGCAATTCTTTCCTTCCATGTCCTGGCAGCCTGATAAAGCCAATTGCAGATTGGCTTGGCTCATCTTGGTGTATGCTTGGCTATGTGTGAGTCTGTTGTTCCCTGGTCCCTTGTAGAGATCATGCCCAGCTCGGGGGTGGCAGTGGTGCTGAGAGATTGAGGAGCACACTGCCCTACGGTTGGGTGGAACGTTGCAGTTGCGTGGGACTACTTTCGTATAAGATGAGTATTCTCTTGTGTTAAATTGCAATTACCATTTGATGAATATTATGAATGTATGTGGATGGGTTAAATGAATTTACTTCCGCTGTGTTTTTACAAGTTTATGCATTTCCATATGATCTTTTATAATTCTGCAAAGGTCTTTATTTGGTTGTCACAGAAATCTTGAATGTATCTTAGATATCAATAGGATTTACTTAACTTCCGTTGTGTTTCCATTGCATGCACATATACATGTCTTTGTATCAAAAAGTTTAATGAATGGATATGGGGGCTAGATCCTGGTTTAACCTCATGAGCCTCTCCATCTAGCTGGTAGGATGGGAGGAGACGTGACAATATGCATCAGGATGATGTTGTGTCGATGATCAAGATGATCATGCGATGATGATATGCACTAGGATGATGTTGTGATGATGATTAGGATTATCATGCGATGATGATGTGCATCAGGATGATGTACAATATGATGATGATCCGTATGATCATGAGCATTAGGATGATGCTTTGAGCGAGGATGATTAGGCTGATCTTGAGTATCAGGATGGTACTTTGTGGCCATGGACATGTTGTGCAAGGGTAGCACGTAATACGTCCTGGAGATCCAGACAGGTTGTTCTAGGCATGTAAAAGTCCTCAGATGCTCTTTAGAGTTCTTGCTGGGAAGGACACTCTTTTAAGGTTTTTCTAGACCACATGTAATACGTCCTGTAGATCCGAACAGGTTGTGCTAGAAACGTAAAAGTCCTTGGATGCTATTTAGAGTTCTTGCTGGGAAAGACACTCTTTTAAGGTTTTGTGGGGACCAAATGTAATAAGTCCTGGAGATCCGGATAGGTTGTGCTAGGCACATAAAAGTCCTCATATGCTCTTTAGATTTCTTGTTGGGAAAGACACTCTTTTAAGGTTTTGTGGAGATTACATGTAATGAGTCAAGGAGGTCCGAATAGGTTGTGCTAGGCAGGTAAAATTCCACGGATGCTCTTTAGAGTTCTTGCTGGGTAAGACACTCTTTTAAGGTTTTGTAAAGGTCACATGTAAAAGATCCTGGGAGATCCGATAGGTTGAGCTATGTGCTCGTAAAATTCCTGGGATGCTCTTTCGATGTTTTGTTGATGCACATAATCATTCCTGAGGATTCCACAGGATGGCCAGCTCCCAGAGATGATGAAGACCTAAAGGAGGCTAGGCCTACAACCAACATGAAAAAGGGTTGGCTCTGTAGAACTTCCTATGACGAGAAGAATTGAGAGATAGCCTATTGATTGAGATGACAAGTACAGCAGCAGTGACGATGATGCTATGTGATCTAGTGACGATTATCCAGCTCTACAATTGAGGACTTGTGGTGATATGTATTGATAACCTGTGTATAGAGAATACCTTCTTAGTTAAGAGGGAGTGTTGATGTATTTGTAACTTCGAAAGATATTATTCTATGTATTACACTTGTACTTTATTATATTCATGATGGAGATGTATTATTCCTCCAATTAGAAGTGTTGTCATTTGTATTTGTAAGTGTCGCAAGTGTCACAAGTGTTGCAAGTGTCGCAACTTATATTTGATGGGTTATTGGACCACCAATGTGGAGTTGACCCTACTTGTGTCATGTGAGTGGGTTATTAGGATTCCTTAGGAAGTCCTCCCAGCTAGAATTAAAGGCAGGTTAAGTTGTGTATAAATAGAGAGTGAGTGTGTCTCATTCTATTCATTCACTCACTCATCCAACTCGCATTAGTTGAGAGAGGAGTGTGCACAATTGGAGGAGGAGTAGCTGTTGGAGTCATCTATCTTTTGGGGATTGATCTTTGTGATCTTTGTATCGGGGATTATTCCACATATGAGGAAGTTACGGGGTTTTTCACCTTCTTGGTTTTCCCCAAGGAAACTCTGTGTCTCTTGTGTTTATGATTGTTATGCTGTGCATGTTAAGTATGATCCTAGATAATGTTTGAATGCAATTATTGAAAAATTAACAGTTTATCAGACTAATGCTGTCGACTAGAGAAATGATAGAAATAATAGGAATGACAATTGACGATATGATCAAAGAAATGACAACTTCAATCGATGAGGGGGATTCCAAGGTCGTAGATGAAACACTAGAAATAGATACCCCCGACCACGTCCACGAATGCAGTGCTTTACGTGCCTAAGTGAAGAACACCTTTTTGCAGACCGTCCCAGCTCGCAGAGATGATGAAGACCTATAGGAGGCTAGGCCTACAACCAACATGAAAAAGGGATGGCTCTGTAGAACTTCCTATGACGAGAAGAATTGAGAGACAACCCAGTGATCGAGATGACGAGTACAATAGCAGTGACGATGATGCCCCGTGATCCAGTGACAATGATCCAGCTCCAAAATTGAAGACTTGTGGCGATATGTATTGATGACATGTGTCTAGAGAATACCTTCCTAGTTAACAGGCAGTGTTGATGTATTTGTAACTTCGAAAGATACTATTCTATGTATTACACTTGCAATTTATTATATTCATGATGGAGATGTATTATTCCTCCAATTATAAGTGTCGTCATTTGTATTTGTAAGTGTCACAAGTGTTGCAAGTGTCGCAACTTATATTTGATGGGTTATTAGACCACCAGTGTGGGTTCGACCCTACTTGTGTCATGTGAGTGAGTTATTAGGATTCCTTAGGAAGTCGGCCTAGCTAGAATTAAAGGCAGGTTAAGTTGTGTATAAATAGAGAGTGAGTGTGTCTCATTCTATTCATTCACTCACTCATCCAACTACCATTAGTTGAGAGAGGAGTGTGAAAAAGTGGAGGAGGAGTAGCTGTTGGAGCCATCTATCTTTTGGGGATTGATCTTTGTGATCTTTGTATTGGGGCTTATTCCATCTCTGAGCAAGTTGCGGGGTTTTTCACCTTCTTGGTTTTCCCTGAGGAAACTCTGTGTCTGTTGTGTTTATGATTGTTATGCTATGCATGTTATTCTCTTAGTATGATCCTAGATAATGTTTGAATGAAATTATTGAAAAATTAACAGTTTATCAGATTAATGTTGTCGACCAGAGAAATGATAGAAATAATAGGAATGACAATCGACGATATGATCGAAGAAATGACAACTTCAATCGACGAGGGGGATTCCAAGGTCGTGGATGAAACACTAGAAATAGAGACCCCCGACCATTTCGACGAATGTAGTGCTTTACGTGCCTAAGTAAAGAACACCTTTTTGCATACCGTCCCAGCTTGCAGAGATGATGAAGACCTACAGGAGGCTAGGCCTACAACCAACATGAAAAAGGGCCGGCTCTATAGAAATTCCTATGACAAGAAGAATTGAGAGATAGCGTAGTGATCGACATGATGAGTACAACAGCAGTGATGATGATGCTTCGTGATCCAGTGACGATGATCCAGCTCCAGAATTGAAGACTTGTGGCGATATGTATTGATGACCTATGTCTAGAGAATACCTTCCTAGTTAAGAGGGAGTGTTGATGTATTTGTAACTTCGAAAGATATTATTCTATGTATTACACTTGTACTTTATTATATTCATGATGGAGATGTATTATTCCTCCAATTAGAAGTGTCGTCATTTGTATTTGTAAGTGTCGCAAGTGTCACAAGTGTACCGCTGACCGAACTCCCATACTGACTCATTTGGGTATTGCTTGATTTCTTTGAGCTCGGTGACATACAGCGATTCCGACTTCTGATTTCTAAATTCATCGATCATCCCTGCTTTGATATGCGCCAATGACTTGGCCAGTGTTCTCGCTAGAACCCTTATAAACTTCTTGAACCAATCCAATGCACGACCCCTAAGGGTCGTCGCTAGTTGTCCCTTCTTAATATCTTCATCTTGGACCTGCTTCACAGTCCATACTACTTCACACAGAAACCAAAACTGCTCGGGATCCTCAGTCCCGTTTCCCTGGAAAGTGGGAATTTTCGTGTCGTTTGCCATTCTAACGTTTCTACTATTATTGTTTACTGATGCACTAATTTTACCGCTGGACGTAGGGAAACTTTGTGAATATCTTGTGTTTCTTCCTTTGAAATTCTGGGTAGTGCACGAGGTTGCAGATATGTTGTAATTTACCATCCATCCCTCTTCTACTTCTTGGGTATCCTGGTCACCGTATTCGTCCCAATAGGGTCGCTTTCTCCCTTGTGGTCCCGTTTCGCAGTCTTCTATTCCAGTCCTCTCAGGAGACTCTCTCTCAGTCCTCCTCTTCTTCTTAGGATGCCGGAATATCACCCCACTCCTCAAGGTACCACACTCTTTGTCAACTTCCCTTAGAAACTCATCATCTCTCATGTCCATCTACACCACATCTTTCTATCAGATCTGCATTCACGCGACACCTACAACCTCCACACACTGATCTTTCTACTCATCGGAAGTCATCCTCAATATGCCCTTTTCGCAGACGATCATCTTAATCCACAATTTTAGCAATAGAAAGAACCTTCCCCTTGATCCCTTGAGGAAATTTCTTTCTGCGTCATTGTATGAATTGATTGTGTATACTGCGAACTCAGTAATATATCCCTCTAGGATACTATCCACCTAGAAATCGACAACTCTTGACATTGTGCTGTCGACATGTTTCAGCTGTCGAATCAGTTATGGTGTCCAATGTCCAGTCTCAGTATTTTGGAAATGGTGCTTCTGGAATGTTAGTTGTGCTAACCACTCATGTAGCAGTAGTGGGAATTCATAGAAAAATATCTCGTGGATATCTAAATAAACGTACTTCTATAACCAACTGCTTACTGTCTGTCTAGGGTTTTGCTTCTCTCCTTCTGTGAATTCTTTTGTCTTTCTGTCAAACCACTCTTGAATCTCTAGTTTCATCGGGTACCACAACATCTCCTCTTCTTTTCCTCTTCAGGGTCCCGACAACAGAACCATTTGTTGACACAACTACTGTCGACAGGAGTTCACTTCGCACTGTCACCAATAAACCATCAACTGAACTCCCTTACGCACTGGCCCAGAAAGGTTTTACCCTTTCCAACAACACCGCAGAGTGAGTGAAGTCTCACCCGAGATGCACAAGGGGGCTGCAGGAACCAAGTTTCCGCAGTGGAGTTGAGGACATGCATCAAACACACTTTACAACCGCAGAAACTAGAGATTATATCTTTTGCACTATCCTAGCATTGCATCATTTACACATTCATCAATCGCAGAGTCAACACATAATATACATTCGCATCAACATGATCTAATTACTCATTAGCATGAACAAAAATTACTAAACCCACAGAGCATTAAACATCTCGTAAACATTCGCATTCATCATCTAACAAAAACAAAGACAAAGATAGAACCATAATCGAACATCTTCATGCATTCATTAAAACCTGGGGAATTACCTTCGCATAAACAATCAATACATCATATCGTGGATACAAAACAGTTCAACAACTGGATCAAAACCCGAAAGATCTATTGCTCTATTCATCACTGGATCGATCGATTCCCTTAGGCTTACAATCATACTCCTATTTATACAATACTAATTGGTTACAAAACGGTGCACATCACCCTTATCTAACAAACTAACTACTTCCGCGCTTCCGCATTCTCCACGAATGACCCTTTCTTTCGCGGATTATCTCTTTCGCAGCTGTCGGCTTCCAGCCTTCCTACGGGCTAATCCTGTGCCAAAAAAAATGCTCAACAGTCGGCCATACGAAAGATTATTGTTGACAAGATGACCGCGGACAGGGTTTCCGTTTTGTACAAACAAAATGTTTTTGTGACATCTGCCAATAAAATGACTTACATTCAACGAAATATTGTCCCGACAATATGAATAATGATCAAGCTCGATGGTGCACAATATGTGATGTAAAATATCATTCCACGATAGAATGTAACTTAAATTTAAATAAAAAACAAAATGATGATGCAGTTTATGTTGATGTATTTGTAACTTCGGAAGATATTCTTCTATGTATTACACTTGTACTTTATTATATTCATGATGGACATGTATTATTCCTCCAATCATAAGTGTCATCATTTGTATTTGTAAGTGTCGCAAGTGTCACAAGTGTTGAAAGTGTCACAACTTATATTTGATGGGTTATTAGATCACCAGTGTGGGGTCGGCCCTGCTTGTGTCATATGAGTGGGTTATTAGGCTTCCTTAGGAAGTCGGCCCAGCTAGAATTAAAGGCAGGTTAAGTTGTGTATAAATAGAGAGTGGGTGTGTCTCATTCTATTCATTCACTCACTCATCCAACTCTCATTAGTTGAGAGAGGAGTGCGCACAAGTGGAGGAGGAGTAGCTGGTGGAGTCATCTATATTTTGGGGATTGATATTTGTGATCTTTGTATTGGGGTTTATTCTATCTCTGACGAAATTGCGAGGTTTTTCACGTTCTTGGTTTTCCCCAAGGAAACTCTATGTCTCTTGTGTTTATGATTGTTATGTTGTGCATGTTATTCTCTTAGTATGATCATAGATAATGTTTTAATGCAATTATCAAAAAATTAACATGGTAACAAAGCCGTGCTAAGAAGAAGACATTATGCAGCTGTGGAAGCTAGGGATTCTTAATATTTAGGTTTCTCTCCACAAATCATCAAAGGTAGGAGGCTAGGATGAATCTGCTTGGAAGGGCGTATCTTTCTATCGATACATAATTCAATTCTGAGCACTTTCGGTTTTTGGCCCATCACTGCTGCGGGAAATTAGGGTTTTAGAGAAAGTTGGAATTTTTGGAATCTAAGACCACGGCTGGATGCTCCTCAAGAAAATTGAAGTTTAGAGACCAAGATCAAATTTTTTGGTTGGGAAAAACCCCGGGCATCATCGAACCCTAGTTCGAGATTTTGATCGGAAAGGTGGAAAATTAGGGTTTCTGCAAAAGTTGAAATTTTTGGAATCTGTGGCCACGGCTGGATGCTCCTCATAAAAACAATGTTATGTTGGAGGAATGGAGACCCTCATCCCCCTCTCTTGTGCCTCAGTTTCTGATAAACCCTAGCATAGTTGATTAGAGGTTGGGTTCCTCAAAGAACAGAAGTAGGAGACCTTGAATCTAGGTTTTGTGAAGTGCCAAGCTTGAAGGAAGGTATAATTTTATGTACTTGCTTCATTCATTAATAAAGATCAGATGTTCTTCCCTTTCCAAATATGACCTATTTATGTATGTCTCAGATTTGATTACAGTTTGATTATGGTTTGATGTCTTATTATGTCATGGATATCAGTCTTATATGTGTAGTAAAATGTATTTGAGAAGGGTATGAAGTGTTTTTGTAGGTGTGGGCATTGCGACACTGAATGGCATTGAAGAGCAAGGAAGGAGAAGGCTTGGATCAACCTTCTGAATAAGGTGCACATATCTCTAACCTTAATCTCTTCACTTACTTGTTGTACTTGTAGAACATTTGTAGGTCTATCTTTCATCACTGTAAGTTGGTAGTTTCTCCCCTGAACTATAGGTGCATTTTCCTCACAACACACAAGTGTTGCAAGTGTCGCAACTTATATTTGATGGGTTATTAGACCACCAGTGTGGGGTCAACCCTACTTGTGTCATGTGAGTGGGTTATTAGGATTCCTTAGGAAGTTGGCACAGCTAGAATTAAAGGCAGGTTAAGTTGTGTTTAAATAGAGAGTGAGTGTGTCTCATTCTATTCATTCACTCAGTCATCCAACTCACATTAGTTGAGAGAGGAGTGTGCACAAGTGGAGGAGGAGTAGCTGTTGGATTCATCTATCTTTTGGGGATTGATCTTTGTGATCTTTGTATTGGGGCTTATTCCATCTCTGAGGAAGTTGCGGGATTTTTCACCTTCTTGGTTTTCCCCGAGGACATCTGTGTCTCTTGTGTTTATGATTGTTATGTTGTGCATGTTATTCTCTTAGTATGATCCTAGATAATGTTTGAATGCAATTATTGAAAAATTAACAGTTTATCAGACTAATGCTGTCGACCAGAGAAATGATAGAAATAATAGGAATGACAATCGACGATATGATCGAAGAAATGACAACTTCAATCGACGAGGGGGATTCCAAGGTCATGGATGAAACACTAGAAATAGAGACCCCCGACCACATCGAAAAATGCATTGCTTTACGTGCCTAAGTGAAGAACACCTTTTTGGAGACCGTCCCTTCAAAGATCGGACAGATCTAAAATTATGTACGAAGTGTGGTGTAGGTGATCACTTCTTGGAGGATTTACCCACCATACTTGTAAATATTACTAATAAAAATAATTTTAACATCTTGTCTAGTGTTCTTAAGTCTGATATTGTTAAAACTAAGAATATTCAGATTGTAACTCGTCAAGGAACTAAAATTGGTGCTGATAATCCACAAATTAGCAAAATAAAAAGTAAAGATGACTATCCTAATCCAATTGAATAGAAGCACTTATATAATAATGCTGCAATTTTTTTTCAACAATTAGCATCCCAAGAAGACAATGACGAATCTCAACAAAGAAATATTAACGAACTCCTCAATTTAATAACCAAGGAAGAAGCTGTTGAAAAGTTCATAGATCTAATGCACAACATTAAAAGTAAATCTGTCGAAGACAAAAAAACTAAAAATATCTTTTGACTAAGTCAGAGAGATAAAAATGATGCAAACCCACTTGTCGACTTATAAATTGAAGGATACTATGTTTGGCAAGTTGTCTTCAACTTCGGATCACAAGCAAATATCATGACTCAAGATACTTGGGAACATATTGGTCGACCACATGAACTGCACAAGTCGGGCATCTGTCTAAAATTATTCGACCAAGGATTGATTGAGCCAATTGGGGTATAGAAAAATGTCCACACATCCATCAAGGGCATAACAACACGAGTTGACTTTGAAATTATCGACCCAAAAGAAGGTTCCAGTTCCTTCCCTGCCCTAGTTTGCCGACCATGGGGAAGAAAAATGAAAGCTTCAATATCACTTGACAAAGATAGGATAAAACTCAAAGGAAATGGGAAGAATGTGATTTTTCCAATTCACCCATCGCAAGGACAGCCCTGGATAGATCCTATCGATGACGATGAGGACATTCGACAATTATATAAAGTAACAAATAATGAAGACTGTATTGAGCCTAACACACAAGGGGAGATCCAACTCAGGAATCTCTAGATATAATTCAGATGCTGAACTCTACGATTGGAAAATGGAGAATTATTAATTACAAGCACGAGAATGTTGGACGATTGAAGTTATCCCCCAAAAGAAAATCCAACATTGTTTTTCTGTCTCCATCATTCCGAAGGTTTTCAAAAGAAAAATCAGAGAATATCCGACACTCACACCGGTGAGAAACGAGTCATTGGGTGTTCCGTTGTTGAGATACAAAGAATGACAATTGCCCTCATCCCATGTCGAGGAAGTGTCAAATAATATAGGAGAACAAGGTCGACTTCAGAGTTTGGTCAAAACCTTCACAGGTCAAGATGCAAGATGGTGGCATACACATCAGTCGAGACTTCAGACTTGGACTACAATGTCGACATACTTTGTTGAAAGATTCAGAGGAAGAAAACTCACGACACAAGCAAATATTCTGATTTTCACACAAGGCCAAGATCCTGGAAAGCATATTATCAACTATGAAAAAGAATGGAAAATATTAGGCTATAGGGATGAAAGAACCTGGACACACCTTTTTCCAAATACACTTGACGATTTACCAAACAAATGGTATAAATGGAAGAAGAAAGAGGATAAACATTTATTTGGAAAGAATTAAGATAACATTTCATCAAGGACTTTACGATTTCTCCACAGAACGATCTGTTAATAGAAGCAAGAAATCAAGTGAAAATTTTCCTACAGCCAGAAAGTAGCAAAATATCTTCAGAGAGTCAACAACGACTTGACCGACAAGTTGTTGCATGTAACAATATCAAGTTGACCCAACTTCAACACTCAACAAAATTCCAAATGGAAATGGAAAAAACAGAAGGGAAAAGTTTCCAATGGAAACGAGAACATCCAAATACATCAAAGTTGGTCAGATCATTCTATAATGTTGAAACTTTAGAAAAAATTGATCCTGAAATGATGCAAGAAGCATATTTCCCCCCGACATTTACACAATTAAAACAAGGTGAGCGACAAATCAATGAAGCTAGAGCACCTGAATGGATGGACGCACAGATTAAGATCAAAGAAATAGATATATCTAACGACAACAGGCTCAAGATGGGTAAGGTAGGAGATTATTGGAACGAAGAACAAACAACGGAAATTACAAACTTATTAAAAGAATTCCAATATGTCTTTGCACGATATTATAAAGTAATGAAAGGAATTGTCCAGGAAATGGGAGAAATGAAGATCAACATCAAACCAGATGCAAAACTAGTCAAGAATAGACCATACAATATCGTGCATAAATATAAAGAAATATTCAAGAAAGAAATAGATAGCATGCTTTTCGCTAGAATTATCTATCCCATTGATCAATCAGAGTGGGAAAGCCCAATGGTCATCCATCCTAAGAAGCATGACTTGACATGACTACGAATTTGTGTCGACTTCAAGGAACTCAACAAGGTAACGCTTACAGATCCATTTTTGACACCATTCGTTGATGAAATTATTAATGAAGTTGCAGGACATGAATGTTTTTCATTCACACACGGATTTTTCGGGTATAATAAAGTACCTATTGCCAAAGAAGATCAAAAGAATACCACATTTGTATGCGAATTTGGATCATTTGCATATAAAGTAATGCCATTTGGATTGAGGAATTCACCAACTGTGTTCTCCAGAATAGTTGTCAAATATTTCCAAGAATATATCTACAAAACCATGGCCATATATTTGACGATTGGACGAGCTATTCTATGTTGAGGGACCATTGCGAATGGATATGAATTATGTTAGAAATATGTTAACAGATCCAACTGTCACTGAATATCAAGAAATGCATATTTTCCACTCCAATAAGAATCCTACTTGGACCTGTCATATGTAAAGAAGGTATAAAAGTCGACTTCACAAAAATTAAATTAATTCTCTACCTAAAACCTCCAGTTAACTCCAAACAAGTCAGAGTGTTGCTAGGGAATATAGGGTATTACAGAAAATTTATCTGTCACTACTCCAACATGACATATCTGTTAAAAGAGTTGTTGAAATAAGATGAAGACTACTAGTGGACAGACGAATGTGCTACATCATTCGACATTTTAGAAAGGAAACTAGTCGAAGCTCTCATCTTAATATTTCCAAACTGGTCGATCGATTTTCATGTTCATATTGATGTTTTTGGAATAGCAGTCAGTGCAATACTCATCCAACCTGGAGATGATGGAATGAATTACCCTAATGCCTACAGTAGCAAAAAAATAAATAAGGCAGAAAGGAACTACTCGACAACTGAGAGAGAAGCATTGGAAATGGTATTTGCACTCCAGAAATATCGACATTAGCTACTCTCCAATCCTTTTGTGTTCTATACATATCGTCATGCCCTAAAATACTTAGTTAATAAACCCCTACACCATGGAAGAATCTGTCGATGGTTACTGTTATTCCAAGAATTCGAGTTTGAAGTTATCGTTCAACTAGGTAAAGAAAATGTCCGACCCGACCATTTGTCGAGGATAGACACAGGTGAAAAACCAACTGGAATTGAGGATGATTTACCTGACGCTCACTTATTTAGAATTGAAGTTGTTCCATAAGACTTAACATATATTGATCAATTCCTAGAAGAAGGACAAGCTCCAGAAGTAATGCATGAAAGATAAAAGAATATTTTGGCAATGAAAGTAGTGCCTTATACTATAATAAATGGATTTCTCTATAAAATGGGATCAGATGATGTACTATGACGATGTGTTTTCGACCATGAAAGACAAAGTATAATTAATGAAGCACACAATGGATCAGTAGGCGGACATTTCCAAGCCAACGCGACAACCATAAAAATTCAGCAATGAGGATTATGGTCGCCGACAATCCACAAAGATTGTCGAGAATTTGTGAATAAATACGACAGATGTCAACGATTTGGACGACCATTACCAAGTATGGAAATTCCTTTAATATCAGTAAATCAAAGCCTAACTTTTGAAACTTGGGCAATCGACTTCATAGGTCCATTTCTGACTCCTGGTTGATGAACAGAAGAAAGATGTATCATTACTGCGGTCGAGTATGTTAATAAATGGGTAGAAACATAACCTTTCGAGACTTGCTCAAGTGAGATAGATGCCAAATTAATTTATGAGAAAATTATTAAAATATTTGGATGTCCACTTACCTTGATTAGCGACCAAGGGACCCACTTCGTCAACAAAACAATTTCCATATTAACAAAAAAAAATTTAATCGAGCATAGAAGGAGCACAACATAACACTCTCAGTCTAATGGCACAATAGAAGCGTCCAATAAAACACTAACTATGAGATTGACTAAAATGTGCAATATCAACAAGGATGACTCAGACAACAAGATACCTGCCGTACTATGGGTGTATAGAACAACATACAAAATATCGACAGGTCAGACTCCATTTAAACTTGTATATGGACAAGAAGCAGTTGTTCCGCTACATTTTCGACAACAAGCACCAGTGATTGAAAAAATACTACATATTGATATAGAACAGGAGAGAAAAGAAAGATTATCTCAATTGTTGAAACTTGAAGAACATCGACAGATAGCAATCCATCATCAAGAAATCCAAAAGCAGCAGCAGAAACCTTGGCACAACCAAAACATAAAGAACAAAAACATATCAGTTGGCAATCTAGCCTTGCTTTATGACAGTTGAATCAAAGGGAATCCTAAAAAGCTACACACTGCATGGCTGGATCCCTATGTCATTGTTAATTTGTGAGCATTAATTCAATATACTCTATGATCTTTACTGAGAGAATAACATGTACAACATATCAAGTATAACAATGCATATCAATCACACCAAGCAATCACATGAGTCAATAGACACACAGAGTTTCACTGGGGAAAACCATAAAGGTGAAAAACCCCACAAATTCCTCAGAGATAGAAAGAGCAATGATACAACCAAAGTACAAGAGATAGTCTTCTACTAGCATCTACTCCTCGTCCTCAACTAGTGCGCCACTTTCTGAGTGATGCAGGAGTGAATAATGAGATGAACAAATAGAGATCTCTCGCTCTCTATTTATACTTTTTTCGACTTTCCTAATACACTAGCAGGGCCGACTTCTCTAGAAGATTCTAATAACCCATGGTTACATTAATCCGGGCCGACCCCACACTTGGTGGTCTAATAACCCATCACAGCAAGTTACGACACTTGCGACACTTGTCAATACAAATGATGACACTTTCGTATAGAGGAATAATAACATCTCTATAGGAGTACAATATACATAGGTGAAATACATTCCGAAGTTATATATTCATCAACACTCCCTCTTAACTAGGAAGGTATTTCTCGACACAGATCTGCTAGCACAAGTCTTCTTCTCTGGATCATCGTCATTGGATCATCATCATTGAATCATCGTCATCGAATCAACATCATCGTCACTGCTACTGCTATCTCAATCAATCTACGATCTACTCATCATAGGAAGTTCTACAGAGCCAGTCCTCTTTCATACTAGATGTAGGCCTGCCACCTGCAGGTCTTCATCATCTACAGAGCCAGCCCTTTTTCATGTTGGATGTATCACAGAGCCAGCCTTTTTTCATGCTGGATGTGACCTAGAACACATCTAGGATTTCCACCATAGAGCTAGTCCTTTTTCATACTGGATGGGACCTAGAACGCATCTAGCATTTTTTCCATAGAGCCAATCCTTTTTCATACTAGATGGGACCTAGAACGCATCTAGGATTTCTTCCATAGAGCCAGTCCTTTTTCATACTGGATGGGACCAAGAACGCATCTAGGATTTCTGCCATAGAGCCAGTCCCTTTTCATACTGGATGGGACCTAGAACGCATTTAGGATTTCTGCCACACAACCTCGAAAGAGCATCCCAAGACTTATTACGGGCACACAGCCCAACCTATCGGATCTCCGAGGACTACATTACATGTGGTCATGGAAAAACCTTGAAAGAGCATCCAGGACTTATTACGGGCACACAGCCCAACCTGTCGGATCTCCCAGGACTACATTACATGCCATAGGACAAAACCTCGAAAGAGCATCTAGGACTTATTACGGGAACACATCCCAACCCGTCGAATCTCCTAGGAAAATATTACATGTCCTCCTAGAGCAATGCCTTGAAAGAGCATCCCAGGACTGATTACGGGCACATAGCCCAACCTGTTAGATCTCCGAGGTCAACATACATGCTCATCTGCACAACTGTCCATGGCCATAGAGCATCAACTTGATACTCATCATACATCATCCTGATGTACATCATCACATGATCATCCTGATCATCATCATAGCATCATACTGATGCATATCATCTAGAGCAACATCCTGAAGCTTGTCATCCATGATCATCCTGATCATACAATGTATCCACCTGATACATATCATCTAGAGCAACATCTTGAAGCTCATCATCTATGATCATCCTGATCATACAATGTATCCATCTGATACATATCATATGGAGCAATATCCTGAAGCTCATCATCTATGATCATCCTGATCATACAATGTATCCATCTGATACATATACAAAGACATGATCCACCTGATCATAACAAGCATTTAACATGATGCATACAGAGCAATAACTAGAGCATTATCCTGATGCTCATCATCCAACGCTTACATCCATAGCCACGGGAAGGATCCTCCTCTCACCATGCTAGGAATGGCTCCTACAAATGTTTCCATCACTTCATCCTCGAAGTGTCATCAATCTGAAGAACACCAAGCCTCTCTCTGAAGTACTCAAACTTCACTCTGGCTAGTGGTTTCATCAACACATCTACAACCTTCTCATCCGTCGCAACATACAGCAGCTTTACTGCTCCTCTCTGCACCATATCCATGATATAGTGATATTTGATCTCAATGTGCTTCAACTTGTCGTGGAACATTGGGTTCTCAGATAGCTTCACACAACTCTAGTTGTCACAATAGATACCAGTAGCATCCAACAGGAGATCAAATAACTCAGACAGTAGCTTCCTTAGCCATACAGCATCACAACTAGCCGAACAAGCTGCAACATACTCATACAGCCTAAAAACTAGCCGAACAAGCTGCAACATACTCATACAGCCTCACAACTAGCCGAACAAGCTGCAACATACTCTACTTCGGCTGTACTCAATCCTACGCAGGACTGCTTCGTGCTAAACTAAGAGATCATACCTGATCCCATACTGAAGCAACACCCAGAAGTGCTCTTCCTATCTGTAGCATTTCTTGCCCAATCTAAATTAGCATAACCCTGCAGGTTAAAATTTTGATTCACATCATACTTGAGCCCATAATCAATTGTACCCTTCAGGTACCTCAGAATATGCTTTATAGAAACAAGGTGAACACCTGTGGGATCCATCAGGAACTGGTTCAATGTGTTCACCGCAAAGAAAATATCTGGTCTCATGTTTGTCAGGTACATCAAGGACACAATCATCTGATGATAAATAGTGACATCAACAGGATCAGATGAAGCATCACACAGAAGCTTCAGGTTCGATGCCATAGGTGTGGCCATGGCCTTGCAGTGCATCGTCCTGAACCTCTTAAGGATTTCTATTGCATACTTCCCTTGTCCAAGGAAGATTCCATCTGCACTCTGCCACACCTCCATACCTAGAAATTAGTGCATCATCCCCAAGTCCTTCATTTCAAACTCCGCAACAAGCTTCCTCTTCGTGTCTGAAATCAGTCTATCCTCACCCGTAACAAACAGGTCATCCACATACAAGAGTAGAATCACAATATTTCCTTCCTCAACCTTGTAGTAAAGGTTGGAATCTGCTTTACTCTTGGTAAAGCCCAAACTGGATAGAAAACTGTCCATCCTACCATACCAAGTCCTAGGAGCTTGCTTCAAGAGATACAAGTCTTTCTTCAACCTACACACATATGACTCTCTGTCATGTGTTTCAAAACCAAGTGGCTGCTCCACATACACTTCCTCTTCGATTACACCATTCAAGAAAGCTGTCTTGACATCCCATCTAGTGTATTTTCCATTTCATCACTGCAGCTAGAGCAAGTACTGTTCTGACGGAAGTGTATTTGGATACAGGAGCAAAGGTCTCTTCATAGTCTATTCGCTCTTTTTGAGAGAAGCCATGAGCTACAAACCTTGACTTGTATTTCTCTATGCTACCATCTACAACATGCTTGATCTTATAGATCCACTTGGAAGTCACAACAGACTTCCCTTTTGGTCTTGGGACCACATCCCAAACATCATTCTTCATGATCGATTGGTATTACTCAACCATGGAATCCTTCCATTCTTTCTTTTCCGCTGCCTCTTCATAACTGGAAGGTTCTTTGTTCATAATGTCACAGAGCAAGGAAACATAGCTAGTGTGTGACCTTGTACTCTTCCTTTCTCTATGTTCCTCTTCTGGAAGACCATATCTTTCTGCATCTTGGATGAGCTCTCTAGCCCATGCAGGTTTCCTCTTGTGAGATTTCTTCTCATGGGGTGGATCTATAGGTCTTTGTGGATCTTCAATTTCACGGATTGCTTCTGGAATTGCTTCATTTATAGTGGTATCTTGAAATCTGATTTCCTTTAGTTCTTCATGATCTTCCATAGGTGTCTTCCTTGATTTGATATAAGCTGAGTTCTCATCAAATGTTACATCCCTGCTAACATCAATCTTCTTGAACCCTAGAAAGTATATTCTGTAAGCCTTCGAGCTTTCATTGTACCCCACAAAGATGCCCTTCTTTCCTGAAGGATCTAGCTTAGTTCTCTTTTCCTTTGGAACATGAGTATGTACTGGACAACCAAATATTCTGAGATGGCTGACTGCAGGTTTCTTACCAGAAAAAAACTCTTCTGGTGTCTTGTTGTCCAATATCTTGTGAGGTGTTCTATTATGCACATATACAGCTGTCCTAGCTGCTTCTTCCCATAGATGCATAGGAAGATCTTGGTCATGAAGCATTGCCCGTGCTGCTTCCATGATAGTTCTATTCTTCCTTTCTGCAACTCCATTTTGTTGTGGATTGTAAAGAGCAGTCAACTCCCTCTTAATACCTGAATCACTGCATAGCTTCTTGAAATCACCTGAAGTGAATTCTCCGCCATTATCGGATCTGAAGGTCTTGATCTTCTTATCAGTTTGATCTTCCATCAATGCTTTGAATTCCTTGAATTTATCAAATACTTCATCTTTGTTCTTTAAGAAGTAAACCCAAGTCTTCCTAGAGAAATCATCAATGAAAGAGACATAGTATACATACCCACTCAGAGAACTTGATGACATCAGACCGCATACATCAGAGTGGATAATTTCCAAGATTTATTTTGCTTTACTTTCACTGCTTGGAAATGCCTTCTTAATGTTCTTTCCTTTTGCACATCCTTTGCAAACACCTTCATGCTTTGTCTTGATTTCAGGAAGACCTTCTACTACTTTACTTGCAATTGGTAGTGCTCTGTAGTGCACATGTGTAATCCTTCTATGCCAAAGTTCACTTAGCTCCATGGATTCATGTATCATGGCTTGTTCAGGTTGTCCCTTCAATTTGTACAATCCTCCCTCTTGCTCTCCAATCACCACTGCATCATCTATCGTTTTACCCTTTGGCCACATTAGAACTTGGCCATCTACAAATGCAACCCTCATGCCTTTTGCATCCAATGCAGATATGGAGAGTAGGTTCTTCTTGAGCCCAGGTACATATAGTACATCTTTCATCTTCAAAGACTTCCCAGAGTCTAGGTTGTAGGAGGCTTCACCACTTCCCTTGATGGGATATTGATAGTCATCCCCAAGTTTTACTTTATGGGGTGACTCATATTCAAATAGATTTACAAAATATTCTTACATCCATGAGAGATAGTACCTGTGAGAGCAAAGATCAGAACATATTCATCTTCACTTGATGAAGCATTACTTTCATCCCTAGCCTTCTTCTTGGGGGGTTCATCATCCTTAGCAGCATGAGCATGGTACCTCCTTTTGGTGCCCTTCTTCTTCTTGTTGAAGTTTTTGTTGTTCTTTTTGTTCTTGGGACAATTTATAGCAATATGTCCCTTCTCATTACATGTAAAACATATTCTCTTCTCTTTATGTTGATGGTGGTGAGAAGATTTCTTGAAATGGGATGGCTCTCTCTTGGGATTTCCTTTCTTGGTGTGTGCTGTGAGAGCTTGATCTGCATTCCCCATCTTTTCTTCTCGGGCCACCAACCTTGCTTCTTCTTGTGAGCATTCCTCCCACAGTCTACTGAAGGAGATCAATTTTCTTCTTGCATAGATTCCTTGGATGAAGGAATCCCATGACCTAGGTAGGCCATTCAAAGTGGTCATAACAATTTCACCATTCTCCACCACTTCATCCACAACTTCAAGTTGTTCCTTGATTTGAGAGACCTTAGAGAAATAAGATTGAATGGTCTCTCCATTATGAAGTTTTACCCCTTTCAATTGATTCCGTAGATTCATCTTCCGATTTATGTTCTTCCCTTCAAACAGCTTGGTCAAAGAGTCAAACATCTCCTTGGGTGTCTTTAGAGATGACACATGTGGTATGAGATGGTCTTTGATAGAATCAACAATTATCCTCTTTGCCTTGACCAAGTTCTTCTTATGTAAGGCCTTAGCCTATTCTTCCTCTGGGACAGGGACCTCAGAACTTATGTAAGTGTCAAATTCATTTTCTTCCAGGATTAACCCAATCCTATACTTCCATGCTCATAAGTTATCATCCTCTTCAAGCTTATCCTCAAGCTTGGTGTGGTGAGACATCTTAATGAGAAATTCAAATGGAAATAAAAGATTTAGGTCTTACTACTTGATTTGTTGAAAACTGGATCTGGTCTCGGATTAGGGTTTGTCAGAGAAACCCTAAAATTTCAAAATGTGAATTTCAACTTTCTAAAAGGATAGAAATATGCGCCTTGATGAGATGATCAACCTGGTGTATTCAGAATCTGAAATCTGCAAAGTTTCACCCTTCAGAAATGCCTTTTAGTCTTCCCAGATTCACTAGGGAGGACCCTGAATTAGGGTTTGAGTTTCCCGGAGCTTCACCCAACCAAAAATCTCGATCCAAAGCTCTAAACTTCAATTTGTCCAAGGAGCTTCCAGATATGTCCTCCGATTTCAAAAATTCCTATTTTTGTGGAAACCCTAATGTTTAGGGAAAAACATGAAAGTGCCCAGAATTGAATTCTGATTGGACAGAAAGATTCTCCTTGATGAGTAGAGTCAATATACCTTGCTGCTTTTCCAAAATCTATGGAGAGAAACCCAATAAACAAGAAACCCTAGTTTTCGCCACTGCACAATGTCTTCTTCTTAGGTTAGCTCTGATACCATGTTAATTTTTTAGCATTAATTCAATATACTCTAGGATCTTTACTGAGAGAATAACATATACAACATATCAAGTATAACAATGCATATCAATCACACCAAGCAATCACATGAGACAATAGACACACATAGTTTCACTGGGGAAAACCATAAAGGTGAAAAACCCCACAACTTCCTCAGAGATAGAAAGAGCAATGATACAACCAAAGTCCAAGAGATAGTCTTCTACTAGCAGCTACTCCTCGTCCTTAACTAGTGCGCCACTTTTCGAGTGATCTAGAAGTGAATAATGAGATGAACAAATAGAGATCTCCCGCTCTCTATTTATACTTTTTCCGACTTTCCTAATACACTAGCAGGGCCGACTTCTTTAGAAGAGTCTAATAACCCATGGTTACATTAATCCGGGCCGACCCCACACTTGGTGGTCTGATAACCCATCACAGCAAGTTACGACACTTGCGACACTTGTCAATACAAATGACAACACTTCCGTATAGAGGAATAATAACATCTATATAGGAGTACAATATACATAGGTGAAATACATTCCGAAGTTACATATACATCAACAGTCATCGAAAAAATCCATGCTAACAGAGCAATTCGACTAAAAACACTACAAGGGAGGGTGTTCCAAAAACTTGTTAACGAAGCCCGACTAAAACACTACAAAGCATGAATAAAAAAAGAGAAGGAAAGAAGTTAGTTATAACTAACTTTCAAAAAAATTAGCAATATAAATCATCATCTGAGACAAGTATATTGGATGATTCGTCATGCCAAGAGCCTAGAGAGACAACCTCGACAAGGGAAATACAAGAATCCACACAAGTAGAAGATCATCAAAAACCATACAACAACATCCGAAGCATGACCACCAACACGAAAAGTATAGACAAAGCGGAACAAATCGACAAGAAACTGTCAAACAAGATACTCGACTGAGCCAACACGAATCCGACCAACACAGCACCGACGAATGGAAAAAGTTAAAGACAAGTCATCAAACTCGACATAAGGAGAAGATAAGTTGGTATGCTGTGGATGAAGCCCTGACCAACTATCATTTGAATTTATTGTCCCCATAAATCTCACAATTAATACAACCAACTACTACGCACTCACCCGTGCCTCACAATTCCGCTATAAATACTGAACTGGAAGAGAGTTGGATGTTATTCTACCAAGAGCTTGAACAACAGAGCGTTGAAAATTACAAAAACACAAACTAGACTTTTGAACCAGAAAACCTTGCAAGCAATATGGCCTCCAATAGAATTCATCCAACCACTAGATCCACGACTTCCAAATTCCGACAACTGGAAGAAGAAAACACACCCTTAAAATCTCGACTTCAAAACATTCGCAATGCGAAGGTGGTCGAACAACATTGGAAAAGAATCTGGAATGAGATCCTTGAATAGGGGAAGGATTCTAACGGAAGATGGCGAGAGGAAGCAAAGAAACTCCGAACAAGCACTGTACTCAACTACATCAATGCACCATTGGTCAATAGTTTTTCCAACCTCAAAGAAGTAATTGCCCATTTCATTGTGAGTTGGTATCACAATGGAAAATTTTACTTCAACAAACTGGTTGAAATCAATGGCAAGACCTCCAACAGATGTCAAGTTGACATTCTTGAATGGAATTCTTGAAGAATAAATTTGTGTGGAACAGCCACAAGGGTATGAAATCAAAGAACATGAAGAGAAAGTTTACAATTTGAAGAAATCTCTATATGGGCTCAAGCAAGCTCTAAGAGCTTGGTACATCAGAATTGATTCTTATCTAATCAACAAGGGTTTTAGCAGAAGCACCAATGAACCAAATCTTTACACAGGTAAATTAGCATGGACAAATTTTAATATTCTGTTTATATGTTGATGATATGATGTTTACAGGTGACCTATCAGTAGATGAGTTCAATGAAGCTATGAATAAAGAGTTTGAGATGACAAACCTTGGATTAATGAAGTTATTTCTTGGATTAGAGGTAGAACATTCAGGAAAAGGTATATTTATCTCTCAAATTAAATATGCTAATGAAGTGCTTAAGCGATTAGGAATGCTTAATTGCAAACCGACATATACACCGGTGGCAACAGGTACAAAGTTGAGCAAAGAAGATGATAGTCCCAAAGTAGATCTAACACTTTTTAAGAGACTTGTAGGAAGTCTCATGTATCTCACAGCTACGAGAACATATATTATCTATGTCGTCAGCTTGATTTCCAGGTTCATGAAGTCTCCCAAAGACTTGCATTGGCAAGTTGGAAAAAGGATCTTACGATATGTTGCAGGGACTTCAAGCTATGGAATTTTATACTCAAGCCTTGAGTATGATGTTTTGATAGGTTTCACTGATAGTGATTTTGCAAGAAGTTTAGATGATAGGAAGAGCACTTCTGGTCATGTTTTTCATCTTGGATCATGGGTGATTTCATGGGCATCAAAGAAACATCCCATTGTGACTATTTCATCAGCATAAGTAGAGTATGTAGCAGCAACATTAGCAACATGTAATGTAGTGTGGTTACACAAAGTTTTGGAAGGTCATCAATAAAAACAAAAAGTACCAACAACAATCTATTGTGACAACAATTCAACGATCGCCCTATCCAAGAACCATGTATTTCACTAGAAGAGCAAGCACATTGATACCAAATATTACTTCATAAGAGAACTTGTGAACAATGGTGAAGTTCATGTTGAGCATTGTAAATAAATTGATCAATTGGCTGACATATTCAAAAATCCATTGACAAAATATATTTTTGAAACTCATAGAGATAATTTAGGCATTGTAAAGGCTGCAGTAGTCAACCGTCATAATTTAGAGGGAGTGTTAGAAATAGTAATTACTCTTGTTAGTGTTAGCTTTAGTTCTATTTTAGAAGTTCAGTTAATAAATCATGCAGCATGCATGCATGATCTAGGTTAGGTTTTTAAGTTTTCAATAAGTGTTTAAATACACCTTCAGCTTCTCATTGTAATAGATATTTCGTTTATCAATAAATATTGAAGAACCGTAGCTCATTCTGCATAATCTTTTTGTTTTATTCTTCCTCCAACCTTCCGGATTCAATGCAAATATTTAAGCAGTCTCCATCCATGATAGATTTGAAATCTATATCAATTCTAAAATGAAAAGATCACACACCACAATAGAATTCACAAAGACCTAAAAATATGTAACAACCTAAAAATATGTAACACTGTCCAAAAAGACTGCCATCGAAACCGTTGAAACTGTAAATTCAGATAAACAAAATATATTTCAATCCCATTGGGAGAATCTAATGAATTAGATGTTACTAAAGTAATAAATAAATTACAAGTGACATGCTAATTCAACATCACATATTTCACTTATCTATAAGTGATATAGATACATTCCCAATCCTCTATAGTGTACAAAATGCCTTTCACACATTGATTCTCAAACCAACCCATAGCATTATATAGTTATAGTGAACAATCACACCCACACGTACAATTATATTAGGCTCCTAAAAGACCGTAATGTACAAAGGAAATAACATAGCTAAGCTCGGCATGGATATCATCCGTTAATGAGCTACTTCCCGTGGCCATTGCCACTAGCAAAATCTATTTAACAATGTCGTTAATTAGCTACTTCTAGAGGCCATTGTTGCTTGCAAAACCTATCTAACAATGGCGTTAATTAGCTACTTGGACCATCAATATCAAATACTAAAACATTAGAAAACTATTTATATCCCCTCTACGGGACATAATAATAATTATCCATTATGGAGAGACTAAAATACCTCATTCGATATAAACTATTTATAAAATAATATCATAAAAATTAAATAACCAAACATATAAAAATAACACAAAGAGCACTTTAACCACATAAATAAATATGATTTAATCATGTGGGTAATCCCTCCCTATAATGATAATGTTTTTAATGCTTATATCGCACATGCTTGCATGCATACCAAGTGTTAAGTTCCTAGGGCTGAAAAGTAGGTTGTTACAAATATATTTTCTACGCATATATGTATATAATTCCAACTTAGTCAAACCACTAGATAGCTCATTGTTGACATTTTTCTATACTAAGATTCCAACTACTAACTTCGTGATACGTTCCTATGAGCATCATTAAGCATATATATATATATATATATATATATATATATATATATATATTAAAATGCCATGTAAAAAAGAAATAGGTAGTGAAAATTTATGGGGGAGATTCTCTAAAATTGTTGACATTAAGAATGTCTCCTTTACAAATGTAAAGGAGGATTTAGGAATTTGAAAATTATGCAGCCTTAGGTAGGAATAACATCAAAATCAAAATCAATGTTCTTTATGGATAATAATAATAATAATATTAATATTAGGTGAGAAATAAATATGAATTTCTAATTTTGGTATACATAATATTAAAGGTAAAAAACAATGGAAGGGAAAAACATAAGACACTTTACTACAACATAATGGAAGAAGTCATTTTTGAATAAACAACATAACAACAAAGAAGTCTTTTTTGAAAAAACATACCAAAACATCTATTTAAAATTCTTAATTTTGATCATACCCCTAGTTTATTTATTTTTTAATATTGATATGAGGCAAGTCCAGACTTTGTCTTTTGTGCTAGGTTTATGACCATGGTGTTATCGCATAATATCATGGAGCTTAAGAAATTGAGCGCAAAGGGATATTGCTGGTTTCTCCTATAAACAACAACACATGGAAGTAAGAAACTAGATTAAATAAACCAATAATAATTGTATCATGGTAGCTCAAAGGCTAAGGACAATAACTCCATAGGTTGTGATGGCAACCATGGACTTGTGAAGGAGAAAGAAAAAATGCATAACCATGGCTTCCTATTGCAATTATGGTTCCTTGGGTTTTCAAATAGGTAAATCAACATCTTTCTGTTTTGATTATGTAGTTCCTTAGATTTGATAGGTGATATATGAAATAACTTCTTCTTCTTCTTCTTTTCTTTTTTTTGTGGCTCTGGAAGTGATTAGCTATATGAAACTTCCTTCAACTTTCTAGTTTAAAAACTAGTGGAAGGTTAGGGAAACCATTCAATTTTTCAAGGTTTTCCAGCACTCTTAGCCCTCGCAAGCTTCTTCTTGGAGTCATCCTAATGATAGGTATGTAGTCTAGAAAATACCACAAATTGGTGAAGTCCAAAGATAATGAAAATGATGAATTTTTTAAGATTTGTTATTTATATCACTAATTATCTTATTCAAGAGCATTGCATGAGTTATCTAGCTCTAGAAAATTCCACTAAAGAATAACAACAATCATTCTAGCAACATCAACCATGGATCACTAAAAACCATCTCAAAAGGTAATTTACCATTTTTTCATAATGGGTCCCCTAGGCTTTTTTATCTCATCCATGATACAACCTTGCATTGTCTTTAATGATTTTGAGGACAACTAAAATTTTAAAATTAAAACTAACAATTGTATGCCTAAATTGTTCCATTTCTAGTTCTAGGTTCTACTTGAAAGGATAAGTTAAATGAGTTGAATCTTAAATGGCATTAATGAATACACAAACCAAATTTCCAAAAAAAAAATCCACCATATCTATCTACTTTTTCTCATTTGCTTCATGTAATTCTGTAAGAATACGTAATATGCACAATAGACCAAAGAAAAATGAATTAGCAAGTGTGCATAAAACTCTTGAAGGATATAGACATGGCATTCATTTTGTATCACCCCCGCATTAATTTCTCTGTATATGTGCCTTTGTTTGTTTTTGTAGATACAAAAACACATGGCATTGTCTAGCAACATATACTGCGAAGAATACATTTAAAGGTTTATATATTACACATAAATTTATGTTCCCAAAGTAATTCTACAATGAGTGATGAGTAATTCTACAATGAGTGATGAGGTAATTTATGAAACACTCATAAATAACACACCTTAAGATAAATTACTTCACAAAATGAACTTTTCTAAAAGAATTCAAATAGATTATATATTGAAACCTATAGCTATCCAAATATGCACAGTGCTACTTTGTGGATTTAAGGCACATTAAAAGGAATATGCAACAGTATTATATTTCTTCAAGGAATTATTGCTAAAGAGATACTCCTATACCAAAAAATAGAGAGTTGAGCAAAAATTTCAAAAGAAAATGAAAATAGTCCATCTTTAAATGTTTGCCTTCAAGCTAAGAGTATTTGCGCTCTTGCAAATTTTTTATCCAAATTGAATTGATATATATGTGGATGCTCCATCCATTGTTGTCCAAAAAAAAAAAAAAAATGATTCCCCGTTACGTTATAAATCTATGTGGTGTCCCACAATAGTTTGTCCTACTCAACATGAATATGAAACATGCAATTTGTTAGTCTAGTAATCACTTCCTTTTTATTTTCCTTATTCACAACTAAACTCACAACATATATATGTTCGGTGTTCATAGTACATATTTAGACATCAAGAGTAATGTGTAGGAATGCATACTTGGAAACCAGAGTAGGACCAGTAGTAAAAGTAAGAAGATTGATAGGACACATGGTATTTGTTTGACAATTTGAAGAGTTGCAAGACAAGGGAAAGAGAGTAACATTTACTATACATGCTCTAGATTATTTGGAGAATGAAAAGACGATAGGAATATAAAATAAAAACACACAAAAAAATGTTTGGAAGAAAGCATAGTAATATAGTAAAACCTAGATTCTATTAGTGAATGGAATGGAAAAACATTGTAAACTGCAAAGCAACACAAAATAGATTAGATGGTGTTAGCTTATCTCTAAATAGAGATGTGTCAGCTCATTCGCAAGAGTTGGTTATAAAGAGACCGCAAACGGTCTTTTATCATAAACATAATGTTGGGCATGGCCCAAGTTGGCACATTTTTGAAGATTTACAGTTTTGGCATTTGTGCAGTTTGGACTACAAAGCTTAGATGGCACAGTTTTGTCAAAGGTGCAGTTCGGATTGCGAAGTCAGATATGCGTAGCAAGCAGTGCGAAGTTGAGGCACAATGCAGTTATGCTGTTGCGCAGTGCCAATGGAGCAGCTATTTTGGGAAAATAGTATAAGAAAAGGTCGAGCAGATGAAAGCGACCTATTTTGGGTAAGCGACTCCATGACTCCCGACAGTTGAGTAAGGAGTGGCGTGGAGGCAGATGAAAGCGACCTATCAGTTAGAGTGGTAGAAAACCGTTAGAAGCTAAGCCACGAGTTGACAACAACAGGAAGGCCAGAGGGGTGGAAAGCGACATGCCATGATGCAGTTATAACCATTTCATGAAGACTGCGTCTGTCAAAGGGGTGAGTGAGCCACGAGTGGCCCAGAAAAGTGGCCATAAGCGAGTGGAGCAGCTGTCGACCATGACAGGCCGGGGTGGCGGGTAACTGCACCAGTTTTGGGTAACCTTAGGGTTTTGGCCCATATGTATTGTAACAGACGTGACCTAAGGGCACGATCTATATAAAGGGAAACTTTTGTAAGGGAAAGGGTTAATCATGAATAGTTGATTATTGTTGAATATTGATCTCTGTTGAGAGACTATTGTAAAGAGGCTCTACAGCTGTGTGCGTAGAGACCCATCAAAGAAGATAAGAGAGTCTGTAGCTATGTGTGCAAATTGGAACTATTGAACCCTTCCCATTTATAATAAAACAATAGTTCCTATGGATGTAGCTCCCTTCCTGGGGGTGAACTATGTTAAATCGCTGTGTTGTGTGATTGAATGTGTATTTGCTTTTGTTGAATGGCTAAGTTCTTGCTTATGAGTAACTGTATCTTCGCTTTTATATGTATTCTCCATAAGAATGAATGATGGGAATAATATGTTAAGTGTCGAACATGTATGTGTGAATGTTGAATGTACAAGTATTTATGAATAAGATGAATGCATGAGTATTGGGTAACACTAAGTCAGCATAGCCTATATAAGTGTAATTCCCTTGAAGCGCAGCACTGGAAGTGCGTAGTTGCATCGTAGTTCATTATATTACATAAGTCCGTAGAATCCATAGTTCAGGATGCTTGTTGAATGCATAATTTAGACTAAGTTAATATTGCCGAAGATGTGTGATTGCTAAAGAGGTAGTGTAGTCCTCAGTTGCGCTGTCCTGTTGTCGAGTAGCCAGTCCGTAGCACGCAGTCCTTGGATGCGTGACATCATAAGTGTTAACTGCGAAGTAGGTAGAACTTCGCGCAATCCCCCAATTTGTCGAACCGCGCATCACTAGGTTGTGGAAACCTAATTCTGCAACCTCCCCATAACTTCGCCTCGGGTGAGACCTCAGTCTGCTCACAGACTGTTTCCGAAAGGGTCGGTGAAAAGGGGTTTTGTTGGTTCCCTGAACCTGGGTCTATCTTGGAAAGTTAAAGACCAGTATATTGAGCCAACAAATGGTTCTGTTTCCACGCTTGAACTGGTGATGTGTTCATAAAATTGGAATCCACAAAAAACAAAAATATGGAACTGGGTGGACAAAACATAAAGGGATTTTGCAAGAAAGGAGAATAAACATCCGCATTTCTCTGACGAAGAATGGTTGCAAAGATATGTATATTATGAGATTTACAAAATATTCTTTGCATGTTTTAGTAATGACCTATACGATTGGTTTTCAAGGTTAGCAGAACGCAAAAATTGTTTTCAGGGAGGAGAACCCACGGCGTGGACTCCAGAACTGATATAGAGGCTTAAAGTGGTGGAAAGACCAATCTCAACAGTAGTAGA
Organism: Larix kaempferi; assembly: GCA_027924585.1. NCBI lineage: Eukaryota > Viridiplantae > Streptophyta > Pinopsida > Pinales > Pinaceae > Larix > Larix kaempferi. The sequence continues at coordinate 6,586,323 of BSBM01000619.1, forward strand.
CTTCTAGCTGGATAGCATACTAGAAGGCCACGTAACAGAATTCGTTGTGGATACCCTGAAGTCCTACAACGCAACATAAGCAGAGTTCTTTAAAGGATTTAGAGGTAAGTATCTGAACAACCTAAGTCTATATATCAAAATGCTTTTAGCTAAGAAAGGTGTTTTAAGAATGTAGTAAGATAGCTAGTTTTTTTGAGTCTGTAATGTTCAGATCTAATGACAGTGATATAGAAGAACACATTCATACACTAAGAAGTGGTAAAAGATATAATTCTAGTGCAAAAAAGAGGTCTAGCGAACATGAACTTCACATAGACACTGAGTTACAAGTTGAGACTGATAGCCAGACATAACTTCCAGTAGCTACCTATCAGCCTATCACTAAGCAGAATCCGCCAGTTGAGAATAATGCGCATCCTAATCCATAGAATGTCAATAGTAGTAACACCGTGGGAGTGAGTACCCAGAACATTCCGCGCAGTAGTATCCCTACCACCGCACATAACACTACTCCTCCCAGAAGGAGAATGATATGCGATATAAAACTACCGATATTCAAAGGAACGGGTCTAGAAGACCCTGGGAAACATTGGTTTCTATGTGAAGCTGTTTGGAACGTTAAGCAAGTCCAAGATGATGCTATTAAGCAAGCACAGCTCGTCACTACATTCAGGGACAAAGCCTTGAATTGGTTTATGAAGTATTATGCTAGACATAATTGAACTCTAGTAGATATCAAGGCTGCCCTCCAAAGAGAATTCAAGAAACCTAAGTTAGAGTCACAATGTGTAACAAAACTCAAAGAGATTAAGCAAAAAACTAATGAAACAGTATGGGAATTTGACCATAAATTCAAAACATTGTTAAACCAAGTAATATTTGACATCGCACTGTAACAGTACCAAGATTGGTTCATAGCCATGCTGTTGCCACACATTAGACTGCCATTAATGCAATAGAAGGTGGCTTTGCAGACAGAAGCCTTGGAAATTTCCATGAATCTAGATGCTTCGCCGATAGGAGAGACCATCCATGGCATGGTCCAGATACAGAACCAACTAGCAAACCTAACACTACAACTACAAGACATTAAGAAAGGAAAAAAATCAGAGAAGAAGTCGGGTGTACAAAATGTAAAGGAGAAGGACTCCCAAAGCAACACTATCCAGTTTTCAAAGATTACATTGATAGTGGAGCATCAAATCCACTAAACTAGCAGCAAGTACCATGGTGTGAAATTTGCCGATGCAGAGTACATCGCCCTGAAGATTGCTATTTAATTTAGAAGTATGTGCGAACACCCAAGAACCTATACTGCACATTCTGTAAATCAGTTGGCCATGATGATTCCAACTGTAGAGCATATGAGCTAATGATGGAAAGAAAGCATGATGTTTACAGATTTCAAGAAGAAACACCGCAGCACAATGATAATGCGTAGTATGATCAAGGCGCATATATAGGCCGTGGTGGATTTCGAGGAAGATGAAGAAATACTGGCCCATGAAGAGGAAGAGGTCATATGATATGCTATAACTGTGTTTAGCCTGGTCATATATCCAAAGAATGTACCAATGATTGTACTACCTGTAGATACTGTAAGTCTTTTGACCATGTTATTGAGGCATGCCCAATATTGCAAGCAAAAATGAAAGAGAGAAGACAAGAAGGGCAGAACCCGAACCTTTAGAAGATCGTAGCAGAGAAAATAACTAGAGATCCAAATATTAACGTTGTGATGCGAAGTGGCGCTGCAACAAGAAGAGATAAACAACCAGAAGCCTCGACTTCTGAATACCACCAAGCTAAGTAGACACTTGCTGAAGGGGTCTGGATAAGAAAAGCAACTGGGAAAGCATATGCTTTCAATCTGGACGGAAACAAAGAAGTCTTCGAAGAAGAAAGGGAGACCTTCAGAGAACCTAAACCTGTAACACCAAGAATTAAACTGATATGTGAAACAAAGCATATGAAGGATATGCCATCAGCATATGATAAAACATGTAATGCAGTAGAAACAGGGACTTCTGTTTCGCAATTCCTCTGGGGCTGTATGAAGTTACTGAAGAGCGAAGAGGCCTTTGTAGAATTGCAAAACTTACTAAACCACTATGAACAACGTAGTTACACGAGTATTGTTCATAGAGAGTTCACCATATAAAAATTTATAAGAGAACAGGCCGAGAAATGAGGCTTAGTGTGCAGATTGGAGACTATGAAATGGACTAGGTTATCCTTGACTTGGGATCAGAAGTGAATGTCTTGACCAAGAAGACATGCGAACAGATGGGGAAACCAAGGTTATCATGGTCACCTATCCAACTAAGACTATCTAATCAACAGAAAGTTATTCCCTTTGGAAGACTCTCGAATGTACTTGTGGACATTGATGGAGTAAGGAGTTCAACAGACTTCGAGGTTATTGAGATCATCGATGATAGTAACCCATATCCAGCACTACTAGGGATAGACTGGGAGATGGATAACCTCGCAATTATCAATTTGAAGAGAAAAAAGATGATCTTAAAAGGACAGGATATTAGGGTCATCGCACCCTTGGACCCTTCACAAGGACCGGGATACAGTGAACTAATACAAGAAGAATGCAGAGCACAAGACCTTGATCGCATCTACAAGATGACTGCAAATCAGGCTGACTACATCAATCCTACAACTTATGGAACGTTGAGTTGGCGTTGCGACAACTCTTTCATATCAGACTCCGAGGCAGGATTGGATAGTTAGCAAAGCAGAATGCACGAAGTATCTGCTAGGTGATGTGCGCAAATCAAAAAATCACTACGCTGGGTTGGAGCAAAGGTAAGTCCAATCCCTACCTATGATGGTTTAGGTAGCATTCATTCATTTTTTCAAGAATATACTATAATTCTAGATGAATATAAGCTGTCAGCATTAGATTCAGCACTGCACGCTACACCTACTAGATGGTGGGCCGCACATAAGGACAGTCTAAAAACATGGGAACAGTGCAAGCACATGATGGAAACCAGATTCACAGAGAAAGCTGGGCTGATAATAGTAAAGTATAATGGACAAACAAATCCAATAGATCACATAGAGATTTGCTCACGAAAATGGGAACATAGACCTCAACCAGAGTGGGTCCATCTATTTGTGCACACATTAGAGCAGATCCCAAAGAACTGGTATACAGCCGTAGAGTTTCGCAGAGGAACAACAGACCGGTCTATCATGACTACGAACTTGCAAAGAAATTTCAGCTTCGAAGATGACTTTCCAAGTATAAACGAGGCTCTGCATATTATCAAAGAGAATATATTTGAAGATATACAGAAACCTGTTTATCAGCAACCGGAATGGGAAAGACAGGTAGAGCACACCCTTGAATGTTATAATCTCACCGTAGATGAAGAAGATGAAGAGGAAAGCGATGATGAGGATTTGTGAAATATCCACATACATGAATCAGAGGGAGCTCGCAAGGTAGAAGGACCTCCATTAGAAATTCCGTATCTGAGCAACCCTGTCAAAACAAGAAAAGTTAACATTGGCACAAGTGAAGAACCAAAGTTCACATCTATTGGTGATTACTGGGATGAAGAAACGGTCGCCCAGATCATAGACCTTCTTTGTGAGTATGAGGATTTGTTTCCAACAGAGTTCTCCGAAATGAAAGGAATTTTGGGCGACTTGGGAGTCATGAAGATACCTCTCAAGCTAGGTGTAAATCCCATTAAGAAGAGGCCTTATTGGCTGAATCCCAGATACAAGGAGAGAGTGAAGGCAGAGCTCGATAAGAAGCTTGCTGCAGGAATTATTGAACCGGAAGAAGAATCAAAATGGATAAGTCCCATGGTTATCCAGGACAAAAGTACTAAAGGAGAGATCAGGATCTACATAGATCTCAGAAAGTTGAATGATGCATCATTACATGACCCATTTCCTACTCCATTCACAGATGAAGTACTAGACAATGTTGGAGGAAATGAGGCCTACTCATTCACTGATGGATTATCTGGATACCATCAGATCATAATTGACTCAACATACAGACATAAAACTACATTTTATACTGAATGGGGCTCATATCAGTATACAGTTATGCCATTTGGTTTGAAGAATGCACGTACTATATTTTCCAGAGTTGTTTTGGATGCATTCAAGGACTTTATCCATAATTTCCTAGAAGAATATTTTGATGATTGGACTGTATTTGGTTTACTAAAGAACCATTATGAAAAAATCAGAATGATGTTATCTTAGTGTAGACAACATCAAATTTTGTTGAACTTGAAGAAAACTGTTTTCTGTGTTCCCTATGGCATTCTACTAGGACACATTGTGTGTAAGCAAGGTCTGATGGTTGATCCTGCAAAGATCGCAGTCATTGTGAATCTACTGGCACCAAATTCAGTAAAGCAACTTCGCACTCCACTAGGACATACATGATACTACAGAAATTTCATCAAGGGTTATGCACAGATAACCACGCAGATGGAGAAAATTCTAAAGAAAGAAGTGAAGAATGCTAGACAGGATTTGATACATTAAAAGAGAAAATGGTAACTGCTCCTATTCTAGTTTTTCCAGATTGGAATAAACCAGTTCATGTACATTTTGATGCTTCATCTATTACATGGGGCATTGTGCTCTCTCAACCAGGAGAAGGGGGCATTGATCAACCCATTTCATTTTCAAGCAGAAAACTATCTTCAACCGAAAAGAATTACACCACCACAGAAAGAGAGGGTTTAGATATGGTGTACACACTACATAAATTCAGGCACTATTTGTTGGGTGCGTACTTCTCCATGTACACTGACCATTTAGCTCTGAAGTACTTGGTGAATAAACTAGTATTAGGGGGGAGAATATGCATATGGATACTACTCTTTCAAGAGTATGACTTTGAAATTATTGTTAAACCAAGAATACTGAACCTAGGACTTGACCATCTTTCAATAATTGAGTCAAGCGAAGAACCCACAAATCTTGAAGACAGTCTGCCTAACGCGTAGTTATTTTCCATCCAGATCACAGATGATTATTACAAATATATTATAGAATTCTTGACTACAGGATTTGCACCCATAGAGTTCACTACATAGCAGAAGAAGCAACTGGTAGTTAAAGCAGTAGACTTCACCATCATCGCAGGACAACTATACAAGTTAGGACCGGATGAAGTGCTGTGCCATTGCGTGTTAGAACATGAAAAGCCATTTATATTGGCTGAGGCACATTCAGGTGTGTCTGGAGGTCACTACGCAGGGAGAGCTACTGCGCATAAGATATTAAGAGAAGGGCTATGGTGGACTACACTCCACAAAGACTTAAAAGAACATTGCCGAAGTTGCAATGTGTGCCAAAGAACTGGAAAGCCATCGCGAAGAGATGAAATGCCACTAAGACCACAACTAACTTTACAAGCATTTGACAAGTGGGCTATTGATTTCGTGGGGCCTATTAACCCACCAAGAAAGAGAATTGGCTCGAGATATATTATCACCACTACAGATTATCTCACTAGATGGGAAGAAGCAAAACCAGTGAAGGACTGTAGCGCAGTTACTGCCGTGGAATTCATTTTTTAGAATATCATAACAAGGTTTGGGTGCCCAAAAATATTAATGAGTGACCAAGGAACTCATTTCTTAAAAATTACCATTGAAGCACTAACTGAAGAATTTCAAATACATTACCAGAAGAGTACATCATACCATCCACAAGCCAATGGAACTGTCGAAGCATTTAACAAAGTGATGGAAAATGTGTTGACCAAAGTATGTAACACAAATAGAGATGATTGGGATTTGCACATACTAGCTATACTATGGGCATATAGGACATCTTGTAAGAAACTGATAGGCCATACACCATTCAGGTTGGCCTATGGACAGGAAGCTGTGATGCCGATGGAGTACATTGTACCAAGCTTAAGGATTGCAACATTCACAGACATGGCAAATGAAGAGACATTACAAGAAAGGATTCTACACTTGGTTGGATTGGAGGAGGATTGCTTCATTGCAAGCTTTCACCAGCAAGTGCATAAGGGCAAAGAAAAAGCATGTCATGATCGCCATATTAAGCACAAACTCTTCCAGGTAGGAGACCTTGTCCTCCTGTATGATAGTAAATTCATGAGATTTCTGGGAAAATTTAAAATGCATTGGCTTGGGCCATATATTTTTATGCATGTTACTAACAGTGGCGCAACTCAGTTAGCCACGTTAGCCTGAGACAACTTACCAGGTCTGGTTAATGGAAGTAGACTAAAACCCTACCGGGATAGTCCTACTTCGTCGAACCCTCAGTGAAGTGAAGATGCACAAATATGAAAAAAAAAGAGAGAGAAAAGAAAAAAAAAGAAAAGAGAAGTAGAAGCGCAAAGTTGCGAAGTTCAAAATGCAACCGTGCAGATCAAATGAAACAGGATGAATGCGAAGTGTACACTAGAAGCTGCGATGTGAAGCATGAAGTGGAAGCGCAGCTACGAAGTTAAAAATGAAGAAGCACACGTGCACAAAACAAACGCACAAGAATATTTCGTCAGAACCGCCAGCGCATTCCAACGGAAAAAGATAACCGTCACAATTGTCGGCCACTTAGTGAGCTGTTATTGAAAATTTCGGCACCGAAAAAATCCTGAATTAAAAGAAAATATGGCCCATTTGATCATAATGAATAATGAAATGACTGAGATCTCACCGAGATCCGGCCAATAAACTTGGAGTTAATGCCTCACTTAACTGATTAAACAGCTTGTCGGCACTGGAAGCGTTCAACATTTAAAGAAACATCACCGGATCAGAGATAATGATTGGCGGAAAAGACCAAGATCTCAGAGGAGATCTAGCCGAACGACAAGACATTGAATGATCTAGTAATGGTTCATCGATGCGTTCTAGGCTAGCAGCATCTATAAATAGTCATCAGATAAGCACTTGGGGGTTTTACCGTGATTTTCCATCTTGTCTATGTGTGAGTCCAAAGCTTTAATAGTTAGAAAGCCGAGCGTTTTTCAAGTGAATGAGCGAACCAGTCACCATCGACGAAGTTTTAAAAATATTCAAGTAGTCGGGTTTGCAGGGAGCAATGTCGGCAGCTTCCTAGAAACCTGAAGTGGAGAAGGGGGCCTCATCTCGGAGCTCTGTAAGGCATGCCGCAGAGATGAAAAAAGATAAGCACCCAACTACAGAGTAAGAGGAGCCAAAGGCAACAAAGCCACAGACACCAGTCATAACTTGTGAGTGACCCATCCACCTCGTGCATGAATATATCCCACCTAGGCGAGAGGATGCACCAGTTGGCGACCTTGAAAAAAATGTCGTCTACGAGATTCCGTTGGCGTCAGTCTCGAGTCAGGTGAAGGTTGAAGAAAATCTTATAGCTAAATTGCAATATTGCAAGTTCAAAGATTATGACTTGTTGGAAGGAAGTCAATCCAAGCCAAAGAAGTACCTACAATTTCAACCAGACCAGTTGTTACATCTAAATATTCCCATCATAATACTCAGTGTAAACATCCCTAAAGTTCCTTGGACTAAGTTCTCAACTTGGAAGAGATACTGATCTATTTCTATTGGGTTTAGTGAGGTCGTCGTAGGTCACCTTTGTGCAACCTGCAACGTCGCAGGTCACCCTCATGTAGCCTATGACAATGTCAGTTAAATGGATAAAGGGCATCTTCGAGTCCATTCTCGAAGGTGTGTGATGTGGATCTCTATCCCTAACCTATAGGGGAGTTGGCATTCGGTTCCCTAGCCCTTTGGGGAGGATCCCTTAACCCTCTCCCACTATATCTCAACCTACCCTATCCTCTTAGTCCTATATATATGAAGCTCATTCCCATGCCAAGAAGAGGAAGTCTATAGTACTTGCATGCTGGTGAAATTAGCTTAGGAGATCTCTACTCATTTCTTGGGAGACATATACTTCCTTTGGAGGCTTTGGCATTAGCTTGTTGGAGGAGGATTGTGACGTTAAGATTTGGTTGTAATCATCACTCTTTGTACTTGCCTTTTAATACAGTAATATAAATGATTTCCACCAAATGTTGTTGTGTTAATGATGTTTGTGTAGTTTACCTTCTTAACTGTTTACTTAGATCTATTACTGTTTAGATGCATTTTAATTGCTTGTATTGTTCTGTATGACTTGATAGGTCTTGCAGCTGAGATCTAAAGACTGCGAAGCTTGGAACAAAATTAAGGAGAAATATCTACAAGCTAGAGGTAAGACGTCTAATTACCCAATCTTTAACTAGATCTAGGAAAGTTGTTTCATTTTCTGTCTCACTTGTTCTAGACTTACGTTGAGCCAGGGAGATCATGCCTTTAGTCCGCTTTCGGTAGATTGTCCGGTAACAAGTTTGGTGACCATACTAGGGAAGAAAATTGCATTGTTTTACGTTTTTAGTTTGAAAGTCATTTTCTCTGATTTCTTTGTGAGCCATTTCTTTTGCCTCCTTAGCCACTTCACCACCAAATCTTCTCTTTTGAAGAGTCTATTGACTTCCTTTGAGTCTATATGTTTGATTTTCAAACCTTTTGGTTGATCATATTTGGAGATCTTTGTCATTTTTGCATAGGGATATCGCCCATCGCACCTGGGAAATAAAGCTGGAGCGACGTTTCCCTATCAAGCGCAGTTTGCTGCCTTGCAACCTGCGACGTTGCCGCATAGCATAGTTTGACATCCTGTGCCATCGGTGTAGTTCACCTATTTTCCACCTGCGACGGGTGCTCTGAGCCTGACCAGAGACTGTGACGAGCAGTCTAACCTTGTGCTTGGGTTCTCTCTTCTCCAACCTTTGATTTTGGTTTGTCTTACAGACCTCCTCTGCACTATATATTCCAGTCAGAGACATTTTTTTTCAGCAGTGTTTTGCTTGGTTTGTTTGTGTTGGTTTTTTGGGTCTTTTGAGATTTGGATCCATGTTTGGACCTTTTGAGTCAAAACTAGTGTTTTGACCCATATTAAGGTTTTGAGATCATTTTTTGGGTTTGGTGTGATTGGCTTGTTTTAAAGACTTGAAAAGTGTGGGATATCCATATCTTTTTAAGCCTCTTTTTCTTGGGTTGTGCATCTTGTTTCTCTTACATGCTGAGCTATATAATGATTGTTGGGAAATATTGATTCCTTGTCTCCACTTTAGTTCAAAGAAAAGCTTATTTTTTGTCTCTCTTTTGCTATATTCATGAAATTGGAAAACATAAGTATTCTTCTTGCTTTGATTTTATCATTTGATATTCTTGGTCTTACATTCATAAGAAGAAGAAAGGCTTGTTCCATATTTGTGTGCATTTGAGTTGGATAAGATTATTAAGTGCTTTTTCTTTGTCTTGCATTTGATTGGAAAAATTTGTGAAATCCTTCTTTCCATAGCTTATATGTGTCTTTTTCAAGTGTAAAAAGATAGGAAATGGATTAGAATTGTTGCATTTGGTGTTCATAATAAGATCTCTTTTTGTCACTTTAGGATATTTTGGGTATCGTTTTACATGATTGGTTATCATTCATCACAAAAACTAAAATTGCATTTGCATTGGGTTGTGCATTTGGGAACGGAAAAGAACTCTCTCTCCCATAGCTAGAAATTCATTGAAAGAAAAAGTTGCATTGATTCATTCTACATGCATGGTTTGAGTCAGGTCTTCACACTGTCGAGTTGCACTTCCATCACCTTTTTGAGTAAAGCAACAAGCCCTAAAATTTACATACCCTAACTCAACACACATTTAACCTCACTTGAGGGTAAAGAACAATCTTGTAGTTAGGTAGGACACCGGGGATAGGAATCCAAATAATTCCCCCTTGTCATTTTACATCTGAGACATAGTTGTTTTCTCTTAGGGTGCTAAAATACTCTTGTATTTGTTGACATGGTCATTAACCAGTTTGTTGATAGGGCCTCCCATTCCATGGGGGTAAGTAGTGAGGACAAGTTCATAATGGACTTTGTGGAATGTTGCACTCCACTTAGCGCCTAAGGACATCTATCCATTGTCTTCCTTGTATTTTTCGGCCACCATACTGGTTGTACAATGGATAAAAGGAAGAAGCCCCAGTATCCTTCTCAGAAGTGTCATGAATGAGGTATCTTAGTGACTTTTCTTCTAGGGTTCTTTTATTCGGGATCCCTTTCGGTAGAGGGATATCCCTTCATCTTTTGGTCTCTCACTTCGTATTGTCCGACTTGGATTTCATCACCTTGTGGGGGATATGATCTGTTGAGGTCTCCAGACCTTATTTAGGAGGACTGCTTTCTATTTTACCTTATAGAGGGTCTTTTATTTCATAGTGTTGCTTGTTGGATTTCTAGCCTCTTTGTTATCACTCGCTACGACATCAGTCCCAGTCAAGTTTTTTGAGCTTGCTTTTTGTCCTGTGTGCCTCTTTTTCTTCTAGCTTCCCTTTTGCACACTCGGGTGCCTTAGGGTTTTTGAGTTATTTTTAGCAAGACTTCATCCACATCACTTGGTCTTGTTCCATGGATCCATCTCCATGCACCCAAGCTCCTTCTGGGACTACCAATCAAGAGACCCCTTTTCATGGGGTACCTTTTAATTTTCCTCCAGTTGGAGATATTGGTCCTCCCTTTATTGCTATTTTGAATCTTCCAGGATTGACCATAGGATTACCGGTATGGTTATTCAATCCGGTGATTCCGGTTTGTAATGTCCCCACTTGCTGACCACTGCGAGGCAAGGAACATACTACCAATCGATGGGGCTTTTAATCAAAATTCAGCCCACTCATTTGTTTAAAAGAAATAAAATATGAATGTGCAGATGTAAACAATCAATCATGCACAGCGGAAACAACATCCACACAATCATTCGAATACATTCAACATGTCAATTTCAGTCATTAATAAAAACATTTCAGAAATAAATACATAGACAGAAACACTTATCTTCATTTCAATTGTCCCAAGCAACTAGCTATGCCGCGGCAATGTTCCACCCAACCATAGGCTCTTCGACAGCTTATACGGAGTCCGTCCGAAGGCCACCCCCGAGCTGGGCATGATTCTCACAAGGACAAAGGGACATTCATGCTCACACACAGTCCATTAACCATTTTGTTTTAGCCAAGCCAGTCTAACTGGGTTTATCAGGCTACACTTGCACAATGGATGCTTATTCCCAATCCCAAGCCAGCACAAGGGATTACCCATCACCCATACCCATCATACTCTTCTCTCACACGGCATGCACAAACAGGGGCAGGGGTAACAGTAGGATTTACAAACGAGATGGCCATGGGTTCTCCCAAAAACGTTCCCAACCAAAAACGGATTATAGGATGGGGCAAACAACCACAGGGATGAAAACGATTTCTTCCCCAATATCTCAGCCTTCAACAGCCCAAAACGGCCTCTATTGTAATGTCATTCATTTTCCCCTCTTCCCCACTGGTATCCAACACAGAAAAACGCCCTTCTCTGCTGGGGAAAAGAAGAAAACGTTTTTCCCCATGCCTGGAAAACGCCCAGGTAGTTCTGAACTCGTGAGGGAGGAAGAATAGTTATGGATAATGGCTGGAGAGCAATTTCGTGGCTCTCTCTTGCCCAAGGAGACCCACACGATTTTCCATGAAGGGTGGCTTTCCCATACCCGATTTTGGACAGCCATACCTCCCCATTCCCAAGGCATTAACTTCCCCAACCAATTCTTGGGAGAAATCAATGGTTGGGTACAAAAGTCAACATGGGTAGTTGAGGGTTTGATGGGTTCTCTCATTGACACTTGGCTTGACTCTAGTGGCTCAAGGGTTTGAATGTTTTTCCCTCCCAATTCCTTGTGAAATCATGCCCCCATCTCTTTGTTGCATTGCATAGCTAGTTGTGGGTATTTTTATTAAAATGCACATTACATGATATTTGAATTTCCACTGTGCATTGCTAGCACGCAAACCATATGCATCACGAAATCGATGGCGAGGCCTTGGCCTTGAGCTCCTCACCATGATTTCATAACAATATTACATCATTTATAATGTTAATGCCATGGGGTCAAACTGGGGACATTACATTCCCCTCCCCTTGGAATAACACCGTCCTCGGTGTTTCAACACTTCGGACTATATACCCACTTTACACATGATGCATAATTCACAGATGGTGGCAGGTCTGTCCTGCAATTCGTCTCTTTACTTTGATCTTTCACGATCAAGTCCCCTAGCTTCCACAAGTTCCTCCTGCTAGCTTTGGTCTTCCAGCTCTACAAGTGGGCATTGCTCCAAAGCAATGCCTTCCATTTGTTTATCTTCCAGCTGATCTACAAGTCTGGAATTTCATGGATGCCATCTTTCTTGTTGTCCCGACAACTATCTGTGAGACTTATCATGGCAATTCCTGTTAGGACAAGCATAACACAATAATAAAATTAGTCAATTATTTTCCTAATTGACTTGGAACGTCCATGCTTTACTCACGAGACTTCCACACATTTCATGCTTTCCCACATACACATGAACTCATTCATGTTCATCCTTTCACAAGAAAATAACTATTTCAGCATTCACAATTCATTTCAAGCAATTAAACACCAATTGTTCTCATTTATGACATGCACTCAATAGTCTTTTGTTTCTGAGATGCATCAGTCAAAAGGAAAGAGAAGAGTAAGAGTTTCCCCCTCTTAGTCTTGTTCCAATCCGGAGCCACACCATCACTTGTGGTTCTATGCTCCTTAGCCTCTTTCACTTCAATGTGAATGCTTGACTTTCCCTTTCTTGGCTATGACACTTAATGTCTAAGGTCTGCATGTGGATTTCAACTAGGAAACCCTTCCCCATTGTTGTTTATAGAACCTTTGGCTGCTAGGACCCACACGGTTCCACCAGCACCATCTTTCATTACTGCTCATATTGAGCTCTTTAGGACAGTCATATGCCCACATGCATCTTCCAGATGCTTTCATAGTCCTTGCTTCCAGCAATACCTACACTCAAACATTGAGTCAATTCACATGTTTAGTGTATTTTCATAGTGTTTATATGCAAATGAGAAATTTAAGAAATCATAATTAAATCATACGTATCTTCATAAGCAAGAGTTGCAAGATAACCAAATACTTATCTTTATTGGATGTCTTCACTTTATCCCACAGGATCCTTCTTCGCTTTCCAAGCATTGGATTTCCCTTGGATACAACAATCAATGTTGGGCTAGCACGCAGGCTACTCCACCACCATTCGAATAGGCAATGCCAGGCCAGTACGCTGACCGGTTTTATCCATTGTTTAAGGGAATGTTTGGTCAGCACATCAGCTGCTCCACAACATCGAGTGGTTAATGTTCCCACCAATTATTCTCTGAATTTACCAAGAATTTTATAGCTCCAACCAGTTACTCTCTGGCTTTAACAAGTATTTATAGCTCCAACCAGTTACTCTCTGGCTTCACCAAGCATTTATAGCTCTTTCAGGGTTCTTGTTTCCTGTAATGGCCAAGGTTTCCAACAAGAAACAACAGTGTATTAGCTTGGTTGCAATAAGACTTGGATCTGGAATCCTCATTATTCCAAACAAGAATTAAATGAAAATGAATACTTATCTATATTGTGCGTTTCCTCGCTACTCCACAGGTTTCCTTCTCTGCTTTACAAGCCTTGGATCACCTGTGGGGTGGATGCTTGGCCAGCACACATGCTGCTCCACAACATCATCTGAATAGGCAATGCCAAGCCAGTACGCCGACTAGGTTTATCAGGCATCCCTCAAAATCAGTATGCTAAGCCAGTACGCCGACTGGGTTTATCAAGCATTTCTAAATCAGTATGCTAAGCCAGTATGCCGACTGGGTTTATCAAGCATTTCGAAATCAGTATGCTAAGCCAGTACGCCGACTGGGTTTATCAAGCATACAATAACCATTTCCAAGCCAGTTCTCCGACTGGGTTTGTCAGGAAATATCACCCAAATAACCAGTACCTCCACAACATGCAAATATCCAATGCCAAGCTAGTACACCGACTGGGTTTGTCAGGCATTAATTTAACAACATGCCAAGCCAGTACACCGACTGGGTTTATCAGGCATCCAACAACCTTTCGCCACAACTCCCAAATAACCAATGCCAAGCCAGTACGCCGACTGGGTTTATCAGGCATACAACAAGCATTTGCCACAACTCCCAAATAACCAATGCCAAGCCAGTACGCCGACTGGGTTTATCAGGCATACAACAACCATTGCCAAGCCAGTACATCGACTGGGTTTCTCAGGCAATAAAAACAACATAATATGATTGCGTGGCTCCTTCTCTTGTGCAACCAGTGGTTCCCTCCAGGAACTCCATAGGTGACTCACTTGATTGCAGGCTAGCATGGCCCCACAATACCCACTCACACTACACAAGGATGATACCCCTTTTCTGCAACACAGCTCCCCGGGCCTATCCATCCCTTCTAGTGTCCTTTAGTGTGAGCGTAGAAAGGTTACCACTGCCCATACAGTCCTATTGAGCACCCTTTCTTCACTTTGCCTCTTTCATGCAACACCAAGTTGCATTTGTGTAAGCTGTTAGCACAAGAAGGATAAGCAGGCTCATCAGTATTGTTGCCCAAAAATTGTAATCATATTTCATATCATTCACTATCAAGTATTGAAACACCAGGAATGCGTCCATTCCCTTAGAGTGTAGTCAATATTGAAAACCCTATCATGACCCAGCACCAGAAAAGGTGTGCACCCCCTCTCTGATGTGCGCCATGTAGGCCCTAATCATACTCAAGCAGTCTGCAATGATATAAATAAAATAGAGCATGCTCTGCATATTAACCCTAATAATTTAGGCATGAATGTTCTTGTCTAGGGTCACAGAATACTCATTCATTTCGCAGATGTGCCTCTCATGCCTTCTGGGCATAGCTTTACCATTTCACTTTCATGGTTTACCGACATGCAGTTTGGCTGAGACATTATCAATGGCGTTTCACCCAAAACCCATTTCCAGAGCATGGGATCATCCCCATCTAGTTTGGCTTCTGCAGGCCATCACACATGGTCTTCCTGCAATGTGTCATCCTGGCACATTAGCAATGAGTCTCTCCTCATAGTGTTTGGCCCTTGTAAGTGGTATCACACTGCCCATTATGGTTTCACCCTTGCTACCATACCTGAACATCCACCTACAGCATGTCTTCCCGACACAATTCTATATAAGCCAAACAATCATTAGCAATTATAAGCAATTCTCAAATCTGAAATTTGAAACTCTGTTTTCCTACAAAAATTAGATTTGCAACTATGAGACTATTCTCATAAACTTAACCCAGACAATTTTCGAATTCATTTCATGCGTAAATTTACAACCATGAGAACCTTCTCATAACCTTTGGCTTTTGCACATGGTAGATCCCGGTCCTTACTGTGGACTTATCCTCATTGCCATACGCAAGACTTTTCTACCCGAAAACTGAAACTTCAGTCAGCCAAACACGTTGTGAGTATCTACGCACATAATCATTCCTTGCCATAACAGTCACTGAAGTGATCTCAGAATTATAATACTCAATAATTCAAACACCTTCAGCTGTTTAACATTTGAAATGCAATGAGATATATGTATATTTCTATATATGCATCCTTATCATAATAGAATTTCAAGACATAGTCACACTATCTATGCAACTTAAATAAATCGTAAATACTCATTATTTCACAGTCATATCATTCATACAACTCTGTCCTTCCATAGAGCATTCTAGCAGCGCATCGATCATGATTTGGCTCTTCATGCACTTACTATTCTACATTCATAACATCTCATGAAATGATCCTAGAATTATCATCAATTCATCATTTCATTCATTATTTATTTTGCAATAACATATGCATCATCCCTATGCATTCATACAATGCATCCCAAGATTTATAAAATCTCTTAATGCCCATCTACTCAATGCTACCTTGCATTGTTTCATGAGTACTTATGCATTCAAGCATATTATGATCGAAACATGACTACCTCATATAACTTGCATCGCCATAATCAGGACCACCAGTCCTCACTTGCTTTGGTTATTAAGTACATAACCAACATACACATGACATGATATAAATTCATATGAATGCATGGAGATTTCTAAACAGTCATAGGGTGTAAGGATCATTTCCTTCACTTACCCACACCTCACCAAGCTTGGTAGGTTAACAGCCCCAGTTGATATTCAATATTACATGCAAATTAGCTCAACATAGCTCAAACATAGTTGAAGAGATCTTACCAAATCCCCTTTCAACATTCATGCAATTTGGCACCAATAATCATTACCTGCATGGGTACCATTAACATCGTCTGATGTCACCTGATCAGTTGGCCTCTTACCAAGGTTGCTCAGTCTTTTTTCCAACTTTATGATCACAGATTTGCTGCGCCATCCTTTCTGCCTAAGGTTGTTGGCTTCATGCAACAACATCCTCAGAACATTTAGCCATGCTCTTTGTTATCTTTGGTCCTACAACCAATACCAACATCAATAGTGATTATCAATCACAATATTCTCCATTAGTGGTTTATTTCATATGCCGACTTCATTATTCTACCAATGTGCAATATCCCATTTATGCACAAGCATTTCTATATGTACTATGCAATTTGTTAAGATGCCATCTAGTGCATATACATCTATGTAATCCTTTACATTTCTAACATTTTTAGGGCATATGACAATTTCATAATTATAAGTATGATAACAAACAGAGGTTTAAGAAATTCTTCCCTTTTCGGTCCCTCATCGTGACATGGAATTCGTCTTCCATATCCTGCAATTGTAGAAATTGCCCATATTGACAACAAAATTTGCTTGTTAAAACAGCCACTGGCACTCTTCTGCACTAAATATCTATGATATAAATAGAACTCCTTCAAACTTTGGTCATGCATCATTGTTCCCTGCTGGACAAGCTTTCCAATGCCTGTCTTCATGCTCCATTCTGACATCAGGTGCAGGAACTGCATCCTTTCAAAAATGACAACTTTCACTCCCATTCTGCACATTTTACACAGCTGCATTCTATTCTCAGAATTTCACAAATTACTTCATGCACGTGGGAAGAATGCTATACTGACAATTCGTCAAATCACAAACAAAGACACATGAGGGGGAAAAAGAAAAGTGGGTCAAGGGGGCTTGCCCCCTTGTGGCTTCCCTGCGCCACTGCAGGGCGGGTCGAGGGCAGTGCCCTCGTTTTTTTTTTTTTTTTTTTTTTTACGAATCATGCCGCATCGGGCGGTTTGCGAAATCCTGCCGCAACGGGCAGTTCGCTAAATCCTTCTGCGATGGGTGGTTCACTATATGCTCCCACAACTGCGGGGCGACTGGCGGAATGCTCCCGCCGTTCGGGTGATTTTCGGCTCGCGTCCGTTGCGGGGCAGTTCGGCGACGGCTCCCACAACTGCGGAGCAGTTCGCCGAACGCTTCCGCAATGGCGGGGCGATTTTCCGAACGCTCCCGCAATTGCGGAGCCATTCGGCGAAGGCTTCCGTAATTTCGGAGCCGTCCGCAGAATGCTTCCGGGTTTCAGGGCGGTTTTCGAAATGCCCTTTTTCGGAACAACTTGCGGAATGCTTCCACAATTTCGGAACGATTCGCCGAAGTCTTCCGCAGTTGCGGAACGATTCGGCGAAGTCTTCCGTAGTTGCGGAATGATTCCTCGAAGTCTTCCACAATTTCAAAATGACTCGCCGAACTCTTCCGCGTTGCGGAACGATTCGCGGAATCCTTCTGAAAATTCTTTTTTCACGCCGACACTTAGAAAATTTTTCACTTAAAGAAAAATTTTTCTCCGCTGTTTCGGAGCCATTGGTTGAATTCTTCCGCAATTTCGGGAAGGTTCGCGGAATCCTTCCGCAATTTCGGGAAGGTTTGCCGAGCTCTTCTGCAATTGCGGGAAGGTTCGCGAAACCTTTCCGAAATTTCGGAACGACATCCCGAAACGGCTTAAAACGAAAAAAAATTCAAACACAGACTTAAACCAAATTTTTTTTCCAGAAACTGACTTGAAAACGAAAATTTCGAAAAACAGACTTAAAACGAAAATTCCCAAAAACTCATAAGACAACAATTTTCTTGCGATTGCTATCAGATTTGGCCCATAGAGGCCCAATGCTGCAACGCAACTTTGATACCACAATGTAATGTCCCCACCTGCTGACCACTGCGAGGCAAGGAACATACTACCAATCGATGGGGCTTTTAATCAAAATTCAGCCCACTCATTTGTTTAAAAGAAATAAAATATGAATGTGCAGATGTAAACAATCAATCATGCACAGCGGAAACAACATCCACACAATCATTCGAATACATTCAACATGTCAATTTCAGTCATTAATAAAAACATTTCAGAAATAAATACATAGACAGAAACACTTATCTTCATTTCAATTGTCCCAAGCAACTAGCAATGCCGCGGCAACGTTCCACCCAACCATAGGCTCTTCGACAGCTTATACAGAGTCCGTCCGAAGGCCACCCCCGAGCTAGGCATGATTCTCACAAGGACAAAGGGACATTCATGCTCACACACAGTCCATTAACCATTTTGTTTTAGCCAAGCCAGTCTAACTGGGTTTATCAGGCTACACTTGCACAATGGATGCTTATTCCCAAGCCCAAGCCAGCACAAGGGATTACCCATCACCCATACCCATCATACTCTTCTCTCACACGACATGCACAAACAGGGGCAGGGGTAATAGTAGGATTTACAAACGAGATGGCCATGGGTTCTCCCAAAAACGTTCCCAACCAAAAACGGATTATAGGATGGGGCAAACAACCACAGGGATGAAAACGATTTCTTCCCCAATATCTCAGCCTTCAACAGCCCAAAACGGCCTCTATTGTAATGTCATTCATTTTCCCCTCTTCCCCACTGGTATCCAACACAGAAAAACGCCCTTCTCTGCTGGGGAAAAGAAGAAAACGTTTTTCCCCATGCCTGGAAAACGCCCAGGTAGTTCTGAACTCGTGAGGGAGGAAGAATAGTTATGGATAATGGCTGGAGAGCAATTTCGTGGCTCTCTCTTGCCCAAGGAGACCCACACGATTTTCCATGAAGGGTGGCTTGCCCATACCCGATTTTGGACAGCCATACCTCCCCATTCCCAAGGCATTAACTTCCCCAACCAATTCTTGGGAGAAATCAATGGTTGGGTACAAAAGTCAACATGGGTAGTTGAGGGTTTGATGGGTTCTCTCATTGACACTTGGTTTGACTCTAGTGGCTCAAGGGTTTGAATGTTTTTCCCTCCCAATTCCTTGTGAAATCATGCCCCCATCTCTTTGTTGCATTGCATAGCTAGTTGTGGGTATTTTTATTAAAATGCACATTACATGATATTTGAATTTCCACTGTGCATTGCTAGCACGCAAACCATATGCATCACGAAATCGATGGCGGGGCCTTGGCCTTGAGATCCTCACCATGATTTCATAACAATATTACATCATTTATAACGTTAATGCCATGGGGTCAAACTAGGGACATTACACGGTTATACCCAATGTTTCAAATGTTAGCTCTCCATCACAAGAGTGTCAATCCCAAACTGATCCTTCCCCTTCTTCGTCGGATGCATCTTCTTCCATTTCTTCTTCTTCGCCTGATCAAAGCAGTAATGTTAGTAATCGGGAGGATAAGAAGAAGAAGAAAAGGAAGATAAAGAAGAAGAAGGATAAGAAAGAGACCAAACATCAACCAGTTTCCTCTAATGGCACTGATTCTGTGAAAACACCTCGTAGACCCAAGTTCCCTTGCAAGCTTTGCAAGGGTGATCACCTTCTCAAGGATTGTCATGGTATTTCCAAAGTGTTAGAAGAGTGGTCTAAAGCCTCCAAACCACCCATATTGTCAGCCTCTGGACATCATATTTATGATACGCCATCCACTAGTGACTCTATGGTTAAGGGTAGGAAAGGTAAAGTAAAAAATCCTTGTTTGTTATGTAAGGGTATGCACCTTACTTACCTTTGTCCATGCATGGGTGAAGCTATGCAATTGTTGGAAGACATTACTGTATCTCAGAACCACCTTCCAACCGGATATCATAAGTTTTCCCTTGAACCCCCATTGGTTGATGAAGTGGTTGATCCAGTTCCATCCTTGGTCTATCCCACTCTTTCTTCAAAGAGTGAAGTTGAAGTGGTCGAGTTGATATCACCTCCACTCGATCCCACTCTTTCATTGGAGAATTCCCAGACTGAAGTAGTCACCATGAAATGATATTCGTCTCATTCTAGTATTCTAGTTGAGAGTGAATTACAAACTGCTGATGTTTTTCTGGTCAGTTTAGATTGTTCTGGGCGAGGGGAAACCATGTCCATTTCCACAGGACCCCCTCCAAGTACTAAGGTCATTTCCTTTGATTGGCATGGTCTAACAGAATATCGTCTTCCTTCGAGTGTTCATTTCCAGATATATGTAGGAGTTTCCAATAAGGAAATATTTCGCACTATAGTTGATGAGGGAGCTTCTGTTAGTATTTTATCCTCAACTGTTTGGAAATCTATAAGTTCTCCTCAGCTTGTGCTAGTCACTGACTAGATATTGGCTTTTAATAGAAGGCCTACCATACCTTTAGGGATCCTTCCTCAATTACCTATCACTATAGGAGGGAAAACTGTCTGTATTGATGTTATGGTAGTACAAGGTCCCTTAGATTTTAATCTGCTCCTTGGACGTGATTATGTCTACGCTGTGAAAGCTGTAGTGTCCACACTCTTTCGCGTGATTTTTTTTCCTCATCATGGGAATATGGTGACCATTGATCAGCTTTCCTTTGTGACACCCACTCATCGCATGACTCCTAGTCATCAGACTTCCCTAAATGTTCCACATTTTTTAGTGGTTTCTTCCCCCTAGAGATCGGGGGCATGTCTTCAGCCTTTGGACATCATGTTGGGTAGGGTTGATATTCAAGTAGAGTTTCCCTTCTGGTTTCAAGCTTGTTTAAAAATGAAATAGATCTTCCTCTCGTTAGTTCAAGTCTCTCGCTAGAATTCGAACTTGAACCTTCATTTCATTTGGTTCTCGTCCCCCCCCTGGTGAACATTTTCATATTAGTATCCAGGTTTGTAGCTGGGTTAGGAAGGAGAATTGTCAAACAAAACAAAGCTTGGGGGGCATGTTAAGCCTCTATCAATCATGCTGGGGGCATCTACCAACCTCTGGGTATCATGTTGGGAAGGAACCCGTCAATGGGTATTAACCGTGAGCATAGTTCCCTTTCTATGTCAAGCTCGTTAAAAAATGAAATAGTTTCCCCCGAGCATAGTTCCCTTTCTATGTCAAGCTCGTTAAAAAATGAAATATGTTCCCCCGAGCATAGTTCCCTAACTATGTCAAGCTCATTAAAAAATGAAATAGTTTCCCCTAAGCATAGTTCCCTTTCTATGTCAAGCTCGTTAAAAAATGAAATAGGTTCCCCTGAGCATAGTTCCCTTTCTATGTCAAGCTCGTTAAAAAATGAAATAGTTCCCCATGAGAAAAGTTCTATTCCTGTGTCAAGCTCGTTAAAAAATGAAACAGATTCTTTCCCTTTGAGTCAAGTCTTCTCATAGACTTAGTACCTGGACCTTCTTTTCATCCGCCTATGCCTTAGGCAAATGAAATGAAGCTTGGGGGGCATGTCTTCAACCTCTGGACGTTATGTCAAATACAACTTGATCGCCTCTCCACGCCATGTTGGAGCTAAGTCACTTACTTCTAGCAATCATGCTGGGGGTATGTACCAACCCCTGGATACCATGTTGGGAAGTAATCCACCAATGGGAATACTTTTCGAGCATACTTTCTTTTGGGTTTTGAGCTCGCTAAAAAATGAAACAGTACCTCTAGAAATCATACTAGAAGTAAGCCGCCAGTTTCTTGTGTTGGGGGGAAACTTTTCAACCTCTAGCCATCATGTTGGGAAGAAACCGACCAATGGGCATTATCCCGAGCATAGTTCATTTTCTGTTACAATCTCGTTAAAAAATGAAACAGACGTCATGAGCATTCTTCCAACCCATCTTAGAGCTCGTTAAAAATAATACGATGGTATTTGAGCTTACTTTTCACTTTAAATAGTTAAGCAAATGAAATGAAGCTTGGGGGGCATGTCTTCAACCTCCGGACGTTATGTTGAAGTCAACTCAATCGCCTCTCCACGTCATGTTGGAGCTAAGTCACATACTTCTAGCAATCATGCTGGGGGTATGTACCATCCTCTGGATACCATGTTGGGATGTAATCCACCAATGGGAATAGTTTTCGAGCATACTTTCTTTTGGGTTTCGAGCTCACTAAAAAATGAAACAATACCTCTAGAAATCATACTAGAAGTAAGCCATCAGTTTCTTGTGCTGGGGGAAAAATTTCCAACCTCTAGCCATCATGTTGGGAAGAAAACGGCCAATGGGAATTATCCTGAGCATATTTCATTTTTTGTTACAAGCTCATTAAAAAATGAAGCGGACGTCATGAGCACTCTTCCAACCCATCTTCAAGCTCGTTAAAAACAATAAGATGGTATTTGAGCTTACTTTTCACTTTTTTTATGCTCTAGTTAAAACATGAAAAGTGGTTTGAGCTTAGTTTTTACTTTTTCGTGCTCTGGTTCAAATATGAAAAATATTTCGAGTGCTTTTGATACCATTATCGTGCTCGTTAAAAATTTGAGTAAAAATGTGTGTCTAACGAGTATAGGTTTATCACTTTATCCGGCCTTGCTAGACTATTTACAGAAAAGGAACTATGTCAAGTGTACTTTTTCCTTTGTCGTACTCGGTTATCAACCATGACAAAGTTGTTCATGGAGTCCTCTTTAAGCTCTTTTCAAACTCCTTAAATAGGAAAATATCGCCAAGCGAACTTGATGCGTTCACACTTGTAAAAGTATATGAATGATCATCTCACTGGTGATAGTTTACCCCTTTTTCGGACCAGGGGGCACTACTTACGAAAAAGGAATACTCCATCCAATCATGACTGGAAGAGTCCTCTCTCGTGTTGTTTTACCCTTTTCTGGCCGAAGAGGCTAACCTTACGAAAAAAGACCTTTGGAGTCTTCTTTAGTTCTTTTCAGACTCTCTAAACATGAAATGACGCCGAGTTTACCTTCTATGGACTCGTTAAAATTCAACATTGAAGGGCCCATCATGAGATGAAACCCTCCTTTCCCAGGTTCGGAAAATATTTGGGATTGGACTCATCTATGAGATGAGCTATACCGAGCATATGGTTACCCTCATCAACCTCGTCAAAAACACATGAGGAACTCATCAGTCATGATGGGGAAAAAGGGAAGTTTTTGTATTACACTTTTACCAGTGGCAATACTTAGTCATTCTTGAACATGGCATTCATTTGCATTCAAATACATTACTTGGATCATTTGTTTGTCCTCGAGTTTTGCTTACTTCCTGAGTCTTGTTACTCCTGTGGGTCATCCAAAGAATGCTTCCATCATCAGTTGCATTAGGATATTGGTGTCATTCTCGTCATGTCAATACTGCCAAGTCATTCCATGCCCATGTACAAGAATACATTCACCGCTCATCATTTGCAATCAGTACACCCTCCACCATGTCGGTCTACTTTGAGTCAGTCTTCCATGTTACTATACCATCTGATCTACTCCAAACATCTGTTGTCGAGTTTCGTGTCGTTCATGTGGAATTCATCATGGCCCTCCTTCAATGGGTTCATCCTCGTTGACTTCAAATCATCATCCGGGGATCGAACTTAGGAACCAATCAAGTACCTTGGGCCTGCATGCCTCAATGGCAGGTTACCTCACTTTCGACATGAGTTTGCATCATTGACTCTTGATTGAAACATTTCACTAGGCGTTCGACTTCAACTCATTTATTTATGCTTGAAGATATGTACTATGATACCTTGGGAATCATTGACATTAATGATGATTTCCCTCGCGCTTGTTAATGGTATACATCAATGACCGGTAATCAAGTGGTTTCTACCATGTTCGACATCAATACATTTGTAATCACATGGATAGATTCGTATCATTGCAGGTTCGGTTTGAAGACCCTAGGGATTCATATTTTACCTAGGTTGTGATGGAGATTGTTTTGAGTCATATTGCACGGATCCACTTTTGTATTGGTCGTGGCTGTGTTATCATCTCATCATGGATCTACGCTTGTGTCTAGTAGCCATGATTGTGTTCAGTTGGTCATTACTACCATGGATCTGCAATGTATTGGTCGGCAGCCATGTTGTGAGTCATACGAGACTGTGTTCTCAGAGTCAATTGTACTGCAGTGGCATCCTCCGTCTGACAAGTCCTTGCCAATTCCTTTTGTCAAAGCATTTCACCTGTCAAGTTCCAACAGCTTCATGCTTTGGGGGGCATTCCGTTACATCTAAATATTCCCATCATAATACTCAGTGTAAACATCCCTAAAGTTCATTGGACTAAGTTATCAACTTGGAAGAGATACTAACCTATTTCTATTCGGTTTAGTGAGGTCATTGCAGGTCACCTTTGTGCGACCTGCAATGTCGCAGGTCACCCTCATGCAGTCTACGACGATGTCAGTTAAATGGATAAAGGGCATCTTTAAGCCCATTCTTGAAGGTGTGTGATGTGGATATCTATCCCTAACCTATAAGGGAGCTGGCATTTGGTTCCCTAGCCCTTTGGGGAGGATCCCTTAACCCTCTCCCACTATATATCAACCTACCCTATCCTCTTAGTCCTATATATGTGAAGCTCATTCCCATGCCAAGAGGAGGAAGTCTATAGTACTGGCATGCTAGTGAAATTAGCTTAGGAGATATCTACTCATCTCTTGGGAGGCCTATACTTCCTTTGGAGGCTTTGGCATTGGCTTGTTGGAGGAGGATTGCGACGTTAAGATTTGGTTGTAATCATCACTCTTTGTACTTACCTTTTAATACAATAATATAAATGCTTTCCACCAATTGTTGTTGTGTTAATGATGTTTGTGTAGTTTACCTGCTTCACTGTTTACTTAGATCTATTACTATTTAGATGCATTTTACTTGCTTGTATTGTTAAGTATGACTTGACAGGTCTTGCAGCTGAGATCTGAAGATCGTGGAGCTTGGAACAACATTAAGGAGACAGATCTACAAGCTAGAGGTAATATGTCTAATTACTCAATCTTTATCTAGATCTAGGAAAGTTGTTTCATATTCTGTCTCACTTGTTCTAAACTTACGTTGAGCTAGGGAGATCATGCATTAAGTCCACTTTCGGTAGATTGTCTGGTAACACCAGTACATGTGTCGCCAGGTTGATGAGTAGTCAGGCACCGAAACACTACATGTCCAGGGCTGGCTTAAAGCGCTCGAACCATCCGGGTTGCTCAACCTACTGTGCATTCTGCATTTCGACAGAAGCCTAGAACTTTCTGCAGCAGTGCACACATTGCTGTCATGTACACACTAAGGATATCTCTGGTTGGACCGAAAAATCAATATAAACATCGATTTGATATATTCCATCACAATGCTTAATAAGAGGGGCGTAGACCCTGCAGAGGAGTTTGTAGGGAAGACACAAGATAAAGAACTCGCCTTAAGAATGAAGGAAGAGTTTTGTCTGTAGAAGGGAAAACGTAGGTTTTATACAACCCCTATCAAGGATGACGCCATGCGATTCACAGCTCAACTCTTAGTGGGGAATATACTGAGGAAATGCCGACCAACTGAGGTGCCGACTGCGGCAGTGCTCCTTGCTTCGCAAGCAAAGAACGACACCCTATATAACTGGGCGAAGTATCTACTAAATGAGTTCTTGGACGATTTTCGAGAAACTCAAGAAAAGGGAAGTCTGTTTCATTATAGTTGGCTCTTAGTGCTAATTGCACTTGTCGGCTGGAAAGAGCTGGCTGGATACCAAGGCCTTCCATTTTTCGCAGGGGAATGTCGGGGATCGTGCTTTGCTAACTTATGGGAAAACACAAAGCCCATTAGGCAGCGAAAAAATAATGAGTTGTTCTATACATATTACAATCAACTGAGCAATGTGATTCAACGAACAACGCACATCTCACAACAAGTGACCAATGTATACAGAGGAAAGCTAAGGTTCAAGGCTAACATGCATTGCACATACATTCAGCCAAGGGCTAATGCGGAAACAAAACTCTTGTATCTAGGATTTTATCAGCTAGATGCTGAGAAGATAGAACAGATGATGGAAGAATGGCCAACAGAATGAAAGGTGGACCAACTAGTCGAGGTCAAGTCCACTTCTGAGGAAGACAAAGATGCAGACATGGAAAAAGACAAGGGCACAACAATTGAGGAGGAAGAATGGACTCTGCAGGATCAGGTTGAAGGCTAGGATAAAGGAAAGAGAAAAGTGACACAGAGTCCGGGATCTGCCAAGGTACACTGGAAAAAGAAGAAATGAACTAAGCCGACGCTAAATCCAATATTGCATGAGGAGGACTACGAGAGAATTGCACTTAAGTTCCATGAGTACTGGGAAGACACGCTTTCCACGAAGCAAGCCAAACAGGAAGAGGCACAAGTAATCCTCCTGCAGACTATCGAAACGATAAAAACATTGGTTGCGAAGATCGGACAAGCCCAGCAGGACTTGGTTCGAGAATCGGACTCTAAGGACAAGTCAGGTGGGTCAACTAGGAAAAAGAGAGAATCCCCCGCTTTGAACTTGAACCCTCATCTAGTACACATTGAGCCAGTGTACCTTATTTATACCAATGAATAGGTAGCCGAAGCAGCTAGGAACTTGGAGCACTTTGGCCTCAACATGAGCATGTTTCCAATAGAGAACTTGAACAATTTGCACATGGAGGTGGTGGAAGAAATTCAAGAAAGAGGCATTGCCTCATATGATCAGAATGTCAAGTTACAAAAGAGCTTCGACGAGTTGAAACTGGAATCAGCAAGAAGCAGCAGGGAATTGTCGGATATTCAAGAGAGGAACCGCAGGCTAAAAGAAACAGTATCGGCAGTATGCGCCAAAATCGACAAGTGCGAATAAGAGCCAAACGTCGAGGACACCATCATTAATATTGGGTCTAGAGTGGAAACCTTTACGACAGAAATGATGATTCCTACAAGGGAAAGATAGCAGACTTGGAAGCTCATCAACCTAGCACCCCACTAGATAAACCCGCAGCTACAATCAAAGAAGTAAAGGCCACAAGAGATAGCATCTCAGTTGAAGTAGCGAGATGCCAAAATTTGCTAGAGGAAGCCACACAGTGCTGGCCGGATTGAATGAGGATCCAGACCTCTAGGAGATGAAAAATGATATGCAACAAAGGAAGTAGGAACTTGACAACGTGATTGCGGAAATGAAAAATTTGTTGGCAAGGCAAAGGATGCAAAAATTTGTGGAGGAAAAAGAGCTGCGGAAAGAGTTAAAAGAGCTAAGGGAAAGAGAGCCTGTCGCTTCTGCAAAGCTGTAGCCCATCGAGGAAGAAGTGCTCTTGTTGATGGAGCATATTGATGGGAAGTTTGTAGAAATTTAGACTATGGAGGGCACAATGAAAGAGCAAGCCCAGGAACAAGTCTCGCAGGAAATGGTGGGGACTATAAAAAACTTCGAGCAAGAGTCGAAGAAAACGGTCGCAAAGCTTAGTGCTTCCTTGCAACAATTCACTGCCAAGTTGAGCACCTCGGACGGTGCGTAGCCGAAGTCTCCAAGCGGAAATGGATCGGGGACGATCCACGAGTAAGTGTTAGGGGCCTATTGGGCATGGCCCAATTTGGCACATTTTTTTAGATTTACAGTTTTGGAATTTGCTCAGTTCGAACTACGAAGCTCAGATGGCACAGTTTTGTCAAAGGCACAGTTCGGATTGCGGAGTCAGATATGTGAAGCAAGTAGTGCGAAGTTGAGGCACAACACAGTTATGCTGATGCGCAGTGCCAACAGAGGAGTTATTTTTGGCAAAGAGTATAAGGAAAGGTCGAGCAGATGAAAGAGACCTATTTTGGGTAAGCGACTCCATGACTCCTGACAGTTGGGTAAGGAGCAGCGTTGAGGTGGATGAAAGGGACCTGTCAGTTAGAGTGGCAGAAAACCGCTAGAATCTAAGCCATGACTCGATAGCAACATGCAGGCCAGAGGGGCGAAAAGCGACATGCCATGATGCAGTTATAATCGTTTCATGAAGACTGCGGCTGTCAGAGGGGCGTGTGAGCCATGAGTGGCCCAGTAAAGTGACCATAAGTGAGTGGAGCAGTTGTCAACCACGACAGGTTGGGGTGGCGGGTAACCGCACCAGTTTTGGGTAACCTTAGGGTTTTGTCCCATATGCATTGTAACAGACGTGACCTACGGGCATGATCTATATAAAGGGCATATTTTGTAATGGAAAGGGTTAATCGTTTATAGTTGATTATTGTTGAATATTGATCTCTGTTGAGAGACTATTGTAAAGAGACTCTGCAGCTGTGTGCATAGAGACCCATCAAAGAAGAGAAGAGAGTCTGTAGCTGTGTGCGCAGACTGGAACTGTTGAACCCTTCCCATTTATAATAAAACAACAGTTCTTGTGGATGTAGCTCCCATCCTGGGGGTGAACCACATTGAATAGCCGTGTTGTGTGATTGAATGTGTATTTGCTTTTGTTGAATGGCTATGTTCTTGCTTATGAGTTACTGTATCTTCGCTTTTATGTGTATTCTCCATAAGAATGAATGATGGGAATAATATGCTAAGTGTCGAACATGTATGTGTGAATGTTTAATGTAAAAGTATTTCTGAATAAGATGAATGCATGAGTATTGGGTAACACTAAGTCAGCGCAGCCTGTATAAGTGTAATTCCCTTGAAGCGCAGCACTGGAAGTGCGCAGCTGCATCGTAGTTCTTTATATTACATAAATCTGTAGAATCCATAGTTCAGTATGCTTATTGAATGCATAATTTACACTAAGTAAAGATTTTTGATGATGTGTGGTTGTTAAAGAGATAGCGCTGTCCTCAGTTGCGCTGTCTTGTTGCTGAGTAGCCAGTCCGTAGAACGCATTCCTTGGATGCGCGACATCATAAGTGTTAACTGCGAAGTAGATATAACTTCACATAGTCCCCCAGTCTGTCGAGCCGCGCATCACCAGGTTGTGGAAACCTGATTCCACAGCCTCCCCATAACTTCGCCTCAGGTGAGACCTCAGTCTGCTCGCAGACTGTTGCCGAAAGGGTTGGTGAAAAGGGGGTTTTGTTGTTTTCATGAACCACGTAGAACCTGGGTCTATCTTGTAAAGCTAAAGAACAGTTTATGATCCAACACATAAAGAGGAAAAAAACTAACATACAAAAACCTAACCCTAGGAGATGAAGTGCCAAAAGGATTTGTAGGCTTCGAGGTGGCTGGTTGATATGCCAACTTCCTAGGGTGCAACTTTTGCATATGATTTTCATTTAGGGCTCTCAATAACTTGTTGCAAAGAGGTAACTAAGATTTACAACTTTTGACTAGGATGAAGGGATTCCATTGAAACCATTGCACCCCTAATTGGTCAAAAAACATTGTTTAGGGCCTCAAAACAACCCTGGAAGTTTGGGTCCCAAAAAAACATATAAAATTTCCAAGAAGATGGAGAACCATTGTAAATCGGTGAAACAATTAGGTGGTCACTAGTATCCACCCAGATCATTCCTCCTCCCTTAGGTATAAATGGTCCCCATTTCATCAATTTTCTCCATCAGATGAGGAACATTTTGTTGAATCTAACTCTCGGTGAGCTCCCTGGTTAAGAAGCTACCCTACTTTGACGACTCGATACAACTAGATGTTTTGTTGGAGAGTGCCCTTCATTTTAGTGTCCATGATGTGGTAGAATATATCCTTCTCAATGAAGTTAGGATTGATTTTTGTAGGCAGTAGGTGCTCGGATACCTCTAAGGTATCCAAGAGAGGTGGAAAATATGGTTGAAGTAGCTCCACATCAAATACAATGTGCAATATGAGGAAAGGGAGAATAATTAACTCAAAATCATTCTCATCCACAACCTTGGTGATGGTGTAAGGACCGTATCAAAGTGGGCAAGTCTTCCAATGGGGTCTTGTGAGGCATTTTTTATGTAAATGTAACCAGACCTTATCGCCAACTTGAAAATTATGTGGAACTCAATGCTAGTCACGCCATTGCTTATACTTGCCATTAGATTTCTACAAGATATCTTGAACTTGTTGTTGGATGTGTTGGATCCACTCAACAAATATGGGTTCCTGATCAGACTTATTTTGAGCGTGGGAGGAATCTTCCTGTGTATATGAAATGGGAAGTGATACATCAATTAGGGCTAATGATTGGAACCCCAAGAATACCTCAAAAGGGATATGGATTCTATAGTTGTGTAAGGATCTATTGTAGCTATGCTTAACATAAGGAAGGCTTTCATCCCAAGTGTGAGGATTTTTGGAATTGTACATTCTCAAGATATGCACAATCATCATGTTGACCACCTCTTTCTTCCCATCGGTTTATGGGTAGAAGGAATTCCATTTGGTCACCTTGGTGTGCATCATCAAGGATGGGTTGGATGAGAAGGGACTCAAGAACCCATTGTATTAATATGAAATAATGGTCCCACGAGAGGCAAAAAGAAACTCAAGCATGCTCAAATAAGAGCTTAGAAATGGCCTATTTTGTGTTTCTATTCTTATAGGGAGTTAAAATTACCATCTTAGAGAATTAGTCAACAACCAAAAAGACATAGTTGTTGCCTTGCTTGGTTGAAGGCAAGTCAGAAATGTAGGCCATGGAGACAAACTCCCAAGGCCTTTCTGGGGTAGGAAATGGGGAGTACAATACTTGACTCTTGATGGCAAGTTTGGAAATGGCACAGGTAGTGCAAGATAATATGTACCTAATAATGTCTTGTCAAAGCTTCTGTTAGGTACAAGTACTTCCACAATAGTACAACTGTCTTCTCTGCTATAGCTTAAAATGACACTTCTCCGTCCGTGACGACACTTGCATCGCTTGGTCGCATGACGACACTTCTTGAGATCAAGTTTAGTCACACAACAACACACTTGTGGAATGAAGGGTCATTAGGGACACTGAATATGGTTGAAATTACCTCACTCTTGGCCCATTTGATGGTTATAACCCTTAGGAACGCTTTTCCAAACCAAACCACCTCCTGAAAATCATCAGAAAACCCTGTTTTTTGGCCATTTTTTCACAAAAACGCTGGAATTCTATGCAACAGTATCATTTTTTCCTTAAAATACTCTGCTCTGCTTCATAAAAGTAGAGTACAAACGCTGGTTTGCAGTAGAAAAGTAGAGTTTTTTCCTGAAACATTCAAAATCTTGAATTTTGGTCAATTCGAGTTAGTTTTGGAACCTCCTGATCGGTTATAACTACTTTTCCTATTTTTCATTGACTATATAAGGAAGGTCGAAGGGACATGAGAAGGGACCAATCCCATAACAATGTTATGCTGGAGGAATGGAGACCCTCATCCCCCTCTCTCGTGCCTCTGTTTCTGATAAACCCTAACACAAATGATTAGAGGTTGGGATCCTTGGAGAACGGAAGTAGGAGACCTTGAATCTAGGTTTCATGAAGTGCCAAGCTTGAAGGAAGGTATAATTTTATGTACTTGCTTCATTCATTAATAAAGATCAGATGTTCTTCCCTTTCCAAATATGACTTATTTATGTGTGTCTTAGATTTGATTACAATTTGCTTATAGTTTGATGTATTCTTCTGTTATGAATATGAGTCTTTTATATGTAATCAAATGTATTTGAGAAAGGTAGGAAGTTGTTTTGCAGGTGTGGGAATTGCGATACTGAATAGCATTGAAGAGAAAGGAAGAGGAAGGCTAGGATCAACCTTCTCAATAAGGTACACATCCTCTTTAAACCTTTATCTCTTTGCTTGCTAGTGGTACTTGCAGAACATTTGTATGTCTATCTTTCATCCATGAAGTTGGTAGTTTCTCCCCTGAACTATAGGTGTACTTCCCTCACAATAGAATGGCGACTCCGCTGGGGAAATCTTATCTGCTTAGGGGTAACCAAGGTCATTTCTTTAGTTTTGTTTGAAGGTCTTTGTTCAATTTCTTGATTAGAATCAGTTATTAAGCTCTGTTTGACCCTCCTTGGCTCTTACAGACCCTTCCAAACCCTTACTGGCTCAAGTGTGGGGGGGTTTAGCCCTATTTTTTCAACTTTTCCTAGAAAAATGCTTGTTTGCCTTAACATAGTAGCTTTTTTCTCCTGAAAAACGCTGCTTTTGCTTAGCGCAATAGCTTTTTCCTTTGAAAAACGCTGCTTTTGCTTAACACAGTAGCTTTTTTCCCCTGAAAAACGCTGGTTTTGCTTAACACAATAGCTTTTTCCCCTGAAAAACGTTCGTTTTGCTTAACACAGTAGCTTTTCTCTCCAGAAAAATGCTGGTTTGCCTTTAGACAGTAGTGTACACATCTTGGAGCTGAGTTTTTGAGTTTTAATCTGTTTTGGGGGGCTGTGGCTGCATTTTTTGGGGTCCCTAATGACCCTAGGTCTGAGTTTAAACCACTGTAAGTGGTCTCCTATCCTTGTACTGATCCTATGTTCATGATTTGGACCTTCTTTGATCAATTTGGGCTTGTTTGGAAAGTTTTGGGGCTTGTTGACCCAAGTTGGGGGGTTGTGGACCAGTTTGGTGTTTTGTACCCTGATTTGAGTCTGACTGAATGTGCTCGCTCTATTTCCACTAGATTTGAAACCTATTGAGTCTACTTGACCCTGTTTGTATCTATTTGAGTGAAATTTATCTTTAGATTGGTTTCTTATCCTCCCTTATGCTTTTAGTTTTCTTTTTGTAGTGAAAGTTCAAGTGTCTTTGCTACTGTTCAGGACCTTGACTGCACTATTTATGTGCGGACCTAACTTTACCAAACCTTTGTAGGTCATTTTCTTTGTTTGGGTTTAAAATTAGTTTTCGTATGCTTTTCCCAATGGTTGGCATGCTTACATCAATAAGAATCTGAAAGTCATATTGGTAGCTTTTATTGTTTCAATAAGGAAACCTGAAAGTTCTTTGCTTTTGCTTTGATAGTAGGTTACTTTCAATTTTAGTTTCTCTTACCTTTGAAAAGCATAAAAAAAATTTTGATTTATTTTCTGAGTAGAGTACCTTGCAAGTGGCTTAAAGGATTTAAGAGTGCCTTGCATCAAAAAGAAGAAATTTTCTTTTGCATACTTATTTGTTTGAGTAGCTGCATCCTTAGGTTTTGAGTTTAATTTTGTACATTTAGACTTTATTTTTATCTTTTTGCATTCGAAAAGACTAAAAATTGCATTTGCATATGCATTCTAGATCGTATCTTTAAGACTTGAATTGAAAAGAAAAGATTCGTTTAGCGGTAAGCATTTCATTTCAAGTATTCTATCTCGGTTATAACCACTCTCACACACCCACTACCTTTTTGAGTAAGCAAGTAACCTTTAAAATGAACCCTAATAAAATGTACTAGTAACATTTTATTTTCTAGGTTACACTATTCACCAATTAGTTTTGGTTAGGATCTTGGGTTTAAAACACCTTAAGCCACCCAAGATCACACATTACGCAAAAAATCGTAGTTCGACTATCATAGGTAAGCCCACCTCACTCAAAACTTGCCTGGGATCTATGTAGTAGGTCTTGTGAGATTAGATTGTCGGGAATAAACCTCCTACTTTCTGTTTCAAGTATATACCAGGATCAGATCACGTTTGGGGACTCTTTTGAGTTTCGGGCTCAGTTACCCTTCCCACGCCTTCTGATTCGACCATCAATTGTTCCCCAACGAGATTTTGGTGTGGTGGTATCCTTAGTATCTGACCATAGGATTATACACAGGTGACGGCGGAGGGTTATATCTGTTGTACCTCGGACAAACATGGGAGGAAATCCCTTACAGGTCTTTGGGAGGGCAGTTGGGTGATTCTAGTGCTTGCACCCTTAGTCATTGTATTGTGGACCTCGGGTAATTGTCTTTCTTCCTTCGTTGATATGTTCTGGGCTCTCATCATCCCAAACTCTTCTCCGGAAGGCATCTATTTCCCTGGTTTGATTTACATAGGATGTTTTTAGTGGTGTTCTCTTTGTGCTACTTGTCTTAGTTTGCCTTAGAGAACTTCTTGCTTATTTGAGCAGGAAACTATGTCTAGCGTTCCGGCGAGCACCAATCAAGGTACCCCTATTCCAGGGGATCCTTGTGTTGTTCCATTCATTGGAAACATTGGTACTCCCTTAATGGCTACTCTAAATCTTCCTGGATTCACTATAGGGCTACCGGTTTGGTTGTTTTCCACTCCGAATGCCTTGCATGCTCTTGATGCTTCTTTTGTAAGCACCTCAAATCAAGAGCATCAGAACCCTTTGCCTTCTTTTCCAATAACATCTTCTCCTCCTCCTTCTACCTCATGTGGTGAAAGTAGCAATACTAGTAACCAGTAGTCTAAAAGGAATAGATGGAGGAATAATAGGAAGAGGATGCCAAAACAAGGGGGCAACAACCCAACAACTGTAAGTCATGCTGGGGGCAAGCACCCTGCCTCTGCAAATCATGCAGGGGGCACCTACCCAGCCTCTGGAGGTCATGCTAGGAGAGAACTTTTAGTCACTGAAAATCACAATGAAAGTTTGTCTTCAACCACCGTCAGTCATGTTGGGGACACGCCATTGATCACAACTAGTCATATTAATAACAAGTCACCATTTCCTGTGAGTCATACTGGAGACACCAGATCAGCCATTGCAAGTCATGCTAAGGGACTTGACGTTGTCGACAAACCCAATAAACAGAAGTATAAGTTCCCTTGCAAGTTTTGTGAGGGAGACCATCTTACTTACTTGTGCCCTGTACTTCCAGAAGTGCAAAAAGTGTGGTCCTTAGTTCAAAAGTCTTCTGCTTCTGAGCAACTAGCCACTACTAGTCATGCTGGGGGAAAACTGTTAGCCAATGATAGTCATGCTGAGAGTACTGACATTGTAAAGGAGTCTCGACCTATAGGACGGAAACCAAAGTTCCCTTGTAAACTTTGTAAGGGAGATCACCTTACTCACCGATGCCCTGCCATTCTAGAGGCACGAAGAGTGTGGTCCATGTCTAAACAAATCTCTATTCCTAAGTTGTCTATAGATTCCCTACAGTCAGATCAACCTTTGGTTGATAAAGTGGTTTAACCAATGCAATATTTGGTTGACCCCACTCTTCCTTCGCAGAGTGAAGTGATCGAATCGATGCAATCTTTGACCAATCCCATCAGTCCTGCAAAGATTTATGCACCTACTGCAGAAGTCTTCTGCATTACCAGTTTGGATGTTCCTGAAAAAGGGGGAACTTCATATGTGTCATGTGAACCCCTACCAAGCCCTAGGATCATTTCCTCTGATTGGAATAGTCTAGCCAAACCTCGTCTCCCTTCTTCGACACCTTTCTAGATAAAGGTTGATATCAGGAACCATATGGTTGATCGATGCATTGTAGATGAAGGAGCTTCTGTTAGTATATTATCCGCTTATGCTTGGAGAGATTTGGGTTTCCATAATGTTATTCCAGCTATTAATTGGCCGTTGACCTTCGATAGAAGACCTAGTGAACCAATCGGATTCCTTCGTCAAGTACCTGTTACTTTGGGTGGAAAAACAATCTTAGTTGATTTTATGGTCTTAAAGGACCCTGTGGACTTTGATATGATCCTAGGGAATGATTACGTTTATGCTATGCATGTTGTGGTGTCTACGCTCTTTTGTGTGATGTATTTTCCTCATAACGAAAGCATCGTCACTATCGACCAGCTTGCATTCGTTGATCCTCCTTATTACCCAACTATAGACCAGTCAGATCCCTCGTCATTAGGCACTACTATGTCACATGGAATTTATGTGGCATATTGTTCCTTGAGTTCAACTGCTACTGTGAAGAAGTCTCTGAGTTCATGCTTACCTTCTCGGGAGTTAGTCCTAGCTTTTGACCAAGTGACACCTCCATCTGAATGTTTAGATATGTGTTCTATCTGGGATGATATACTTCCTTCCGATGAAGTTTTCCTAGAGTCCATAGTGCAGTCTGCCATTCATTTGGATGTTGATCCAGTCGCAGTTATGTCCATCCCTGGTTTGACCTTAAAGTCTTATCTTCCTACTGTTGAGTCGTTGTACTCTCTTATAGATCCGCAAATCGGTGTTCTTGCTGAGTTTGATTATGCTTCTAGAATTTTCAACTTCCATGATGATGAATTTGTTTTTGTAGATTCCATAATGTCCTTCAACTTTGACCTTCATCCTGAAGTCGATCTTGTTGATTGTAAGTCCTCGGGCTTGGGTACCATAGAATCTTCATTTGAAAACTCTGCCTTATTTATGCCTCCTGTTGATGATAGTGAAGTTGAAAGTATTTCTACCACAGTGACTTGTATTGGGTCTTTCTTTACATATGTTTTGGATATGATCTTTGTACTAATGTTTCTTGGAGACAGGTTTCTTAGCTGAATTTATACTTGCTTACTGGTCTTTTTCGAAACCTTGTGCAACCATGTCAGGTATATTCGGAACCTTGCATATAGGTTTAGGCTTCCCCACTGTTATGTTGCATTTGAACCTTTTGCCATCCGAATTCGTTATAGGGTCGAACCTGTTGGATATTGGTGTGTTAGCCATCTCTTTATGCATTGTGCACCAGTCCAACAGCAGAGTCTACCTAACATGTGTCACCCTAGTCAGCACCCCTATGCCATTTTGGTGCCCATGCTGATTTTTTCTCATAGGCTCGGGAGCCTTTTTAGATTTACCATGACTTTGAGAAGAAGCCTCATACCTTTCTTCCTCATATATTTCTGTCCATCCCTGATAAGGCTCCCATCTTTGTGTTCAAGTTGCATATGTATCTGTTATGATCCTGCTTGCGCTAATGATCTTGATGCTAGCTTCCACACTTCTAGCTCGTTATATAAGCCTCCATCTCTGATTTCATTTCCGCTAAGCCCTGTATCATTTTTCCTTCGCAATTTGACACCTTTTACCTGGAGGAGACACACCCTGAGTGTCCTTATCTTGCTCATGTTCCTTGCATTAGGCATAGCTTTGTTCCATGCGCTTGGAGCTAGTTTCACATGTCCCTGACACTCGTCTCCTCCCATTTCGAGCATTTCTTTCACCTTTCCTTCGAGCTCGTTAAAAACAGTAAGGAGGCTACGAGCATTCTTCCACTTTTACTTCGAGCTCGTTAAAAACAGTAAGTAGGTTTTGGGCATTTCTTCCATCTTCACTTCGAGCTCATTAAAAACAGTAAGGAATTTATGAGCATTTTTCTGTATCTCCTTTGAGCTCATTAAAAACAGTAAGGAGGTCATGAGTTTACTTTTTTGGGCTCGTTAAACCTTTACGGAAAAGATCCCTATGGAGTTCTTTTAATCCCTTTTCAGACTCCTTAAATAGGAAAAGTTTGCCAAGCATAGTTGTCTTTTCGGGCTCGTTAAAATAACTTAACCGACATCCACTTAGGTATAGAATTATCCCTTTTCCAGGCCTTGGTGGATAATTTACGGAAAAGGTATACTCTAGGGATACTCTAGTATGTGCTAGAAGAGTTCTTCTTCCATTGTTTTACACTTTTTCGAGGGAGGAGACTAACTTTATGAAAAAGGACCTTTGGAGTCATATTTAGGGTTTTCAGACTCCCGAAATGTGAAAACACCAAGCGAGCATTCACCTACTCGGGATCGATGTGAATTCCACGAGATGGTTGATAGAGGATTGTTTAAGTTTTTCAACTCTATAAGGAAGAAAACACCACCGAGCATGGACCAATTCGGGCTCGATATAAAATCCACGGATAAGTGTATGGAGTTTTCTTCTAGGTTTTTCAGACTCCTTAAATATGAAAATATCGTCGAGCATGCTTTAGTTCTTTGTCAAGCTCGTTAAAAAATGAAAAAGGAAAGGGAAGGGAAGAATGTTGAAATATCTTTCAATATGACGGCAGTAAGTCAACTATCTCCTTGAACAAAGCCCCTGTTTTGAGTCTATCAAACAAGTTGGGTTCTAGTGTTGGCCTTAGGATAAACCTGATCTTAGAGTTCTTACTCCTCCGTTTGGTTAGTCTTCCAATCATATGGAGAATCTGTTAATGTCTCCTACATTGCAGATTTGCATCGTGGTCTCTTTGTGTTAAAAGCTGCCTAAGTCACTCTTGTGTCGTGCTCACTGTTCAAGGATATAACCTGTGTTAGCCATTCTACAGTTTCCTTGAACTCATGTGTCGGCCATTCCTTGGTGTCAGTATGTTTCATCATGTGTTCAGTCCTACTCCAAATCAGCTCATACCTGTTGAGTGTCCCTCGTGTTGGATGATGGAAGATGCCTTAAGGCCTCCCTTCCAATGAACTTCTTCCCATCGACTTCAGCTCATTATGCTCTGGGAATGAAGTTTAGAGTTTCGGTTAGTACCTTGGAGATTGCAGTAATTAGTGGCAGTTTCCCTCGCTATTGGATAGATGGGAATACATCAATGTCTCCTATCCGATAGATTCTTAAAGTGTTCGACGGAAAGACCATTTATTCGTACTTGTTTGAATGTACTAGGTACCTTGGGTTCCATTTTCATTATTGGTGGACACCCTCGCGTTTGTTAATGGTATACATCAATGACTGGTAATCAAACAATACCTCCCACGTTCGACATCAACTCATTTATTCGCATGGATAGGTTTGTACCTTGGGTTGTTTTAGGATGAAGACCTTGGGATCCTCGATAACATCACCTTATTTATGTTATCACCCAAGTTGGGAAACACTGAGCCACACTCTTTTTGGCTCTTGATGAGACATAGATCCAGCTTGTTCTCTATGGATATGTTCTCCAGTTTTGACATAGATCCACCTTGTATTTATGTGGCTATGTTTACACTTATGTTCCTCATGGATCCACGCTTGTATTCTAGTGGCCATGATATATGAATCAGTATTTGGATCATTTATTGTATCCTCTTAGAGGTCATGTTCCACTATTTGAACATGGACAGTTACCCAAAGGATGAGTTTGTCTGACATTGCCTTTGCTTTCAGGTACTTCATTTGAGCCTATGATTCTTGGTTTCTCCAGTTCCTCCACTTCCATGATTCAACTCTTTATTATTTATAATGTATTTCGGCCATCGTTTCCCTCACTCCCTCTGACCTCATACATTAGGGGGCATCCATTATAGCTTAAAATGACACTTCTCCGTCCATGACGACACTTGCATCACTTGGTCGCATGACGACACTTCTTGAGATCAAGTTTAGTCACACAACAGGACACTTGTGGATTGAAGGGTCATTTGGGACACTGAATATGGTTGAAATTACCTCACTCTTGGCCCATTTGATGGTTGTAACCCTTAGGAACACTTTTCCAGACCAAACCACCTCTTGAAAATAATCAGAAAACCCTGTTTTTGGTCATTTTTTCACAAAAACGTTGGTATTCTATGCAATAGTGGCATTTTTTACTTAAAATACTCTACTCTGCTTCATAAAAGT
Source organism: Larix kaempferi (assembly GCA_027924585.1). Taxonomy (NCBI): domain Eukaryota; kingdom Viridiplantae; phylum Streptophyta; class Pinopsida; order Pinales; family Pinaceae; genus Larix; species Larix kaempferi. The sequence continues at coordinate 6,625,796 of BSBM01000619.1, forward strand.
AGAGTACAAACACTGGTTTGCAGTAGAAAAGTAGAGTTTTTTCCTGAAACATTCAAAATCTTGAATTTTGGTCAATTCGAGTTAGTTTTGGAACCTCTTGATCGGTTATAACTACTTTTCCTCTCCTTCATTGACTATATAAGGAAGGTGGAATGGCCATGAGAAGGGACCAATCCCATAACAATTTTATGTTTGAGGAATGGAGACCCTCATCCCCCTCTCTCGTGCCTCAGTTTCTGATAAACCCTAACACAGCTAATTAGAGGTTGGGATCCTTGGAGGACAGAAGAAGGAGACCTTGAATCTAGGTTTCGTGAAGTGCCAAGCTTGAAGGAAGGTATAATTTTATGTACTTGCTTCATTCATTAATAAAGATCAGATGTTCTTCCCTTTCCAAATATGACTTATTTATGTGTGTCTCAGATTTGATTACAGTTTGCTTATAGTTTGATGTATTCTTCTATTATGAATATCAGTCTTATATATGTAATCAAATGTATTTGAGAAAGGTATGAAGTTTTTTTGTAGGTGTGGGCATTGCGATACTGAATAGCATTGAAGAGCAAGGAAGAGGAAGGATAGGATCAACCTTCTGAATAAGGTACACATCCTCTTTAAACCTTTATCTCTTTGCTTACTAGTGGTACTTGCAGAACATTTGTATGTCTATCTTTCATCCTTGAAGTTGGTAGTTTCTCCCCTGAACTATAGGTGTATTCCCTCACAACATTCTCTACACTAAATTTCTCTACCACTCGACTATAATGTGCCTTGAAAATCATCTTCTCGTTCTCACTTGAAGGAACACAGAGGTGGATAAGATGGCATAAATTTTCATCCCATAGATGAAGTATTGAGACCAATATTCTTACTTGTAATGTATGATAATCGATTTCAAATTTTGGGTCACTGTCGTACAATTTGGGCCACCCAGATGTCTCATGTACACAAGAGTTGAGCATGGTAGTCAAAACAAAAACTGGAGGTGATTTGAGGAAATATGCAATGTGATTGGTGATACCCTTCTTATACTTGATGTTTAGGTGGAACTATTGCTGGTATGTGGATCACTTCCGATGTCAGTCGTTCTATAACTTTCCCTATGTCTACATGAACTACAAGGGATTGTGATCAATGTGGACGATGGTGTCCTTCCCTATGATGCAATGTTTTCATTAATGACAAACCTAGACAATGGAGTACATCTCCTTTTCATAGGTGGGATATCTATGAACTAAATCAAAGAATGTCTCACTAAGATAAGCTATAGGATGTCCATGCTGAGTGAGGACTGCACCGAGCATAGTTAGAGGTATTTGTCTCAATCTCAAAAGGTTGTTGCAGGTTTGGAAGAATAAGGATCAGTGCTAAGCAGAGGCATCATTTTAGATCCTTGAAGGATTTATATTGTGATGCACCCCAAGAAAACTTGGCTTTGGATCCACCCTTGGTCACTTGGCTTAAGGGCCAAGTGATATTAGAGAACCCCAACAAAAACCCGTGGTAAAATTTGGTGAGGCCCAAGAAGATGTGGAGCTCTATTATATTTATCAGGGCTAGCCAATCGTGAATGACTTGGATCTTGGCTAGGTCCACATGCACCCATGTTCATTCACGATGTATTTTAGGTACTAAATTCTCTTCATGTCGAGTGAGTATTTATCCAAATTAGCATGTAACTTGTGTCGGTGCAAGGTACTAAATATCTATTGAATGTGATACAAGTGTTCCACCCAAATTCTATTGAAGATGAGGATATGGTAAAAGTGGGTGAGGCCCAAGAATATTTGGAGCTCTTTTAGAGTTGTTGGGGATATCCAATCGTGAATGACTTGGATCTTGGCTAGGTACGCATGCACCCATGTTCATCAATGATGTATTCCAAGTACTAAATTCTCTCCATGTTGAGTTAGTATTTATCCAAATTGATGTATAACTTGTGTTGGTTCAAGGTACTAAAGATATCTTTAATGTGCTATGAGTGTTCCACACAAATTCTGTTGAAGATGAGGATGTCATCTAGATATACGACCACAAAATATCTCATGGGTGGGTGAAAGATATCATTCATCATCCTCATAAATGTGTTTAGGAAATTAGTGAAGCTAAAAGGCATGATCAACCACTCAAAAAGGAATTCTTTAGACTTGAAGGTTGTCTTCCATACATAGGCCTGCTCAATCAAGACATGGTGTTAACTTGACTTCAAATCAATATGACTAAAGAACTTAGCACTCTTAATTTGGTTACGAATGTCATCAATTTGGGGGATAAGGTATCGATTCTTGAAAATGAAATTGTTCATGGATCTCTAATCAATATAGAGTCGGGATTTCCCATCGTTCTTCTATACCAACACAATTCCGCTCCCACAAGGTGAGGATCTTAGTCGAATGTGGACGCTTTGGATGAGATCTTAAATATGACACTTCATTTCCTCATTCTCCAAAAGAGAGATTCTATATATTGGGCTATTAGGTAAAGGAGCACCAAGTATCAAATCAATTGAATGTTTAACCTGGAAGTGTAGAGGCACCCCTTTAGTAGAGGCAAATATATCTCTATATTATTCTACAATTTTGTCCACCTGCTTATGTTGTTTAGAGAGACCTTGTGTTGAAGCTGTGGTGGTTGTAGTGACATTCGATCCACCTTCTAACCAAACCATAAAGAGGAAAATTTTCCCAATCTAAGATATGACTTTCCAACACTGCTTTGCAGAGATCAAGGAAATTGCAGTAGTCGATACTACTGTGGGTATCCTGTAGAGTTGGCCTTCCAAAGTAGCAATTACATCATGGGTATAGACTCATAAACAACATAATGTTTCCACATATAGGTTTTTTCTAAAAGAACTTCACAAAATTCAAGTGGGGAAACATCATGTAGTACCTATCTTTGAATGGCTTGATGTCGTAGGATAGACATCATTGTTGACTGATGCGGATGTCTCATCGCTATCTCAATCAACCGATGGTGTATGGTTGGGGGTGTGGCATTATTGGCAGGTTCAATATTTCTATGACCTCAACCGAGATTGGGTTCTTCTTGCTACCACTGTCAACAATGAAATGTAGGGGATTCTCCTTCACCAACAATTGTGAATGGAAGAGGTGCTCGCCTTCCTATATCTCCTTCGAATCTTCTGGTTGGATCTTTGAGATTGTGATGGTGGAAATAGATTCCACATCAATGATCTTCTCTCCCTTATCTTGCTATGAATAAGAGTTTGATCCAGGGTTGAACTTTGAGTATTTCATGATCTCATCCAACAATGATTGTTTTGAACGACATCCTTTAGTGTTGTGCCAGGGGATTTTGTGTAACTCACACCACTTTCATGTGTCCTTCTTTGATTGCTCAATTCCCTTCTTTGACTATGGCTTGGGCCTAGTTTTCATGATTTTGTTCATCCTCTCTTTGTCCTTTGTTCTGTGAGTTAGGGCCTCCTTTACCAAGCTTCTATTGCAGTTGATTTGCAAACCCAAACTCTTGCTTATTATTTTTCTTAAAATTTTTCTTAATCTTGAAAGCATACCAATAAGAATCTCCTAGTGAGGAGATGTCCAAGAAATTCATCTTTGTCTAAAAGTACCTGTGTAGGATGGTGTGGTACTTTAGGAACAAGTTCTGTTCGGAGTCTCCAATACCTAGCTTTGAGCGCAAGGTATGGAATATATTGGTGAACTCTAGCACCATCTAGTCTCTATCCTAGCGCAAAGTTGTCCATATCATGTACCAATCATCATAGTTTATGATAGGGTAGAATTCCTCCTTGATGACATTGACAAAATCCACCCAAATGGGTTATGTCCTATGTATTTTGGACTCATCTTTGGAATTGTTTAAGGTGTGCATGCAATAATAATGATTATGTAGTGGAGTTTCAATTATGACATGCACTAAAAAAACATATAAAGTTAGTAGTTTTTGTTATGGTAAAACAATGAGGGTGAAAAACATGTGATTGGAGAGTATGTTGTGATTATGCGACCATATTGCAACACACATATGATTATATGTTCAGGTCAAACCTTGGCACTACAAGTTTATACTTTTGATGGCTATTTGCTACATGGATCACAACACATTGTTCAAAATAATGTAATGTAATACAATAGGAAAGTGCACTCCTGTCATGGTTTATATCAATTACATGAACATATATTGATGCATATTAGGCATAAAAATAACATTCATTTGGTGTCAATTCCCAAATGCATAATCTAGATGGTGCCTCCTTGAGATTTAAAGAAAATTAATAAGGAAAGCTACCACACACTCTGAGACGTGGAGTGAGTTGTTGAGGTTTTGTTTTGAGGTTTCTTCATGCATTTGCACGACTAGTAGTGGAGCTAGAGTTCTCTATTTTTATGAAACAAAAGTGACATGACCTTTTGTGTGAACCAACTAGCACAACCACTTAACTTGTGACCGGTGAACATCGATAGGTCACAAGTTATCTCTTACTTATTCTCCATGCTTAGTTGTAATCATCCATTTCCTATGCCTCAGTTACCTGTTACCTTATTTAGTTAAATAGGTTGTCTGCCACTATGTGTTATCCATGCATGAGCTACCAGTTATCATGCATGAGCTACCAATTACTTTTTATATTTCTTTTTTTATAATTGTTTATTTCAAATTTTGAACAAGCCCATAAAATCAATCTCGACAATACACTTGTCCCATCCTCCTTCAATATAGGAAAAACATATATGGTATTCCACCCCAAATTCTAATATATAAACACCTATTGGTGTAATTAATTCTTAGAAATCTATATGTGTTTTACCTAACTATTTAGAAAAGAGGTATAAGGAGGTGGACAGGCTGAAATTTCAATGCACAGTGATACTAGTTTCTATGCACTAAGAGAAGGTATGCATCCCTATACCATTGTTGTAGATGCTAACTTGTTTTGCATGGATTCTATTATTCACTTAACTAGTTTCTTGACAATCCATAAGCCCAATTTCCATCGTCCTCCTCCTTTATAAAATGACCAAGTGTCAAATTGTGATGAAATTGAAAAAATAAGAAATGGGCATTTGCCTCACTCTATATATTCAAAGTCAATTAGTTCTTGAGCTGACTCCTTACCATTGAGCCCCATTCCTATTAACTCACGCAAGCTTAACGTAATTTCAAATCCATTGATTCCCATGCGCCTAGTATCATGCATGGCAGTGGATATCACATCATTTTTCCAAGTATTGAATGAAGAGTTGGACTATGTATTATGTTTACAGTTCTGAAGTGCTTCTTACTCTAGTTTGTATTCAGATTAAAATTATGTTCTGGTATTTTTCCATAGTAAAATTGCAAATAAAGTAAGGAGCAATAGGGTATTTTCTTGAATGTAACAAAAAATCCCCACCACCATCTCACTCTCATCTCTCAACCTCACAAACACCCAAATTCCATCATTAGCAATGACTAGGTTCATGTGTGGCAACAAAGTTCAATCCAAGTGGAAAAGGCCTTAGGAGGTGGATTGAAGTTGCATCACTTACCCAGTGTCCTAACGATGCCATTGGGGCCATGGAACACCTAGATTATTAACCGAAAACACTTCTAATATTCAAATTCATTTTCCATTGTTTAAATTTAATAATTACAACAGATCTAAAAAGATAAATGATCACTTAGAATTTATATTTATACATATAGGAAGTTATTGTATGCATTTTCTACATGAATGCAGTCACATAAAGCCAATAATTCCATGCAATTGAATCAACATATAATAATAATTGTGTTGAACACATATTAGAAATAAACACCACATATTTTATACATAGTTGAAGGCTTATATGAAAATATAACCGACTGTCTACAGACCAAGAACGTTCCTCCCAGTCATAGGCTTTGTCAAGCCATATATTTCTTTGACAGACCACTCCCAAGATGGTACTATTAAACCACAAGAGGGTATCGATTTCTCTAGCTACAACTATCCCAATCCACTAGCACTCCTTCCCAATCAGCCCAGCACAACCCAAGGAATGGGGCTCCCTTCTCCAAGTTAGCAATCCCTCAGGTTTGTTACCCTAATTCCCTTCAGGGCTCGGCCAACCGGGAACTCTCTGTGTCAGGACTCTAGGGAACTCACTCATTCTCAATATTGTTCCAAAACTACAATGTGGGTGGTTGTGGTATGGGTGATGGTGGTACAAATATGACACAACTAATAACTCAATCATGGAGGAATGATGTAAGAATGGGCTAGTTCTCAATAATTATATGCACATTGAGAACTAGCCAAGTGGCATGAAGGATTATAGGAACTAAATACATGACATACATGGGTTTGGACACCTTTTTCCCCTCTAATACAAACTTAGGATAATTGACAAAAAATTATGGTTAATGAACTTTTATAAAAAGGGATTAATAAAACTTAGGGTAAAATGAATATTAAGGATAATGAATTAAATCCTAAGTCACTAGAGTCATCTCCCTTTTAACACCCCTCTCGCTCCCCCTCTTGTGGAATGATACCCCCCCATCTCTTCTTTGTCCCTTAGTATACATTAGTCATGGATTTTATATTAAAAAGTGAAAATGTATGTATTTACACAGTTTGGTCATGTTGGACCATTCATATCCAACTTGTAGCAATTTCATCAACATTTACATATTTACATACTGGGGTCAAAAACAGGGTGTTACATTCCCCTCCCCCTTAATTTATGCACCGTCCTTTGATGCATGCCACCACTATTTACATATACAAAATTTCAAAACAACTCTGGGTATGCATCCTACATAGTATCCTCCAACTCCCACATTTCTTCTTCAGAGAAGTAATGTGTCCATTATACCTCTACCTGCACAATGGCCCTATTCTGGCCCACAATATCCAAGTGCTAGCTTAGAACATATCCCAAGCTTTCGGGAACTTTTCTTTGGATTTAATTTTAGATATACATGATCACCAACTCTAAATTCTCTTGCTATTTTGTCTTTGTTTGCATAAATTTTCTATCTTTCCTATGTTGTATTCAAATTCCACTTGATCTTAACCATCTTCTCTTCCATTTCCACTCCATTTGTTGGATTCTCCGAGTTGATTAGAGTATTGCATTTTATTCCATACAAGGATTCCAATGGACTCATCTTTAAAGATGCAATATCCATTATTATAAGAAAATTCTACCAAATGCAAGTAATCCTCCCATTTCGATGGCGGGTCCATCACATACATTCTGAGCATATATTCAATCACTTGATTTACTCTCTCATTTTTTCCATTTGTTTGTGGGTGATAGGTTGTACTCATATTAAGATTTGTTCCAGATCCTTTAAATAATCCTTTCCAAAAATTTGAAGTAAATTTACACTTGGAAATTTCTTCATAACAGGTGGTCAACCCAAATTTACAGTTGGCCTCTCTCAATACTGGAAATTATTCTTTCAACGAACATAACTAGGTATTCATGGCTCTTCCATTATACTGGTTTTCTCATCAGTTAATAAAACAAACAAATTTTCGACACTAATGCAGAACTTCACCCATATTCGATTGAAATTCCCAATTTTCACCCATATTCAACTGAGATTCATAGTTTTCACCACAAATTCCTCCTAAATAAAACCATGCAAAGATTAAACATGGTTTTCCCCAATATTTTCTCTTGTGCATTTCATCAAATACTTCCTATGCAACTTGTAATTCTTCTTGTAAAATTGAAATTCGGACCATGCAATCCCAATGATGTAACCTCAGGCTCTAGTACCAATATGTCATGTACCCAGTGTCCTCAAGATGCCATTGGGGTCGTGGAACAATAAGATTATTAACCAAAAACATCTCTGATATTCAAATTCGTTTTCCATTGTTTAAATTTAATAATGAGAGCATATTAAAACCATAAATGATCACTCATAATTTATATGTATACATATACAAAGTTATTGTATGCATTTTCTACATGAATGCAGTGACACAAAGATAGTAATTCCATGCAATTATGTTAAACACATATTAGAAATAAACACAACATATTTTATACACAATTGGAGACTTATCCGAAAATATAACCAATCGACTGCAAACCATGAATGTTCCTCCTAGTCATTGGTGTTGGGCCTAGGAAGTTTTGGGTACCATTTTTGGTAAAATGGTTTTGGTGTGGAAAAAACCAAGGCAAAGTGGTTTGACAAAGTGGCCGAGAAAACATGAAGATGGTCGTTTTGAATATGTGAAAGGGCAGGGTTAAGTAGTGTTAGTTAGGGTTTTTTCTGCTTGCATTAATGATTCGAGTAGTTATTTAGTTGCATAGTGGGAGAAGGGTAGGCTGTGTGCACCCTATACATATGTAATGGGTTGGAAATTTTGGGACTATTAGTGAAATAGTGAGTTGTTCGGGAAATTACTAGTTAATGTCTCTATTCGGTGAACTGATTAATTTTGTATGTCGAAGTTGCCGAGTCACATGATCTGTAGGCTATGTTCGTAGATCCATTGTAACAAGGGGAGAAATTCTATAAGTCTTTAAAAACATCAAGTGCTTATTTTTGGCTGCGACTTTTGAATAAAAGAAGTGGATCCATGGTTTTTCACATCTTAGGTTTCCACGTTAAAATCATGGTGTTTATTGTGATGTGATGTGTTATGTGATGGTTATGTTGCTTATTGTTTGCATAAATTGATGAATGAATATGCTTATAATGAAGTAATGTATGAATGCGAAGTATATGATATGTTGTACAAGTTATGGTTAACTTATGTTGTCTATCAAAGTGCATGGCTTGTCGAAGATCTTAATCTGTCGGAGTTATGGGTTATTTGTTGAAATACATGTCTATCAAACCATTCCCCTTCCTCGCTATAGAAACTTGATTGCTGCAATACCCATAGGTACTTCGAGTGAGACTTCATCTTCTTTGCATGTGTTTCTGAAAGGGATAAACCCCTTTCAGGACAGTATCTTGGGATTTGTTGGTGTTGTGTTGTGTGATTGAATCCTGGTTGAAGTAGAAGTGTGCCAATAAATGGTTCCGTTGACGGGACTGGGGTTTGTGTCGAAGGGGAATGTGGGATATGTGGCATCCTACTAAGCTGGAGATCCAATATTGGGTAGATCAAAAGTTGAGAGAGTTTTCTAAATATTAGAACAAGCACCCTCGATTGGACGATGAAACGTCACTTAGTGAGTATGTTTTTTCTGATATTCATGAGGATTTAATTGGGGAGTTTCCTGTGATATTACATGAATGGTTGGCAAGGTTAACTTAAAAAAAGATGAACTTCCAAGGAGGTGAGCCTAGAAGTTGGACACTTGAGATGATCCAGCAACTGAAAAGTGTGAGTAATAATATTTCACACACTATGGATTACTGGCTAGACAATATATTAGAGGGTTACATTACCAAATTTGCTGTTGACACTATTAAGTCATATAGTGCAGCAGAATGAGAATTATTTCAAGGACTACGTAGTAAGTAGTTGAGATATTTAAATTTGTGGATTAAGATGTTTCTCTGTGAAAAAAGGGTGATGTGAATGGAATCTGACGAGTAAAGCAATTGTGCATGGTGGGCATGGGTGTCGAATGGAGGAAGGTATGGGAGAATGTCTGGAATGAGCTGAAATGATAAGGGGAGAAGAGAGTGAGATAGACGAAGAGTGTGGATTTCGGCGAAGTAAGAATATATTCTGGTCGAACAAGTGGAGGAGAATTGTGACGAAGAGAGAAGGTTGTAGTGTGAGCAAGAGAAGGGACTATGAACCAATACCGCAGCTCGACCAATATTCTTACAACGAAGAGGAATAATACCAGCTCATTTTAGAGGAAGAAGAACCTACAGATCCATTTTAGACCTAAGCCTATGAATTACGCACAACCCAACGTGCAACTCCCGAAACTGAGGTAAGGCATAACTATAGTTCATCACAATTTTTACAAGCAAGTCAAAGTAGTGGTAATAGTCAGAGTAGCACTTCGCCAAGTAATATGATTTTCAGTTAGAGGTATATTAATATCAAGTTAGCCAAAATCTAGAGGCCCAGAATAGTTGGGGATGACATGAAATTACCATTTTTTAATGGGAATGGGTCAGAGGACCCAAAGCAACAATGGTTTCTATGTAATGCAATTTGTAATGTTAAACAAGTACAACATGATAATGTCAAATTGGTGCAGTTAATGATGATATTTAGGGGTCGCACTTTGAAATGATTCATGAAGTTTTCAAAATTTTCTAGTGGAGAAAAAGAAAAGGATTTAGAAAAGGTTAAGTATAGGTTAAAAGCTAAATTTAAAAATCCAAATTCTGAGTCACAATGTATTACTGAGCTTAAAGAGATCAAACAATCTTTGAATGAAACTGTTTGGGACTTTGACCAGAGATTCAAGACATTGATGGCCCGTGCAAGTTTTCAAATGAACGAAATTCAACATAAGGAGTGGTTTATAGCCTCTTTACTACCTCATATCAGAATACCATTGATGCAATATAAAATTCCATCCTACACGAAGGCTCTTGAGTTGGCTATGAATTTGGAAGCATCACTTTTCAGAGATACTGGAACTGGTATCGGGGTTGGTGCAAGGTAATGATAACCACTTATGACATGTTAGTTGCAATGGAATGCTAGAAAAACATAAATCTTATAATTAAAATGAATTATTAGAGGTACCTACAAAAGTTTTTAGAATTAGGTGTAAAAATATGAAACGTAGAAAAACGGATTACCTTCCAGAATATATAACTTTTATTTATGTAAAAGTGGTATAACCACCCCAAAATGTCATTATTTTAATATTGGTACATTATTTTTTCTCTAAAACATAATGCATATTGTTAGGATCCCCTTCCATCAATCAAGTGCCAGGAAGGGAAATATGAACAAACATACCGGGCTTATTGGCAATCTCAGCCCCATACATTACTAAGAAATTCATGGATAAATAAAAACTTCTGTGTGCAACTTCATACTCAATATAAACACAGCGGAATTAAATCGCATTTACACACACACAATTGTAATGCATCAACATATCTATCACAAGTAGATGATGATTCAATATGCAGAGAATCAATCCCCTTCTCATGTTATGCATAGACTTCATATCAATTCCATTAACATGAATAATTATCATTCAGAACTAACACATTGCAGAACCAAGAATGCATATAATTTAAACAACTGGATATGTGAGAGCAAAGTTCCACCCAACCATAGATCTTTGTCCAACCTATATTCCTTCAGCTAAGAGATCACCCCCGAGCTGGGTTGTGTATCCACTAAGGAGGACTAGATGGGCTCACTCACAGCCATGGTTTCACTCAACAGCTATGCTAAGCCAACACACAGTTGGGTTTATCAAGCATACAAAAGAAAAATGAGGAGGATGCTAAGCCAGTGAGCTCAACCGCAAAGCTACAGGCATCTCAAATGAACTCAACAGTCATGGCACCCAAAATACCTACCACACCCAACACAAGGAAGGTCCCCTTCTCTACTGCACAGTCCCTCAGGAGTCCCTTCCCTCTAGTGCTCTTCAGGGTGGGCATAGAAAGGTACAATTGCTAATTACTTGAGATTCTTTCCCTCACTGGGTTTATCAAGCAAACCCAACCTCTGCTTAGTCCTTCACACTTGGATTTCTCACAATTCTGTCATCAAATAACTCAATCCCGTCACTGGTTTTCTGGGCTATAAAAACTGGGTTTTCCAATGGATTTCGACTTATCTAATACTGTCAATTTTTCCCCAAGGTTCATATCTATGGATCCCCCATTGGATTTCACTGTCAATACTCAATTCTGGGCATTTATGGCTCTTCAAAATGTGGGGTCTTGCAAAGTTGTGATTTCTGGTTTTTTTCACTGCTGAGAATTTGTAATGGATGAAAACTGATGCCATGATGTTCCACAATGGAATGGTAGTGATGAAATACCAATTCCCATCAGGTAGGGTGACTTGTGGTACAAGAAAATAGAGCCCATACTCTGCCATACGAATTTCTAGGTTGCCCATGCTCCATTGAAGCCATGGACTGAATTCTTCAACAACTTCCTTACAACATAATTAAATGTCAGCAAGGAAAGTCAAATGGGTTCTCACAATGACATTTGGTAGAATATGGTTCATCTCCACAACCCCCTCACCACTCCCTAGTGGAATACACATGGCCCCTTCTCATTCGTTGCTTCCATAGCCAGTTTTGGTTTTTATTGAAATATTAATATTTACATCAATTTACAATATTCTATGGCTTAATAGCACATTGGTATCAAATCCTTTCCTTTCTAAATAAAATCCGAGCATACACTCGCGGGGCCTTGGCATTGAGCTCCACGCTAGGGAAACATACATCGCAGGTATACAATATTTACATTAAAAGCCAATATTTCATAAGGGTCAAAATTGGGGTATTACACATATGTTTGTGTTGGTCCACTGTTTTGTTATGTAAATTGTCAGTTTATGAGTAAAAACATATGTAGAGGCGTAGGCAACAGATGAATCTTATGCAAGACCATTTTTCAAAAATTTTAAAAGTTAATTTTTATTTTTAATTACAAAAGTCAGTGAAGCCTTGAAACGACATGGTCGAGTGTTGGTCCACCATATCATGGTCTGAACATAATAATTTTTTTTTATTTTTTTAGCTTGTAGGTATTCTTGTACTCTTGTGCGGGTTCTTTTCTGTTCTTGAAATAGGTAAGCCAATCAAAAGTTATAGGCCAAATAAACGACCTATGTCTTTTACAAATTTTACATGAGTGCATTTAAAAATGAATTAAAAATAGAAAACAATAACATATCTATTCAAAAAACATATAGTTAGAATTGCACACAGAGCTCGACAAGTGTGTGCAATTTCATGAGTAGTGCACAAATGGAGCATATGCGAAACTAAGTGTGAAAACATGAAGTTACATAAATTGGTGTGTTCTGCCATAAATTAGACTGAGCCTCAAGGTTTGGAAATCCGAATCTAATACCAAACTTGCAAGGGCGCCAAAAAAAATTGAATCCAGACACGCATGTGCGAAAATGCGCACATACGTTGCTGTGTGCGCACATGTAGATGCACGCACGAGTTACAACGTGCACGCGTTATGTTTTACACCTTAATTTTTATCTATCTCTCCCTAACCCCCCCTATCTATAACCCCACCTCCCTTCTCTTCCTATCCCCGCAATCCCCCCACTATTCCACTATACCCAATCCCTCCTCCCTCCCTCACCCCTCTCTTCTCTCCTTCACCACAAGGGTTAGGAGACATATTATTACACAAAATAACTAACTCGCATTATACTCATGTACATATAAATATTCATCCTTGTAGCCATAAATGCATGAACCCCATATCTCAATACCCAAACCCTTGACCATTACTCCCTAGCCACTACGATCCCTAGTCCCCAGTACAACTAACCATCATAACTCTTGGCCCACTATAATCCTAAACTAGTATAGCCCCTAAAAATCCTAAATACTAACACATAATGATATATATCCCTTAACCCCTATAACCCTAACCACGTAATCCTAACCTCTAAAGTGTCTAGTCAAATAAAAATTATCCCCTAACCCTTATAACCTCTAATTCTCATCAACCCTAAACTCTATCATCATACACCCAACCCTTAAAACCTATAACCCATAGCCAGTTTAGATAGATAGTCAGAGAGAGAGAGACCCGAACCTTGGTCCCTAAAGGAATATTCTATCCAGAAGGAGCTATGATGATTTCGTCCACTAACCACACATGACCTCTTAATGGTATCATTGGCCTATGATTAAGGATGTCAATACCATGAAGTGGTTTTGAGCAATATGTATGTTCCTAATCAAAGCTTTTGGAATGATGTTTTATGGAATAATATCGTGCCTTTGGCCATAAAGAAACCATTTAGACATCCAAGGCCATGAACAATGTATAAAAGCACCAAACAAGACTTTACAGGGGTATCCATTGTGCTAGATGTATCTATGTCTTGGGGACTTAGGGAATTGGACATGGTCAAGGGAGGATACCTAAGACTCTGTCCTTAAAGGAATCTTATATCCATCTAGGGCTAAGAAGGTTACCTCCACCAACTACACATGGCCTCTTGAGGTATCATTGTCCTATGATTGAGGATGGAAGTGCCATTATATGGTTTTGAACTTAGTAACTACATGTCTTAGGGCCTTGGAAATGGTTTTTGAGGGAAGAAGTATTATATCCATCAAAGACTAAGAAGGTTTTATCAACCAAGTTCCATCATGCGGTGATCATCATCATCATCATCATCATCTTCATCATCATCATCATCATCATCATCATCATCGTCGTCATCACCATATTCATCATCATCATCATCATCATCATCATCTTCATCGTCATCATCTTCATCTTCATCATCGTCATCACCATCATCTTCATGGTCTTCATCGTCATAAACATCATCATCATCATCATCATCATCATCATCATATTCATCATCATCATCATCATCATCGTCTTCATCATCTTCATCATCATCATCATCATCCTCATCATCATCATCGTCCTCATATTAATCATCATCATCATCTTCATTATCATCATCATCATCATCATCATCGCCCTCTTCATCATCATCATCATAATCATTGATGTTGTCATCACCACATCCATCATCATCATCATCATCATCATCATCTTCATCATCATCATCATCGTCGTCATCATCATCATCATCATCATCATCATCGCCTTCATCATCACCATCATCTTCATCACCATCATCTTCATCTTCATCATCATCATCGTCATCTTCATAATCATCTTCATCATCATCATCATCATCCTCATCACCATCCTCATCATCAACATCATCATCATCGTCATCTCCCTCTTCCTCATCAACATCTTCATCATCTTCATCATCATCGTTGTTGTCGTCATCACCATCATATTCATCATTTTCATCATCATCATCATCATATTCATCATCATCATCATCATCATCTTTGTCATCATCATTGTCATCATCATTATCATCATCATCTTCATCATCATCATCATCATCATCATCATCATCATCATGACCATCTTCATTATCATCATCATCATCTTCATCATGATCTTCATCATCATCATCATCATCATCATCATCATCATCATCCTCATCCTCATCTTCATCATCATCATCATCATCATTATCACCATCTTCATCATCATCATCATCTTCATCTTCACCATGATCATGATCGTCATCTCCCTCTTCCTTGTCAACATCTTGATCATCATCATCATTGTTGTCTCCGTCATCACCATCATCTTCATCATGTTCATCATCATCATCATCATCACCATCATCATCGTCATCGTGATCATCATCATCATCATCATCATCATCATCATCATCATCTTTTTCATCATCATCATCATCATCATCATCTTCAGCATCATCATCATCATCACCACCATCATCATCATCATCATCATCACCATCATCATCATTATCACCATCTTCATCATCATCATCATCATCATTATCACCATCTTCATCATCATCATCATCATCATCATCATCACCCTCTTCCTCATCATCATCTTCATCATCATCATCTTCATCGTCTTCATCGTCATCATCATCATCATCACCTTCATCATCATCATCATTAGTTAGTTTTTTATCTTTTAATCCAATATGATCTAGGATCTTAACTAAGAGAACAACATGTACATCATATCAAACACAGGAGACAAGAGACACAAAGCATTTCACCGGGGAAAACCAAGAAGGTGAAAAACCCCACAACTTCCTCAGAGATAGAATAAGAACCAATACAAAGATCACAAAGATCAAGGCCCAGAGATAAGAGATAGTCTTCTAGCAGCTGCTCCTCCTCCACTTGTGTGCACTCCTCCTCTCTCTCACTAATGCGAAGTGAGTGAGTGAGTGAATGAATAGAATGAGAGACACACACTCTCTATTTATACTTTACTTTGACTTGCCTTTTACTCTAACTGGGCCGACCTCCATTAGGAGAGTCTAATAACCCATTATGACTTGTCATTGGGCCGACCCCACTAGGGTGGTCTAATAACCCTTTGACCCACACAACGCATACAGGGCCGACCCCACCAAAGTGGTCTAATAACCCATCAAATATAAGTTGTGACATTTACAATAATACTTGCGACACTTGCAAATAGAAATGATGACACTTACAATCGGAGGAATAATACATCTCCGTTGGGGATACAATAAAGTACAAATGTAATACATACAATATATAAGTGAATATCTTCCAAAGTTACAAATACATCAACACTCCCTCTTAACTAGGAACGTATTCTCCTCACACAAGTCATCAATACATATAGGCACAAGTCTTCAATACTGAAGCTGGATCATCGTTACTGGATCACTGGAGCATCATCGTCACTACTGCTGTACTCTTCATCTCGATCACTGGTGCTATCTCTCAATTCTTCTCGTCATAGGAAGTTCTACAAAGCCAACCCTTCTTCATGCTGGATGTAGCCCTAGCCTCCTGTAGGTCTTCATCATCTTTGTGAGCGTGCCATCCCATGGAATTCTTAGGGCTGATTACGTGCGTCAACAAAACCTCGAAAGAGAATCCCAATACTTTTACGAGCTTACTGCTCAACCTATCGGATCTCCTAGGATATTTTACATGTGACCTTCACAAAACCTTAAAAGAGTATCTTGCAACCTGCAATATCTTTAAAGAGCATCCCAGGATCTTTTCTATGCCTAGCACAACCTGTTCGGATCTCCAGGATCTTTTACATGTGAACTCGCAAAACCTTAAAAGAGTATTTTGCATCCTGCAAAATCTCTAAAGAGCATCCCAGGATCTTTTCTGTGCCTAGCAAAACCTATCCAGATCTCTAGGATATTTTCTATGTGAACCTTGCAAAACCTTAAAAGAGTATCTTGCATCCTGCAAGATCTCTAAAGAGCATCCCAGGATCTTTTCCGTGCCTAGCACAACCTGTCCATATCTCCAGGATATTTTCTATGCAAATGCACAACCTATCCATAGCCACAAAGTATCATCATGATACTCATGATCCCACTGATCATCTTCTTCGCTTGGAGCATCGATTTGATGCTCATCACATATGATCATCTTGATCATCATCATACAATACATCATCCTAATGTACCACATCTGGAGCATCGACCTGATGCTCATCACATATGATCGTCCTGATCATCATCATACAATACATCATCCTGATGTACCACATCTGGTGCATCGACTTGATGCTCACCACACATGATCGTCGTGATCATCATCATAGCATCATCCTGATACATATCATCATATGATCATCCTGATCATCATCACAGCATCGTCCTGATGCATATCAACACATATGATCATCCTGATCATCATAACATCATCCTAATGCATATCAACACATATGATCATCCTGATCATAATCATTTAGAACATCATCCAGAGCATCCTCCTGATGCTCATCACACAACGCTTACATCCATAGCCATGGGAAGGATCCTCCTACCACCATGCTTGGAATGGCTCCTGCAAATGTGTCCTATCACTTCCTCCTCGAAGTATCTTCTATATGAAGAACACCAAGCCTCTCTCTGAAGTATTCGAACTTCACTCTGGCCAGTGGTTTGGTCAACACATCTGCAATCTGCTCATTTGTCGCAACATACTGGAGCTTCACCGCTCCTATCTGCACCATATCCCTGATATAGTGATATTTGATCTTGATGTGCTTTGACTTGTCATGGAACACTAGGTTCTTAGACAACTTCACACAACTCTGGTTGTCACAGAAGATACAGGTAGCATCCAATTGGAGATCAAATAAATCAGATAGTAGCTTCCTAAGCCATACTGTCTCGCAACTGGCTGAACAAGCTGCGACATACTCTGCTTCGGCTGTACTCAGTGCTACACAGGATTGCTTCCTTCTAAACCAAGAGATCACACCTAATCCCATACTGAAGCAACACCTCCAATTTCTCTTCCTATCTACAGCACTTCCTTCCCAATCTGAATCAACATAACTAAGTTAAACTTTTGATTCGCATCATACTTGAGCCAATAATCAACCGTACCCTTCAGGTACCTCAGAATATGTTTTACAACAATCAGGTGAACATGTCTAGGATTCATCAAGAACTAGCTCAATGTGTTCATCGCAAAGAAAATATTTGGTCTCGTGTTTGTCAAGTACATCAAGGACCCAATCATCTGACGGTACATCGTGGCATCAACTGACTTTGATGAAGCATCACTCAATAGCTTCAGGTTCGATGCCATAGGTGTGGCCATGAACTTGTAGTCCATCATCCCAAACCGCTTCAGGATCTCTACTTCATACTTCCCTTTTCCAAGGAATATTCCATCTGCACTCTGCCACACCTCCATACCTAAAAAGTAATGCATCATACCCAAGTCCTTCATTTCGAACTCGACAGCAAGCTTCCTCTTCGTGTCGAAAATCAATCTATCCTCACTTGTCACAAACAGGTCATCCACATACAGTAGGAGTATCACTGGATTTCCTTCCTCAACCTTGTAGTAAAGGTTGGAATCCGCTTTACTCTTCGTAAAGCCCAAACTGGACAAGAAGATGTCTATCCTGCCGTACCATGTCCTATGTGCTTGCTTCAAGCCATACAAGACTTTCTTCAATCTACACACATATGACTCCCTGTCATGTGTCTCAAAACCGAGTGGCTACTCCACATACCCTTCCTCTTTGACTACACCATTCAAGAAAGCTGTCTTGACATCCATCTGGTGTATCTTCCACTTCATCACTACAGCCAGAGAAAGTACTGTTCTGATGGAATTGTATCTGGATACAGGTGCAAAGGCCTCTTCATAATCTATCCCTTCTTTTTGGGAGAAGCCACAAGCCACAAACCTTGCTTTGTATTTCTGTATGCTGCCATCTACAACATGCTGGATCTTGTAGATCCACTTGGAAGTCACAACAGACTTCCCTTCTGGTCTTGGGACCACATCCCAAACATCATGATCAATTGGTACTCCTCAATCATGGCATCCTTCCATTATTGCATCCCGGATCCTGGGAACTTCAAATTCTTCAATATCTTCATTAGATATTTTTCTTGATTTCGTTGCTGGAACAAATGTTGTTGTTGAGTCATCATTGCTTGTTCTTCGAAACAAGTCTCTCTTGTAGGTGATGGTACATAGTATTTCCTACAAGACAAATTCAATTGCATGATTAGAAACATCTTATAGTTTTCAGAACAAAATATTACACGTAAAGACATATGTCATACAGTCATGCAGTTATCTTAGCCAATACTTCAATACAACATTTATCCATATCCTGTAACTTTCTAGATGCCTTCCATCTCTAACAAAACATTGTTAAGAGTGTGCAAAACTCCCAACATGTCAGCAAAGAGGTTTCATTCTAGATAAGTAGCAATGGAATGTTGTACAGTACCATAGGCCACTTACCTATTACTTTCATATTAGTAGTATCTTGTTCATTAATGCAACTTTTCTAAAATGCATAATATACATCCTAAATATAGGAACATATGTACATGACTGAACAACAGCATTTAAGTAATCATATATACAGGAAATAACAATTCAAATACTTATCTTTGTTTGGTTGTTGGGTGGACTCCCTCTCAAGCTTTGCTTCCTTGCAGGAACTACTGGATTCTCTCTTAGTGTTCTGTTCTGTACATATACAGTTGTCCTTGTTGCTTCTTCCCAGAGATGCATAGGAATATCTTGATCATGAAGCATTTCCCATGCTACTTCCATGATTTTTCTATTCTACCTTTCTGTAACCCCATTCTATTGTGGATTGTAAAGAGTGGTCAACTCCCTCTTAATCCATGAATCACTGCATAATTTCTTGAAGTCTGCTGAAGTGAATTCTCCACCATTGTCGGATCTACTCAGAGAACTACTGGAGTGTGCTCCCTCTTGATCTTTGATTCCTTGATTATCTGTATTTGAACTTGTATCCATCCTGGACCACTATGCATGCTTAAGTGTGCACTAGTGTCATCATTGTGTCATCCTTAAGATCTCATACAAAATCATACATGCATTAGTATAATCTCAATACTCTCAAAACATTATGATTCTAAATATGTAAGATCATGATCATTTCATACACAGGTAATTTATCACAAGCATTAGTATTCAAGGTTTCAGGGAGTACTTCTTTTACTCATGCATATTCTTATTTGACCATAGGACTCTTCTAGTTTGTCATACCATTAATCAAACTAAGAAGCATAATATGCATAAACCCATGATTATTCAAACATATAACTTCATGAATAATCATCATCAATCATACAAAAGTATACTAATATGAGACCCTAACACAAGGTAGGATTCTAACTTGATATAAGAAAAACATACTTGGATTATCATGTTTGCTAGTTATGTCTAACATACCCAGACAATGTCTTCTTTATTCTCTTCAATGATTTAGAGAGCTTGTGCTAGTAACCTGCATATATCATAAGTTAAGCATTATAGGACCAAATTATACATACCTCGTAAGTAGAGCTTGTATGTGATTAATGGCTATGGATGAGTCTTTGTCTTCATGTCACCATGGTCATATGTTCTCGATCTAGAACTTGATTTGTCTTTATTGATGTACCTTTCATGTTAGCGGACAACATCATCCTCATACAACACCACAGTGCATTAGTACAATCATAAGCGTCATAACCCTAATCAATGAATGTATTCTATCATTCACATGCATTCATACTTTTACTAAGGTGATAAGACAAGTCTAAAATTAATCAATATTGTACTAACCTCAATAATATGAAGACAAACTTAATCATGAACAAATTTCAAAACATACCTATATTTCCTCAAGTCATACCTGTCGGTATTGCTTGTAGTCTTCTTTTATAAGGCCTTAGCCTCATCTCCCTCTAGAACTAGAACTTCTTCACTTATGTAGGTGTCCAAATAATTCTCTTCTAGGATTAACCTAATCCACTTTGATTTGTTGAACTGGATCTAGAGCTGGCTAGGGTTTGTCAGAGAAACCCTAAAAATCCAAACTTAGAATTTCAAACTTCTATCTTGATAGGGAGATGCAGATGACCGAGGCGAGGAAGATGGTGCGCTCAGACTTTGAGAACTCCAAAAATTGACCCATCAAAATTGACCTGCGAGTTTCGGATCTGCAGTTTCTGTCAAATTCTAGTTTTCCGGTTTTCTAGTCAAAATCTTGAATTAGGGTTTGATAGAGCTCAGGGTTCTACCCAACCAAAACCTTCGATCTTGGTCTCTAAATTTCAATTTTTATGAGGAGCATATAGCGGTGGTCTCAGATTCCAAAAATTCCAACTTTTGCAGAAACCCTAATTTCCTGCAGCAGTGATGAGCCAAAAATGAAAGTGGTCAGAATCCAATTCTCTTTGGACATAAATATATGCCATATTGTTTCTGATGCATCTCTTAAATTTCAGATCCTCAAGGTCTGAAGCTTCGACCTGTGGTAGAATGACCTGTGATATTTACAAACCCACAGATCTGAGCTTAAATGGATTCTCTGAGAGAGAGATATGCCAAGTGTCACAACATGACCATTTTATGGGATGAAACAGCATAGAAAACTTGTACGGAGTGCCACATGTCACTGTTGCAACTTCGGCCTTTGAAACCCATACCTGTCAAACTAAAGTCCATTCCCTAACTGTCACTTTTTACGGAATTC